>CM019160.1:9914151-11114151 GCA_009733165.1 Naja naja
TCCCTTTTGGAGTGGGGGTTTTTTTGAGTCACAGGCTCCCAGTGAAGGGAAGCACCAATTGCATTTTACTCTCGCACTTTGCCAAAGCAGAGAGGAATTATAGCCAATTGGACAAGGAGGCTTTAGCAGTTGTGCAGCTGTTAAGAAATTTCATGAATATCTGTATGGCAGGTCATTCACCATTGTTACAGATCACAAACCTTTATTAGGCATTGTGGCAGGAGACAAACCTACACCTAATATCCTGTCACCAGAATGCTGAGATGGACTGAATTTCTTGCAGCCTATTCATACAAACTGATTCACAGGCCTGGCAAGGACATTGGACATGCTGATGCACTGAGTCGTTGCCCACTCCTTGCCACAAGGAGGACTTTGAACTTGAAACTCACACATTTTTTCCTGAGACCGTTGCTAAGCTTCCAGTCCATGCTGCTGAGATTGCCAGAGAGACTGCCAAAGATGCTGTGTGGCACCTGTTATGGGCTGGATTAAGAAAGGTTGGCCTCTTCAGGATCTACCTCACCTTGCCCAACCTTTTAAGTCCAGGCAAACTGAATTATCTGTATTAAGAGGATGTTTTTTGTGGGGTAACAGGGTGGTTATTCCTGCAAAACTGCAAAGGGAGGTTTTGGAAATGTTACATGAGGGTCATCCTGGGATTGTAAGGATGAAAGGTTTGGCCAGGAGTTATGTATGGTGGCCAGGTATTGACAAAATGGTTGAAAACTGGGTAGCCTCTTGTTCCAATTGCCAGGTAGTCAGGCCTGCTCCACCTCACGCCCCCACACAGGAATGGGAATGTCCTAGGGGCCCATGGTCTAGAATCCACATTGATTTTGCAGGCCCTACAAGAGGGCACACTTTTCTAGTTATAGTAGATGCATATTCCAAATGGCTAGAGGTAATTCCCATGACATCACTACAACTGAGGCTGTCATCAAGCAGCTCAGAAAATTGTTTGTAACCCATGGGTTACCAGATGTCCTTGTTTCTGACAATGGCCCTCAATTCACATCTAACGTTTTTGAACCCTTTCTAGCTCAACAGGGTATCAGACATGCCCTCACTGCCCCTGGCACCCTCGCCAATGGCCGGGCTGAACATGGTACGCTTTACCAAAGAGAAGCTTCAGCAGCTGGGTCCTGGGGATATCACTGAGAAGCTTGAAAAACTTCTTAGTGTTCAACACATCACTCCTAGCCCATCAAATAACTTGTCCCCAGCAGAGTTGTTGATGGGTAGGAAACTAGGTCTTCCCTTGACCGCCTTCATCCCACTTACGCACTCCAACGCACCACTGGACTCCACTTCCAAAGTTCGTTCTTTTAGTGTGGGAGATTCTGTATATGCTAGGAACCTTATAGGTGAACCTTTGTGGATTCCTGCTGAAATAACTCACATCACTGGCCCTCGCTCTTACAGGGTACAAACAGAGGATGGCCTCCTCTGGAGCAGGCACATTGACCAACTTAGATCCAGGTTCCCTCAGGAACATCGCCCTGTCTCTCTCTGGGTCCCTCACCTGATGTCTCTTCTAGGGGAAGGGGGGAACAGGAGGAAAATCAACAAACAGGAATCAACCCCACGGTAACGAGCCATTGCGACAGGAACCATCCAACCCTGTCACAATGCCAAGATCCATCCTTAGAAGTGGAGCCATTGACAGGAACCATCCTGAACCCTGTCACAATGCCAAGATTCATCCTTAGAAGTGGAAGATTGCACACCACCACCTGACTTGGGTGCTGACATAGGAATGGAGATGGGTTGGGAGGAGAGACCAGATTCTAACAGTCTAACAGGGTCTCCTTTCACAGGAAGTCCCAACAGGGAAATGTCAGCAGACACATTTCCCTCTCACTGGGTGAGAACGTTAAAACTTCTGAACCACGAAGGTCTCAACGACACGTAAGAGCCCCACCTATTTAAAGGAATTCATTAGATAGGTTGGGGTTTGGTATGGACTGAACCTAGTGGGGAGGGGTGTTATGTATGTAGGTTTGAATGTTATTGGTTTATTTGAACTGTTCTTGTAAAATGTTGAATGGTATTGGTTTAAATAGCGGAAGAAACCCTGCACTCCCATTGGCTGGCAGCTACGGCTGCAGGCTATAAGAGGCAGCCGTAGCCAAGGACGGGTCATTCGAGCTGTAGTCACTTAATAAACTCTTTGCTGGAACTCCTCAAGGCCTGACTCTTCATGCAAACTTAACATATACCAACTAAGGAAGTCCTTACATTTGAACAAGTGAGATGATACTCTTTGATTCCCATCAAAGTTTCCAAATTGCTTGCTTTCTCTATTATTAGGGAGGCTTCTGCCTTTCTTGTCTTCTGCTTTGTTCTTTCCTCAGCTTCTGGCTGCCATCTTGACTATTTTTTAAATCCCCCTGCCTTCCCTCCTGGGACAACTCTATCAAGTTCATTGAAGCTTGGTTTGGTGAATATAATGAGGGAAGCCTCTTAAGGACTCTGACCAATGTTTTTTTAAAGTTTTATCCTCGTCCTTGGCTCACCTTTCAGAAAGCAAATTATCTCCATTGAGAATCTTGCTATTTCTCTTGGAATATAATTACTACGTGGGCCAAGATTCAAAGATGTCACATTGGTCACATCACGTACCTAGCAAGTCCCATGATTTATGAAGGCTTATTGGTCTGACTCTAGCCAATATTTTCTTTAGCCAATATTTCCTTTAGAAAACCATAGGGAAGCAAACTAGGTTTATATGAGCCAAACTACCTTCCACTCATATTGGAGAATTCAATCTTGTGGAAGGTCTGTTCCCCCTTTTAATGGCCATTTGAGAGATAAAACCTTGTTTAGAAGACTTTGGGATACAAAAGGCTTGATGTGCTGATTTGTGGTTCTGTCTAAACTCACTGAATTTTTTATTGCTCTAGGATGTTTTAATTGCTTTAATGGCTGTTGGCCTTCAGTGGGTTTTAACTTATTGCCCTGAACAGACTTGAGCTCTTTATCTTCAACGGAAAGGCAGATAATAAATGAATGGATGCCAAAACTTAAGGTGATCACATGCACACAGATACACATACACACACAAACCCTTCTCTCAAAGTAGGGTAAAAATAACGTGAGGAGCTTAAAGTTTCATAGATAAAATGCCTTTAACAAATCTTTGAAATTTTCATTTCTGCTCTCTTGCATTCTTGGGATTAAAATCTCCTTTTGGCCTGTCTTCACTTATTTCTCAATAAGTATGCCCACTTGAAAAGTAGTGTTTCACTAGTTGTCTCCTTATTAACCTAGATTGGGTTCACATAATCCAGTCAAAATCTAGTTCATTGTACATCACTTAGCATGTTACGTGAATCCAATCTATGTGGTCTGTAAGTTATAGTTTATGATTTAGTGATTGTGTGACTTGAGCCAATGGTAATTTATTCAACACATCACGACTTAATGTGTAAAAACAGCTATGCTGTATAAACATAGTCAATGGGACATCTTCAAGAGACAAAGGCTGAAGCCCCTCTCCCCCCAGGGGTCTCTTGCCTGGGAAATATTTCCTGTTTCAGATATTTTATTTCCCTGCAAAAAAATGAAAAGATTTGGAATTATTCACAATGGAAGAATGGTGGTTGAAGATCATGGAAATTAAAGAGTTGCCCTCTTCCTGTCAGCTCTAGAAGGCTAGAGGTAGGAATTTGTTAAATTGATATTGCAAGGAAGTAAGTTAAGTTAAGTTTATTAACGTAACATAGCACTTCCTCTTTTTATTTTCCTCAAAACAGCCTTGTGAAGTAGGTTGAACTGAGAGGACGAGACTGGTCCAAAGTCTCCCAGAGAACTTTCATAGCTGAGGGGGTGGGCAATTAAACCTGGAAGTCCCCACTCCTCATTTAACACTTTAATTATAGTTATAGCAACAAACTCCCTCTGTTGGCTTAGTCTATGTATACAGATGGAAACCAAGATTTTCATAGAAGCCCACTGGGGCTTTACATTCTTCATAGATAAACTATAAAGGGTTAAGTTGTTTCTCAACCTTGGCAACTTTAAGATGGATGGACTTCAACTCCCAGAATTCCCCAGCTGGTTGAAGTCCACCCATTTTGAAGTCGCCAAGGTTAAGAAACATCAAGTTAAGTTATAAATGGAATATCCCTGATTTGCGTGGAACTGTTGGATTCTACTTTATCTCTCTGAAGATGGATCACATTTGTTTCCCCTCCAGACACTTGGTTCTCTGTTGCTTCTCTGGGATTCCTCAAAGTTAATACAGAAAAGCCCATCCATTAATTCTTCAAGTATTTTAGGATGTCTTTCAACTAGCCCTGGAGATTTAAACTCATTTAAAGTAAAAATGAAGTATTTCTTGACCGGACTTCCATCAATCTCAAGCTTTAATCCTGCTACTTCAGCAGGCTTTTCTCAATTTTCCTGGTGCCACAATTTTTGTTTAATGTGTGTGTTGGAGAAGGCTGAACCAAAATGAGAATACAGTATTCCTCTTGGCCATTTTTGGGATACTTGTTAGTATTTTAACATCTTCATTATATTGGTATATTTTTAGCTTCTCCTTATTCTGAACATATAGAACAAGAAGTAGATCCTTTACTAATCTATTAATATTTATTTATTAAATGTATATGCTGCCATCTCTGTACTTCCAACTATCCCTATCTACCCTTCCTTGGTGATTTGTCTTTTTCTGTGGGTCCTTTTTTATGTTTTGGTTTTTCATTAAGGATTTTGTGTAGCTCCATTGGGTTCTTCTAAGCCTCAGGTGTCTTTTTTCCCCCATTGGATTTGTTTTTAGTTGTGGTTTTGGCATGTCCTTTTTAAGGCATTCCTACCCATCTTGACTTCTTTTCTAATAGTGAGAGCACTTTGTGAATGAAAGGAGAATGAATACCTGAGGAACTAAAAGCGGAGATGGTGACTAATAATCACTTACTGGGAAACTTTTGATTGATCATGTCCTCTTTAATGATGACATATTCTCTTAATTCTTAAGGGTCCCCATGGACACCAAAAGTATATGAGTATTTAGACAGGCAGATAGAAAGGAGTTTATTTCAGTCATTGACCAATAAAAGTACAATCAATCAAAATGAATTAACACAAAACTATCCGCCACTTACTTTACTTTATTGTCATTGCACCTCGTACAATGAAATCAAACACCACCTTCAGTGCACATCATGACCATGAAAATAAACACAAACACACATCCTTCACCCTCCACACATTGAACCGAAAACCTGCAACACTACATCAACAATGCACTATACAGTAGAATTCAAAAGAGCTACTGCCCTGGGATAGAAGCTGTTTTTCAGTCTACCTACATGTAATCCTTGATTTACCACAGTTCATTTAGTGACCATTCAAATTTACAGCATTGAAAAAAAGTGACTTAGGACCGCTTTTCACATTTATGACTGTTGCAGCCTCCCCATGGTCATGTGATTTATATTTGGTTTCTATTTATGACGATTGCAGTGTCCCAGCATCATGGGATTGCCTTTTGTGACCTTCTGACAAGCAAACTCAATGGGAAAACCAGATTCACTTAACAGCTGTGTTACTAATTTAACAACTGCAGGGATTTGCTTAACAACTGCGGCAAGAAAGATCATAAAATGGAGCAAAATTAACTTAACAAATATTTCACTTAGCAATAAAAATTTTGGGCTCAATTGTGATTGTTAAGCCGAGGACTACCTGCATTAACAACTATTTGTGGATGAAGCTTACACATAACGTAGCAACACTTTTCTACTTTTAAAGAAATAAATCTATCTTGATTAGCAGAGAGTGCAAATAAAAACTGTCAGAGTGCCCCAGAAATTTAAACAAAAAAGGGGTAATCAGGTGGTGGTGAATGTCCCTGTAGAACTGGCAATACAAGAAGAATATGGGTACTGGTTTCTATGGTATCCATATCAGAGGGGTAGTATCAGGTTTCCCCATATTTCCCTTACAGGATAGCTGCTGTTCTTGTTGTTAGTTGTGAAGTCATGTCCGACCCATCGCGACCACATGGATCCCAGGCCTTCCTGTCATCTACCATCTTCTGGAGTCCATTTAAGTTCACACTGACTGCTTCAGTGACTCCATCCAGCCACCTCATTCTCTGTCATCCCATTCTTCTTTTGCACTCAATCTTTCCCAGCATTAGGCTCTTCTCCAGTGAGTGGATGGATGGATGGATGGATGGATGGATGGATGGATGGATAGATAGATAGATAGGTAGGTAGGTAGGTAGGTAGATAGATGATAGATAGATTTATTAAATAAATAATAAATAGCTAGATAAATAAATGAATAGCTGTAGATCACACTAAATTGGGTTAAAGATAAAACTCTGCTAAATTTGAGAACTGTGATAGGATATAAATGAAGTTGGTTTTAATCACTAAAATTCAGTTATTTGCAATTATATTATGAGAGAAAGCAGCAATTTCTGTTTGATCTTCTATGACTAAGATCCTTTGCCTTAGTATTGATCTACCTTGATCTGACTTTGGCCTCCTATTTATGTTCCCATGAACCAACCAGGTAAGTTTGCCTGACTGCATTATAGATTCCATGTTCTGTCTATCTTGCTTTTAACTTCTTTCAGTGGCATTTAGAGAGAGGTTTTCAGCAAAACCACTGAACTATCCATTGTAGAACAAGTTGGAGAATCCGCAAAAAGATTTAATTACTCAACCAAACAGTTTTGCCTCCAATTCTATCCATCACACTGTGTTTCCCTCTTTGCATATTTATTTTTGTAGTTGTAGATACACAATTGTTTTCCCCCCAATGGCTATTAGGTTTTATTTCCCTTCAAAGTATTTCTTTTCTTTCCACTAAAAATAAACTTCATAGCACAGCAAGATATTAGTTTTTATTTGCCCTTTTAATGTTCCTTCTTTTGCCATGACTACTCATTTTTTGCAAATATGCCTTTATTTACCCATTTATGACTTTTATATAGATTCCTCCTGGATTGATTTTGAACCTTAAAAGGGTTCTCTGTTACCCACATTGTTTATTTTAAATTAAGTGTTTACCTTAACGGCAGTGGTCTACCTTTAAAAAAACACTTTAATTTTAGAATCATTTTGAATTCTTCACTTAAATAGCAACTTCTGTTGTGTACATTCTCATCCCAATCAGCAAGCTTTTCTATTTATGGATGTACTTGTGCTTGTTTTTCTTAATTTCTGCAAATAACTCTTTAGTTGCCATGTCTGTTTATTTTAGTTCAAAAGTCACAGCATCTATTTCTAATTTATTTCTAAATTTAAAATACCTGATTGGATTGAGGACGGATCCAAGATTGGACTGCTAAGAGGAATTAAGCTCGATGTCACCAAACGCAATACATATATTGTATTTGCATGCCATTGAATCATATAGAATTGTGTGAGGGTGAAGGTTTGTTCTCTTAGCTTGTAGGTTGGCTTTCAAACGTTTTTGTTACCAGGTTAGGTAACATCTTCAGTGGAGTTTGAGCAACTCCCAGAATTCTGGGAGAATTCTGGGAGTTGAAGTCCACAAGTCTTAAAGTTGCCAAGGTTGGAGTTCCCTGGTTTAGAGGATGTCAGTGTGTGTGTTCTTCTGTTTATAAGGGTTTCAGGTGTGGTCAGTAGGTGTTGTGATGGGCAGGTGTGGTTGTGTCAAATGAGGGTCTTGGATGAGACACAAAACCCTCACTTGACACACCCACTCAGAGAATGAACCTTCCCCCTCATCCTACATACACCCAAGCTACAGATATTTGCCACTATTGCATGAAATTGTGTGTGTAAGCATAATTTACTGATTATGTTGCCATTCTTCTTCTTCTTCTGGTGACACATCCATCATTGGACATTGGTGATCATGTTGGCAATCCTATCTTTATCAACAGCTGCACGAAAAAGTGCTGCTAAGTTTTGTCCAGGGGTGGGATTCTACCAGTTCAGACTGGTTCAGGAGAACCGGATGATAAAGTTACATCTGGTTCACCGAACCAGTATTTCAACTGACCAGCTGGCCCCACCCACCCTGCCCCTCCCTTCCCAGAAGACTCCACACCACCAATTTCCAATGGAGGTAAATGCAGGAGGCTCTGGGAGGGGGAAAAACAGGCCTTCTGGAAGTTTGGAAATCGGCCTGTTTCCAGCTTCCAGAGGGCCTCCAGAGCCTAGGGGAGGCTGTTTTCGCCCTCCCAGAGGCCTGGGGTTAGGTTAGGGTTAGGGTTCTGGAGGCCCATTGGAAGCTGGAAACAGGAAGTTCCAGTAGGCCATGCCCACCATGGCCACGCCCACCCAGCAACCAGGCAGTGAACCAGTTGCTGGGATTTTTGAATCCCGCCCCTGGTTTTGTCCAAATCAGCCCCTTAGATTTGGAAGCCATGATGTTCTTTTTCTGCCTGGACCTCATTTGTCTTCAATTTTTCCCTGGAGGATTAAGTGAAGTATGCCATATTTTTCCGGGTGTCGCATCCCATGTCCTAGGTAGTCTAACTTTCACTTTTTAATGGTTTTGATGATTTCCCTTGGCTTCCCCAGGTGGCTTAGCTTCATGCATGTATGGTCTTTATCTAGATCAGGGGTGTCAAACTCATGTCATCATGGCAGCATCACATGACGTATTAGGACTTTTCCCCCCTTCGCTAAACTGGGCATGGGCGGGCCAGCAAGTGACGCATCCAGCTCACAGGTCAGGAGTTTGACAGCCCTGATCTAGATCCAATTCTTAGTTGTGTTAATCATCCGGGTACCTAGTAGGACTGTAAGTTGCTAAGCGTTGATCAATGATTGAAGTGTTACATAAGTCTAGTTAAAATTAATGAATTCTTCAAATCATCGTGGCTGCCTGCTGGGTGGGGTTTCTTTTTTGCTTACCTGAGGGATACACATAGTCTTTGATTTACAACTACCTGTTTAAGATCATTTCAAAGTTAGAACGGCACTGAAAAAAAGGACTTACAACTCGTCCTAATATGACTGTTGCAGTGTCCCTAAAATTCATGTGTTGAAAATTTTGAGTACTTGGCAACCGGCATGTATTTACATGTTCTGTCCCGGGAATACATGATTACCATGTGCAACTTTCCCAGTTGACTTCTGGCAAGTAAGATTCTCTTTTCCCTTAACAACTGCGGTGATTTGCTTAATAGCTGCGGCAAAATGCATTGTAAATTCGGGTGCAACTCACTAAATCACCTTGCTTAGTAATAGAAATTCTGACCCTGCAGTCATAGGTCAAGGACTACCTGTAGTTATAGTGGCTTGGATTACCATTGTCAAACTAGTTCAGGGGTCCCCAAACTTAGCAACTTTAAGACTTGTGGACTTCAAAGCGGGCATCCCATAGCTAGCTGGATAATTCTGGGAGTTGAAGTCCACAAATTGCCAAGTTTGGAGATCTCTGAACTGCAGACCCCTCACATCCTGGACATAAACTGTTTCAACTCCTTCCCTCAAAACGATGCTATAGAGTACTGCACACCAGAACAACTAGACACAAGGACAGTTTTTTCCCGAACGCCATCACTCTGCTAAACAAATAATTCCCTCAATACTGTCCAACTATTTACTAAGTCTGCACTACTATTATTATTAATCTTCTTATCACTCCTTATCACCCATCCCCTCCCACCTGTGACTGTATGACTGTAACATTGTCACTTGTATCCTTATGATTTATATTGACTGTTTCCTAGTATGATTTGATTGCTTATTGTACCCTATGACTATGGCATACAAGTCGAATAAATTATTATTATTATTATTATTATTATTATTATTATTATTATTAACTATTGTACCGTATGATTCTTGACTCTTGATGAATGTATCATTTCTTTTATGTATGCTGAGAGTATTTACACCAAGACAAATTCCTTGTGTGTCCAACCACTCTTGGCCAATAAATAAAGAATTCTATTCTATTCTAGTTGGACAGATTTTAGTAAAAAGCTGCAAGTTCTAATTGTTCGTTAGGGGCTGAAAAACATCCAGGAAGAAGCCATTGGTAACCCTGTTTGGAACTGTTACTAGGAAAGCTATGTAGTTGTGTCCATTAGATTAAGTCATCCAGAGTCAAGTGCAAGGCAGAGATTTTAATGATTTACAAAGCTTCAAGGCAGCTGCAATTCATTAGGAGAAGCTTTCTCTCTGGATTCTAGATGGTGATTTATTCTCCTTGAAGAAATATGCTTTCTAACCAAAAAAGGTGTGCAAATGCTGTTTCATTTCTTTTTTTCCCTTTTGGCTAGATTCAAATATACAGCTATCAAAGGTATAACAGAGAGTCAGTTTCATGCAATGGCTAAGGCATCAGGCTAGAAGCTGTGAAACTGAGTTATAGGCATGCTTTAGGCCAGGGGTCTTCAAACTTGACAGCTTTAAGACTTGTGGACTTCAACTCCCACAATTCCTCCTCCAGTCATGTTAGCTCAGGAATTCTGGGAGTTGAAGTCCACAAGTCTTAAACTTGCCCAAGTTTGAAGACCCTTGCTTTAGGCACAAAACCAGCAGGGCATTGTGGTTAGCTGGCAGCAGGCGCGGACGGCTGAGGACAGCGAGGACTCAGATGAGGCGGCAGGACCATTAGGGAGTGGATTGCTGCCTTCCGAGATTGTGGGGGCTGGCAGCAGTGATGAGGAGGTTCCCAAGGAGCCTGTGCCAAGTGCGCGTGCTCAAAGGATTGCTTGGAGGAAACAGCAGCTGCAACAGCATGGGCAACTCGGGAGTAAGGCTGCAAGGTAATGGCCCCTCCTTCAAGAAGATAAAAGCCAGCTGTGAAAGAAACATACTTTGCAGAAGGCAAAGATGTTTTGAAACTCCAGCCTTGTGGACATTCCAGTATCCTGAGTTTATATTTGAAGATTCTTGTATTGCAAATTATTTCTTGTCTGTTATCTTTTAGCAAGTCTTGCAGAGTTTGGCAAGGCTTGTGCTTATCACAGCTAATTATTTTGCAAAAGCATTACATAGGTTTCTGTTCTATTTGGATTGTGTTTGATTTGTTGGGAAAGGGTGTGGGTCAGAACAAAGGGTGACTTTGGGCCAGTCACTCCCTCTCATCCCCTAGGAAGGAGGCAATGGCAAACCACTTCCAAAAACCTTGCCAAGAAAACTGTATAGTAGTCCATGCAGTTCCCAGGAATCAAAACCTGACTCACAACGGCAGTGGTCTCCAAACTTGGCAGCATAGCTGGCTGAGAAATTCTGGGAGTTGAAGTCCACAAGTCTTAAAGTTGCCAAGTTTGGGGACTCCTGTACAGGTATAACAGTGCTGTATCGCTGGAGCGGCACACCTGGATGCCTTTGCATGTTTCGTATTCTGCCAAATCCCCAAAATCGGGTGGCCCCAAACCATGCCTTTTCTGAGGACCAGGCATAGGTGGTTTGCAAACCTTGACATGGTTTTCTTACAGCAGGGATCCCCAACCTTGGCAACATTGACTTGTGGACTTCAACTCCCAGAATTCCTCCTCCAATCATGTTAGCTCAGGAATTCTGGGAGTCGAAGTCCACCAGTCTTAAAGTTGCCACGGTTGGGGACCCGTCTTAAAGGGTGCTTCAGAGGAGCAGCCGAATTAACCCACGGCCAGCAGAAGCCAAAGCGTCCTTAAGGCGCCCAGCGCCTTCCAGATGTGCTCTGATCGCACTTCTCAAGCAAGATGACCAACCCCTGGGGATTCTGGGAGTCGTAGTTCCAACGCGTTTGGGGGGGGGGAGACACGATAGGCAAGAGACGCTTATATAACACAAGAAACGCACAGCTGGCCAAGAGAAGGGATGCTGGTTTTTTAATAGTCACGTGGTTTTAAGGGGGAGGCGAGGGAGAGACTATCCATCCACGCGTTAAAACAAGCACGCACCTTCTTCCTCCCGCAGCGCTCCAGCATCTTTCACCGCGGAATCCCCCCCTTCCCTCCCCGCTTTCTCCCTCTTCAACGAGCCGCAGCACGTCCAGCCAATCAGAACGGCGGCTTGGTTAGCCCATCGCGGTCTCGCCGGCCGCTCTGGTAAACAAAAACGGGAGGAGGAGGGGCTGGCGCTGTAGTCTCCCCCGCCGCGAAGCTCCACCCCCCCCCCGAGGGCGGAGTCCGGCGGGAACGGGCCCATTGAAGAGAGCCAGAAGCGCGAAGAGGCCGAGCTACGGAGGGGCGGAGCTTGAGGGAAAGGCGGGGCCAGGACGGGGAGGCGGGGCCAACGGTGGACGGGCGAGGGGGGGGGAAAGCCGCTGTCGCAGTCGAACCCAGCTGCAGTTGGCGGCGGTTGGTCTGCTCTGTCCGAGCCTTGCTGGGAGCGATGCCGCCTCAGAGCGGCGCCCCGGTGCCGGCGCGTTGAGGGCAAGAGGGGGCTGCTGCGGCTGCTTCGCCTCGCCTTTGCCCGGCCGGCGGGGGCAGCTTCCCTCAGGCCCGCTGCTTTTCTCCGCAGCCCGGTCCTTCAGGGGCACCGGGGAGCCCTTGGCCGTCCGCGACGAGGGCGCTGCCGCCGCGCTCGCCCATCGCGGGCATCCCAAAGAGCGGAGGAGGAGACATCCAGCCGCCGCGGGCGGTTTCGGAGACTTCGGGGCCCGCCGAGGTGACACCGGCGATGGATGCTCAGCCAGCGAGCACGGGCCGTCTAACCCCCCCTCGCCGTGGCCAAGCCTAGCGCCAGGCGGGAGATTCCTCTCCCCCCCACTCCCAACCTTCTCCGCGGCCCGGCCTCCGCCTCCCTCCCTCCATGAGCGGGGAAGGGGAAAAAGTTGGGCGCCGTTTCTTCTTCGGGGAGGAGGAGCCACCGAAGTCGGAAAGCGACTGAGCGGGGAGCCCGAGGAAAGCACCGGCGGACGATTCAAAGCCGTTCCGGATTGGCGTCCCTGCGGGGCCGGCTGGCGAATCTGGCCCGGGGCCAAGCGGCGACGGCGGGGATGCTTCTCCTCCCGAGAGGCCGGCGCGGGGATCGGAGCCGGCGCTGCTGAACGCTCCCGCGTGTCGCCTTGCGTGGGTCTCCTCCTCCTCCTCCCGCGCCTGGGTGGAGCCTCCCCTTAGCCGGCGGGAGGAGGCGCGAATGCTCGGCTTCTCCCCAAACAGCCGGCTGACTATCGCCGGGAGGAGCCGGGCGGGGAAGCCACGAGGATGCCGCTGGGGGCCGGCCGGAGCTGGGGGTGAGTCCGGGCAGGGGGCCGGCCCGACGTTGATGGAAGGAGGGAGGCCCGCGCGGCTGGGGAGACGTCGGGCGGCGCGTGGGGCGCCAGGTGGCACGCCCCGACCCCCTGGCGCTGAGCGAGCAGCTCCGGCTCTTCCTTCCTCCAGAAATGCTGCATCATGAACCCGACGACGACGACGAGCCCGAACCCGGGTCTAGAGCCGAGGCGGAAAGGGGGGGGAAGCCGGAGGGAGACCCTCCTCCCGACTCTCTGCCCTGTCAATCCGGCCGGGGTTGAGCCCCCCTCCCCTCCGCAGGACGGCGATGCTTCGGCTGTAGATTCCGGGCAGGGAGGGGAATTCCGGTCCCCCGAAGAGAAGCAAAGTGCCTGCAAAGCGGAGGGAGGGGAAGAGGAGGAGGAGGAGGACTGGCCCCTCCCCGCCCCGTCCCTCCGAGCATCTCGTCCGACAACTCTTCAACTTCTCAGCCAGTCGACGGAGCCGCTTCTCCGGGGCGGCGAGAACTTCTGCCCAGGCGGCCGTCGGCGCTCTTGGCTGGATCCGGTTTCTGCGTAGCGACAAACGGCAGCCGACGTGCGTCAAGCTAACTAGCTGCGGGAGTTGCCGAGCAACGGGACGCCCGGAAAGCCGAGCCGGGGATAAAAGCGGCTCCGCGGAGGGGCTGCCGTCGGCTTCGGAAGGGTCGGACGCTCCCGCCGCTGTCGTCCGTCCGTCCGCCTCGCCCGGGGCGCCTGGTGCTGCGTGGCGGCCGGAGGGTGCCCCCTTGGCCGGCTCTCGCGAGCTCCCCATGCTGCTGCCGCGGAAGTGGCCGGGCTGGCCGCCGTCGCCGCTGCGGCTGCCGCAGAAGTTCCTTTTCCTGCTCTTCCTCTCGGGCCTGCTCACGCTCTGCTTCGGCGCCCTCTTCTTGCTGCCCGACTCGTCCCGCGTCAAGCGCCTCTTTCTGCCCCGCCACGGCGGTGCCGAGCTGGAAGCGCCCCGGAGCCCTCCGCCGGGACCCGGCCTGGGCCGCCACCTGCCCGCTAACGCCAGCCCGCCCGCGCCGCCGCCGCCGCCCTCGCGCCACCTCCGGGACCCTGCTGACCTCCCGCCCGCCGCGCACTCGGAGCCGGCCTCCCGACGGACCCGCCCGCCGCGCCGCCCGGCCGCCGAACAGAGCGACTCGGCGCCCCCCTTGCAGCAGACGCGCGCCCCGTTCCGCTTCGACTACGCCTCGTTCCGGCAGCGCCTCCGCCACCCGGTGCTGGGCGGCAGGAGAGGCAGCACCGAGGAGCCCGACACCCGCGTCCGCCGGCTGAAGATCAAGGAGGTGAGTCGCACCGGCCCGGCCCTTCGCTCTCCCTTCCCGGGGCCCCGTGCGGGCTTCTGGGCGTCTTCGGCGTCCGGCCGCCGCTCGCCTCCACCCCGCAGCGCTTCTTTCGGGGGAAGTTCCGAGGGGAAGCGGCGGGGCGCTTGGCTCGTTCGCCGCTCGCCTGCTCTGCAGAGCCGCCCGCCGCAGTTGGCGAGCGTGATTTGGGGGCAGCCGGCACGTTGGTTCGCTGAGCAGAACCACGATCCAGTCCAATTCAGTCAATCAGAATAGAGCTGGAAGGGACCTTGGAGGTCTTCTAATCCAGCCCCCTGGTCAAGCAGGAGACCCTGTGCCATTTCAGACAAGTGGCTGTCTAATTTCTTCTTAAAAGCTTCCAGTGATGAAGCACCCAGAACTTCTGAAAGCAAAGCTGTTCATTCCACTGTTAATTGTCGTCCCTGTTAGGAAGTTTCACCTTAATTCCATGTTGCTTCTCCCTTTGGTTAGTTTCCATCGTTTCCTGTCTTGCCTTGGGTGCTGTGGCAGATAAATTGACCCCCTTTTCTTTGTGGCAACTTGCTCTCAAATACTAGAATACTGCTCTCATGTCACCCCCAGCCCCTCTTCTCTAGACTAGCCATACCCGGTTCCTGCAACGGTTCCTTGGTATATTTTAGTCTCCAGGCCTTTAATCACCACTGGCTGCACATCACACCTGTATGTGTGTGTGTGTGTGTGTGTGTGTGAATGCAGGAATGCCTTTAAAGGGGATTTGGTTCACAGGACTTTCCTTCCACACACATTTATTTATGTTCGTAATTGAGTTTTTTTCCACCAATGTGGAAATCTCGGTTTTAAGGCATTAAAAACCTGGCCTGGGATTGAATCGGCTGCTACAATTATTCTCATCCAGGGCTTTGCGAAACCTTTTCCGTTCGCTCTTTTCTGTGGGTTCTGCCATGATAGTGTCTCAATCTTCAAATAAGTTCAGAATTAATCTGGAGAAGGGCTGCTTCTGATAGGGTTGGCTTGCCAAAATGTATTCTGCTGCAAATCCATCTTTGCTTGCTTAATTGATTTTTTTGTTGTTGTGGTGGTTCTTTGGGTAAGAAACTAAAAGGTAATGGGAAGAGTGGCAACTATAGATGGTGAAATAAATCTCCATAGAACTCTCTGAAAAAAAGGATAGGACACAGTTTCCTTGAAAGCCAAGTTGCTTTAAAAGACTTGCCCAAAAGCTTCCTGATCTATTTTTCCCCCAAATGCTTCCATGCAATAGTTTTTTTTTCTGCCTCCTAAGTAAAAGTGGAAATTATGGGGACGGCAGAATATAGTGTGCAACTGAGGGTAAGTATGCACATTGGGATTTTAGTAATTAATGTGTGTGATGCAGGCTAAATATATCCTTCGGTATTTGGTTAGGCACCTTAATTGTTTCCACATGCAATCTATGGTTGTAGATAATTAGTGTACCCTTTTCCCTGTATTCCCAAAGACACCTTCTACTGAGTGTGCAATTTAGAGTTCTCACTTGCAGTTGTTGACACTTTGAAGGGGTTGGTAAAGTGTTTCTGAAGTACAAGCATACGTCAGTTTTATTGCTCCCTGCAAATATTACGTATTTCTTACAAGACTCTCCACTGGCAAAAGATTACGACTTGATGAAGGCTCAGATGATGATTAGTATTTTTTTTAGCAATAAAGTATTTTTTAAAAAACTAACTTATGTACTTTTTAAAAGCCTAATGCTGTTGGCATACTTAATAGATGGCAGTATAGGATAAATCTAACTTTTATATGCACTGGGAAACCAAAAAAAGTCAGACTTGCTTTATTGCGTTATTTGCTTTATTGTGGTCGGGAACCAAACCCACAATACCTGTGGTAGAAGCCTGTTGTCATTCTTCCATATTTTGCTTGCCTTTATTCATAGGCTTTGGCCATCATTCCTCCACTTACAACCGTTCATTTAGTGAATGTTCGAAGTTACAGCACTAACCGAGAAAAGTGACTTATGGCCCATTTTTCTCAATGCCCCCATGGTGAAGGGATCAAAATTTGGACACTTGGCAACTGGCTCATATTTATGACAGCTGCAGTGTCCTGGGGGTCAGGTGATCATTTTTTGTGACCTTCTGACAACTGAAGACAATGGGGAAACCGAAGTAACAAACATGTTACTTATATAACAACTGCAGTGATTTACTTAACTGTCTTGCTTAGCGTGGAAATTTGGGGTTAAATTGCAGGTAGGGTTTTTTTTTTTAAATAAATTTTATTGAATAAACATTAAAAACAATTGAACACAGTGCAACTTTGTTGGCCATTGTTTTGGCCATACAAGCTATAGTAGAGATACACATAACAGTTAATGTCCTTTTCCCCTTATATTATTAGTATAGTGCTAGCTGCATATTATTTCTTTTTTTTTTAATTACATTTATATGCCGCCCTTCTCCGAAGACTCAGGGCGGCTTACAATTTTGGGGATACAACCCAGTGTGCTCAGCAATAGCCTTCATTCCATTGTATATGCCTGCTTATTACTAAGCGGCATTTTTACAAAGTCACCTTATTGCCCCCAACAATCTTGGGTCCTCAATTTACCTACCCCGAGAGGATGGAAGGCTGAGTCAACCTTGAGCCTGGTGGGATTCGAGCCTACAATATTTGTAGGCAGCTGGAACTTAAGTGCTAGGCATTTAACAGCCTGAGCCACCAAGGCCCTTCTATTTGCATTTATGTACGTTTATATACAATTATATACATATTTACAACCATCTTTTATACATGGATTTTTTTCTGCCTCTTTTTTTATATCCGTCACCATCTATTGATTTCTCGCTCTTTGATCACTTCTCATCTACTTCAAGTCAGCCCTGATTCTTGGTGACTACGTGGACAAGTCTCAGCAGTTCTCTTGACAACGTTTTTCAGCTGTTTGTTGCTTTGGTAGGAGGATTGAGAGAGAGGGATTGACCCAAAGTGACCCAGCTGGTTTCAGGCTATATGGTGGCAGGACTACAGGATAACTTGTGGTCTCCTAGTCTCTAATTTACTGCTTTTAACCCCTGCACCAAAGAGGCTCTTTTTCATTGATTAACTCTAGTTTTCTAGCCCTTTCCGTGCCTTCTTACTTTATTCTTTAATCTTTGGTTTTTTGTGCACAAACAGTAGCTTTCTAAAGATTTGAAGGTGATACAATAGAACAGGAATATGCAGTCTGATGCCTTCCATATATTTGGGACCAAAAGCAACATTAAGATCCAGACCAGGCATAGTTTGTGGCAGTTGTACTCCCAAACTTTATGGATCTTGTAACAATCTAAGATTCCTACTGTTTCTTCCTCTGCGTCTGCTTTTCTGGTGAAAAAGGTAACTATTTTTTTTAAAACAGTACTGAAAATTCAAAACTTATTTGACCAGAAACTAAACTGGAACAGGATGCAACATTTGCATTCTGCAGGTTGGCTCACTTGCCCTGAACTAAAGAGACAGCTGTAGCAGCACTATAACTGCCTTTCCTTCTTTTGATTTATACTTGTACACTACAAGATTTGTTTCTGGTAACTGTTGCCTGTGTTTCCTTCTTTCCCTTTACTTTCTGGCTTTTCAAATAGCTTTCTTCTGTATCTGAACTTTATTTTTTTTACCAGCCGTTCTGCCATGGCTGTGTTTCTATTCCTCTCCCATTCACAGCCCATCAACATTTCTCCCATTTTCTGTAGAGCAGACCTAAAAGAATTCAAACAAGCTATTAAGTGGATGAAATAAGGCAGAATAGCTGCAAAAAGTAACCTCCGGTGGGACAGTAGAGAAAAAACATTGCAGAGATTGAAATTTCACTGCAGAGGCAATGGAGATATGATTGAGACCCAGGAAACTGGATTTGAATACAGCACTTAAAATGGATAGAACAAAAATCCTGAATGGTCATTGACATTCAGATTGGATTGCACCCAGCTTGACATATGGGATACCTGAATTATCTGCCCTCCCTTTCCACCCACCAACTGATCTCATTTCTCCAATTAATTCCTACTCTCTTTGCAACGTGCTGTTAGTATGACCTTCATGAAAAAGAGGGAAACCAAGTTATAGGTTATGACCCCTTTAGTTGGAGGTCAGTGGATTATTAATCTAGAGTTGTTTATATCCTTCAGAGAGCAGAGTGGTCTGCCAAGAAAACGCATTGACTCAAGCAGGTGAATTCATCCTTATTGTACAAACTGGTGTTTCTCCATCTTAGCAACTTTCTAACATGTAGTGCACACATCTGAAAGTTGCCACAGACAAATTGCACTAGATTTTTTTTTCACTACAGTGCATGGGCTCTGAAATCCAGAATTTTCAGCCAATTCTCTGGCTCTTCTGGAACATGACCAAACAGGGGGAAACTTGTGGGGAAAAGCAGCTTAAGAGTTACTAGTCCCTCTAAAGGACAGGTACACTCTTCTGCTGGTGCCATGACAACCAGGAGTACAGATAGCAAAAAGTGGTTCCACAGGTTTTGCTCAAATATAAATGTCATTTTGGCATCAACATTGTTATTATGTGGATAATCTACAATCCAATACAAGCAGTGTTTGTTGTTGCTGTTGTAAAATTAGGGTGTTCAGGTCTGATAAATTTAAAATGTCTAAATAGCGAAGGAGTCCTGTTAAGTATTGCTCTGAAATGGAGGTGGTATTCAGCAGGTTCTGACCAGTTCTGGGGAACCGGCAGCAGAAATTTTGAGTAGTTTGGAGTACCGGCAAATACCACCTCTGACTGGCCCCGCCCCCATCTGTTCTCCACCTCCCGAGTCCCAGCTGGTTGGCTGGGTCTTCTTTGGTTGCCCTGCACAGGAGAACGGAGCTGGAAAGCAGGTTAGTGGGATAGGGAGGTAATAGGATTTTGCAGTAACCTTCCCCTGGAGTGGGGAGGGAATGGAGAGTTTACAGTATCCTTCCCCTGCCACGCCCACCAAGCCACGCCCACCAAGCTACGCCCACACAACCCATAGTAAAAAATTTTGAATCCCACCACTGCTCTGAAAGCTCCAATCATGATTGGTGCAACAGCAGATTTGTTTCCCCCTTAAGTGTTCAACTTTGATGTGCAAGTCCCAGTGCCATCGTCAGCCATTCAGTCCCAGCCAGCCTTTGGCCACACTCTATGGATCAGCACTTTGCATGCCCCTCTGTCTCGCATTGCCTCCTTCCTGGTCCTTTCATCTTTTGTAGCAGGGGTGTCAAACTCTATTTTATTGAGGGCTGCATCAGGGTTGTGTTTGACCTGGGGGGGGGCGTCAGGTGGGCATAGCCAGGGTTGGCATGGCCAGCTTGATGTGACTCTGTTTTGGGCTACGACAGCCTCCTCCAGCCTTCTGCCAGCGAAAAGGAAGCCCAGGAGGGCAGCATGCAACCTCCCAGACTCGGTTTTCGCTGGCAGAAGGGCCAGTCGTTCACTGATTATTCCAGGGCAGCCCCATGGGCCAGATCCAAGCACCCTTTGGGCTGGATCCAGCCCATGGGCCTTGAGTTTGACACCCCTGTTTTATAGTGTCCAGCAAGTGAGTGCTAGGGCAGCCCTTTCTCCTTTTTCCACTGAGTTTCATATTTTTCCTCCCAATTTCTTTTCCTCATCCTGGCATCGTCCAGAATGTCAACACCAAACAACCAGTCTTTCTTCCTTTCGGTGACCAAGTAATTGTGGCCTTTCTTTTTGAATTTTAAAGTCCCGTAAAAATCTTAATCCACTCATTTTCCAAAACTTTCTCAGCTGGTCCCAATGTTTTTTGCTACATTCAAATCCCAATCTCTGGCAGTTATTATTTTCCTATAACAAGAGTAGACAGTCTCATGTAGCTGAAAACAATAAAGTCAGACTTCTAGAATCTCTTCCTCTTTGGCTTTCCTGTTCAGTGTAGTCATAAACATTGAGGTGGGGGGAGCATTGGGTAGCCTGTTCCTGGCTGCTACAGTTCCTAATGATTAATGATGTCAGCAGAGATTCGTATGGGAAGAACTGAGTCTGACCCTAACAGGGCCTCCTTTTATATGGCATGTTGACATCAAGCATTTAAAGAGACAGGATGAGAATGCTGGTGGAACAAAAGACCAGATTTAACTATGCTTGCTTGTGCGTATATGGCGAACAAGTAGACTAGGAGCCATCTCTTTTGTTCTCTGTGGCTTTCATGCACAGAACAGGAGAAACATTGTCCTGGCGGCACCACTAACATCCTGAAAAAAGCTGGCAGGCTGGCAGCTAAGAAAAACACCCCAAAGTAAATTAATTGAGAGTCCACCTAACCCAAAAGACCAGGATTCAGTTGGGATCTGTTGGACGCTGTGGCTAGCCAGCTCAAAGCAAATGTCCATTTGGGAATCCATAATGCCCCAAAATATAATATGGGAAAAGTGGAATTTTTTTGGGACCCAAGTCCTTCATCCATGGCTACAGGTTGACTTACAGGAAAGTCCAAATGGAGCAGGATAAAAATCAAGGTGAGACATCATGATGGCATCTTCATTCTTACTCATAGATCCAGGGGTCTGTTTTTGTCATGATTTTGATCAGATCTTGCAAAGAAAACCTGACGATAAATCTGAATCCACAACAGCTGGCTTGCCAGACAACCAGGCAAAACACACCTAATATACTCAAGCCATTGTGTCTGTAGTCCCAGGCCCTGCTGGAGTTAGTACTGCCGGTCTGTGACACTGTTGCAAGCATAGTGGTCGAGGCAGGAAGGAATGTGGCAGATGCCATCAGTTAAAGCAGAGCTGTCCAATTTTGGCAGCTTTAAGAAACAGACATTTTAGGCTCAATTATAATTGTAAATCAAGGACTACCTGTATCTCTTGGACTGTCCATTGTATATTTGGATGCAAAAGGACCTATTGCCTGGGCTGTCCCAAAGGTGCTTTTTCAAGAGGCAGCTGGACTTTCTTGTTTTTCTTTGAAGACGTTTTGCTTCTTACCCAAGAAGCTTCTTCAGCTCTGCCTGGATTTGAATAGTGCAGGAGAACGAACGGATTTCCAGAAAAAAATGCAGAACTATGGGGACTATTTGCGCTTCAGTTTAAGATGCAGGCACTACTCAGGTGACCCTGAGGACACAGACAAACCTCCAAGTGGCCTCAACGACTCTCTAAAAGGATGCAAATGACCAGCTGTCTGCAAGGGATATAAATCCTTCCACTCCTCCCCCATCCAGTCAGAGCTGAAGAAGCGTCCTTGGATGAGAAACGAAACATCTTCCAGGAAAAGAAAGTTATCTTTTGAAAAAGGACTTTTGGGACAACCATGACCTGGAGGGCTGAGAATCTCCATAGACATATTGCCTGGGCTCCTGATCACTGCCCTGACCCTTTCCTGACCGGGGAATTCTAGGAATTGAAGTCCACACATCTTAATGTTGCTGAGGTTGAGAAAGGCAGCTGTATGTGATGTCTAACTCACAACCAGGCTTCACAGAGTTATTTTCCTCTGCGGATACCAGAAATTTCAATGGAATTAATGACGTTCATACTGAATGGTCTTCATGATCAAATGTTAGGATCTACAGTTGAATTTCAGAGAAGTGGGGCTTCCCTCACGGAGGGTTCTACAGAAATATAACTGCTTCTTTATGTAGATGTCTGCATCCTGCCGAATATGGATTAAACATTTCTTTGAAGGTGCTGGAGAGCATCTGAGCCTTTAATATAGATAGGAAAAAGAAAAATGAGCCTCCATTTATTCCTTGCAGTGACAGTCGTACGGTGCCGGAGCAGAATAAGACTTGGCGCGTTAGAGGGATGACTCACTAAATGCATAAGTGGGTGACGACTGAGACCTCCCAATTACTCTGCTTGAGTTCAGTGGCTTATTTGTGCCCAGAGGGTGAATTCTGTGCTTTTTAATGCAGGCATTTGGAAATAATTCTTGCAAGAAGGAGATAGTAAGGCTGCTATGGAAGAAGCAGTCGTGCCTCATCTTAATTGGCCAAGCGACATCCATCAAACAACTTTCTCAGTAGGCTTTTGTGACACATTTTGCTATGTTCTGAACCCCATGCGATGGAGGGTTTAATCAGCGGGTCTGAGACATCTCAGGTTTGTTTTTCAGATGTTCTTTGTCATTCCAGTTTTAGTCAGACTCCGCTTGCCACAGAAATCTAGTAAAAATGGATTAGAACACCTGACATTCCAGTTTCAGGCGGTAAAATACAGAAATGGCAGTAAACGTTCGATATGGGAAAAACAAGTGAGTTGTTATTTGATAAAAGGCTTAATGGGGATGGGGCAGGGGAATCTCTTCTTTTTCTTTGTAGGTTACAAATAGAATTCTTTATTGGCCAAGAGTGACTGGACACACGGGATTTGTCTTCGGTGCATAAGTTCTCAGTGTACACAAAAGATATAAGTGATAAATCATGATCATAGTCATCATAAAAATACATTCATCATGAATTATAAAATACAACACTTGGTGATAGTTGAAGGATACTAAATAAGCAATCAACATAAATCATACTAGGATACTAAATAAACAATATAAATCGTAAGATACAAGCAACAAAGTTACAGTCATAAGTAGAGAAGGAGATAGGCGATAGGAAAAATAAGAAGAATAGTAATACAGCCTTACTAAATAACACAGCCTTACTAAACAGTTTAACAATATTGTGGAAATTAGTTGCTTAGTAGAGTGATGGCATGGGGGAAACTGTCCTTGTGTCTAGTTGTTCTGGTGTGCAATGCCCTATAGCAGTGATGGTGAACCTTTTCAGCATCCAAACGAACGTGATGCCCAAACTGGAACGTGCATGCACGCGCGTGGAGCGTGCATGCCGGAGCGCCAGAAAACCGAAGACCAGCTGGCTAGTGCGCACATGTCTGTTTTTTGGCCCTTTTGGGCTGTTTTGGGAGCCATTTTCGGGCCGTTTTTAGCCCAGAAAATGGCCTGAAAATGTCCCTAAAAATGACCTGAAAATGGTCCAAAAAACGGCCTGAAAAACAGCCTGAACACACCACAAAAAATAGTCTGGGAAATGGCCTGTTTTTGGCTGGTTTTTTTGGGCTGTATTCAGGCTGTCTTTTGGGCCATTTTCCGGTGCTCCAGCTCCCGCAAAGACTGGCACTTCGGCGGTGCCACCAGAAACCAGAAGCACAACTGGTGACGACATGCATGCCCACTGAGAGGACTCTGCGTGTCACAGGTTTGCCATCGTGGCCCTATAGTGTGATTTTGAGGGTAGGAGTTGAAACAATTTATGTCCAGGATGTGAGGGGTCTGTAGATATTTTCACAGCCCTCTTTCTGGCTCATGTAGTATAAAGGAATGAACTTCGCATGCTCATGTTAATGTAGTCCAGTAAATGTGCTCTACCCCTGAGAAGATATTTCTTATCCTTTGGGTAATGCTTGAGAGTTGTGGTAACATGAAAAACCCTGCTAGTGTCTTAATGCAGGGCAATTCCCAATTGTTGTCAAGGCAGGAGTGTTACCACTTCATTTTCAACATAGGTTTTCAAAGGAGCAGAAGTTATATTGGATGAGGATTCGCGTTTATCTTTTCCTGTTGTTTCAGCTGCCAAATTAGAAGGGCCGCTGTGCAAACAAACAGGAAAAGAGTCTACTTGGAGTTTTCAACATTTAGAAGGAACAACGGAAGGAAGCGAAACATCAGGGCAAAGATAAAATATATTTTTTAAAAAATAGTCATGAAATCTAGAGAAGGAAGGCACCATCTGAGTCAGGGTTTTCAGTTCAACCTTGGATTTATACAAGTGGTGCAATTTTAGGGAGTTGATTGGAAGACACCGTGATTAGGATGATGAATAGGCAAACCGGTTCAAATCGCCCTTGACTTACTATCACAATAGAGCCAAAATTTCTTGCCCCATTTGTTAAGTGACTGAATGCAGTTGTTAATAACACTGTTGTTAAGTGAATCTGGCTTCCCCGTTGAGTTTGCTTGTCAGAAGGTCTCAAAAGGGGATCACATGACCTTGGAACACTGCACTTCAAAAGGGAATCACATGACTATCATGCCCCTGTTGGAATCTGATTCCGAGGGAGAGATGGAACAGCCGACAGGGAGTGGGAGTGTGGCTCCGGTGGCTATGGAGGAAACTGGGGAAGGGCACAGTCCGGCTGGGCATTCAGGGGAAGACCCAGGCCCACCCCCTCTTCATCCTAGGGCATGCAGGGAGGAACAGATAAGGGAGCAACATGAGTTGCGTGGTTTACGGGGGAGGAAAGGGCCCTGTTCCCCTTCATGGGCTGCAGCTGGGAAGATTGTTTAAAAGGGCAAACTGCGCATGGCGAAGTTGCTGGAAGCAAAGCATGAAATTATTCTGGTTTGTCAAGTCTTATTTGAGTTCTGGCATCCTCCCAAGTGTGTGTATTTCGTTATCTTTTGATGTCTTCAATCCCTCATCTTGCCCTGTCTCATTAATGCTGCAGCTGTGGTTTGTGTTGGTTTTTATTTATTGCTGGAACTTTGCATTTTGATATGGTCCAAGGGCTAATCAATAAAGACTTACTGATAATTTATATGTACTTTGAGTTTGGACAGAATTTCTTCCCTTTAAAGACTGTTCTTGGGAGAATTTTTTCTCCAGCCGATGATAACTGGACATTGGAGGCCAAGTTGAAGGTATTAAAGGGACTTTACCTTTTTTTTGTTGCTTTTGTGCCATGCCCCAGGTCATCACACATGACCCTGGAATACTGCAACTGTCATAAATATGAATCCCTTGCCAAGTGTCTGAATTTTGATCACAGGACCCTGGGGATCCTGCCACAATCATAGGTGTGAGAAAAGCAGTCATGGGTCACTTTTTTTTCTGTGCCATTGTAACTTCAAACTGGCACTAAAAGAATGGTTGTATGTCGAGGACTACCTGTATACCAGGTGAGAAAAGTGTGAGTCCTGATTTGTGGAAGGTTTTCATAGAGTGAACTGTGAGCCAATTTCCAGATAATTTCTTCAACGGAGAAGGCAAACACAATCAGGATAGTCCTGAATCAAATGGAAGCTAACTGAAAAAAGTGCAAAATGTACCAAAAGTGTCTGAGTTTGGGGTGATTGTGCCAGACTAGTCAAACATGTGGGTGTTTTAAGTGTTTTTTTGCTAAGCGAGGATCCAGATGGAACTGGTTTGTTCTGGGCTGAATGGCTGGAGGGGGCACGGAGGAAGGAACCAAGGACTGTCCGGGGGGTGGGAGGAAGGAAGGGAGGGGGACATGGGCTGGTGGGATGCACTGCACGAGAAGCTTCAGAGAGGATGGAGGGGCCAGAGTGCACCAGCCTTGCCTGATCACTCCACCCAGATGTTGTTTTTCTCCCAAACCCAGAATAGAAGATTGTTTCAGGTCAGCCGAAAATGATTTGGTGGAATTTCCAGGACAAAATGGTTTGTTCTGGGCATAAAACAAAGTGTTTCCCCTCTTCCAGGCATGCTGATAGATACATTCCTGTATTTTAAGGCAGGATGTACACACGATCAGCCTTCCCAACTTGGTGCTCTGCAGGTCTATAATTTCCACCTTGCCCAACAGTGGTGGGAATCATTTTTTTTACTACTGATTCTGTGGGCGTGACTTGGTGGGCATGGTGTGGCTTGGTGGGCGTGGCCTGGTGAGCATGGCCGGGGAAGGATACTGCAAAATCCCCATCCCCTCCCCACCCCACTACCCTGCTTTCCAGCTCTGTTCTCCTGCGCAGGGCAACAAAGGAAGACCCAGCCAATCAGCTGGGACTCAATGGGAGGCAAAGAATAGAGGGGGCGGGGCCAGTCAGAGGTGGGATTGGCTGGTTCTCCGAACTACTCAAAATTTCCACTTCCGGTTCCCCAGAACTGGTCAGAACCTGCTGAATACCACCTCTGCTGCCCAACCAACAGGATTGTGTTAAAAAAAGAGCTTAAGTGAGTTTCGCCCCATTTTCTTGCCACAGTTGTTAACTGAATCACTGCAGTTGTTAAGTTAGTAAGATGACTGTTAGGTGAATCTGTTTCCCTCCCCCCCCATTGACTTTGCTTGTCAGAAGGTCGCAAAAGGGGCTCCCAGGACCCCCGGGACACTGCGACCGTCATAAATATGAACCAGTTGCCAGGCATCCGAATGTAAATCACGTGACTGTGAGGATGTTGCCATGGTCATAAGCATGAAAAACGTTCATGTCACTTTTTTTCAGTGTCGGCGTAACTTTGAACGAGTGAGCTGTTGTAAGTCGAGGACTACCTGTATATGGAAGCTGCCAAGAGCCCAATCGATCCTGTAACCATGGGATACTTTTAACTGTTGTAAATATGAAACACAATCGTAAGGCACCTCTTTCAGCGCCATTGCAACTTCACATGGTCGCTAAATAAATTGTTGTAAGTCAGAAACTACCTGTACCATGAGCCAGATTTGGGTTGAATACAAGGGATTGAACACAACATCCCAATTATGCAGGCCTTCTGTTTCTTCCTCCTGTCTGAAATGAATCCCATTAAAAAGAATCTATTATGGGAATGCTTGAAAAATCCAAGGACTTCTTGGGTGAAATGTAGAATAGGGGTCTCCAACCTTGGCAACTTTTAAGACTTGTGGTATTTGGGCAGGGGAATCCTTTGGAGCAGGGGTGTCCAACCTTGGCAACTTTAAGACTTGTGGATGTCAACATCCACAAGTCTTAAAGTTGCCAAAGTTGGACACCCCTGCCTTAGAAGAATCCTTGAGTCCACAACCATTAATCTCATATTCCACACCCCACCCAATGATATCAGGGCAGCTTCCTCCATTAAGATTTGCACATTGTTTCAATAGACCTAAGTCAAGATTTTTAAAAATGCAAACTTTGCAACAACACTCTCCATTTTTGTTTGTGAGAAACTGATTTCCCAAGTGGCTCTCTTCTTCCTCTTCAGCAGAGTTGTTAATTAGCAGCTTGTTATTCAAAGAGAATTCATAGATATGTGTTCTGCGAGAATAATCTGTTTGTCTTTTTGGCTGCACAAACAAGAACTTCCAGTAAGTTATAAAGCATCCCTTATCTAATGCTGCTTTTACATCAGCAGTCCTGCAACCCTCATAAATACATACTGGTTGCCAACTACTTGAAATTTTGATCATGTGACCATGGAGATGCTGCAGTGGTTGTAAGCAGTGATTGTATCCGTACCAATCGGGCTTCCGACCGGTTACAGCACGGAGACGGCATTGGTCGCGCTGATGGATGATCTTTGGAGGGCCCGGGACAGGGGTTTTTCCTCTGTCCTGGTCCTATTGAACCTCTCGGCGGCTTTCGATACCATCGACCATGGTATCCTTTTGCGTCGCCTCCGGGGGTTGGGAGTGGGGGGCACTGTTCTTCAGTGGTTCTCCTCCTACCTCTCGGGCGTTCGCATCGGTGTTAGTGGGGGGGTTCGGTCGGCCCGACCCCGGGTCTCTCTTGTGGAGTCCCGCAGGGGTCGGTCCTTCCCCTCTCTTATTTAATATCTACATGAAACCCGGGTGAGATCATCCGTGGCTTTGGGGTGAAATTCCATCAGTCGCTGATGACACTCAGCTGTACTTTTCCACCCCTGGCCAGATCAGCGATGCCCTTTCCTGATGTCCCGGTGCTTGGATGCGGTGCGGACCTGGATGAGTAGGAACATGCTCCGACTCAACCCGGCCAAGACTGAGTGGCTTTTGCGTGCGTGCGGCGTCTCGCCCAGCCAGGATTGTTTATCCTTGGCCATAGGGGAGTGTTACCCCCTGTGGATAGGCACGGAATCTGGGGTCCTCCTGGATGTACGGCTCCGGTTGGAGGAGCAGGTGGGGGCCGTCGCCAGGGGGCCTTTGCCCAGCTCCGTCTTGTTCGACAACTTCGCCCTTTTCTGGATCGAGACGCCCTACGCACGTTACTCATGCCCTTGTCACCTCGAGACTCGACTACTGCAACGCCTCTATTTAGGACTGCCCTTGCATACCATCCGGAGATTGCAGTTGGTGCAGAATGCGGCCGCTGGGTGGTGATGGGAGTTACCCGTTCTCCCATGTTACCCCCCTCCTCGTGGCCTGCATTGGTTGCCATGTTACCCCCCTCCTGCGGCCTGCATTGGTTGCCGATTGCGCCCGGGTGAGATTCAAGGTTTTAGTTTTAACATTCAAAGTCCTATACGGCATGGGTCCCCAATATCTGAGGGAGCGTCTTCTTCCAATAGCTCGCTCCTCGCCGCCCCTATGCGGGCTCATAGGCAAGGACTCCTCGGGTGCCATCGCGTCCAATGCCGTTGGTATTTCCTCGACGACGAGCCTTCTGTTGCGGCCCCCACCTCTGGAATCAACTGCCTCTGGAGCTCCGTCTGGCCCCTGATCTCCGTACCTTCCGCCGCGAATTAAAACTTGGTTGTTTGACCAAACCGGCTGTGACCCTCCTTGGGAGGGGATGGGTTTTAATATATTTTATTGTATTGTTATGTTCATATTTGGGCTTGTCAGTTTAATGTCTTTTTAAATATTTATTGTTCTGTGTTTTTAGCTGTGAGCCGCCCCGAGTCTTCGGAGATGGGGCGGCATACAAGTTCAAATATAAATAAATAAATAAATTGTAAGTCACTGTTTTCAGTGCTGTTAGGACTTCAAAAGGTCGGTAAACAAATGATTGTAAGTTTCTGCATCATGGATCAGAGATGGTAGGGCTTTTTTTGGTGCATGTCAACCTTTCTAACTTGCTAGGTTCTTGGCAGGTTTTATATTGGAGGTGGTGGGAATGAAGGCTTGAGCATGTAATTTTTC
Source organism: Naja naja (assembly GCA_009733165.1). Lineage (NCBI taxonomy): Eukaryota > Metazoa > Chordata > Lepidosauria > Squamata > Elapidae > Naja > Naja naja. The sequence continues at coordinate 9,943,304 of CM019160.1, forward strand.
ACTAGATAAAAGAAAAATGAAACAAGAAGTTATTGATTTTCTTTCATTTTGCCTTCTGGTTTCCCTTGCGTGACCTCTGGTTCCGGAATGCTTATCCAAGTATATTTTTGTAAAAAAATTATTTAAAGCAGGGATGGGGATTGATGGTCCTTTTATGACTTGTGGACTTCAACTCCCAGGATTCCTGAGCCAGCATGGAATTGGAAGTCCACAAGTCATAAAAGAGCCATAGGTCCCCATCCCTGAAAAAGTATCCAAGGGTGCATTTGGAATGAACACCTTTTATTAGGCCTAGTTTCATGCAGCAAATAGTTTTATTTTTTATTTTGTTCCACAGCCAGATGCAAAAAAACTAGACTTAAGAGTCAAATTGATAACCAACAACAGTGTTAACATATGAGCAGACGTAAAGAGTAAGGAAAGGAACCTGGATGAAGATAGTCAAGAACCATTACTAAAGCTAAAGGGACAGAAGCACTTTTTCAAGTCCAGAGCAACATGATCTAGAACCGTGATGGCAAACCTATGGAACGCGTGCCACAGGTGGCAGGCAGAGCCATTTGTGCTGGCACATGAGCTGCAGGCAAACTTATATCACTGCGCATGCATGCGCTTCACAGCTGATTTTTGGCTGGTTTGAGGCCTTTTTCGGTCTCTCAGAGGCTTGAAAAAAGCCTTTGCAGGCCGAATAATAGGCCCGTTTCATCACTTCCTGTAAACACTGGAAGTGATGAAATGGGCCTATTATTCAGCCTGCAGAGGCTTTTTTCAAGCCTCTGGGAGGCTGAAGAAGGCCTCAAACCAGCCGAAAGTCAGCTGTGAGGTGCAGTGCAGGTAAGGGGGCAGTGTGTGTGTGGATTGCGCATGCATGCAGCAGGGGGCGTGGGGGGCGCATTGCCTTTTGGGTGCTGGCATGCAAGCATGCATGCACAAGCGTGCGCACAATTTTTGGCATAGGAGCCCAAAAAGGTTAGCCACCACTGATCTAGAACAATAAGGTAATATTCAGAAACAGCTCAAGCAGAGGCCTCCCTAATTCATTGAAGTAGAAGAAGGGGAAGAGGTACAGAACTGTCAATCTTGCAAGAATCTCTTGTTTGTTTGTTTAATTTTTATGGTCGCCCATCTCAACCAACAACTCTGGGTGTTGACTTACAGTTCAGAAAATTATAGCCAATCTCAACAAAGGTGGTTTTAGCCTTCCTGGCGAACTGATTTCCTGGTCTGGTTTACCAGTTGACAGCTGGTTTCAGAGCGTGGCTCTCCTGATTAATAGCTGTAGAATGCAGAAGCTCTTCAACAGTTTATTACACCTATGATACCTGTAATTTCTGCCTATCTATATGACCTGGCATCCTCTGGGTCCCATCACATAAGGAGAGTCAGCTGGTAAGGCTTCCTCTGCCAGGTCATTTGCAGAGGTGGGATTCAAAATTTTTAACAACTGGTTTTGTGGGCATGGCTTAGGTGGTGGACATGGATTGGTGGTCATGTTATTGGCTGGGCGTGGCCAACTCAATATCACTCACATTGAGGCACGCATCTCCTCGCCTGGCCTCTCATAACTGTGGGGATGCTGCAACAGTCATGAGTGTGAAAAATGGTCATAAGTCACTTTTTTCAGTGCCATTGTAACTTTGAATGGTCACTCCACACAAGCAAAGTACCAGCAAAGGAGGGGAAAAATAACTCCAGAGAAGTTCCAGAGACAGGAAGTCTAGTCCTGCCAAGAATGTAATAAGGGTTAACGGAGAGGCAGTTTCTGTAAGCAACACCAAGAATGTTTCCTTCCTGCCTTCCTTACAGGATTAGGCCAGTAACAACCCTCCCAACTTGGCCATGATAGCCCCATAACATAACTAATAGCATAACATTATTATTAAGTTATATTATAAAGAATGAATGTGATGTGGTAGTGGAGGCACCAGGCTAGAAATCAAGAGGCTGGGACTTCTATCTAGGTGTCCCTTAGGCATGAAACACTGTGTGGGTGGGAGTCCCTCTCCTCCCTCCCTCCCTCCCTCCCCCCTCTCTCAGCCCAAACACATCACAGGGTTGTTAGGAAATTCTTTGCAGTTTAAAAGTATGCCACCCTGGCTCTAAAATTAATTTTAATTTTGATTAAATTAATTATACTTTAGTTTTGAGTGTATACAAGCTGTTCCCACCCTTTACTATCGAGGTTGGCATCTGGAACTGTCAGTGGGTATTTGACTTCAGTTCCATGACAGTGATAAAGATTTGGTGGATGTCCTTACACCTTGCTTGCTTTGCCCCCCCCCCCAAGATAAGGACCCTCCACTAATCTTGAGAACAGGGACATATGACCCCACCCATCCTACCACAGAGACTACCTCCGTCCCGCCTTCCCTTCCTCCCTGCTCTGCATCAAAAGTGTTGCTTTCCAACTTCAAACGATGCTCCCAGCCTGCTCTTTTTCAAATGCCTCCTCTCCACAGGGCTGCTGCATGCTGTGGTGGGAATGTTCCCTCTGCATGCCAAGAGGATGTGAGGTCACCATTAATAAAATACTAGTCCAGGAAAACAGGAAAATGTGACAAGGAAACTCAAGGTACTCACGCCTCCCTTCTCTTTGGTATAAAAGGGAAGGGGGGACACCATCAGGCTTTCAAGATTTTGTTGCTGTTGCTTTTATCAATACAGTAAAACTCTAATATTCCCTTTGGGGTCTGTTTTCTAACTTGACCTATATCTCAGAGGGCTTTTAGGAAGGAATCTTCCAACCATGGACAAGAGAAAGGCTGGCCTAGTTGTCAGTTTTTCCTTTTAGCCCAAGAATCAGGAATAAACCTAGAATTGTTCTGGTTTGCTAGTGAATATAGGTTTTCCTCAACTCATGACCACTGCTTTCCATTGCTATGCAAGATAGTTGTTAAGTGAGTTTTGCACCATTTTATGACCTTTCTTGCCACAGTTTGTTAAGCGAATCCCTGCAATTGTTAAGTTAGCAACACAGTTATTAAGTGAATCTGGCTCCCCCATTGAGTTTGCTTGCCAGAAGGGCACAAAACTGTCATAAATGCATGCCAGTTGCCAAGCATTTGAATTTTGATCACATGACCATGGGGATACTGCACAGTTGTAAGTTTGAAAAACATTCATTAGTCACTTTTTTCAGTGCCATAACTTGAACAAATGATTTGTAAGTCAAAGACTGCCTGTACTTTGAATAAGATGAAACAACTGACACCAGTGGAAGGGAAAGGAACCTGGTGCTTACCTTTCTGGGTAGGGATGGAGAACCAAAGGATTCCACCTATTGGAGCTCAGGATAACTGCAGTTTGGGAAAACATGTGGTGGCGCAGTGGTTAGAATGTAGTACTGCAGGGCTAACTCACTGCTCACTCCAGGAGTTCGATTCTGATCGGCTCAAGGTTGACTCAGCCTTCAATCTTTCCGAGGTTGGTAGAATGAGGACCCAGATTGTTGAGGGCAATCGGCTGACTCTGTAAACCGCTTAGAGGGGGCTGTAAAGCACTGGGAAGCTGTTGCTATCATGGCCAGAAGAACAGGCTGAATTCCAGTCATTTCTTAAGGTATCTTTGTTTCTAGCTGGCTTCAGTATGAGAGGCCAGCAGCTGATGGTTTCTGTATGAAAATTCCTTTTGAAGGTACTGCAAGGTAGATGGCCCACATCTTCTACCCTGATTTTTCAGTCTGGGCTGCTCGGTGGACTTGAGGTTTTGTAAACCATTCCTGGAATCTGACTTCTCTTTGTTACATGTTTCAGATATATGTTTCCTTTGACAGCTCTTGGATACAGACATTTGTAACGTTGTAACCCACCAGTGTTTCAGTTTCTGTGGAGTTTTATTTGGTTTTCAAACCCAAACAAACCTAGGATAATTTGTTTCCTAAATGTGTCTCTGGAAAGGTGGCTGTCGTAGACTTGATCAGTGGTGCATTGTTTCAGGGGAAAATCTAATTTTTCGCAAGTGCCAAACCATCGTGATTTATGTTCAGAAACTGCCATCTGTATATGTGACTGTAAAAATTACATAGTGGGGTTCTGTGTTTATGTTGGCAATGAATGTTTCACATCAAATTCACTTGAGTCGCAAGTCAAGGTGTTAGGTTCTCCCCTACCAGAGGCTGACACTTCTGAAAGACACAGCTGGAAATCTTGAAAAATCAAACTGCAGGTTTATGACCTTAATTAAGCTCCCTTTTTATGAGCCTATCATCCCTTAATTCGGGGTAAAGTCTGGGCGACTGGATGGAGCTGTGCATTTACTGGCCGGATGCCCTTCCTGACACCACGTGGAGTTCACAGCAGATCTTTTTCCCTTGCACCATAACATCTGACACTACCTAGGATTGAACTCTTAACCTTCCGAGTGGGAGGCAAGCATCTTCACCACTAGGCCACCATGCCTCCCCAATTTATGGCCTTAATAGAGCCCAGAATTATAGTAGCAAAGTCATGCCAGTTTTAAGTGGTTCATCATGTGAACAGATTTGATTTTGCACCTTTTTTTGTGGGGGTCATTAATTGAACCTATTGTCCACAATAGAAACAGATAGACAGACTATAACAGTCTATAGGTTGTTGGCAGGCACAGAGTGGAGAGGTGATCTGCAAGATGTGATGTTCATTATATTACGCTAATATGAAGGGGAAAACTTCATCCCAAAGATGACCATTTTTATGGCAGCCTTGTGTCTCTTGTAGCACATAATCCTGGTCTAATTTTTTTAAAATTACATTTATATGCTGCCCTTCTCCGGAGACTCAGGGCGGCTTACAATTTTTGGGATACAACCCAATGCGCTCAGCAATAGCCTTCATTCCATTGTATATGCCTGCTTATTACTAAGCGGCATTTTTACAAAGTCAGCTAATTGCCCCCAACAATCTTGTGTCCTCAATTTACCTACCCCGAGAGGATGGAAGGCTGAGTCAACCTTGAGCCTGGTGGGATTCGAGCCTACAGTAATTGTAGGCAGCTGGAACTTAAGTGCTAGACATTTAACAGCCTGCACTACCAAGGCCCTTGACATGTTTCACTTAAAAATAAGGACCTGACTGCTTATTTTTGGCAGCAAAACTAATTATTACTCAATGCTGGAAATTCCTTGAACATCTAACAAATTGATTTGTGGATTAAATACCTTTATTAGGAAAGTTGCTTTATTGGGAAAACAAAATACTTATAAACTTAGAATCAGAATCAATCTTCATTACGGTCACAAACCAGCACAAAAGTTGAACACTAAAATAAACACATTCTCTAAAAATTATTGGAAAATAACTAAGCAAAGTAGTAAAATGAATAAGGATCTTTTAGTTCTTTAGGGTTTTTTCCCCCTTACTGTCATTGCAGCAGCCCAAAATTTTGCTACTGCATGAGTGGAGGCTGGATTTGAATCCTGGAAGGAGATGGGTTCACATAGAAATTATCTGATCTCTCTAACAAAGGGAGAATGTATGTTGATCTGATGTCCCTCTAGAACTTGCAGTGCAATATGAATTATGACATGTGAGATGTCTTCAACTTCCCCATTGCCACATGTACACAATCGCTCAGCTATTGGGACTTTTATCATATTCTGGGTTCTCTTCAGATCGTATAAATCTTTCGCCTTACAAACTTAAAATAAGGAACTTCCTGAGGGAAGAATCATATTATCAAGTTTGGGCCAATTATATTATTTTAATCCCAAAAGGTATAGTTTGCCAGCACTTCATGATTATATGGAAAATAACAACTTTTGGACCATTTGTTAATGTTCCCTTTATTATTATTATTTTTAAAATAACATTTTGTCTTTGTCTCTCTGGCCTTGTAATATTCTTTGTTTTCTTAGTTTCTTCTTTGCATAAATCACTGCCTAATTGACTACTTAATTTTATAAGACAGTTTCATGGTGCTGTATAATTTCTGGTCTTAAGCATTTGCTTAAAGACTGTATATGTATTTTTGCCACAAAGCTGGTCATGTGTCAAGTGTGGCACAAGGGTTTATTTTACCATGAGTGCCTGCAGAGAGAGTTGCTATGTGTACCACTTTCCATGCCACCAGTGGCTCTCTTTGGACCCTGTTTTTACTCAAATCCCATGCGGTCAAAGCTCAACATTCTTCCTTTTGCAGTTACCTTACTGTGGCATAGCTTGGGAAATCCCTCATACAGGTTTTGCATAACACAGCAGATTGTTTTTCAAGCAACCACCAAGGAATAGAATTCAAGCTGTGGACAGGAAAGATCTCTGAGGTTGTCAATCCTCTTGGGTCAACCAGACAGGAAACACAATTCGATGGGCTAAATCTACTTTACTGGAAGGCTACATTAACAGAATCTTGCAAATTACCTGTCCTCCACTTTCTTCTGTTTGCTCCGTTGGGGGTGGGTCCTTTCATAGTTTCTTTCTCCAACCATTAAGTCACTGGAGGCTCCTGCCTCTCTTCTCCTGATTGTTTCCTAGCCAACATTTCTTCTCCCCTCTTCTCAAGGTCACCCATGCATTCCATTGCACCTGTAAACTTGAAACATCTCTTACCTTGCCTGTGGTCAATTAAACTTTGTTTCTTTCTAACTCTTGTCAGATATCTTTGTCTACAAGCACACATGGAGACTTCTATTCCAGACAGAATGTCCTGGGAATATTTTTTTTGGATGTTTTTGCAAACTGGGTAGCTCCTGGAAGCAGGGCTCCTATGTGACATCTGTTCTTGGCCTGGCCTACCTTGCAGAATTGACAGCATCCTTCTCTTAGTTCCTAATTGGCTTTGAGGGCTATGAAGTATTGGATTGGAGGGTTATTGCCTTCCTTAAGTTGCACCTAAACTCTGTGTTTGTTGAACTAGAAAACTCTGAACCAAGAACATGTGCTGCGTTGTGCTTTTCAGGAGCTGGCAAGGACCACTTGATCTCTACTAATCTCAACTCAGAACATTTCTAGTTAAGTTTGTGATTCTAATCTTGCTTGGCAGATGTGGCATCATTTATTGATTGGGTTAGATTTCTGGGCCCTTTTCACTACCAAGATGGCATACACAGATCAAGCATATTAAAAGCTATGGATCCCACAGTAAAATTAAATTATCATTAAAATGTTGTTTCAGATGGCACAAACTCAAATCAAACATGCCACAATTTGACCTGATTAAAGGCCAGTTGGGAATAACATGTATTTTGCAAGCCTTTTGAAAGGCTGGCATGGGAGGGAGTGAATTTAATATCAGTAATCCTATCATAGAGAAAGTTGAACCCCAAATAGTATCCCAATAAATCAGCTATTTATTATTATCAGCTATCATGGAGGTGGCCCTTCTCAGGTGATCTAACCAGATGACAGAAATCTTGCAGGAGAAGACATGCTCTTAATTATCCTGGGTTTTTTGTTCCTTTTCTACATTAGGTTCCTGAGTCATAAAATTGTATTTCCACATAAGTTACCTAACCATTTATTGCTTATAACTTAAATCGCCCTATTAAAAATGCTATTGCCACCTTCATTTCACATAGTTATGATTTATGAATGTATCTTAAGATTCATCATCTATGACTTATCATTCTGTTGTTTGTATGTACACTGAGAGTTTATGCACTGAAGACAAATGTCAATCCTATCACACTTGGCCAATAAAGAATATTTCAATTCCAATAATATTCCTATAAATGAGTCCAACAGTTAGGATGTTACATGAATATCACAAATGCCACAAGGTAATGAATCGATTATACAAAGCAATATGTGCTGTTTTCACCTATCAATCTGAGCCCTAGGTACAATATTGTCCACAGATTTTCATCCATGTTATTTAAAATGTTGAACACACTATTGTTAATTATTTTCCTTTGAAATTTCTAGCCATGGAAATCTGTGCTGGCAGCATATGAGTTCTTTGCCAGGAGAATAGGTCATGGTCAGGACAACTGGAAATGTCAAACTGGAATCTTTACCTTGACCTTAGCTGAATCTCAAGTACAATGAAGGTAGACAGACATTCAAGACTTCTTAAACTGTCAAGTTTGAAGTCCCCTGGTCTAGCCAATCGTTGAGTTGGAGAATAGTTCGATACTGAGGTAAATTAATAATTCATCTTCCTGGGCGAGAAAAGTGGCAATTCTTGCTCTGTCAGGATAGACTACTGTAATGTGCTGTACATCGAGTTACATTTGAAGACTATTCAGAAATTAATTGGTACAGAATGTAGCTACACATATGCTGGTGGGTGAGAGCCACCAATTATGTTGCATCTAGTTTGCAGGTTTCGGCCCTTGATATCTTCAGGAACACCTTCTGTAGGAGTTTTCAACAAGTTGGGGAAATTATCTCTCCCCAGTTTGCAAGAGAGACTGGAGGCTTCAACTGTTGTGTTTCTCAGTTATTCTCCCTTCTCCCTATGCAATAGCCTCAGGTGAATTACTGGAATAAGCAGGAATGAGCAAACATTAAATTTGGCCTTGCCATTTCCCTGAAGAGGAGATTTCAAAACCATTTAACTCAGTCCCTGTATCAATGTTTCCTGTTTGATTGACTTGGAAGCCTCATTGCTCAGTTCTCTTTAGATTTGTCATAGGTGAAGTTGACAGTTTCTCTTAAAATCTCAGTTCTAAAAATGTATTCATGCCAAAGAAATCATGTGTGTGTGTGTGTGTGTGTGTGTGTGTGTGAGAGAGTTGGTATTCAGCCAGTTCTGACAGGTTCTGGAGAACTGGTAGCAGAAATTTTGAGTAGTTCGGAGAACGGCCAAATACCACCTCTGACTGGCCCCACCCCCATCTATTCTCTGTCTCCCGAGTCCCAGCTGATTGGCTGGATCTTCTTTTGTTGCCCTGCACAGGAGAACGAGCTGGAAAGCAGGTTAGTGGAGTGGGAGGGAATGGGGATTTTGTAGTATCCTTCCCCTGCCATGCCTACCAAGCCATGCCCACCAATTCACACCCACAGAACCAGTAATAAAAAAAAATACCACCACTGATATGTGTGTTCTGCAAATAATAATAATAATAATAATAATAATAATAATATTATTATTATTATTATTCATATTTATATGCCGCCCTTCTCTGGAGACTCAGGGCGGCTTACAATTTTTGGAGCACAACCCAATGCGCTCAGCAATAGCCTTCATTCCATTGTATATGCCTGCTTATTACTAAGCGGCATTTCTACAAAGTCAGCTTATTGCCCCCAACAATCTTGTGTCCTCAATTTACCTGCCCCAAGAGGATGGAAGGCTGAGTCAACCTTGAATAACTCTTTATTGTATATAAAGTAGTTGTCTCCAATCTAATGTGTTCCAAATGTGCTGAGACTTCATATCCCAGAAAGCCTTGCTGCTGTGGAATTCTGGGGCTTTGAGTTTTGACACACACGAAAAACATTAGATTCGTTTAAGGGAGCTGATCTATAGGTCTGTTTGGCCTACTCATCTTCGTAGCTTCCATTGTTTCATTAGCACATGGCATTGCTAAATATTTTCGGGAATGATTTCCAAATTGATAAAAGTTCTCAAAGCTATTATGTAAGAAACCAGCTGCAGACTTCTCCATTATCAACGAAGAAAACTTATTGAATGAAAGAAGGCTGCTAGAAAAAGAATCAGAATCCAACATACATGTGGACAAGTTGCTTTTATTATTTTATTTATTTTTATTTATTTTTATTTGTTGGGATTTCTATGCTACCCTATCTCCCGAAGGACTCAGGGTGGCTTACAATGGTAAAAACAGAAACTACAAACTTTAAAAAACTATTAAATCTAAAAACCCCAACACTAGACCTAAAACCAATTAAAACCCACAAACAAATTAGAACAAATTAAAACTATTAAAATTCCCTTCAGTCCAGGTTGGCTGATCGAAAAAGCCAAGTCTTTAGGTCACGACGGAAGGAATTAGTTCCATTACTGGGATTCTTGTAAAGCCATTCATCTCTGTTAATCTCGCCGAAGAGAAATCTGTGCACATCTTGCTTGGAAGAGAATCCCATTTGCTTTTAGGCAATTGCCAAAGAGACTGACAAGCACCTGTCCCAGGTCACTGAGGAATATATGAGCCATGCATTCCCATTTACAATATTTCAGAAACATTGGGAGAAGTTGACTGTTCTTTCGGCTGCGACAGAAAGGAAAGAGCCAATCTGAAGCGAGGAGGAGGTTGCATAATTATTTCTAGTTGATGTCCCTTAACCATTTCAAGACTTCTACAAAGCCTGATTCTTAATCTGGATCTAATTGTCTGAAGAACAACAAATGGAGAACATTGATAAGCAAAGGTCACTTCTGAATAAGATGAATGGTATTAAATTTGAAATGTTTGAGTTCAGTGAAGGGCAAGATGAAAGGAACAGGATGGGGATGTGAAAATTATGACATGAAGAAAGTACTGGGAGAGTCCCAGGCCTCTGTTGAAAGACCAGATGAACAAATACAATGTGTACTTATATGGTGGACTTTGCTACCCCATGAGGGAATAATGATAAGGCAATGACTTGCACAATTCTAATGGAAGATTAATGAAAGGGAAATGTACCCATATTTGCTAGATATGCCAGCTAATTTTACTCGCAGTATTGCACGAGCAGTATTGAAAAATATGAGGCAGTTTTCCTGTCTTAAAAGTTCCTTCAACTTTAAGTGTGCAGCAAGAAATTCAGGTCTAAGTCTAAACATTGAAGTCTAAACACTGAAGACTTGACGCAGCATTTGGTTAACTATGATAGGAACAGATAGACAATTTTTTCATGTTTTAAAAGTTTTATTATAAAAAAAATCCATTTCTAAATAAACAGTGTATTGTCTGTGTACAAATAATTTTGAGAAATAGTAATTATATTTATAATATTCATCACATTAATATTGATCTCATAATAATAGTATGATAAAATAGAGTCCCATGTTAAAAAGTATTCAGTTTCTTCCTTTTCCTTAATTTTAAGTGTTAATACATTTCTGCACATTCTTGTATTTTTTTTAAGTTACATTTTCTTCTGTAAGGATCTCTTTACTTTTCCATTGTTGTGCAGATACAATTCTAGCTGCAGTTAGCATGTGTAAAATTAAGTATGTATTCTCTTTATTATATTTTTCCGGTAACATGCCCAACAAAAATATTTCTGGTTTTAGGTCTAGAATAAAATAGAATTCTTTATTTATTGGCCAAGTGGTGGGCATGTAGTATGAACCTGATGAGACACGACATATTTTTAATCAGCTCCATATATGGATTGTGCTTGATACTTAGATTCATCATCTAAAACCGTGTTTTTCAACCTTGTCAGCTTTCAGATATGCAGACTTCAATCTCCAGAATTCCCTGGGTGGCTGGGGGATTCTGGGAGTTGGAAGTCCACACATCTGAAAGTCACTAAGGTTGAAAAACACTGCACCTCATTTTAATTAGTGACTTTATTTGAAAGCATGAAGTGTGAAGCAGCCTTAAAGATCACCCACTCAGTGCAGGATCCTTCCAAGCATCTCTTACATAGTTTAATTCTTCTGTGTACAACTAAGTGGTTCTATTTGAATTAAACGGGAGGCAGTAAAAGAATGTGTTTGCATATTATTGATATGAACAGCTAAACCCATCCCTTTAGTAGCCTCATTCTGGCTAATTCCTGCTCAGTTGTGGTCTTTATTGTTACTACTTTGCTTTGTTAGGCTAGAGAGTTAAATCCACTTACCTCAAACGTTTCCTCTTCCCCACTCCCCCAACCTTCTGGTTTCTGTTTCTGGGTTGTGTGAAACTTTGATGAACATTGCAACTATATTTACATGAGTGGGTCATGCATGATTGGATCCACCTGTAACAAACTGTGGAGGAAAGCACCCACATTATTGAGTTTCTGCTAATGCAGAAGAATTAGGAACAGATTGGGCAGATGAATGAAATGTACTGCAAATGTTTCTGGGTGATTAATTGGAAATAGGAAATAGTAGGAAAGTAGAGGTGCCTTGGCACCAATGTTTCTCCTCTGATTTCATAAAAGTCAGGTTTCTGATGAAATAAGTTGATTTTGAAATCACTTTTACAGAAACAGGTTGATTACTTACTATCTGCAGTCTATGGAGTATGCAACTGGAAAAGCAGAATTCTGTCTAGAAGTTAATCAGAGGTTCTGAAGCTTGGTGTAGAAATAATTTAATCTGCTTCAGTTTGTAATTTTATAATTGTGTTGGAGTACTTTGTTAGCAAATGAAATTAAGATTATTAGCAGAAGAGAGCCAGTATGGAATGGTGGTTAAGGTGCCGGCCTGGAAACCAGGAGATTGTGAGTTCTAGTCCCACTTTAGGCATGAAAACTGGCTGGTTGACTTCGGGCCAAATTTCTCTCTCTGCCCAACTCACCTCACAGGATTGTTGTAGGGAAAATAAAAGGAAGAAGGAATATTAGATATGCTAAACTTTCAGTTTATCAGAAATGACTGATGGAAAGATGGTTGGAAATTAGAAGTTACTTAATCTCACACAGAAATCCTTGGTTTTTGGTACCTGTACAGGGGAACTTCCAGTTTGTAGGGACTTTCACGTTTCAAAGATCAAGAGGACACCATAACCAAATAAAGTCACTCTTTATTTGGTTATGAGGGTGTTTTGTAATTGATTGGATTGAGAAACAAGACAGGAGGCCGACTGCATGATCCATCATTAAAAGAAAGCCAACTTTTATTTGTTTTGCTAGAACAGTCTGTTTTTCTTGGCTGCTCCTAGTGTACTTATCCTTTGTCCTTTTTTAATCTGCCCTTACAAAACATAGGCCATCTCTCTCTCTCTCTCTCTCCCGCCCTCCTTCCCTCCCTCACTCCCTCTCTCTTTCTCTCTCTCACACACACACACCGGGGTCAGGGGGAGATGTCAGTAGGTCTAGAGAAATATATATCAGTGGCTGAAAGTATTTTTTGTGCTTTCTAACCCAATAGAAAGTTGGAACTTTCTTGGCACTTTGTCCACCTTCCAATGGGATCACTCTCTGAAAATGAAATAGAATGGGACCAAATTTGGTGTGTTGAGAGAAGGGGGCAAAAGAAAGTAGAGTATAAAAAATGGGTTGGGTCAGGCCAAAGGTTGTGGAGGAAAAACTCCTGAACATTACCTAGGTTGCATGCCTACGGCCATTATAATATGCTCTGCTCTAGATATGGGACGGAGGACCTTAAGATTTTAACTCCCAGTCACATGCCTAGAGCAGAGCATATGCAGCCCATTTGTGCTCCCAGTGCCCAGATTCACACAATTCTCCCTGCAACACGAAGGGGAAGCACACATGCAGATACAACTTTGCTTTGCAACATGAAAGAACCTACAGATTGCTCCTGATGGTAAAGATGCGGGCAGCCATACTCTGTAGGCTTTCCCTAGCTTTAATTTCTTCCCAAACATCTGGCAGGTTGCAAAAAATGGGAAATTCATAAAATTCTTGTGACCTTGTTTGATTTGAAGGATTACTAGGGATGATTTCCCTTCTTGTTTGTTTTCATTGCAAAGGTGAGCAGGGAACCTGCAAATTTGGATGAAGAGCAACTCCCAGGAAAATGCTTGGGCCAATGGTGGGAGATGCTCTGAATCCCCCATAGCTGAAACATAGGTTCCCCAGTTCTGGTGTATTGTGATACTGAGAATTCAAGAAAATGTGCCATCTCAATATCTATTGATAGTTTGTATAATTGGGTGAATGTTGACCCAGGTAGTCCTTGACTTATGACCCTAATGGAGCCTGTCCTCTCCTAAGTTGACTGAGCTGGTCATAAATTGAGACAATCGTAAAGTGGGTCCCCAAGTGACTGGATCCATTTTTAAGACCTTTTTTGTGGCAGTGCAGTTGTTCAGGGAACACTATAATTGTTAAACAGATGCATTGTTCCCTGTGGATCTTTTTTTGCTGAAAACCAGAAATAAACCCCAATTTTCAGCTAAAACATCACAAATTATGTTCACATGTCCGTGGGATGCTTCAGACCGGTGTAAATGTGTGCCGGTTGCCAAGCAACTGAAGTGGAGTCAAAGGACCACAGGTGGGCAACTGTCGTAATGTTGAAATTGTGTCGTAAGTACCATTTGGAAGGTCTGGTCTGTTGTAACTGCAAATGGTCACTAAGAACCGATTGTAATTCAAGGATTACTTGTAGATTTCCCCATTGACTTCATAGAGAAAATGAGCATGGTATGTGATTACAGTGTCATCTCCAAATTAAGAAACATATGTTTAAACTGATGTTTCTCCACTATGGCCATTTTAAGACATGTGGACTTCAATTCCCAGAATTCCTTAGCCAGTCACACATTTTAAAGTGGTCAAGGTGGGAAAACAGTAGTTTAAAAAATCTTAACCTTGCTGAGTCATTTATTCAGGATTTCCATTTCTCAGTCTTAACCTAATCTTGCCAATTGTGAGAATTAATTGGTTTTAGAGGAAGTACTGGAACTTACCTTATCACTCATTACACGCACTTCCGGTTTTCTTGCAAGATGGCTAAAATTAAATGAGTCAAAAGTACAGGGTCAAACTGCTCTTTGCTGATAACTCTATCATGAAAAATAATGTCCATTTAGGAACCAACTCTATATCCCCCATCTGTTTTTGGGTTAAAAATTCTGTCCCTGACTCTGTTTGCATCAAAGAGAAGCTGAGGACATTTATTTTAGCCCACAGAGTAAGTGTTTGTGGGAAAGGAAAGGTGAAAAGGGCCTTTTCAACTGTTTCTTCTTTTATAAAACACACACACACACACCCAAGCAAACAAACTGAAGAAGTAGGAAATTCCAAACGTTGAATTAAAACCCTGCCATTAGTATAACATTTAATTTGACTCTTAATTATGCTATGTTTGTTCCATTGCTCTTTAAAAAAACTGGCTTTTTTTCTGAGTGAAATAATTATGCCCTATACAGTTAATTAAGTTCCTTCTTGATATCAGTTGCAACAGAGTGTGATATACATACGTCTTGTCACTGCCTTTAGGGAAACGCTCAGCCTGTTGTAGGACAAATAATTGAGATTTCTGTCGGCTATCCATTACATTACAATATAGATATAAGAAACGAGATGACAGGCATATATTTTTATCTGTTTCGGTTCAAATCAGGAAGCAGATTTACCCAGCGTTGATCAGCTCACCTGTTTTGTCAATAATTGTGAAGCCACTTCCTTTGCTCACTGTGGGTTAAGGTTAGGCCTTCCTCACTGAGGATGTTTTGAATCTGGAAGCAGAGCAGTTCTGGGTGTGGTTGGCATGCTGAATGGAGGAATGAAACCAGCCCCAAGCACTTGGAAAGAAACTAAAATAAAACCAACCCACTTCCACCCACCCCCAGAAATATGTCTTGTGAACAAAGAAAGAGTGGGAAACAGAGTTTGCAATGGGCTGCTGAAGGCTGGCTCTTCTTTGAACTGCAAGCAATAGCAGCAGGGTTGAAATCTGGGCCACTAGTAACGTGTCAGTTGGTGATACAGCTTTTCATTGAAGTCCGTTGGTTGCACTGGAAGACTGAAATTCTGCTGCACAGGTCGCACAATTGAACCTAAGTTTTGCTGTTGCTAAGCAAGGCTGTTTGTTAAATAGGCATTGCCCCATTTTACGACCTACCTTGGCACAGTTGTTAAGTGAATCAACCGCGGTTGTTGAGTTAGTAACACAGTTCTTAGGGAATCGGGCTTCCCCGTTGACTTTGCCTGTCAGAAAGTCATAAAAGGAGATCTTGTGATTCTGGCACAGTGCAAAGACAAGCCCTAAAGACAAGCCTGTTGCCAGGCATCCTCATCCCACGGACATGATGGGATGCTAGCTACAACAGTCATTAAGTGTGAAAAATGGTCACAAGTCCCCTTTTTTAGTACTGTTGTTAACTTGGTCATTAAACAAATGGTTGTAAGTCGAGGACTACCTGTAGTTTCAGAATTGGGTGCCTTTTTTTATTCTCCATGACAACTTCCGATGGTGGTTGGGCTATTATCACTATATCATGCAAGGAGAATGGATTACTTGATTGTTTTCTTTTTTCTTTTTTTAAAGATTTTTATTTTTTTAAGACAAACAATTACAGACAAGACATAAAAAACATAAAACCATCTTCCATTTTATATACATACAGTGTGTCAGTTGGTTGCAAATCTTTTGTGCTATCCTTTCATAGTTATCACTCACAGCTTATATAAATTCTCACATTGTCAATCTAAGATATGCTTATATATTTATCAGTTGTTAATCATTCATGACTAAACTATTTATTCCATCATTTATATGAGGTATTCTCAATTTTATTATATAGTTTATATTAAACTTTCATCCAATGGTTATATATTTATATTGTATTTTATATCAATCTATTAAATTTCTATTATAAGCTTTCCTAATGTATTACATTACCATATCTTTTTATCCAACCATTGATAAAACAAATCCCATATCATGTAAAATTGTTTATCTTCTTGTTCTCTAATTTCAAGGGTCAATTTATTCATTTCAGCACAGTCCATGATTTTCTTAATAACTTCCTCCTGCAAAGGTATTTTTTCATTTTTCCAACTCTTAGCAAACACAATCCTAGCTGCTGTCAACACATTTACAATCAAATATTTCAGTACTTTATTGTAAATTTCCAGTATAATTCCCAGTAAAAATATTTCTGGTTTAAAGTCTATATGTTGTTTTATCATTTTTTCCAACCACGTGTGGATTTTAGTCCAATATCTTTTTGCATCCGAACACGTCCACCACATATGGTAATTCGAGCCAGGTATCTGATGACATTTCCAACATTTATCCGATTTATTCTTAAACATTCTCGCAATTCTCATCGGGGGTAAGTGCCACCTGTAAAACATCTTATACAAATTTTCTTTATAAAGCAGTTGACATTGTCATTTTATAATTTTGAGACCATAATTTTTGCCATTTCTCTAAATCAATCCCATATCCAAAATTCTTCCCCCAAGCAATCATCCTTTTTTTAACTTGCTCCTCCTCCACTTTAAATTTTAATAAATGTCATAATGTTTTTTAATTACATTTTCATCAGTACCTGTCAAAATTTTATCTAAATCAGTCAACTTATCTTAAATACCTTCTAATTTAATATCTTCATCAAATCTAGATTGTATTTGCAAATATGAAAACCAATTCATTTTTATACCTTGTTCTTCCAACGCTTGCATAGATTTAAGTCCACCCTTTTTCATTCAGCATCTCACCATATTTAACTGTTTGTTCCTTTTTATATATTATTGGATATGAAAAAGCTCCAATAGTAGATATCCGTAATGGAATTTTTAAATAATATTGCTTTTTTGTCTTCTCCCAATTTAAAAACAAAGCCTCTCGAATATAATGTCTTCTGAAGTACCCTTGTGTTTTAGTTCCCTTATACCAAAGAAAAGCATGCCATCCCAACAGCAGGTCATGATTGTTTTCTTGAAGGGCTTCTGTGCTACCATTTCGAGTGTCAGACTTAGATGCTTGGCTGAGATTTTCCTCTTAATTTTCTTCAAAGCATTAAGAAATCAAGGCAGGCAGGAACAATGTAAACCGCTTGCAAGTTTTGATTATGAAGTGTGGTGGTAAACATTGTGTGTGTGTTTTGTGTGTGAGAGGGAGGGAGGGAGAGAGAGGTACAGAGATAGAGACATACACACACACACACACAGAAGGGGGAGAGGGGGGAGATAGAAACAGAGAGAGAGGGAGGGAGAGAGAGAGAGAAGCAATAGACCTTGACTGGCTTAAAAATTAGAACTTGAATGGGAGACTACCATGGAATATCAAAAAAATTCCATACTTTTGTCAAGAAAACTACATGATATGTCTGTGAAGTCAGCAGGTCCCTGAATGAGCCTTTCCGTTCTAAGAGGGCCTAGACAACCCAGAATCCATTGGGTCAGTATTTCAGAAATACTTCCTTGTCCAAACAGAAACAGACTGACCACCTGTGGGCAAAAAAAGCAGCAGAAGTAGCAGCGACTTCTGACTTCCTGCCAGCTTCCCCACTGACTTTCCTTGTGGGAAGCTAGCAGGGAGCCTTCAAAATGATGGTCACCCATTGTAGCAGCTACAACTTTGCCAAATTTCTGTCCCACAGCAGTCGTGGCTCCCAGATTTTGGATATATTCTATAAGTTAGAATGTTTGAGGTACGTTGGTGCAAAAATTGTCCTGTGAATGCACTGTTTTGCCCAATTGAAGGTCGCAAAGCATCAGACAGACATGAGAGTTTTAGTTATATATATATATATATATATATATATATATATATATATATAGGTCTTGGTATTCGGGACAAGACCCGAATACACCAAGACCTACATACCTTACCCGTGAAAATCTACGAAAACATATATATATATATATATATATATATATATATATATAGGATATATAGGTGTTGGTCTTGTCGTGTAAGATTGAAATTTGGCGTGAAATCTCATCTGTCATCTTCAGCTGGTGTCTTCAGCCTCGTTCTTCTTCTTCTCCCAGAAGAACGAGGCTGAAGACACCAGCCTGAAGATGACAGATGAGATTTCGTCAAACGTTGCCAAGGTATTCTCAATCTTACACGGGACAAGACCCGAATACACCAAGACCTACATACCTTTACCCGTGAAAATCACGAAATATATATATATATATATATATATATATATATATATATATATATATATATGGATACCAGCCTTGTTTTTAGCCAGCAGCTGTAGATAAGAAAGAATTACATGTGGACAAATGCATAGAGTTCGAGATAGGCAACTGAATGTCATAGCTGAGGATCAGTCTGCTACCTTGTTCCAGCATGGAAACACAATCAATGGCTTGCTACAGTTTGGACATTTCTTTCCAGCAATATCCCTTCTTCTGCTGGGCAATCATTTCATGGAATTATTTATAAGGTCATTCAGCATAAATTCCTTTTCTGGATCCAGCTGGCAGCTGTTCTCTTCAGCACTCTGTCCTGGTGGCATTCACTGTAAGCAGAGCACTTGCCTGTTGTTCCTAATTAGGACCTTCAGAGAAAAATCTGAGTTCCTTCCTCTGAAAAGAACAGGTGGTCTCATCAGAGGCTTCAAGGTAGCCCTCCAAAGCAGGGGTCTCCAACCTTGGCAACTTTAAGCCTTGTGGACTTCAAGTCCCAGAGTTCCTCAGCCAGCAAAGCTGGCTGAGGAACTCTTGGAGTTGAAGTCCACAAGGCTTAAAGTTGTCAAGGTTGGAGACCCCTGCTCCAAAGGATTCCCCTGCCCAAATACCAATGGAGGGAGGGAACTGAATCTTCTGGAGCTCTAAAACCCAGCGCTTTTCTCTCAGTGCTGAGAATGGAAGTGGAGGACAGAAGACTAAGGTCTGACAGGGAAAAAAAGATGATCTCCATTCTAACCAGCGAAGCATCCTTTTAGAGAAAATTCAAAATGTGTGGTGTGTGGAGCTCCCTGCAACATGCTGCTGAACTCTAGGCCCCAACCTTCGCTGTCCAAGAGGATGCTGGTTGGGCCTTGTCAGGAGATGGAGGTCATGCTGGTTATAGCCAAGCAGCTTCTGGAGGACCATGGACTCTTCGCTGCTGATGTAAATAAAAGGAAGGACCAAAAACAGACTTTCTCATGTATTCGGCCCTTCGGAACTGCTGAGTTCTGACAAAGGGGCTACTTCAAGTGATGACATTGTGCTCTGTGTCTGTGGATCAGTGTTGTCAGGATTCCAGCAATCGCTCTAATTAAATCAGGATTCTCAAGCCAAACTTCAAAAAAGGATTCATTAAAGGTGACATACTGGTACTGCCCTGTATGAAGCCAACTCTTGCAAACGTAATTTACACCCCCTCCCCCCTGGGTGTCTCATAAACCAGATTCTCCAATTGAGCACGTTCACGGGCTGGGTGTCATCATTCACATTCTCTAATTAAATATATTCGTGGCCAAAAACTCTGCTATTTTAGTTACAATCTTTTAAAGATAAGAGTTGGAATGTACTTTCGCTTTCAACTGCTCTTCCAGATTTCCTCCTCCCCCCCTTTTTTATGGCAATTACTAAAACAAGCATAGGAATGTTTTATAAGTTGACAAACGTGTTATTGGCTTGCAGTGAAATGTTTGGAAGATGCAAACCCTACTTCCTTTTTAAATAGTTGGAGGAAAGGCAGAAATGCACCTGTAAAAATAACCTTCAAGCCAACAGTAACGCTTACTTTCTTCCATTTCCAGTTTGGGGTTTGTTTGTTTTTTGCTTCCTGTGGCAAAGAGAGCCAGTTAAGAAGCAGTTTGGTGTAATTATTCAGGCATCAATCTAGAAACCAATAGACTCTAGTCTTGTCTTGGGCACACAGCAAACTGGGTAACCTTGAGCCAGTCTCTGCTCTCAGCCCTTGGAAGCAGACAATGGCAAACCACTTTTGGAAAAATCTTGCCAAAAAAAACGCCAGGAACAGTTTCAGAGAATTGGACATGACTGAAGGGTGGGAAATGTAAAAAATATATAGGGTGAGCAGGATACTGCGATTAGAATAGCCTTCTGATGCTAGTGGGGAAGTTCTTGTCCATACCAGTTGACCCGACGACTCTAAACCTATAAATGTTCAACAGACCTTTTTGGGGAAGGGACTCTCAACAAGGAAGGAGAGATGGGGATATATAGGTAAGGTACATTTACCAACTGTTCAAAGTTATAACAGCACACAAAAAGGGGGGCTTAAAGCCAAAACACAACCATCACAGCTTCCCCAGTTAAACGATCAAAATTTGGGTGCTTGGCAACCAGCATGTATTTATGGTGGTTGCAGCATCCCTGGGCCAGGTGGTCACCATTTGGTTTCCAACAAGCAACGTGGGGGGAGCCAGATTTGCATAGTGACTGGGTGATTCTATCATATCACAAGACTAAAATGGACACCTAACATCAAAAATGTCATCAAAAAAGCACAACAAAGGAAGTTCTTTCTGCGCCAACTCAGAAAGCTCAAACTGCCCAAGGAGCTGCTGATACAGTTCTACAGAAGAATTATTGAGTCTGTCATCTGCTCCTCTATAACTGTCTGGTTTGCTTCTGCAACCCAACAGGACAGACACAGACTTCAGAGGGTAATTAGGGCTGCAGAAAAAACAATTAGCACCAACCTGCCTTCCACTGAGGACCTGTATACTGCATGAGTCAAAAAGAGGGCTGTGAAAATATTTACAGACCCCTCACATCCCGGACATAAACTGTTTCAACTCCTTCCCTCAAAATGACGCTATAGAGCACTGCACACCAGAACAACTAGACACAAGGCCAGTTTTTCCCTAAACGCCATCACTCTGCTAAACAAATAATTCCCTCAACACTGTCCAACTATTTACTAAGCCTGCACTACTGTTACTGTTAATCTTCTCATTACTCCTTATCACCCATCCCCTTCCACTTGTGACTGTATGACTGTAACTTTGTTGCTTGTATCCTTATGATTTTTATTGACTTGTTTCCTAGTATGATTTGATTTCTTATTGTATTCTATGACTATTATTAAGTGTTGTTTCATATGATTCTTGACTCTTGACAAATGTATCTTTTCTTTTATGAACACTGAGAGCATTTGCACCAAGACAAATTCCTTGTGTGTCCAATCACACTTGAATTCTATTCTATTCTGTGCATTTAACAACTGAAGGGATTCACTGAAATCTGGCAAAAAAGCTCATAAAATTGGGTGAGAATTGTGTAATAACTGCCTTGCTTAACAACAGAAATTCTGAGGGTTGTAAGACGAGGATTGCCTGCAGTGCAGAGTACTAGAGTAGGTAAGAATGTTGTGTGCAACCTGCCTCAATTTTCTCTTCCTCTCTGGCCTTCTCTCTGACCTGTTCAACATAATGCTTATGCTAAGCAACCTCAGCTCTGCCTAATTTTAAAAAAATGAAATCAAATTATAATTCAGTGCCTTTTTTTTAAACCTAGCATCTATTGTCTACTTCATTTGCATATGGTTCCCCTTTTATGTTAAGATTTACTGGGTGATTTGAAAAAAATAGCAGAAAAGAAGTCTTTTTTTTTTGCCCCTCCAAAATTTGACATATAAGCTGTAATGATGAGCAGGATACTGCCCTACGCAGGAGTAAAAGTCTTGTGTAAAATGCATCACCCTTTAACTGCTCCAACAGATTGTCTTCATTTTAGTGCTGTAATTCACAGCAATCTCTGCCTTTGGTAGCCCATTTCCATCTCTCTAAATGTACAACAGACATTCATATGAAAATTTAGTGTTATTTCCATCCACCCATCTACTGTACACATTTCTCCTGTAAGGAATTGTTTATCTTTAATTAAGCAAGGGCAGGAAATCTGTGTGGCCTGCTAGATAGATAGATGCTAGATAGATAGATAGCCAAAAAGGCATTAAGAGTTGTTAACCTAATCCTACATAGCTTTTTCTCTGGTAATATCACACTACTAACTAGGGCATACAAAACATTTGCTAGACCAATACTCGAATACAGCTCATCAGTTTGGAACCCACATCATGTATCTGATATTAACACAGTTGAGAAAGTCCAGAAATATTTCACAAGAAGAGTTCTCCACTCTACTCATTGCAGAATACCTTATGCCACCAGACTTGAAATTCTAGACCTAGAAAACCTAGAACTACGCCACCTTCGGTCTGATCTAAGTATAGTATATAAAATCATACATTGCAATGTCCTATCTGTCAGTGAATACTTCAGCTTCAACCATAACAATACAACAGCACACAATAGATACAAACTCAAGGTTAACTGCACCAAACTTGATTGCAGGAAATACGACTTCAGCAACAGAGTGGTCAATGTCTGGAATACTCTACCTGACTCTGTGGTTTCTTCCCCAAACCCCAAAAACTTTAACCTTAGACTGTCTATCATCAGTTTCAAAATAAGACACTGTCTTATATTTTTTTTGGCTCCCAAAAACACACTAGGTCTTTTTTTCGGGGTAGGTCTTATATATTTATGGTGCCAAATAGTGGGTGTGAGTGTGTAGGGGGAGGTGTTTCAGAGGTGCACGTTGCTCCCTGAAAAGTCTTCCTGGAACTGGAGATTTACACTAGGTCTTATTTTCGGGGTAGGTCTTATATTAGGGCAGGTTTAGAAAATAGTGCTAGGTCTTACTTTCGGGGTAGGTCTTATTTTCGGGGAAACACGGTATTAACCTCACCCCTTTCCTAAGAGGTCTGTAGGGGGCGTTCATAAGTGCACCAACGTGCCTATTGTTTCTTTTATTTTTCTTATATGTATTCATTTCATGTATTCACAACTATCTTTATCTTTATACTTATTATCTTGTAAGCAATTGACAAAATAAATAAAAAATAAAATAAAATAGATAGTGCCAGCACTGGCCTGAGTTCAAATCCTAGCTCTGTTATAATATATTGACTTAAAACAGTTAGTATCTCTGCTGGTTAAACAAGGAGAAATGTTATCCAGCCTTGCAGAATGTTAGGTAAAAGGAAAGGAGAGACAGAGAGAGAGTTGAATGTTCTGTGAATAAGCAGTAGGTCCAACAGTGTTTCCTACTGGTGAATAACTGACAGAACTTCCGCCTAAGAGATCAGCATTCTATCTCTCCCTGTTAAAGTGCATAAGCTATTCCAGTTTTGACAGAGTAACAGAATAATAACAGATTAACAGAGTTGGAAGAGACCTTGAAGGTCTTCTAGTCCATCCAGACATATATTGTTTGCAATTTAACATGCTGGCTTGAACCTGTGAAGCCCTATGTGGCTTGGTACCTATATGGAACCTACAGAATCACACACACACATCCTGCATAGAAAAGATTCATCTGACAAAAGATTTCCCAAAAGCTTCATTCACTTGCAGCGCAGAATGGATGAGAATACGCTGCAAATTGTTGCATGTGGGTTGGATTAAGAATGCTCATAGAGAATAGGCGGTAAACTTTGGAAGCTATGAAAGAAACAAGTTTGCACCTTAATCACACAATTTAAAACTTTTTCAGCCTTAATCCCATATGGTGGTGGTTTCATTTGAGTTTCTTTTTCTTGTTTAAGAAGTTGCCTACTTCTTAAAAATGATCAACTTTTCCATTAAGAAATAATGGATTCATATTTCTCAAAGAAGCCACCTTTAAACAGCTATTCTACAAAGTGATGAAGAAAAAGCTGAATTTTGACAGCAATTAAAACTCAATTTGCAGTTCTTTGGTAGCTGTGTATAACAAAAAAAAACCCGGTGCTCAGAGAGCTGCCTACTCCATCTCCTTAATGATTACCTTCTCTTTGATTAAAATAATCTAGGAGGTCTTCGGTGCCTGTCTTTTGAAAAAGTATTATTTCATTCCAGCTCTCTTTCCCTAATTCATAATTGCTGCTAAGAAATCTGTGGGATGCTTGAAAAATAAATGTCATTTTGATCTTGGAAACTGCCTGTCATCCTCCAGTGGGGTCTAATTGTGCGGCTTGCAGAATGAGTTGGTCTGAGCTGGGAATCTTTTTATGGCTTCTTTGGGAAAGTTCTCAAAGCTGGGGGATTGGGGAATAGGAAAGGGGGAGCCTTTCCTGATGGGGTCATCTTATAGCAGGATTGCACACAGGTCATCACAAGGGTAAGATTTGCAAAATCAGGTAAAGAGTTCAAAATTTAAAAAAAAAAGATTGCATGTGGTCGGCCTCTAATTTCGATGGCCATCAAGATTGTGCAGTTGAAACCTGTTGCATTTTTTTACACGCACCACATGCATTGTGTGTAAAAATGGATGGAGCTGTGGTGGCACAATGGTTAGAATGCAGTATTGCCGACTGACTCTGATCCAGTTCAAGGTTGTCTCAGTCTTCCATCCTTTCAAGGTCGATAAAACGAGGCCCCAGATTGTTGGGGGCAATGTGCTGACTCCGTAAACCACTTGGAGGGGGCTTATGAAGCAGTATATAAGTCTAAGTGCTATTGCTATTGCTTCAGCTATGGGGTCCTGGTTGCCATCTTGACTTCCTCTCCCCCATCCCTCATAGATGTCCCAGTCTTCTTTCCTACATATAGGTAATCCTCAGCTTATGACTATAATTGAGCTTGACCATACCGGCTTTTACTACATTTTTGGTAGTGGTTATTAAACAAACACAGCTAACCCCCTGTTTATTTTTTGCTGAAAACCAGACGTAAATTCTGGTTTCCTGCAAAACTCTTATAAATTGATGAATCATGTGACCAAGGGGCATTGCAAATGGCTAGAAACCTGGGCCAGTTGCCAAGCATGATGGAGGGGCAATTTTGGAACTTCAAAACCAAGTTGTAAGTAACATTTCATAGGTCCATTGTAACTTTGAATGGTTGCTAAGCAACCGGTCATAACTCGAGAACTATCTGTAGGTGTGTGGGAAAAGTCAATCAGTTCCAATTACTAATAGAATAAACTACAAA
Organism: Naja naja; assembly: GCA_009733165.1. Taxonomy (NCBI): domain Eukaryota; kingdom Metazoa; phylum Chordata; class Lepidosauria; order Squamata; family Elapidae; genus Naja; species Naja naja. The sequence continues at coordinate 9,968,643 of CM019160.1, forward strand.
CCCTAATTTGTAGAGGCAAAGGACCCTTAATACTGCATTTCTATGAGCCCCGGTGGCTCAGTGGTTAGAATGCAGTACTGCAGGCAAACTCTGGCCACAGTCTGGAGTTTCATCCTGATGGGGTTTGAAGTTAACTCGTCCTTCCATCCTTCCCAGGTCAGTAAAATTGTCAGGGGCAATATGCTGTCATATTGACCTTAGAGCAATGGTGGCTACCCTTTTTGGGCTCCTGTGCCGAAAATTGCGCTTGTTCTGTCTCTCATGCACGTGTGCCAGCACCCAGAAGGCAATGCGCGCGGGCCCCCATGCCCCCTGTGCATACACGCGTAATTCCACCCGCCACCCCGTTACCTGTACTGGGCATGCTCGCGCCTCCCAGCTGATTTTTGGCCCATTTGAGGCCTTTTTCGGCTTCCCAGTGGCTCGAGGGAAACCTCTGCAGCCTTTGGAAGCCAAAAAATGGGCCCGTTTAGTCACTTCTGGTATTTCCAGGAATACAGTGATAAAACGGGCCTGTTTTTCAGGCCAAAAATCAGCTGGGAGGCATGCAGATGCACAGTGAGATAAGTTTGGCTGGTACTTGTGTGCCCGCACAAATGGCTCTGCATGCCACCTGTGGCACACGTGCCATAGGTTTGCCATCGTGGGCTTAGAGAGTGCTGTAAAGCAAGATGAAGCGGTATACAAGTCTTAAGTGCCAGGTGCTATTTCTTTTTGTTTTATGATAGCTGCATGCAATAAAAACCCAACTTTGCTTTTTCATCTCAAAAGTCTTGCCACTTGCATTCTCCCACATCGTTAGGAAACAGTGTTGCTGTAATGTTACACAAATGAGCCACCTTTGGGATTCATGCTTAGCATAGAGCCTCTGATTTAAAGGCTTTCTAAAAACACAGTTTTTCCATGTTTCTTTTCACTTGACCTCAGCAGTTAATGAACAGCCTGTTAAATCGTATTCAGTGAGATTCTATTTTCTCAGATTCTGGGAGGAGGAGAAGCAGGTGCGTAGTAAATTCAAGGGGTCTCCTGAGTATTGTTTCTAGTCTCCACTCCTAATTTCTCTGTGTGACCTTGGATAACTGAAATTGCTTGCGAGCTAACTTATCCTGTGTTGGCAAAGTAGGAGCCGTGATGGGGCTTAGTTTTAATAATTAGGCTGGATAACTCCAGCTAATCTAGCTAAGTTGGTGGGTTAGTTGGTGTTCCTCTTCTGCCAGCTCAAAGGCATTATAGGATATGGGAACTATTTTATTGATGGCTAGAGAAAAAATATGAAAGCTAGAAATAGCTAATAGATTAGTGAAATATAGAAAATAGGTTTATAGAATTAAACATGTTAAGAAGAGGAGTGTTATAATAATAGAGATATTATGTATATTGATAAGATAAGAATAAGAATAGAGAATTGATACCAAAACAAATGAACATGGATGTAAATTTTAATCGTTATTGCACAAGATGAATTGTATGTAGTTTAAATAAAATAAAATAAAAATACCAAAAAAAAAGACATCCGGTGGTATAATGTGAGACTGTTCTGGAAATATTACCAAGCAGAAGGCCTAAATACTGCAATCCCAAATTTCTCAGTGATAAATGATGCTATTAATTAAGAGGGGCAGCATACAAGCAGTTGGCGGTCTTGAAGATCTTCACCTTTTTAGAACAGAATTCTCCATGGGAAGAGATCAGGGCAGGGATGAGGGAATATAAGCTCTGGGCATCTTGGTGGCCAAACAGTCAGGAGGGTTTTAAAAAAAAGAGAGAGAGAGATTTGGTTTGTGAGATGAACATGGGCAAAAAAAGTGGCAAAAACAGTTGTAAGATCTGGTGCAACTCAACGTAACAGCCTTCTTGCTTGCGGTTCTTAAGTGAATCCTATGGTTGCTAAGCAAATCTGGCTTCCCCCATTGACTTTGCTTATCAGAAGCCAGGTCACATGACCCCAGGACACTACAATGGATGCAAATACCTGCTGGTTGCCAGGCACCTGGATTTTGATCACGTGACCATGGGGATGCTGCAGTGGTTGCAAGAGGACCAGAGGTGGTATTCAGCAGGTTCTGACCAGTTCTGGAGAACAGGTAGCAGGAATTTTGAGTAGTTAGGAGAACCAGCAAATACCACCTCTGACTGGCCCTGCCCCCATCTATTCTCTGCCTCCCGAGTCCCAGCTGATTGGCTGGGTCTTCTTTGGTTGCCCTGCACAGGAGAATGGAGCTAGAAAGCAGGTTAGTGGGGTGGGGAGGGAATGGGAATTTTGCAGTATATCCTCCCCCTGCCATGCCCACCAAGCCATGCCCACAGAACTGGTAGTAAAAAAAATTGAATCCCACCACTGAAGAGGACCAGTCATAAGTGACTTTTTATCAGTGCCATTGGAACTTCAGACAGTTGCAAAATGAATGGTTGTAAGCAGAGGACGACCTGTATCAATCATAACAATAAATGAACTTGTTTACGAATGTGGAATAAATCCTGACAATATGAACTGAGCATTCTGAACAGCCACAAAATGCTCAGGGTTGGGGAAGGAGACAAGGAAGAAGAGGAATAAAATGAGCGATCGGTACCACGTGGCGCCAGTTGCCCTGCAGAGATGTTTAGATTATGATTTTTCAAACTAGCAGGGTTCTTCTGCACTGCAGCATGCAAATCGTCCACTCCCCCTTGTGAAATTAATGTACAATTTCCATATGTCCAGGTCACACCTCTGTAGCTGTTTTCCTCTTGACAACGCCATTAGCATGACTAATGCACACTTCTGCTTTTTAAGAGGTAGGCGTCCTCTGCCAATGTGCATCCTTCAAACCCAGCACCCAGGATGGCCAGTACAAACGGGGGACGTGAGCAGCCAAGTGTCAAATGCAAGCATTCTAAAAACCCATTTTCTAGATTATTTGCAAACATTTACAAAGCTGTTTTTTGGGGGGTTTGTTTTGCCAGCAGCTCATTCCTTCCCGGAGCCAAATATGCCGTTGCTGCCACCACCTAAGATTGGGTATGTGGCAGTTTCTTGGCTTTCTGAGGTTGCAGTATCAGGTTTTGGCAAGCAAAGCTGCAGGCTGGCCCAGTGCTTGCAAAGAAGCAGTTAGTGCTCACAGTCTTAGAAAAGCGCCAGGTGCAAATGAAGTAAAACTGTTAAACTTGACTTCTGCTGTAGCTTCTTGGTGGGAAAAAGGTCCTGCCTGATCTCCTGCATCTTGACCAAGATGGGTCCATGAAAGGTTAATGTCTCCTTTGAGTGAAGCTTGCTTGTTATAATGGCATGGGTGTCACCATCTCCTTTTATTTATGGAGGTCACTCTCTGTTGCTTTTTTGGGGGACACTTTTGTACGTGCGTCCCACTGTGTGTCATGCCCCTGTCAGAGTCTGAATCCGAGGAGGAGGATGAACAGCTGACAGGGAGCGGGAGTGTGGCTTTGTTGGCTGTACAGGAAACTGGGGAAGGGCAAAACCCGTCTGGGCAGAGCAGAGAAGAAGTAGAACAAGGGAGAGGGAGCTCAGAGGAAGACCCAGGCCTACCTCCTCTTCATCCTAGGGCACGCAGGAAGGAACGGAGAAGAGAGCAATGTGGGTTGTGTGGCTTACGGGGGAGGAAAGGGCCCTGATTCCCTTCATTAGCAGCAGCTGGGAAGAGAGTTTAAAAGCGGCAGCTTCTGAGAACAAACGTGAATTTATTTTGTGTTGACTATGGTTATCTGCGTTCCTGGAATCCTCCCAACCAGGTTGATTTACTGCAGTTCCTTCACTCTGAGAACTGTGGATTAATTACCTCATCTTGCCTTGATTGGACTTATATTTAAAGTTTTTGTTGACATCTTGGAGTTGAATCTCTGCAGCCACAGGCTGTTCCTGGGAGAGTTTTTCTCCAGACCAGGAAGTAACCAGGACATTGGGGACAAAGTTGGAGCTAATGAAGGGACTCCTGCTTATTATCTCAGTCCTGGTTAGTCTCCAAGCCAAATACAGTAGTAACCTGGTAAACAGTAGTAATCAGCTTAGTTTTCCAAGACCACTGAAGATTGTTTGATCGCCACCGAGTGAGGTTGATATTAATTGCATCGGTCTTCTTGGTAATCTCCTAAGCATCCCTCAGATGAGAGATCCTGGGTTGTCTTTGATCCTGCCTTTGAAGACAAAGGACAATTTTATTTTTCCTCTCATTCTGTTGTTTTTAGTACAGAAATCAAAATAACAATTCCAAGTACCTGGGAGGTTTAATTTGAAAAGGTCAATAGGCTGGATGGTGTCTAGACTTCTACCACATACAGCTAAACATGTTGGAGGGAGACAATTATCTGATCTCTTTGTTTTGTGCCTTACAAAGGCTTCCATCACAGCTCATGAAATTAAATAAGTAGGAATAATCTAATAGGAATAATCTAAAATGAAATTCTAAACAAAGTGCTGGGAGGTTGGCATCTGAATTGTCATGTCTTATTGCTTCCTTTGGGTTTGTTGCTTCCCTGCTGGGTTGATGGGGTTCATGATTTGCCTTGGAGATGTTTATCGACCTTGGTTTTATAAAAGCCTGCAACTACAAGAGCTACGGTAGAGCAGTGGTTAGTGTGCAGTACTGCAGGCTCCTTCTAATGACTACCGGTTGCCTGCAGTTTGGCAGTTCGAATCTCACCAGGCTCAAGGTTGACTCAGCCTTCCAGCCTTCCGAGGTCGGTAAAATGAGGACCCAGATTGTTGGGGGCAAGAGGCTGACTCTGTAAACTGCTTAGAGAGGGCTGTAAAGCACTATAAAGTGGTACAGTATATAAGTCTAAGTGCTATTGCTATCTGGGGAAGGGGCAGTTTTCTGTTGCCACTGAAGAATTAGAGTTTAGTTTTTGAATTTCCAAGAACTCTTCATTGGACTAGATCAAGGGTCTCCAAACCTGGCAACTTTAAGACTTGTGGACTTCAGCTCCCAGAATTCCTCAGCCAGCATGTATTAAGATCTTCATTTTGTAAGGTGGGAATATAACAAGCTGTGAGCTTGTAAACCTTTGTTAACAAGGTTTGTGTCCCTGTAAGTCTGTCTTGATTCCTGGCGATAGCTTGAACTAATGCTTGTGATTTTCTTGACAAGGTTTTTGAAAGTGGTTTACCATTGCCTCCTCCTTAGGTCTGAGAGAGAGAGTAACTGGCCCACAGTCACCTAATTGGCTTTGTGTTTGTGGTGGGACTAGCTCTCACAGTCTACCAGCTTCAAACTGGCTTCTCCTTATTAACAATCAGCTTTGCACATACGATGAGAACTCAAATTTGAATTGAATTCATAATGATTAATTTTAATCTTATCTAAGACTGATTCCTCGTTACCTTTATGAAAGGAAAGACCCACTTTTAAATATAAGTGGATGGTGTCTGGTACCAGAACTCAAATTTTAGAGAGCAGCTTTTTAAATTTACACTTTATAATAATCTTAGCATAATAGCACCAAATTCTGGTCAGCGAACTGTAATAAAGCTAAAATGAGAAATGCCAGGTATAGCTACTAACCTGTATTTGTGGGAGTACTGATGGAAGTTGGAGAATTTGATCTAGTACAGGGGGTCTCCAAAGTTGGCAAAACTTGTGGACTTCAACTCCAAAAATTGGATTTCTGGGAGTTGAAGTCCACAAGTCTTAAAGTTGCCAACTTTGGAGACCCCTGGTCTAGTGATTAAGGTACCTGCTAGAAACCAGGAGACCAAGTGATCAATTAGATAGATAGATAGATAGATAGATAGATAGATAGAAAGAAAGAAAGAAAGAAAGAAAGAAAGAAAGAAAGAAAGAATTCTTTATTGGCCAAGTGTGATTGGACACACAAGGAATTTGTCTTGGTGCAAACGCTCTCTGTGTACATAAAAGAAAAGATGCATTCATCAAGAGTCCAGAATCATCAGGTACAATACTTAATAATAGTCATAGGGTACAGTAAGCAATCAAATTATACTAGGAAACAGTCAATATAAATCGTAAGGATACAAGCAACAAAATTACAGTCATACAGTCACAAGTGGGAGGAGATGGGTGAAAGGAAGGATGGGAGGATTAATAGTAATAGTAATGCAGACTTAGTAAATAGCTTGACAGTGTTGGGGGTGTTAGTTGTTTAGCAGAGGGATGGCGTTTGGGAAAAAACAATCCTTGTGTCTAGTTGTTCTGGTGTGCAGTGCTCTATAGCTTCGTTTTGATGGTAGGTGTTGAAACAGTTTATGTCCAGGATGTCCAGGTCTGTAAATATTATGCTATTATGCTATTAACTAAGAGAAACGGTACAAGAGGAGAAGAGGATGACCAGCAGCAAGGTGGGTTGACTCAAGTACAGTAGGCACAAGACCTGAAGGACCAGGTTAGAGGCAGATCATCATGGAGAATGTCTCTGCGTGGTTGCTAAGCATCCAAAACGATTGATGGCACTTAATCATGTGATGAAAGGAGCTCTTGGCTAATTTAGATGTTACAGTTCTACAAGAGGGACTTTCGGACTGCATTCTGTAGAATTCTGGGGTTTTGTGAGAACACGATAGGGTTTCATGATAGGCTAAGGGGAAAAATAGCTCACAGGTATCCATAGCAATTTTTCTAAGGAAAAACAATCACATTCCAATTACACAACATTGGTTTGGTTAAAACATTAACTTCCCTCCTAATTGTGAAATGCAGCTTTGTACATTGGAAACACTATTGTTGCATTTATTAAAAAAAACGTTTTACTTTTTGTATAAGTGGAGGAACCTTTGGGGACAAAACTGGGGGACGTTCTTTTTTTGGAAGTTCAAATAAGTTTAATATGTACAGTACATTTGCTCCTATAGATTACAGCAAGCACAGCTCTTAATTTTTCAGCCAATTTTCTGGCAGAATAGCTTTGCCTCTTGATAAGACATTCCGGGATTTTTTCTGTTCTTTTTAACAAACAAGTTCCACAGCCAGAACCAGTTTGAAAGTCTTGTTTTACAGGATTTGCCAGAAACAAGCCCCTTTTCTATGCTGCTGTTTTTCTTCTCCTTCATAAGTTCCCAGAGTTCTTTGGGAGAGAGTAAAAGTGTGCTTAGATAAAACTGAGAATAAATCACACTCCTCAACATGTAGCTCAACCACTATAGCAGTGTTTTTCAAACATGACAACTTTAAGTTGTGTGGACGTCAATTCCAAGAATTTCTTAGCAATTTTAAGGTGTGCATTGGCAGTGAGGGTTTTTTCTTCAATTTATGGTGGTGTTTTCCAATTTTAGCAATTTTTAAGAGGTGTGGACTTCAACTTCCAGAATACTGCAGTTAGCCAACTATGGCTAGCTGAGGAATTTGGGGAACTGAAGACCATACATCTTAAAGTTGCCAAGATTGAAAAACACTGTACAATAGGTATCCGTAGGGGACACAGTGGCTCAGTGGCTAAGACGCTGAGCTTATCGATCAGAAAGGTGAGCAGTTCGGCGGTTCGAATCCCTAGCGCTGCGTAACAGAGTGAGCTCTCATTACTTGTCCCAGCTTCTGCCAACCTAGTAGTTCGAAAGCATGTAAAAATGCAGGTAGAAAAATATGGACCATTTTGGTGAGAAGGTAACGGTGTCCAATGCGCCTTTGGCGTTTAGTCATGCCAACCACATGACCATGGAGACGTCTTCGGACAGTGTTGGCTCTTCAGCTTTGTAATGGAGATGAGCACTGCCCCCTAGAGCCAGAAATGACTAGCACATATGTGCGAGGCGAACCTTTACCTTTTTTATAGGTATCTGTAAATTTTTCAAGAAATGTTGCAATGTGGTTTTTTTTGTGAGACTTAATTGCAGAAGACTCTCCATCTTCCTAGAATGAAAGGAAGAATTTACTCAGAATAATCAGATGGTTCTGTTGGAATTTTTCCCTGTTATTGGGGAGAATATGATGTTGAACAACAACCTACTTTGGGGCAAAAATTCCCAACAATTCACCCTGGTTTTATACAGTACTTAGAAGATTAGCACACCAGCACTGTCATCAGCGCTGTTTCTAATTTGCGATATAGAATCCTTCCCATCTATAGTTAAAGCTATCTTTTCCAACTCACTTGCCCCATTTATTTATTAATAATATATTAATAATTATAGATAGCATGTGTAGCAGGGAACACAAAACGTTTGGCGGCTTGCCAGGGAAAACAGAAAGCCCCTTCCCTTTGGTTGCCTGAACATTACAATAATGTATTTGTTTTGCTAGTAACAACAGTGTTTAAAGTAAACAGATTTCTGTACATGCCTGGTATTCAATGATAAATAAATATTGGAACTGTATTTATACTTCGGGCCAAGATTGGTAGGTTTTTTTGGGGCGATTCTACGTCAACCTTCTTTGGGAAGGATAAATGAGCATATGGAAGTTGAAGTTAAAGATTAGGGCTGTTTCCTGTCCAAATATTTCATATGCACAGAATCTCATTTTTCAAAACGAATGAATTTAGCACTTGCGGAAAATGAGCAGCATCAAACTTTTTGTCCTTATGGCAGAGAAGCTTATTAGTTTCAGTTCCTTGCACACTTAGGGATTGTTATGTGGTTGTGGCCAGTTGGCGGAATGTCTTGCCTTGTGAAACACACATTATCCTCTATTACCTGCTTCTACTTCTACTGAAAGTATTTTATTATGGAATTATTATTCTACTCATGTTTCCTCCATATGGAGTATGTGGTTTTTTCCACTGTCAAGTTCTAGCTGCTGCACCGTGAACTTGGTTAGTTGATTTATATTGTTGTTTTTACAAAAATACGATTTTTAAATGTCATAATCTACTCTGGATCACCCTTCTTTTTTAGAAAGTTGAGATACGTTTTAGAGGGGGGAACCATAGCCCCATTTCTATTTCCAGAAAGAAATGAATTAGTATTATTTTTGTCCTTCCAATTTTCTTAAGACGGAGCTGGAGTTTAATGCTTTGCAACTTTGCTTGGGAAGAGCCATCATTTAATTTTGCAGGGCCTGTTAGGGATAAACATAAGATTGCAATCTACTTCTCAGTTGTGAAATTCAAATAACTGTAACATAATTAAAGTTGTGTGATTATAGGGTTGAGAAAAACCTATGTCTTAATACAAAAGATTATAGGTCTATACCAAGTACATGTTATATATGTTAAAAACAGCATTTTAAGCACTAAGAAATATGTTCTCTATCAATGTTCCTCTCTCTTCTATTTATGGTTAAATTGTAATATCCAAGACAAGTAATTATGATATTTCTGCAGCTTATGTTATCTATATCAAGATGCACAGTATAAATATACATAAATGTTTTAGAAGAAGTAATTATATACAGATAACTTTTGACTTATAACTATAAATGAGCCCAGAATTATGGTTATAAATCACGATGGTCATTAAGTAATTCACCTCATGACCACACCTAATTTAATATCTTTTTTTTACTCTGGTCATTAAGTGAGTCCATTTTCCCCCATGGTTGATTTTTGCCAGAAATGGCAAAAAATGCTGTATATCACAATTGTATGACCATGCAATCAGATGACCATGGAGGGGTGCATCTGTCAGAGATTGCTATTAAGTGAGAAATAGCTTTATATTAATTTAACCTGAAATAAGCTTACTATTTACTGTTGGGAACACTCATATTCATTGGATCTAAGTACCTATTCCATGGAAATAAGAAAAGTCTTCAGCAATAGAAAGATACATTATTTATTGAATTGAAGATCTGGTGTGATGTGCTACTTCAGAATGATTTGTTTGGAGATGTAGATTTTCTATGGACAATTATGATGAAAGATGGTAAAACCCTTTACTGGAACTGCCATTATATAAACTTTTGTACATGTACACTGTCACCACCCCGTCGGAGCCTGAATCCACAGAGGAGGACAAGCCAGAGCTGGGGCCGATGGAGGTCGAGGTGGCAGCCCTAGGTCCTTCAGGCTTGGGATGGCTTGCCAGCAGGGAGGAATAGAGGCAGGACGACCAAGAGAGGGGGGAAGACAGGGCAGGCAGTGGAGATAAAGAGCAATGGAGCTCAGGTGATGAGCAAGGACCGCCCCCTCCTGATCCCTGAGCACGGAGAGTGGAGAGGAGGTGGGAACAGCTCAGGCCGACCCGACAACTCAGGAGGAGAGCGCCCTGCCCCTTTTCACAAGGCACACCTGGGGACTGAGACTTAAGGAGACACTGTGGGGAGGAGCGCTTGTCGTGGACAAACGCTGAATTCATGGAATTTTGTGTCCCATTGCTGACATCTAGAGTTTGCTAGACTTCTTGCCTTATCATTGCCTTGTTCCTTTGCTTCGTGGACTCATTGCTTTGTTGCTTTGCTTCATTGGACTTCTTGCCTTGAAGCCATTGTGCTAACTGTTTTGTTGAACTACTCGCAGCCACAGGCTGCTGAAGGGATGTGTGAGTGCTTTGCTCCGGGACTTGTTTATAAATGTGGGAGCGTTTGGGGAAAGTTGGAGCAATAAAGGGGAGTTTGAATTATCAGCTGGCTGTGTTGCCTCCGTGCCTTGCCCTGGGCCATCACATACATGTACATATGAGAAGTCCACATAGGTAGGAAGATAGTTGTATTGCTTTTTCATTTCCTCTTTTTCTTTCCCTCTTTTCTTCTCTGTTCTGTTTTCCTAAATAAAGGCAAAACCTTTTCTTTTTAAAGAAAATGAATATACCTCATCCACATGACTATATTTTATGATCTAAACTGCTCACCCTGCTTCCAACATAAATAGCATCCTTATGTCCAGCTGCTTCCATTCATAGGTTACAAAACCACTTAAGTTCTGCTATCATTTTCCTAGGCAATTAGCAGTTTGCTGCCAAATCACAGCTAAAAACATATGTGGTAGCAGGTTGGTTGGGGTTGTTTTGGCTGGCTTCTTGTACTTTTGGTTCTTCATTTCTATATCTCTGGCACATATGCCATGTTTCCTACTGTGAGATCTGCAAAACTCATTTAAGGACTCCTTACTGGAAGAAGCGTTGCTACTTTTAGGATTTGGCCAAGTGCTTTTATGTTCAATGGTTCATTCCATTTCCCCAACAAGGGGAGCCCTCGACTTACAATCATTTGTTTAATGACCATTCGAAGTTACTGGAAAAAGTGACTTATGACCGTTTTTCACACTTAAGACTGTTGCAGCATCCCCATGGTCACGTGATCAAAATGCAGACACTTGGCAACTGGCTCATATTTATGACATATTTATATTCGCACAATATGGAAAAATGAAGAAACACTGCGAGACGAAGAGATAATTAGGAAGATATTACTCTCAGGATTCCAGCAGTTCCCCCCATTTAAATTATGAGTCTCAGCCAAACTTCCAAAACTTAAAAAGGATTTATTGGGAATTAAACTGTCCGGCATTGCCTGGGTGGAGCCAACTCTCAGACACAACATTTATTGTCACCCTTTGCCCTGGTTTTCCCCCACCCCCTGGGTGTATCATAATTCATATTCTCTAATGGGACACATCCATAGTCAAGAGTCATCAATCATGCTCTCCAGTTAGAATTTTGCGTGGCAGAAACTTCAGTCGCCTACTACTATCTTTGAAAACATTTATGGAATTCAGTTTCGGTTTTGCAAGCTGCCACACTGCTCCTCCCTCCCTTTCTGTTGGCAACTCTAAAAAGACGATAGAAATATTTTATGAGTTGACAATTAGACTATGCAGAAATGGACATGCTTACGCTGAAGATTAAACAAGAAGAAGACACAGAATGTGATCAAACATGGACTGTATTTTACCAATGGTTGGAAAAAAGAGGCGGAGATTAAGAATGTAACCTGTATTGTTAAACAATTAAATAACCCAGACAGCACGATGTTTATTAAGCACTAACAAAATGTAAACAATAGAAAATCAATAAATACTTTTAAAAAGTTCAGACTCTTGGTAACTGACTCTTATTTATGATGGTTGCAGCATCCCAAGGTTATGTGATCACCTTTTGCAACCTTCTGACAAGTGAAGTCAATGGGAGAAGCCAGATTCTCTTAACAATTTCAGTGACTCACTTAACAACCATGGTAAAAAGGGTGTAAAATCAGGTGTGACTCACAGAACAACCACCTTGCTTAGCAACAGAACTTCTGTTACCAATTGTGGCAACAAGTCAAGGACTTACCTGTATATATCATCTGAGAGAAGGATCTACCCAAGGGCTAATAGTTAATGGAAAGACTACCTGTTGTGTGACTGAATTTAAATCTCTCCTGATTTTCTATAATTTTATGGTTAAAGGTTAGGTGCTAATATATCTGTTTGGAAACAGTTAACAGCTGCCATATGAATGAATTACTCAACGTCCTGTTGGGATCTATTGGATTTATTATAATCTTTAATTATGAGAAGCATAATTACTATGGAATGGATTATTTATGCTGCTGCCCGTTTTGCTGTGTTGCCTAGTAACCTGTTTGGGTGGGTTAGATTTGTGTTCCACTCTCTGCAGGCTGAGTAAAAAGTCAGCGGCTGTTTAGTACCTGCTTGGCTAAGCAAAATCTTTTAGCCAAGTGCCTTTTAAAAGGGAAAAAAAAACAAGACAGCTTGAGACAGTCCTTGATGATTCTGCTGCAAAGTACAAAGGCTTTCATAGTTCAGATGCTTTCTCCAGCATTTTCTAGGTACAGATAAGGGCTTGGTTTGCAACCAAATTCCCTGACAGTTAGAACAATTAATCAATGGAACGACTTGCCTCCAGAAGTTATGGATGCTCCAACACTGGAAATTTTTAAGGAGAGATTGAATTTGTTTGAAATGGTGTAGGGCAGAGGTCTCCAAACTTGTCAACTTTAAGACTTGTGGACTAGTTGAAGTCCACAAGTCTTAAAGTGGACAAGTTTGGGGACCCCTGGTGTAGGGTTTCCTGCCTGAGCAGGGGGTTGGTCTAGAACCGTGATAGTGAACCTATGGCACGCGTGCCACAGGCGGCACACAGAGCCATTTGTGCTGAAAAAGGCCTCAAATGGGCTAGAAAATCAGCTGGGAGGCACAGTGCAGGTAAGGGGGGGGGGATTGCACGCGCATGCACAGGGGCGCATACACATTGTCTTCTGGGTGCTGGCATGCGAGCGCGCGAGCATAAGTGCATGCACAATTTTTGGCACAGGAGCCCAAAAAGGTTAGCCACCACTAGTCTAGAAAAACTCCAAGGTCCCTTCCAACTCTGTTTTTCTGTTCTGTTCTGTTCTGTTCTGTTCTGTTCTGTTCTGTTCTATTCTATTCTACTCTACTCTACTCTACTCTACTCTACTCTACTAATTTTTTAAAAAATTACATTTATATGCTGCCCTTCTCCGAAGACTCAGGGCGGCTTACAATTTTGGGATACAACCCAGTGTGCTCAGCAATAGCCTTCATTCCATTGTATATGCCTGCTTATTACTAAGCGGCATTTTTATGAAGTCAGCTTATTGCCCCCAACAATCTTGGGTCCTCATTTACCGACCATTCAAAGTTAAAACAGCACTGAAAAAAGTGAATCATGACCAGTCTTTACGCTTACAACCATCAAAGCATCCCCATGGTTGTGTGTGAACAGTTCAGATACTTGGCAAATCAACAAGTAGTTATGTTGGTTGCAGTTTCCCGGGGTCATGTGATCACCATTTGCAACCTTCCCAATTGACTTCTGACAAACAAAGTCAATCAAGGAAGCCAGATTTACTTAATGACTGTGTGCTTCGCTTAACCACGTGGCAAAAAAGTCATAAAATGAGGCATGACTCACTTCAAAAAAAAACCTTGCTGAGAAATTCTGATCCCATTCATGCCTGTAAGTTGAAGATTAACAATATGTGCCTAGATGTTTAGTACCTCTTAAGTATATGTCCAGGTTTTTCTCCATCATGCAAATGCTGCTGGTTACAAGCATATTAATAGACAGGGCTAAAATAGACACTTATTCGTTAAAGAATATAGTTATAGGGCCCCCCAAAAGGGAGAAATAAGATGTTAAAATACAAAATATCCAGGATGAAAAACCTATTCATGGGAAAGAGCTAAGAGTATTGTTTGTGGAGATGGGTGGCTATAGAAATCAAATAAATACATATCTATATTGTGATTTTCCCTTTGCTGCAAATATTGTTCTTTAAAAGTATATTAACTAAACAGGCTAAATTAGGGTTTGGTGTTCAGTTTTTGACATTCCCCTGAGGAGGATAACGCTTCAGGTGAGTTTCAGGTTAGCTGGAAATTCTGCAGGATATAATCCCAACACATCTAAACAACAAGTTAGGTAAGGCTGTGTGCAGAAACTCTGGAATTTAACACGTGGGTTTTTTTCCCCCTGATACTTCTGCATTGCAGATGATGAATGAATTTCTATGTTGTAGTCTGGACTAATGTGTGACTTAGTTCACACATTAGGTTAAACTGACATGTGCTTTGACCTTTTGGGCTTCACGTGTTTTGTTGATGCTGCAATTGAAGGTAGCAATATATGGTATGTCATTTCCTGTCAATGCCTTTGGGTAAGTAGCAATTGCAATAGACTTATATACCTCTCCACAGTATTTTTACAGGGCTCTCTGAGCGGTTTTACAGAGTCAGCCTCTTGCCCCCAACAATTTGGGTCCTCATTTTACCCACCTTGGAAGAATGGAAGGCTGAGTCAGCCTTGAGCCTGGGGAGATGCGATCTGCCAAATTGCAGTCAGCCGGCAGTCAGCAGAAGTAGCCTGCAGTACTGCCCTCTAACCACTGCACCGCCAGGCCACTATGACATTGAAAATGTTGGTTCCTGGTACTGCCTGGGCAGATCTCTGCCGTTTTCTTGGCAAGATTTTCAAAAATGGTGTGCCATTGCCTGTTCTTCCTAGGGCTGACAGAGGGTGACTGACCCAAGGTTAGTTTCATATCCAAAGCAAGATTAGAATTCACGGTCTCCTGGTTTTCTAGCCTGACATATTAGCCACTATACTGAGAGTTAGTTTGGTCCAGACCAGAGGTCTCCAAACTTGGCAACTTTAAGACTTGTGGACTTCAACTCCCAGAATTCTGGGAGTTGAATTTCAGTCCACAAGTCTTAAAGTTGCCAAGTTGGGGACCTCTGGTCTAGGGATTCAGGCACCAGGCTATAAAGTCAAAGACTGTGAGTTCAAGTCCCGCCTTAACCATGAAAGCCAGCTGAGTGACTTTGAGTCAGTCCCGCTCTCTCAGCCTACTCCACCTCACAGAATTATTGTAGGGAAAACAGGAGGCATGTTAGATATGTTTGCTGCCTTGTATTATGAGCCACAGTGGCGCAGTGGTTAGAGTGCAGTACTGCAGGCTACTTCTGCTGGCTGCAATTTAGCAGTTTGAATCCCACCAGGCTTAAGGTTGACTCAGCCTTCCATCCTTCTGAGGTGGGTAAAATGAGGACCCAGATTGTAGGGATATGCTGACTCTGTAAACTGCTTAGAGAGGGCTGTGAAGCACTGTAAAGTGGTATATAAGTCTAAGTGCTATTGCTATTTGTAAAAATAATGAAAGTAGAGATACAAATAATAAATACAGGTGGTCCTCAATTTACGACCACAACTGAGCAAAAATTATTAATGTTAAGTGAGACATTTGTTAAGTGAGTTTTGCCCCCATTTTATTATTTTTCTTGCCTCAGTGGTTAAGTGAATACCGCAGTTGATAAGTTAGTAACCTGGTTGTTAAGTGAATCTGGCATTGACTTTGTCAGAAGGTCACAAAAGGGGATCATGTGACCCTGGGACACAGCAACGGTTGTAAGTATGACCCTGTTGCCAAGCATCTGAATTTTAATCACGTGATCCTGGGGACACTGCAAAGGTCGTAACTGTGAAAACTGATCATAAATCACATTTCCCAATGCCATTGTAACTTTGAACAGCCACTAAACAAATTGTTGTAAGTCGAGGACTGCCTGTGCTGTAAATAACACCAAACTGTCTCTCTTATGGCTGCTTAAGGCTGATTAATTAGTCCTTGTTCAAGAACCACAATCAAACAAAATACACCGTGCATGAACACCTCATCACTTACAAAGCTCATGTGCTAGAGAAAGCGCTCACTTTTTCTGCAGTTTTGGTACTTCTTGTGTGGGCACACACAAACACATCCTGATTTGGCACATGTGTGTGAAGAAATGTGGTATTCAGCCCACGGAGAAGCTTTGTTACTTGCAAGCTTTTTATCCTAGCCTCTTGAAAGCGCATCTAATTTCAGAGCATCACTGTTGAACTGACAGCATGTCTCGGCTTAAACCTGTACAGTATATTTTAGATGTAAGACCGCCATAATTCCTTCTTTGATAAGGAACTTAACATCGATCTATCTCTTTATCACATGCCCCCAGGGTCTCTCCTTTGTGCTCTCGTGGCTTGCCTTCTTCACATTGAGTGCAAGCTAATTTAATTGCTTTAAATTCTGGCTGACTTTTAGCCATTCATGTTGTCTTACTCTAAGTTACTGTGACTTCCCGTGGGAACCCCACAAGGCTCTTACTTCATAGCATCACATTTTAAAGCATGGCCTTTTCTAGTACTGCAGATATGGGCAATCCCCAGATTACAAACAAGAACTGTAGCAAAATTCTGTCTTTAAGCCAAGTTTGTAAGTAAGCCAAGTACAGATAGCTACGTTTCTGACATAATGTTGGTTAGTAAATGTTTGCCTTAATACTTTCAATACTTGACTTACAATCACAACTGGGACCAAAATTTCTCTTGCTCAATGAGGCAGTTAAGTGATTCCTGCCCAATTTTATGTTTCTCCCCCCCACGGTTATTAAGCAAATCACTGCAGTCGTTAAGTGAGTTGCACAATCATTAAGCCAATTCAGCTTCCCCCGTTGTCTTTGCTTGTTGGAATGTTGGGAATGTTGCAAATGGTGATTATACGGCATCTGGTGTTCTGACCCAAACCTTGTTCCAAGGAAACAAACATGAAACAGAGGTAAAAGCAAAACCTTTTAATGATTAATGACTAATTCCGTTCCTTCACGGTTAAAAGGCTGTTTCAAACTAATTGTCTCTGATAAGAACCAGCCTTGCCAAGATGGTGCAAGGCTGCCAAGAACACCAGATAAAGTTGCCAAGAAATAGTTCAAACACAAAGAGTCTCCAAACACAAAGAAAGATCATCCGAAAGTCCACAAGGCTTGAGTGCAAAAACTTCTTTGCTTCCTGCAAAGAACTCCGGTTTCTCAGCTGGCTTTTATCTCTTAAGGGAGGGGCCATTACCTTGCAGCCTTACTCCCGAGTCGCCCGTGCTGCTGCAGCTGCTCTTTCCTTTGAGCAGCCCTGTGCGCACGTGCACTGGGCACAGGCTCCTCAGGGACCTCTTCATCACTGCTGCCAGCCTCCACAATCTCCGAAGGCAGCACTCCACTCCCTGATGTTCGTGGCCCCATCCCTGCATCACATGCAGGACCCTCATCTGAGTCCTCGCTCTCCAAGACCTCAGCCATCCGCACCTGCTGCCGGTGAACCACAAGACCTGGACACTGCAACCATAGGAAAGATATACCTGTTGCCAAGTGTGTACATTTTGGTCACATGACCATAGGGATGCTGTGATGGTTGTCAGTGCAAGGATTGGTTGTAAATCATTTTTTTTCCAATGCCATTGTACCTTGAATGGTCATAAGTTGAGGACGCCCTGTAGCATATATTTTATCTTTACCTTGGAGTACATATCAAGGGAGGTTTGTATAGAACATGGATGTCCAACTCAATTTCATTGAGGGCCGCATCAGGGTTGTGTTTGACCTTGGGGGGCTGGGGTGCGTGTGGCCATTGTGGGCATGACCAGTTCAACCTCACTCATGTTGGGGGCACCTGTGGTGGCTCAAGTGCTCTGACAGCGAAAATGGGCTCCTAAGATCCGTTTTTGGCTGCGAAGGCTTCCTGCAACCCTCCACCAACGATTCTTTGATACATCACCAATGCTTAAATTGTATTTGTGCTTCGGGTTACAAGGGTAAATAAGAGACAAAATTAAGCCAAAGTTACACACTCAACACAGCACTAGATTTACAATGGCAAGCAGCATTCTCCTTCCCTGAGCTGCCGAACCACTGAAACCACACAATAGTTTCATGGCTATCGCAAAGTAGCATGTACATTCATTATTACAAACCATTGTGTGTTGTTCAAAATTGTAATAGAATAGGCTTCATGGCAGTCCATTCACAGCTACAGGTTCTCCATAAATTGAACATTCTGAATACAGAGACTTCCTGAAGTGGTATATGCTACTCCTTAAATAGCATATAATCATAATAGCGCACATTAGAAAAGAATCATAGGATCAGAAAGGGCCAGGGCTGTGCTTCCTTCCCTCCCTTCATGAAGTACAGGAATCCAAATTAAAACATTCCTGATTAACGGCTGCCTGGATGCCTTAAGTCTTTGGTCCCATTATCCACTAAGAAAAAAAAAATCAGTTAAAATTTATCTTTCTATAACTTTAATTCATTATTCCATATCTTGCCCTCCAAAGTAACAAACAAGAAATATTGATGTTCCTCTAGGTTTAGATTCTTCTAAACCAGGGTATCCAACCATAGCAGCTTTAAGACTTGTGTACTTCAACTCCCAGAATTCTCCAACCAGCCATGATTCTGGGAATTGAAGTCCACAGGCCTTACAGTTGCCAAGGTTGGACAGCCCTGGTCTTCCCTTCCCTTCCCTTCCCTTCCCTTCCCTTCCCTTCCCTTCCCTTCCCTTCTCTCCGTCCCTTCCTTCCTTCCTTCCTAGAGATCTACCTGTGTTTTCTGTTTCCCAAGGACAGTCTTTGCATTCGTTTCTGCTAAATTTCAGTCTGTTATTTCCAACCCATTTTTAATACGTTGAGATTGCGTTGAATTTTATTTAAATCTGCCAAAGTATTAGCTATCGTATTCAATTCTGGCTTACTTGCGTGATAAGTATTCATTTTGCCTCCTCGTTCAGTTCATTAATAAAAAATGTTGAACAGCCCAAGGTCTACAGCTGAACCTTTTGACTTCCCACTAAATAACCTCCCTCCAGTTTAATGAAGAGCCATAGACGAACATTTCTTTGGATATGACTTTAAGCCAGCTATGTATCCACTTAGCTGTCATGCCATTCAGCACATGCTTAACAAGCTTGCTAGCGATAAGAGCATTTTGTCAATGGCTTTGTTGAAATCAAGAGATATTATAACAATAGTTTGTGGTAAATTTATTCAGGAGGTTAACAAGGGAGATTGGGCTGGTCTGGAAATACCGTCCTTAACAAAAACCATGCTAAGTTCTAGTTGCTTTCAAGGTGCTTCAAGAGTATTTGTTGTATGATCTGTACCAGAAACTTTTCAGGAATGAATGTCAGGTTGACTGGTCTGTTATTTCACAGTTCCTCCCATCTGGGTTTTTTTTTGGTTTTGTGAAAATAAGCAAATTTTTCATTCTCTAGTTGTTCATGCTTCATCATTTCATCCAGGATTACTAAGAAATAATCCATAAAGGTTCAGCCAGATGATCATCTAGGACAGGTGTGTCAAACTCAATTTCATTGAGGACTTGCATCAGGGTTGTGTTTGACCTCTGGGGGCTGGGGTGGACGTGGCTGGGGTGGGCGTGGCTGGGGGGCATGGCCAACTTGATGTCACCTCATCGAGGCTCCGTTTTAGGCCACAATGGCCTCCTTACAGCCCTCTGGCAGTGAAAACGGAGCCCAGGTGGGCTGCATGGCTGGTCCCTCACTGTTTCCAGGGTAGCCCTATAGGCCAGGTCTATGCACACTGGGGCCTGAATCTGGCCCATGGGCCTTGAGCTTCACATCCCCAATCTAGGAGATTCTGACTGACTCAACAGGTATTTATTTCCCGGCCATGTTTCTATCAGTCACCGGGTTCAATCCTGCCACCCCTCTTTATCTTCTGCTTCCCCTTTTGGAGAAGAAAAAGCCAAAATAGGCATTGAATGGGTCCTGACTCTTTTTATTTTGAAAATACCTGAAGGGGGAATCCTTGTCATTCTAAGCTCTTTCATCACTCGCAGCTGACTCCAAGTTTTAGCCTTTCTGAGATGCTGTCTTGGCAATTCCAGCTACTTGTATGTATGCATCCTTCCTTGATGATCTGCCTCACCTTTCACTTCCTGGAGTTGTCTGTGTTTTTCTTCTTTCCAGCTCTTTAGTGAGCTTTTTCTGCAGCCCCATTCAACTTCTTCTACTGTTAAACCCTCCCTGGAATTGTTTACCTGTTACAAGCAGTAAAAAGGAGTCCCTGCGAATATTTACTCCGCTAGTTGTTGCCAACTGTAGGGGAGCAATGCTCGTCTCCATTTCAAGGCCATTGAGCCAGCATTGTCCAAAGATGTTTCCATGTCCTGTGGTCAGTACGTCGTCATGGAATGCTGTTACCTTTCTACCAAAGTGGTACCTATTTATCTACTTGCATTTGCATGCTTTGCATTACAGGCAATCCTTGAATTAAATGTCCAGAGTTACGATGGTGCCGGGAAAAAAAGTGATTTATGGTCAGCCCTTGCATTTACGACACTTGTACAGGGAGTCCTCAAGTTACGACTGCAATAGAGTCCAAAGTTTATGTTGCTAAGCAAAACCTTTGTTAAGCAGTTTTACGACTTTTGCTTGTCACGTTTGTTAAGTGACTCACTGCAGTTCTTGTTAATGGGATCTGGTTTTCCCATTGACTTTGCTTGTCAGAAGGTTGCGACTGTCACAAATATGAGTCAATTGTCAAGCATCCAAATGTAAATCATGTAACCACGGGGATACTGCAAAGGTTGTAAGTGTGAAAAATGGCCATAAGTCACTTTCTCCAGTGCTGTTGTAACTTTGAACGTTCACTATAAATGAACTATTGTAAGTCGAGGACTACCTGTAGATCCTCTGAACCATATGATCACGATTTGGGCTTTGGCAACCGGCATGTGTTTGATGGTTACAGCATCTCTGGGTCATGTGTTCCCCAGTTGTATCCTTTCCAGGCAGCTTCCAACAAGCAAAATCAATGGGGGAAGCTGGATTGACTTAACAACTCGGGATTTGCTTAACAACCGTTGGAAAAAGACATAACTTATTTAACAACCACATTGCTTAGAAGTTCCAGTCCCAAGTGTGGTTGTTAGTCAAGGGCTACCTGGATGCTTCTTTATAGCAACGCCCACCCACCTTTGCTATTTTGCTATCAGCATCTTCTTACCTGGAATCTTGCTTATACTTGCTTTCTGATGATTAATGCACGGTTAATGGCTAGATTAATGGCTTGCATTATTTTTGCTTGTTGTACCTTCCATAAAAGCACATCCATCATTTTTTTAAATCAAGCTTGTAGCTCTAATGGTTGCCAGGAAATCCATGTAAAAGGGTTCTCTCATCACTAGGAATCCTGCTGAATTGGCTTCCTTGTGACTAATGTTGCACAGCATAGCTTGCTCCTTCCTTCCTTCCTTCCTTCCTTCCTTCCTTCCTTCCTTCCTTCCTTCCTTCCTTCCTTCCTTCCTTTCCTTCCTTTCCTTCCTTCCTTCCTTTCTCTTCCCTTCCCTTCCCTTCCCTTCCCTTCCCTTCCCTTCCCTTCCCTTCTCTTCTCTTCTCTTCTTCCCTTTCCAGAGCCTTCTTATCTACCTCTTCCCAAATCCACTTTCTTGAGCTGATGCAAAGGAGGTCAACAATTGTAGGTTGGCTGAGGAATTTGTTCTTTAACCTCCATAGCAATGTTTCTCAGTTTGGGCAACTTGACTTCAACATGGCTGGCTGGGGAATGTTTTGGAGTTGATGTCCACATATCTTTAAGTTGACATGGTTGAGAAAACTGGTCTAGAGCCAGTTGAAAATGTCAGGCTGGGGAATTCTGGGAGTTGCTAAGCTTGTGCTCTAGAGGGAGATTTGGATGAAGTTAAGAAATATTATATTACCCCACCTGGTTTCTCCTTGTTGTTACTTAAAACGGGGTGTAAAGGCAGCCGTAGAGACAGTTATATTGAGCTGCTTTGGCTTTCTATATTAAGTCTATAGGAAGATTGATGCTGAGTGCTTATTTTTGTGGGTTACATGCTGTTGCCATCTTGTCACAAAAATCATTCTGAAGCCTTAAATGTTAAATTAAATATAGAAATACGATCGTAATTACCAGAATCTATGTGATACTCATTCTGCTGTTCCCTGTGATTGGAAAAGCCTAAAGCATGAACTGTACACCAGCTGCAGTCAGAAGGAAATGAGGTAGGGGATTATGGACATTATGAAGAACTGGTCAGGGTTGATTCGTAGCCTAATACAGGTTCAGGAGGCTGTGCTGCCAGTTGTTCAGCCTTCTACATTGGGTTTGCCAACCTTTTGGACCTCAGGAACCATCAAACTCATAATTTAAAATCCTGCAGACCAGAGACCCTGGGAAAATCCCCCAAAAAGTCTGCAGGAAAATTCCTCATCCCATTCTCCTACCAATCGCTCATTCTTTATTTGGGATCGCAGGATACCATCTCCAGCTCCATTCTCGGGGTTGGGTGGGGGAGAGAGAGACTTTTGCCTTTATGCAAGGAAAGCAGCAGAAACAGCAGAAGTCTTCCTTTCTCTCCCCCAAACTCCACCAGAAATGAGGCTTTGTGACACTTGTCATGCCGGCGCAGCCTCTTGGAGCAAGATGCCTTGCAGGATCCCAAAGACTCATTTCTGGCAGAGTTTGGGGGAGAGAAAGGAAGACTTTTGCTGCTTTCCTTGTGTGCAGCCAAAAGCAGAAGAAGAAAGAAGTGGAAAGAAGCAGCCCAGTAGCCAGGCCAGGCGTGTGGGGCAAGTGGGATAGGTTCCCCACTCCACCCTTTCCCCCCTCCCCTCACTACCTCATGTTGTTCGCAATGCAAGCGACTCAACCTTTGTTTTCTCGCGGGCCCTGTGGGTGGCGCAGCCTTGTGTTCCCGCGCAGCCTGGATTAATTGCTTTGGGTGACATTTCTCTGCGGACCACCAAAATTTTCTCATGGACCATCAGCGGTCCCCAGCCATCTTGTCACAAAAACTGGTTGGCGACTACTGTTCTACATTGTAACCAAGAGTCGATTCTCAGCCATAGAAAAAACATCGATGCCTTAATGCATCGATGTCCATGACTTAAAACAGTTCATTTAGTAACTGCTTGAAGTTACAATGGCACTGAAAAAAGTGACTTATGACCATGTTTCATACTTACGACCATTGCAGCATCCCCATAGTCACGTGATCAAAATTCAGATGCTTGGCAACTGACTCATATGTATGAAGTTTGCAGTGTCCCAGGGATCATGTGATCCTTTTTTGTGACCTTCTGACAACAAAGTCAACAGGGAAGCCAGATTTACTTAACAATCATGTTTTAACTTGATAACTTTAGTGATTCACTTAACAACTGTGTCAAGAAAGGTTTTAAAATGGGGCGAAACTCACTTAACAAAATGTCTCACTTAGCAATAGAAATTTTTGGGCTCAGTTGTGGTCTTAAGTCGAAGACTACCTGCACTGTAAGCACAGGGACCAATTAGTTCTAAATAGAAACTAGCTCAGTTTGTCTGCCACCTTCAAGGTGGTCCAACAGAACCTGGAAGAAGCTGCCCGCCTCTTGAACCTCCTCTGGAGGGTCTCCTTGCCAATGAAAGTGGTCCATGCTGCTGCTTACCCACTTCAGGATGAAAATCTGAAGTTCGAGGTCTACAAGCTGCATCGGAAAGTGGCCGAACAGGAGAAGAAGCTCTACAGTATGGCCAGGCGCTTGTATTCCACCAACCAACTCAAGGAAAACATGGAGAGGATCCACATAGATCAGTTGGCGTTAATGCACAATATTTTAAAAAAGGCCAGAGGAAACCTTGAAGTTCAGCCATCAGACAACAAAGCCACCCCTTCCAGCCTCATCAAGAAGAGGGTTTAAGCTAAGGTTTCTGGGGGCCTACAATACAGACCATTTTCCTTTGCCAAAAGAAAAAGAAACTAGCTCAGTTGCTGGAATTTTGTTGCCTCACCTGATTCATCTCAATAAATCTCGCTAAAGAGAACTACTGTGTTTCCCCAAAAATAAGATGTACCCCGAAAATAAGACCTACCCCAAAAATAAGACCTACCCTGAAAATAAGACCTACCCCAAAAATAAGACCTAGTGTGTTTTTGGGAGCCAAAAAAAATATAAGACAGTGTCTTATGTTAGGGGAAACACGGTATGCGATTTGTTTGTGGTTTCGTACATGAATAAATGTACATTGTTCTACATGAATATGGTAAGTGTTTTTTTTCATTAAATAAATATATATATATATATATATATATATATATATATATATATATATAAAAGACCTACCCCGAAAATAAGACCTAGTGTGTTTTTGGAAGCCCCAAAAAAATAAGACAGTGTCTTATTTTCGGGGAAACACGGTATCTGCATGGTAAAAAAAAAATCACTTCTGTTTTAGGCATCTGTCAAAGAGCCGATGGCCCCGTCAGGAAAGGCTGGCCCAGAGTAAACATTTACGTGGTTTTGGAATAAATGACTTAAATTCTTGATTACAGCTTTCTTGGATTATTTCAGCTTTTGGGGGAAGAAATCTTTTTCACTTGGGGTATTAGCGTTCTGTACACGTCATCTGGTTCACATAACCAGCTCCATGGAACCAGCTGCCCTTGGAGTTGCGGTTGGCCCCTGACCTTCGATCCTTCCATCGCGATCTTCAGGTTCATGGCTCTTCCAGCAGGCCGACCTGGACTGAGGGGGGGGGGGTTATCAGCTTTTATTGGTTTTATTGTTTATTGTGGGTTTTAAATTTTGTTGGGATTTAATACTTTTAATAATTTTAATCTTCGTATTCTATGTTTTTTATAGTTGTGAGCCGCCCTGAGTCCTTCGGGAAAGAGAGAGCATATAAATCCCATTAAATAAATAAATAAATAAATGACACATAAGCTACGGCTTCTTTAAGAATTGTTTATTGGATAAGCCGCAAAAGCTGGGTCTGCCAGAGCATCAGAGGGAGTGTGTGTGTGTGTGGGGTGTTAGATGAAATGGGGTTGCTTGTTGAAGTTCTGCTAAGGCAGCATCAGTTGCCTTCCCAGCTCTGTAAAATCACCACCTGCAAAATTGCAAAAGGTTTCCTTCGCCCATTTTTTTATAACCAAGGGATTACAGTGAAGGTTGTCAAGTTGTGAAGGTTGTCAAGCACGTCGTTGTGTGACCCACCTGATTTTACAACTTTTTTTTTTTGCAAAGGTCATTAAACGAATCTCCCTGATTGTTAAGTGAATCCATTGTTGCTATGTGGTGTTTTTGTCAAGAACTGGGAACAAAGTCTGGTTTTCAGCAAAAGCATAGTAAATTGTAGCCACCTGACTGCGGGACACTGCAAGTAGCCATAAATATGGGCTACTTGACAAGCGCCCAAAATGTGATCATGTGACTGTGCGGGAGGGAGGCAGCTGTTGGAATCTCTACACTTGAGGGTGTCTGTTGTAACTTTGAACAACTGCAAAGTGATTGGCCATAAGTCAAGGACTACCTGTATAACTCTCCAACTGCCGTTAGCTGACTCCCTTCAGACCCAAGAAAGAACTCAGAATACTCACATAGATGCAGGGTTTCTTTTAACCCACCTTGGTTTGCAAATAAAACAGCAGCAACAGCAGACAGTGAGTCACATATAAAGCTAGCACTGGGAGCTTTACCTACCAGTGCTGCTTTTATGTCTTTTCCCCAAACACCACCCACCCTGCAGTCCACTCACGCAGGAGTCCTCCCCCTATGCAGGTTACTTCGGCCTCCTCCAATCCCCAACAGAAAATAAAGCCAACATCTGGACCTGTGGATGTTTGCAGGATCGGTCCTGCCACCTCAACTACTCTCCCTTCAGCATTCCTCCAACAGTGGGCCGCCTTCTCAGTCCTGCATGCATCATACCCCACCACCCGGTCCCTTATCTGGAGAGTCCCTTATCTGGGGAGCCCGTGACCCTGTAAGTCAGGCTGGACAATAACTCATTTCAGATGCAGGGAGAAGGGATTGGTCTGGAGCTCTGGTATTTCTTTCCAAGCTGTATGGGGAGGGTTTGGTGCCCTAGCCATAGGTGTCATTGCGCTGATTGCAGGAACCTTTTCCATTCTTATCAAGGGGAGTTCTGATCTTCTCTGTTTTCATGCTTCACGCCATTTAATAAAATCTGTCCTCGACTTAATGATCACAATCGGCACTGGAATTTCCCACCATAAATCATTGCAGTCTTAAGTCAGACCTTATTTTACAACAATTTGTAAGGGGGTCATTAAGCAAATCACTGTGGTTGTTAAGTGAATCCAGTTCTCCCATGCATGCTTTTTTTGGTTGGAAATTGGCAAAAAAAGGGCCACAAATTGTGATCACAAGACCACAGAATGCTGCAACCAGTCATGTGAGCCAGTTGCCAAGCATCCAAATTGTGATCATGTGGCCCCAAATTGCTTCCATGGTTGTAAGTTTGAGTACAGGTGATAAGTCTGTCAACTCATAAAATATTTCTCTGGTCTTTTAGAGTTGCCAGCAGAAAGGGAGGGGGGAGTAGTGTAGCAACTTGTAAAACCAAAACTGCATTCCATAGATGTTTTCATAGATAGTTTCCAGGAAACCGAAGTTTCTGCAAAATTCTCACTGGACAGTATGATTGATGAGTCTTGGCTACGGATGTGTCCCATTGGAGAATATGAATTATGATACACCCAGGGAGTGGGGGAAAACCAGGGTCAAGGGTGTTTTGACAGCTAGCCAATTCTTGACAAAGTCACTTTTTCCAAGGCCATCATGACCTTGAACTATGGTTAAATGAACAGTTGTAATTTGAGGACTACCTGAAGTTGGAAGAAGTCCTGCCAGACTCCTCTGCATTTTTGCTACCATGCCTTAAAGTAGCTCTCCTCCCACGAAGTCCCAATTTGGAGGTAATTTGCAATTTTAATAAACAGGAATGCCCACTCACAAGGCAATGTTAATCCATTTAAGGGTTCTGCATAGAATGTATTCAAGCGTATAAATTCACAAGAGATAAAATGTTAAAACAAGACTACTTTTCCCCCTATGAACCCAGTTTTCAAAGACATCTTGACAAGGTGACCTCAAGTAGGCACCAAGACAAGATTTATCTTAAATAAAAAGATTTATAGGCAGGGATTTTTTTGTCTCCAAAAAGGGGTCACAATGTAGTTTGCTACCATTATAGAAAAGAAATAACAATCCTCAAAGCAGTTACTTAGAAACCAACATAAAAAGACTTGGGGAGGAAAACAGGGCCGTGAAAAGCTTTGTACAATAAATCTCTTGGCTCGACTCACCAAATTTTCCAAAAAGAACCTGGCCAAAACTTCCTGAGCTGATTGAATCCCTGAAAAAGAATCTGACTGGTATAAAATATTTAATTATCTAGCTCTCCATGGTAGCTCAAAGGAAAATTTGTTTTTGCATTTGTCTGATAATGAATCTGGTATAGAAGAGAGCACAGAGCCATGCACAGAAGGCTGCATTAAAAAAAATGAGCAGGATTTTGGTCACCACATTATAATAAAGATGTTAAGACTCTAGAAAAAGTACAGAGAAGAGCAACCAGGATGATTAGGGGACTAGAGACTAAAACATATGAAGAAGGGTTGCAGGAACTGGGCATGGCTAGTCTAGTGAAGAGGAGGACTGGGGAGACATGATAGCAGTCTTCCAATATTTGAGGGGCTGCCACAGAGAGGAAGGGGTCAAGCTATTTTCCAAGACACCTGAAGGCCAGACAAGGAATAATGGATGGAAACTGAACAAGGAGAGATTTAACCTGGAAATAAGGAGAAACTTTCTGACAGCGAGAACAATCAACCCATGGAACAGAAGTTGCCTTCAGAAGTTGTGGGAGCTTCATCACTGGAAGCTTTCAAGAAGAGATTGGACTGCCATTTGTCAGAAATGGTGTAGGGTCTCCCGCTTGGGTGGGGGGTTGGACTAGATGACCTACAAGGTCGCTTCCAACTCGGATTATCTGTTATCTGTTAAGGATCAGAATGAAAACTAAATTTCATTTACTTGATATTGTCTGTACACTTATTATCTCTGCCCTGCAACTGTCTAATTTTTCCTCTTCTCATATTAAAAACCACAACTTGGTTCCAAATGTTGGGAACTCTCTAGGGGTCATCCGAAACCTTGGCAAGTGACCCAGGTGGTCGTTTGTGACATTGGTTTGAAAGACAGAGATGCAGATTCTGGGTTCACCAGTTAATCAGGGAGAAAATGTGGTTATTATTTGGCTACAGGTAGTCCTTGAGTTAAGACCATAATGAAGATTGCCCATCACAGTCATGACTTGTGATGATCATAAATTGGCTCACCCAGACAATTTTTTTTGCAGGAGCAGTTAAGGAAACATTACGGGAATAGGCATGGAAATTATGGAATGGAATGGAATGGAATGGAATAGAATAGAATAGAATAGAATGAAAGGAAAGGAAAGGAAAGGAAAGGAAAGGAAAGGAAAGGAAAGGAAATATGGAATGGAATGGAATAAAATGGAATAGAATAGAATAGAATAGAATAGAATAGAATAGAATAGAATAGAATAGAATAGAATAGAATAGAATAGAAGAGAATAGAATAGGAGAGAATAGAATAGGAGAGAATAGAGTAGGAGAGAAAAGAATACCATAGAATAGCATAGCTTTATTGGCCAAATGTGATTGGACACACAAGGAACTTGTCTGCAGGACATAAGCTCACAGTGTACATACAAACAACAGAGTGATAGGTCATATATAGATTATAGTTACAAGCAATAAACATAAGATACACCAAATGATAAATCATAGATACCAATAGCAGAAGGTATTAGGCAGGGGTGGGATTCAACCAGTGTTACTACCAGTTCGGTGACTACGCACATGTGTAAAAAAACCTTAGGCTGTGCCGCCCGGACAGCTGAAAAGCACTGCGCGCAGGTGCGCAACATTTGAAAAGCCTCTTTTTTCTTGCTTTTTCAACCTCAGCTGTGCCGCACAAAGCAGCTGAGGTTGAAAAAGCAGGAAATAAAGGACAGGTAAGAGCCCGGGCGGGGAGGTGGGCGGCCAAACAGCAGCAAACACAGAACCGGTTTGGTGTCTACTGCTCTTCAGAGCTACTGGTTCTATAGAGCCGGGCAGAACCGGTAGCATCCCACCCCTGGTATTAGGGAAGATGAGAAGGATAATGTCAATACAACCTACTACATGGATAAATAGCTTTAGGCCTAAGACAGTGCTGTGGGAACCAATGTGAACCAATGGTTCTCTTTGGGCATGGTTAGGTCAAAAATGAAGTGAACTTTTAGCATACAGGTAGTCTTCAGCTTCTGGCCACACCTGGGACGTGAACTTCTACCACTATGCAATGCAGCAGTTCAATGAGTCATCATGAGACTGCACCCGATTTTATAACTTTTTTGCCATGGCCATTAAGTGAATTCGGCTTCCCTTGTTGGCTTTGCTTGTTGGAAGCAGGATGGGGAGGCCACAGATGGTGTTCCTGTGACTCTGGACCAGTGCAACTGTTATAAATATAGGCCAGTTATATCTGCCACAACCATCTCATAAGGCCATTTCCCCACCCCCTCCAGCAAATCATAGCTTTCAACGGTGTCTAAATGAATGGTTGTAAGTTGAAGACTACTTGTAACTGGTAAATAACATACTTTGGCTTAAGGGGAAAGAGTTGCATGAAAATCTGGATCTAGATAAGCTACTTATACTCCGGAGCTTTGTACAGGAGGTTGAATTTTTGTTAGTAAATTCAATTTTCCATAGTAGTTAATCCCACACTTGACCCTGAAACCTTAATAATTCCTCCTTCCCTGCCCCCCATCCCCTGCATATTCTATTCAGATAGTGTTGCCTATATAGTATTTCTCCTTATGACGGTCTGTGAAACTCTGCCTTGCAAGAGGATGATGATGATTGATTATTATTTTCACCTTCACAAATAACCTCCTCCGAAATCCCTAAGGCAAACACTGCTGTATTTTATTTTCTTGCCCACATTAATTACTCTGATTCTGACCAGATGCTGGGCTTTGGAAAGACAGAGAAGGCCCAAACTAGAACTTAAACAATATGGCCTCTTTCCTTCTCCATCACTTCACACCATGAGGCAACTTTCTGTGCCAGATCTGACAATTATTGAATACATCTCCCAGAATTGAAGTTCAAGTTGAAGTCCACAAGTCTTAAAGTTGCCAAGGTTGGTGTCCCCTGATCTAGGGGACACCAAGTAAGGGAAGAAAACACAGGTAGTCCTCAATTTATGACCACAACTGAGCTCAAATTTCTGTTGCTAAGCAAAAGCAGTTGTTAGGTGAGTTTTGTCCCATTTTGCAACCTTTCATTCCACAGTTATTAAGTGAATCACTACAATTGTTAAGTTAGAAACACAGTTGAATCTGGCTTTCTCGTTGACTTTGCTTTGTCAGACGTTCGCAAAAAGTGATCGCATGACACTAGGATACTGCAACCATCATAAATACATGCTAATTGCCAAGGTCCAAATTTTGATCCCATAAGCACAGGGATGCTGTAATGGTCATAACGGTGGTGCAGGAGTTCAGTACTTTAGGCTACTGCTGCTGACTGCCGGCTGACTGCAATTTGGCAGTTCAAATCCCACCAGGCTCAAGGTTGACTCAGCCTTCCATCCTTCTGAGGTGGATAAAATGAGGACCCAGATTGTTGGGGGACAATAGGCTGACTCTGTAAACCACTTAGAGAGGGTTATAAAAGCACTATAAAGCGGTATATAAGCCTAAGTGCTATTGCTATTGCTATCCAACTATTTACAAAGTCTGCATTACTATTACTATTAATCTTCTCATCACTCCTTATCACACATCCCCTCCTACTTGTGACTGTAGACTGTAACTTTGTCGCTTGAATCCTTACAATTTATATTGACTGTTTCCAAGTATGATTTGATTGCCTATGACTATTATTAAGTATTGTACCTGATGATTCTTGACTCTTGATGAATGTATCTTTTCTTTTATGTACACTGAGAGCATTTGCACCAAAGACAAATTCCTTGTGTGTCCAACCACACTTGGCCAATAAAGAATTCTATTCTATTCTATTCTATTCTATTCTATTCTATTCTATTCTATTCTATTCTATTCTATTGGTGTAAGTCCCTTTTTCAGTGCCTTTCCAACTTTGAATTGTCACTAAATGAATAGTTGTAAATTGAGGACTACCTGTATCAGAGGTGTCAAACTGGCAGCCCACGGGCCAGATGCGTCATGTGCAGGCCACGCCCACCCCAGCTCCATGAAATGTCAAAATGTCACCTGATGGCAATGTGACACAGTGAGTTTGACACCCATGCTGTAGATCAGTGAGTAACATAGTATGTTCATAAGATTGCTTCAGATGATTAAAAACCCATTGATACTATCTTAATCTTCATGAGAGAAGGAGGTTGTAGATGATAGGAAAAGGAAATGCTTAATCCCAGCTCTGCTCCCTGTTTTTTTATGGGGGGGGTGGAAACAGCCATTTTTTTCTTGAATTACTTATAAATACACTAACTATAGTAGAGGAAAAGCATCTGGGCAAAGCTTTAAGCTTAGCTATTGTAAATCAGTGGTAAGACAAGCTCAGGAACACAAGTCCCCAGGACACAAGTCAGTGTGCATATAAATGATGAACACTACAAACTACTACTTTAGTAAGACCTAAGTAGATTTGTAACTTCATCTGTGAGTGGTGCATAATTGACTCTGCTCTCTGCGTCAGCTTTTTTAAAATATCCGACATTGATAGATTGACTTTCTGGTAAAGGAAATAAACACCAAAGGAATTGCAGAAGATGGGAATGAATCTTCAGCTCTCGGTGAAGGAGAGAGCCCTCTTAACTCTTTTGCATATTCCCCACTGGGAATATTGCATCCAGTTTTGCTCACCACAGTGTAAAAAAGATGTGGAAACTCTAGAAAGAGTGTAGAGAAGATCAACAAAGAGGATTAGGGGACTGGAGGCTAAACACATGAAGAATGGTTCCATGAATTGGATTATGTCTAGTTTAATGAAAATAAGGACTAGAGACGACAGGATAGCAGTGTTCCAATATCTCAGGGGCTGCCTCAAAGAAGAGGGAGTCAAGCTATTCTCCAAAGCACCTGAAGGCAGGACAAGAAGCAATGGGTGGGAACTCATCAAGGAGAGAAGCAACTTAGAACTAAGGAGAAATTTCCTGACAGTGAGAACAATGAATTAGTGGACTGGTTTGCCTTTCAGAAGATATGGGTGCTCTAACACTGGAGGTTTTCAAGAAGAAACTGGATAGCCATTTTTTCTGAAATGGTATGGTGTTTCCTGCTTGAGCAGGGGGTTGGACTAGAAGTCCCTTCCAATTCTGCTGTTGTTTTTTTCTTCAAGTGCCTTTGTAACTAGGAATGGTTGTAAGTTGAGAACTGCCCATGAAGCCATTAGGTTTGGTCAAATCCCAAAATGTGAGCTACCATAGAGTCTGGTCCCTGCTAGCAAAATGCCTCTTGTTGTGACTATGGATGATGGAGTTCTGCTGGATGGGAAGGCAAAAGTTTCTTCCAGACATCCTAATGTATTTCTGCCTAATCTTACTGATGTTCATTTTTTCCTGCCCTTTGGAGGTCTGGATATGGTTGGTCTCAGCAGCTAAGAAAGGTCAGCTTGGGTCAGTACTTGGGTGGTGAAGCACCTGGAAAATTGAAGGGGGAAAAAAAACCACTCTGGAAGAAAGCTAAAGCCAACTGTTTATATAACGCTGTCCAGAAAACTGCATGGATGCAACCACCAAGAATCAAGTTCTATTTAAGAACGCCTTTACCTTGTGTGGCCTTTTGGACTGAACTATCTAAAGGGGTGTTAAAAACTTGGGGTGACTCATGTACACCACATTGAGCCTCTTGTAGCAAAATTACTTTTTTGAGCATAAGAGCAATAAATGCAATCGAGGTTAAGAAGTGATGAGAACCCAAAGCAGGAGGGCATTAAGGAGAAACCTGACTTGGTTTGAACCACAAGCAAACTTAGCTTGATGGGTAATTTCTGTGCATTTAAAGGAGACCAGGGAGAGAAGGGGCAACTTTCTTCAAAAAATTTTCAACTATATTAGAGGAAACCTGATGTATTTTTTACCCATTGACTTACTGATCATTTCCTTGGAAGAAGTGGACTGAGACTGGAATCTCAAGCTTTTGAAAACAGGGAAACCCTTCCTTTTGCATCATTTTATTAAAAAAAACGGGTGGGGAGGGAAGGCTTGGCCACTAATCCTTCTTTAACCTCATAAGGATGCATATTTTTCCTCCTCCCTTTCCCTGCCAGCTGGGCCCAGGCCTGTGAAGAGAAGTCAGAAACATTCTCTTTCTACAACATTGTCAATGACCTCTAACTAACAGTGTCTTTCCGGGAAATCCAGTTTGCTGATTACTTGGAAATATTTTTCCCACCCACAGTTTTTGGAGAACTGCTTGTGCCAGAAAACAGAATGGACTCATGAAGGTTTATATGCATGCATGCATGCATACATACTTATCTCTGTGTCTCCAAGGGGTCTATTTCTCTTCCTGTTTGCAGCAGCCAGATAGTAACCAAGTCAAAATCCTTATGCATAAGAGACAATTGGTTATCTTGATTTGCGAGAGCATTTTGCTTCACATTTAAAGCAACAGAAGCTGGGTTTTAGAATAGAACAGAATAGAATAGAATTCTTTATTGGCCAAGTGTGGTTGGACACACAAGAAATTTGTCTTGGTGCAAATACTCTCAGTGTACATAAAAGAAAAGAAACATTTGTCAAGAGTCAAGAATCATCAGGTACAACACTTAATGATAAGTCATAGGGTACAATAAGCCATCAAATCATACTAGGAAACAGTCAATATAAATCATAAGGATACAAGCAACAAAGTTACAGTTTTCTGTGACAGTCATACTGTCACAGGTGGGAGGGGATGGGTGATAAGGAGTGATGAGAAGATTAATAGTAATAGTAGTGCAGACTTTGTAATAGTTGAACAGTGTTGAGGGAATTATTTGTTTAGCAGAGTAATGGTGTTCGGGGGGGAAACTGTCCTTGTGTCTAGTTGTTCTGGTGTGCAGTGCTCTATAGTGTCGTTTTGAGGGAAGGAGTTGAAACAGTATGTGAGGGGTCCGTAAATATTTTCACAGCCCTCTTTTTGACTCGTGCAGGATACAGGTCCTCGATGGAAGGCAGGTTGGTAATAATTGTTTTTTTCTGCAGTCCTAATTATCCTCTGAAGTCTGTGTCTGTCCTGTTGGGTTGCAGAGCCAAACCAGACAGTTACAGAGGTGCAGATGACAGACTCAATAATTCCTCCGCAGAATATCAGCAGGTCCTTGGGCAGTTTGAGCTTTCTGAGTTGGCGCAGGAAGAACATCCTTTGTTGTGCTTTTTTGATGACGTTTTATTTATTTATTTGTTTGTTTGTTTATTTATTTATTTGACTTGTATGAATGATACTGGGAGAGGGGATTCTGCAAGGTGCTGGGGAATAATATAGATAAATTTGTAGTTGTGAAATGGGGACATATAAGATGGATAATAGAATTGTTATTTTTTGGTAATGCTCTCTTCCTTTATGTTTAAGAGGTAAATAAAATAAACATATGGAATATGTTTATCAAATATATTGAAATACTTTTGAGGATCGGAATGCTGATTTTCCTTTTCATTTCTTTTGGTTTAAGTATGAATGGAATAATTAATAGAATATGTGTAATAAATAGACTGAAATAAATGAAATGATATAGGAGGAGAGCTGAAAATGAAATCGGCATTAGGGTTTAGGATTAAATGAGTAGATAAATATGTCCTTTTTCTTTTCTGAAATTGTAGATAAATTTTATGGAATTAAGAAGGGGAAACCATGCAGAATCTGATTTACATATGTTATGTAGTTTTAAAGGATAGTAATTTTAAAGTTGTAAAAAATGTTAAATATTTGATGTGATTTAAAAGGGGAAATAATAGATGAATATGTAACTCTGAGGTGACGCTCTTAAATTGATATTAAAGTGGGGAAAGAAGAAGTGCTACTAATTAGAATTTAAGAGGATTATACAAATGTGACAATTAAAAGTACTACAGCACAATAACTATGAAGTCAATATATGTGAATTAAATTATGAGATAAGCATTTGGAATAATATAACAAAATAGAAAATGCATACAAATATTGTTAAGACTAGAAATTTAATATAAAAAGTGAATATGTAACTATGGTCATATTTGTATGTATATGTGGAACCTGTAATCATGCTGTTCACTAAAAAGAGATGTTAAAATGTAGAAAACTGAACAAAACTTGTTCTAAAAAAAACAATAAACAGTCAAGGTGCTAGGTAGGGAACCAGTGTGTTGTTCTTATATATTCTTAACTTTATTTTGTCGAATGTTTTCAATCTACAGAGAAGTCCTAAAGCAAGTACAGACATTTAGTAGGAAAACAGTCTGAATAAATAGATAGGCTTCCAATTTGGGGTAGCATTTTATTTTTGTAACCTACAATATACAGCTAGCTAGCTAAGGTATGGAGAGCAAAAGAGATTTTTTTACGCCCACTTGTTAAATGCTAATTTGTGAATTTAAATTCATTTCTAGACAAATTTCATCCAGCATTCAACAGCATGACAGAATCATTGTTTCTCTGGGTTTGTGTGTGCATATTTGGATGCCTCCTGTCTCTTTGCACAAGTAACTCTGTCTTTTAACACAGCGATGCTCTGATGCTGTCTGAAAAAACAGATACCCAGCTAAGTGCCAGTTACCTCTTTCTTTTACAGATGATGAAGTTTGCTTGGGATAACTACAAGCAGTTCGCTCTAGGGAAAAATGAACTGAGACCTCTCACAAGAAACGGACATATTGGGAACATGTTTGGTGAGTTGAACTTTAATGTTGCTGAAATGAACCCAGCGGCTGATGTCTTCCCTAAATGCTTAGCAACAGGCAGTCAGACTAGAATACATATTTTGAAGAGTGACTAAGTGCATGGTGGACTCCTACTTCCCTCCTTCAGAAGAGACATATAAATATAAGACCACTGGTAGAGCAGCTAGTTCTACCAAGTCACAACACAACTTGGTTCTACAGACCATCGATTGGCTAGTCCTTTGAATAGCTTTGAAACTGCCACTCTCAACCCAGCTGAATGGTACCATCACAATCTCAGTCCTCAAAGCTTTTGGGGTGGCAGAAGAAAACTTAGGTTCTCAAAAACAACCAAATGTCATTGGAAGGGACATGAACTATATATGACAGGAGGAGAATAAGAATACAGTAGTACCCTCAACTGCTTTGAAACTCATTGAATTTAATACTCAATGCATTTTGATGAGAAAATTTTGTCCCAGTACTCATTGTTTGTTTCTATTCAACACACAAGCTAGACCAGGGGTGGGCAAACTTTTTGACTCGAGGGCCACAATGGGTTCTTAAACTGGACCGAGGGCCGGAACAAAAGCATGGATGGAGTGTTTGTGTGAACTAATATAAATTCAAAGTTAGATTACTTCACGTAGCCTTCTGGGAGAGCAAGAGAACCCACCACTCTTTCGGCTCCGCGGGCCGGATAGAACAGCTGAATGGGCCGGATCTGGCCCCCGGGCCATAGTTTGCCCACGGCTGAGCTAGACCCTGTCAAGTGTCAGCTGCCTTGGGACATTATTTCTTATGGGGGGGAAATTGTTTGGTACTCATCATTTTTTGTACTCATCGCCTCTTGGAACCAATTAATGATGAGTACCAAGGTACCACTGTACAGGGAAACTATAGCAGAAAGATGGGAAATGTGTTGATGAAGATTCTCGGTCATCATTGTCTGAAAATTGAGTCATGGCAACTGGACTTCTTTTGTTGGTTTGAAACATTTTTCTGCTTAGCCAAGTAACTTCACTCTGAGCAAGTTGGTTAGGGGGACTCCATATATGTCCTCCAGGGAGGTTAGATGAGAAATGAAACCTCCCTGGAAAAGAGAGAGAGAGGGATGGAGGGAGGGAGGAAGGGGGGAGAGAGAGAGGGAGGGAGAGGGAGCGAGAGAGAGAGATAGGGTCACCCTAACCAACATGCTCAGACGCTACCTGAATAAGTAGAAAAATGTTTCAAACCAACAAGAAAAGAAACCCAGTTGCCATGATGCAACATCCAGACAAAGAAGGGGAACTTTCTAACTAAGCTTTTGTATAGTTGCAAGAGTTTGCCACTGAAATCAGTGATGAAGATGGCCATAAAAATAACCGTCATTTGAAATCTAATATTAACCGATTGTTCTACTTCTCATTGGCACCTCGAATCTGGAAGACACACACATACACACACACAAACACAGAGAGTCCAGCAAATGTTTTTCAAGCTTGACAACATTAATTAGGATGTGTAGACTTCAACTCCCAGAACCGAAGTGCACACATCTTAAACTTGCCTAATTTGAAAAACACTAGTCCAACTGCAGATGGAGAAACTGGGGCCAAGGTTCCCATTTTCTATAACGGCAGATGGGCTGTATAACATGGACGCCTCTGTTATACCATGCTGAGAAATTCCTACTGGGATCCTTACTTCCTCTTCTGCCACTTCAACGGTTTAAAGGACTGAGAATCTCAAGGAGCTGAAGGCTAGTTTGGGCACTTGAGGGTAGGTAGCAAAGAGATCACGTCTCAGTTGTTTCATTTATACCTTAATAGGCTGCTGCTCATCCCACCTCTAAAATTTCAAAGCAACAGGTAATAAAAACTGCATCAAACGAGAGGCAGCGAGTTCATAAAAATCAAATGGCACTGCCGTGCTTGACTCTAAACAGTTTTGAATGAAACTGATTAAGTGCAGCTCTTACAGTCAGGTTTCTAACCAGTCTGCAACGGGAGAAGAGCTAGAATAGATGAGTTTCAGAGATTGGAGTCAGTGGGTGGTTTTACTCCCCCCACCCAGCCAACTACTAAGCCCCCAGCCATATTACATAAAGCTTTCAAAGTCCTCTCAATTCAGATGCAATTTGCCTGATTTAAAAGAGGCTACTGATGGGGAAACTGAAGCCCAAAGCTGTTTTTTGTCCAGAACTAGCTGCTGTTATGGAAGGCGGGAGGTGACTTTTGCGAAATACTGACTTATGTGGATCAATATTCAAGGCTTTGCTCTCGGTGCTGGTTGGTTTACGTAATTTCCCCTTAGCAGGCTGCTTTGTTTTGAGTAACTCAAATTCTTAACCCTGCTTAGAGCTAGCAAGCTTCCTCCCTCGATAAGCCTCGCTTCTCTGTTCCTTTGTCAGCATAGCTCCTTGCCAGTTTTTAATTTAAACATTCAGTATTATGCCTGATCTAAATAGGCAAGACTGAAAACATCAGAGTTGTGCCAATCTGGACACAGTTATTTAAGCAGGGTTTTGGACCGCTGCCGGATGGCAAACCTGATGATTGCTAACAGTGTTGCTGGGTCGCCATATGTAGCTGGATGCCTGCCTGTTACGTCTAATTAAAGCTGGATAGACAGTCTTGTAAGTTTATCAGCTGATATGACAATTAGTTGCCTTGAAGCTTAGTTGCTCTTATTCAACCTGCAGCATCCTTTCTGAATAAACCCACCAGAAAATGATTGGGCCAGCTGCAGGCCTGTTGTGACAGGTAGGAGACAACAAAGCGACTTGTATTTGTGTGTGTGATGATGGCGATGAGTTGCCATAATCGGGTGTCTGGAGATCGCATCGTCTGCAGCTCATTGTGTTAGAGCTTTTGAGGAGCATTTGATATTGCTGTCTATGTGATCTTAGTGGGTTCTTTGGAAGACTTGGTTGGTCCCTTTCCCCCCTCCTCTCTTTTCTTCTTTTATTAAGATGATCCTGGAGTTTGTTACCAGGAACGTCTCTTTCGACCGCTAGGATATGCAGGGTGACGGATCTTTTTTTATATAAAGCCTGTCCGAAAAAAACAATGCAGATAATTGTGGATGGTTCTCAGTTTGTATGCAGAAGACATTCATTTCTGCATGGCTTAGTAAATAGAGCCAGGAGCGTTGCAATCCCTTTGCAAACATCAGTTAAATGAGACGGTTCAGAAGTCAGATGGGTTTGTTTTTTTTTTAAAACCAATCTTATGCAAATATATTGCAAGACGTGTTTCAGAATGCCATTTTTAATCCTGAAATCTCTGATAGCTACATCTTGCCACATTCTGATACTAACTGTTTTGAGCTCCTGCATTTCCTGGCATGAGTCCATCCTACCTGCTGAACTGATTGTTTAAATGCTCTTTTGCTATTCCCTTCTGATTCTGACATTCAATAAGGTGGGAAGAGAACAAGATGGGTGTGCCTAAATTTGACAAATAAATAAGTGGAACATTCTTTGTGGCTGCTGTTGTGGTCATGGAATAACTCATACTCCGCCTGATTTTCATACTCACGCACAGTTGGCGGTTTTTGTTATTTGTTTTGGCAATGTTTAAGTTTTGTATTACCTTTTTTGTTGGACCTTTTTCTATTCTGTACTTCCTTTGAAGATTGGAAAGCTCAGATTTGAATATTAATGCCATAGGGCTATCCAAACAGATCGTGTTGAATTCTGGTTTTTGGGGTGGGGAGGGGAATTATAATTTAGTTTAGTTTAGTTTACTTTATTGTCACTGCACCTTGTACAACGAAATTAAATACCCTCTTCAGTGCACATTATGACTGAAAATAAACACAAACACACATCCTTCACATTCTATACATTGAATTGAAAACCTCTGATACTGCATTAATATTGCACTATACAGTAGAATTCAGTAGAGTTACTGCCCTGAGATAAAAGCTGTTTTTCAGCCTATTTGTCCTTGTTTTTATTGTCCTGTACTGTCTGCCAGATGGTAATAGTTCAAAAAAAGGGTTCCCAGGATGAGATGGAACTTTGAGAATGTTTTGAACTTTCTTAAGGCAGTGGGAGCTATAAAGCTCCTTCCAAAGAGGGAGAGGGCAACCCATGATCCTCTGGGCAATGACGTTAACCCTCTAGAGTGCTTTCCACTGTGCAACTGGCAAACCATACAGAGGTGCAGTAAGTTAAGATACTCTGTATGATGCAGTGGTAGAAGGTTACCAGCAGTTTTCCATTCAGTTGTTGTTTCCTGAGAAGTCTCAGGTAGTATAATCTCTGCTGGGCCCTTTTGACCAGTGCTGCAGTGTAAGCACCCCAGGTCAGGTCCTCTTTATGGTAACACCCAGAAACTTAAAACTGGCCCCTTGCTCCACTCGGTCTCCATTGATAAGCAAGGGCTGGATGTCTGATCTGTTCCTTCTATAGTCCACTATAAGCTCCTTGGTCTTATTGGTGTTGAGGACCAAGTTATTGTCTCCACACCAGAAAAGCAACCAGTCTGCCTCATCTCAGTAGGCAGACTCATCCCCCCAGGAGATGAGTCCCACCACTGTTGTATCATCTGCAATTTAGTAATAGTATTACTAGCATAAGTGGAGGATGGAGCGTCAGATAGATGTCTTATTTCAGTTATTACATTTTGAATGTCTGAGATAGCTTTGTTGAGCACACGTTCTCTTCTTCACTGTTGATATGAAGTATTGCTTTTGGACAACTTGGGGCTCTTGCTGCAGATGCCCAGCCAACTGTTCCCTGGCAAACAACCCTTGTCTTTTTTTCAGATTGCTTTTTTCTTGGTGTTAAGTTTGCATGAAGAGACAGATGCAGAGTGCTTCAAGCTCTTTAGTTTATTAGTGACTACAGCTCAGAACAGACCCGACTGGCTTTGCTGCGGCTGCTACTTATAGCCGGCAGCCTTATAGCTGACAGCCAATCACAGTGCAGGGTTTTCCCGCACTTTTTAAACCAATCATTTCTAACAGTTTTCAAGAACAATTCAAACTAAACCAATGATTTCAAACCTGCATACATAACACTTGGCACCCAAATTCAGCCTTCAGCACTAGCACTTTAATAGAGCAGAAAGAAATAATAGTCTCACATCCTGTTGTTGGCAGTTAATTCCTCTCCTTTTCCCCCCCACATCAACAGAAAGTAACTTTCCCTAGAGCATCTTGGAGCCTGTACAAATTTAGGCACTTGTCTCTTCGAGGGAATCATACTAAAGGCATCTGTTTCCTTGCCTTCCCCCAATGCCTTGATCTTCCCGTGGTAGCCCATTGACTATTGTATCCCAATAGGAAGCAGGCATAGAGATTAAGGAACAGGGCTGCAAACCAGCTAGAGACATCCTTCTTCACCAATAAGCCACTCAGTTTTTTAAAACCACAGCAACAGAGGTGATATTTAGCCAGTTCGGACCGGTCCTGGCATACCAGTAGCAGAAATTTTGAGTATTTCAGAGAACCAGCAAATACCACCTCTGACTGGCCCCGCCCACCAGCCCCCACCCTTTCCTGTCCTATATTCCCTTGTTTTTTAGCTCAGCTGTTTCATGCGGAAGAGCGGATTACCACGCCTCAGCTGAGCTAAAAAACAGCTCACCTCACTAGCGCTGACACACAGGGCAGTTTTTGAGTGCTGCGTGCACAAAGCACGCTCTCATAGAACCTGTAGCAAAAAATGTGGAATCCTACCACTGCACAGCGAACTTCTAAAAATATCTTTGTGGGTCCTGGACTCCTGTTGAAATCATTGTAGACCCTACAGTCATTTGAAGTTGGCTATTTTATCTGCTGTTTGGTGTAGTGGTTAAAGTATGAGGCTAGAAACCAGGAGACTGTGGGTTCTAGTCCTGTCTTAGGCCCAAAGCCAGCAGGGTGACCTTGAGCCAGTCATTCTCTCTCTCAGCCCTAGGAGGAAGGAAGCAATGGCAAACCATTTCTGAAAAACATAGCCAAGGAAACTATAGGGACTAGTCCAAGCAGTCACCAAAAGTCAAAACTAACACCTAGGCATATGCATACAACACAATATCTGGAAGATGTTGGTTGCTGTTCTCCCTCTTGGAGGTGAGGCTGCTTCTGATGGCCAACATTTGGAGATTGGTCACATCTTTGACTTCCATTATTCATTATTGGGGGTGGGGGGTGTCCTGGCAGAAGTCCTCACTTTATTTCCCTCAAGTGTTTCATCAACACATGGCTCTTTTTCATAACAGCATTTATCAGTCTTTTTGAGCCTTGCAACTACTGTCCATGCTTCACTTGAGCTATTTCAGGAGATAGTTTACAGGTGGTCCTTGACTTGCAACAGTTCATTTAGTGGCCATTCAAAACTACAACAACACTGAAAAAGTGACTTGTAACTATTTTTCAAACTTATGACTGGTGCAGCATCCCCTTGGTCACATGATCAAAATCCAAAATCAGGTGCTTGGCAACTGATTCATATTTGTGACGGTTGCAGTGCCCCAGGGCCTGTTTGTGTCTCATTTTTCTCCCATCGGTACTAAATAGCTGTTCTTCTCCACCCCCCTTACACAGTAGTTTTAAATAAAGGTACAGATGGGTAGTGCAAACAGCCATGGAACTTTCCTTCCAGGAGGAGCTGAAAGTGAGCAGAGGAGCCTCCTTACAGCTGCTTCTGTGTAGGAAGGAAGAGAACTATTTTCAGCTCGGTTTGCATGACTGCAAAACTTTCAGGCGTGCATCTTTCTGGTCAGGTGCAAGAAACCAGGAGCCAGGATTGAATTCCAAAGCGCTGTGAGTTTATTCTATGCTACCTATGGGCAAGAATCAGAACTACTAATGGTCTAGGCAAATTGGTGTCTGATAAGAGTCAACAGACTTCGGGGGGGGCTGGACTTAGCAATAGCGATAGCACTTAGACTTGTATACCGCTTTATAGTGCTTTAAAGCAGTGGTTGCCAACCGCTGGGCCAGGGACCACTGGTGGTCCGCAAGAAAATTTTGGTGGTCCACAGAGAAATGTCACCCCCCAAAGCAATTAATCCAGGCTGCGCGGGAACAAGGCTGTGCCACCCACATGGCATGCAGGAACACAAGGCTTGCACTGAGAACAACACGAGGTAGTGAGGGGAGGGGGAAGAGCGGAGGGGGGGAACTTGCCCTACTCGCCCCACACACCTTGCCTGGCCACCGGGGTGCTTCTATTGCTTCTTTCTTCTGTTTTTGGCTCCACACAAGGAAAGCAGCAGAAGCACACAAGGAAAGCAGTTGTTCAGTGAATCATTAAGTTAGTAACACGGTTGTTAAGCGAATCTGGCTTCCCCACTGACTATGCTTGTCAGAAGGTCGCAAAAGTGGATCACGTGACCCTGCGACACCACAACTGTCATAAATATGAGTCAGTTGCCAAGCATCTGAATTTTGATCGTGTGACCATTTATTTATTTATTTAGTGTATGGCAAATACATGGACTTTTAGAGGTTCAAATGTTAATGTTATTTTAACATTAGGGGAGAAAAAAGAGGCAAACCACACAGGCAGAATGCTAGAGCTTGATATATTTATATGGACCACTCCTGTCATGTCAAGCACTGGGTGTGGCATGACTGATTGAAAAGGCTGTGAGCAATTCTTAAGAAGTCCATTTAATTTTTCCAAAACGCCATCAGGATTGTGGGTTTGTTTG
This sequence comes from Naja naja, assembly GCA_009733165.1. NCBI lineage: Eukaryota > Metazoa > Chordata > Lepidosauria > Squamata > Elapidae > Naja > Naja naja. Next base: position 10,012,095 of record CM019160.1, read on the forward strand.
TTTGTTTGTTTGTTTGTTTGTTTATTTCGCATATGGGACTTATAGTGGTTCAAATGCTAATGCCCAGCCCACCCAACCATTCAAGGACAGGGTGGTCTAAGTTGAAAAAAAATCAGTCACTGGGCCAGTGTAAGCTCTTGATGGACAATTGGACACAATGCGATGGATATTTTGTCGGGGAGCACCACAGTCACACTGAGGGGTAGAGACAAGACCCCACTTGAACAGGGACTCCCAGCAGACATCATGTTGGGTACGGATCCTGTTCAGAGTTGACCAATGCTGGCAAGGAAGATCAAAACCTGGCACCTTTTGTGTAGGGTCATCTATGTTAGGGGTTGCCAACCTTTTGGACCTTGGGGACCACCAAACTCATAATTTTAAATCCTGCAGACCAGAGACCCTGGGAAAATCCCCAAAAAAGTCTGCAGGAAAATTCCCCATCCCGTGTTCCTACCAGTCGATCATTCTTTATTTGGGATCGCAGGATACCATCTCCAGCTCCATTCTCGGGGCGGGGAGAGAGACTTTTGGCTTCATGCAAGGAAAGCAGCAGAAGAAGCAGAAGTCTTTCTTTCTCTCCCCCAAATTCCGCCAAAAGTGAGTCTTTGTGAGATTTGTTGAACCGGCCTTGCAGGGTCCCAAAGACTCATATCTGGTGGAGTTTGGGGGACAGAAAGAAAGACTTTTGCCGTTTTCCTTGCGTGCAGCCAAAAGCAGAAGAAGAAAGAAATGGAAAGAAGCAGCCCAGTGGCCAGACAAAGCAAGTGGGGCAAGTTTCCCCCCCTCTGCCCTTTTCCCCCATCCCCTCACTACCTTGTGGTGTTCGCAATGCAAGCAACACAAGCCTTGTATTCCTGCAGGCTATGTGGGCAGCCTGTAACTGGGCATTCAGCAGCCCATTTGGCTTCCCAGTCTGAAATCCGGCATGTGACCATGGGGACGCCACAATGTGAAAAACAGTCACAAGTCACTTTTTTCAATGCCGTTGTAACCTTGGTCACCAAACGAACTGTTGTAAGTCAGGATTACCTCTAGTTTGCCGTTCACCTTCCTTGTAAAGTCTGCCCATGTGCTGGACACTTACCTTCTTTCAGTTTCATAGCATCACACAATATTCTGGTGTGGAGGGTGTCCCCACCTCCTATTTAAAGCAACGTTGCCCTAATTTGCTCTATTTTGTGGGTGGAGAGCCGTACGGATAGCTAGGAGCTCTAATGTGATAGTAAGAATATTTGGCCACCAGCCCGTGGGGGGCTCTGAAAATGCAATTTGAGAGAGAACATAAACGGCAACGACTCCATGTGGAACCATCAGGGTAAGAGAAAGCTGCTAGGCCAGCAAAGAAGCCTCTTGAAAGTACTTGGGTAGATATTATTGGGTGTTTGGAGAAATAGATTATTTGCTCTTCTGACAATGGAGACGGAGCTTTTTTTATGGTGGATTCCTTGTACTTCATCAAGGGCTAATTTAAAACATTCTGTCAGACTCCAAAACACCAAGAAAGACATCCTGAAGTTCTTTCAAACGATTCCTTTTATTGCTCCTCACCTATTGACAGAAAGCTTGCCAAACTAAAGCAACTACTTGCGTCATTAAAGATATAGGATCAGGGGAGGGCTGCTACGGGTTTGGGCAGACCTCTAACTAACACTATGGCTGGTTCAATGAACTGCCAAATCCCATACCTGGCTGCCTCTGCCTCTCCCTCCCCGCCCCTCCCTCTCCTCCCCTTCCAGGAGTCTCCACGCGGCCTGTTTTGGATGTGAGGTAAGTGTGGAGGCCCGCATGGAGCCTCGGGGAGGGGCGGGGAAACAGGCCTCCTGGAAGTTCCAGAAGTCCAGAAATGGGCCTGTTTCTTGCCATCCCAGAGCCGCGAAGAAAGCCTTCGGAGCCTGGGGAAGGTGAAAACAGCCCCGCTGCTGAGGTACAGGAGGCCGACTAGGCCACGGCCACCATGACCACACCAACCCAGCAACCGGGCAGAGAACCTGTTGCTGAAATTTTTGAAGCCCACTCCTGTATAGGATCCAACCTCAGTTGGTTACTGGGACCAAAGGTTTATTCTTCCAAGCTTTGGGGCTTGTGCTGCAGCCCATCTTGTCTCTCTCCAGAATATGTGCACTGGGCTGTTCAACGCATTGTATTTATGTCATTCTTGGTTGCGTGCAGCTTTATGTTGTTAATTTGGGCTATTAAGTTGTGAATTGCTTCCTTGTGTTGCCATGCCCTCAGCTCCTAAATACCTGATAGGTAGGTGGTAAATCAGTGCTCCTATTAACTGACAGGGGGCCTGTTTCCCAGGCTTCAATCATTTCCCTGGCTATTTTTGTCCCTGCTCCGCCGACAATCATAGTAGCTGTGAAATTGAATGCATGTCTTTATTAAAGATATACTTTGAGAATTGCTAGAGAGGGCCTTCTTAACTCACTGCCTCCTAGCCAAAACTATCTAAAACTTTGCTGTCTCTTGGTCCTCTGGAATGCAGGCCGTCCTTCCTGGGAATCCAAATTACATTCCAACCACACATCCATCCTTGCTTCATTCCCAGGACTGTGCCATTCTGACATGACAGATGAGACCATGGAGATTTGGGAAGGGGCGCAGTTTTCTGTAGCTAACCCTAAGGGTCTGTTTCACTGGTTCCATGCCAGTTCTGCCTGTCCCATGCCAGCTCAAACACTTCCCTTTGCCCAGGTAAGTTCAGCTTTGAGCTTTGAGCTGCTCCTTTCCAACAGCTCTCTAAGGGATTGTGTGAGCCTGAACATATTAACAGTGGAAAGCATTCTCTGATCCTCCCTCCCCCTCCATCACATTGCAAAGGAGAAACACATTTATTATCTAGCCAAGCTTTTCAAGCACACCTGTCATCACAATGCCTGCCATTATACAACAGACTTATTATTCTGCCTGTTCCTTGTGCCTGTCATATCTACTTATTATTCTGACAAAGCGTTTTAAATCCCTTTAGCTTGGCAACATTTTATATAGCTCTGGAAAAAAAAGAGAGAGCTGAATTCAGTTCTAAGGCAGTATCAGCAGCATTTATCACTTAAGGTCTGGGATGTCATCGTTGGTCTTCCCTGCAGCTTTTAGGTGTTAACAATTTTTCTTTTTGTTTCCTTTCTGAGTATACTGTGTCGGTAGACACAAGAGTCCATTTTGTCTCTGTGTGGCTTGCACCTCAGTTTAGATAGCGCATGAACACAGATCCATGCAACATTAGGCAGGCCCTGTCATTAGACAGAGGGAGGCATCGGTAGGCTATCAAATGATCACAGATTAGTCTTTGAATTTGTGCTATGTTGTTTTTTTTCTGCAGGAACAGAGACCTCTGCAGATTTTTCTCCCCCAAATAGTACTGTTTGCCTTAGATCAGGGGTGTCAAACACAAGACTCACGGGCTGGATCCGGCATGCAGGGTGCTTAGATCTGTCATGCACCTGTTGGAATCTGATTACGAGGGGGAGGTTGAGCAGCTGATGGGGAGTGGGAGTGTGGCTCTGGTGGCTGTGGAGGAAACTGGGGAAAGGCACAGTCTGGCTGGGCATTCAGAGAAAGACCCAAGCCCACCCCCTCCTCATCCTAAGGCATGCAGGAAAAATGGATAAGGGAGCAACATGGGTTACGGGGGAGAAAAAGGCCCTGATTCCCTTCATTAGCTGCAGCTGGGAAAACAGGATAAAAAGGGTGTTTGCGCACAGCACCTTGCTGGAAGCAAAGTGTGCATTATCTTTGTTTGTCAAGTCTTATCTGGGTTCTGGCATCCTCCCAACTGTGTATATTTTGTTATCTTTTGAAGTCTGCAATTCCTTATCCTGCCCTGTCTTGTTAATTGCTGCAGCGTGGTTTGTGTTGGTTTTTATTTATAATTTATATGTACTTTGAGTTTGGACTGAATTTCTTCCCTTTAAAAACTGTTCTTGGGAGAGATTTTTTGCCAGCCGATGATAACTGGGCATTGGGGCCCAAGTTGGAGGAATTAAAGGGACCTTAACTACTTTTGTGACTTTGTTGCTTTTGTACCACGCCCTGGGTCATCACAAGATCTGACCCATGGGGCTGCCCTGGAAACAGTGAAGGACCGGCCAGCAGTGCTCTGCCAGGAAAACTGAGCTCAGGGGGCTGCGTGCGGCCCTCCAAGGCTCATTTTTGGTCGCAACAGCCTCCTACTGCCTCTGCCAGCAAAATGGAGCTTGGGGGGGCCGTGCATGGTCCTTCCAGGCTCTGTTTTTGCTGGCAGATGGCTGCAGGAGGCTGTAGCAGCCGAAAACAGCTTGGGAGCCCGTTTTCACTGGCAGAGCACTTGGGCCACCACAGACGCTCCCGACATGAGTGACCTCAAGCTGGCCATGCCCACCCTGGCTACACCCACCCTGGCCCCAAGTTCACGCACAACCCTGCTGCAGCCCCCAATGAAATCAAGTTTTGCACCCCTGCCGTAGATGGTGAGCATCTCGGAATGGGAGTAGGAGAGGCATCATCTGCTGTACTATAGGTAGTTCTTGACTTACAACCATCCTTTTAATCCCTGTTACAATGGCACTGAAAGAAATGACTTACAACCAGTCCTTGCACTTACGACCATCACAGCGTCCTCACGGTCATGTGATCCTTGTATGTGACTGATTGATTCTGATTAATGACTAGTATATTTGTCTGGTAACGTCGACAGGCCACTGCCACATTTCTCTAAACTCTCAAAACCATTCAGAAAGTGATTGGTAGTCAGGATGACAACAGGCATCAAAAAAAAAGTCAATTGTCAATTTCTTGTGCGGTTCATTGACACTTTAGTGTATGGTAATAAATGCATCAACTGTTCAAAACAAGTCAGTTCATACATTAAAAGGCACATTTCAATGACAGCAGGAATTTGTTTTAGAAATTGTACCAACTAAATAATACTGACAGGATAAATTCTCCCAGCAATTATAAGATATGTGAGCAGTAAAAATTAACCATATAAAAGTGGCAATGATACTTATCTTTCTCACCACAACAGAATCATTCTTGCTTAGCCTTCCGGACAGTTAAATCATGTTGGGAGCTCCACTATATAATCCACTATATATAATAACTTTGGAATCCCAAGGTTATAAGGCTTCAGAATTCCTTCTAAAAGATCTCTCCTTTCCTGTAGGTCCATTGAATGGTCGATACAGTTAAAACGGTGGGCTTTTCCTTCTTGTCCTGGCTTCTTCCCAGGCAAATAGGATTAGTTAACGGGAATTGTGGGACTTGGGGTGTGATGGAAGTTTTTTTGGCTGTATTACTTCCCTTGTTTTTTAATCTGACTTCATGCTTTGATCCACTGTCAGCCTCAAAAACCAAAAATGACATGTGGCAGTTCTTCCAAGCTGACTTCTTTGTTGTTTGCACACAAAGAAAGAATCTTGCCAGACTAAGCAGTCTAGTCTCTGCATCTCCCTTATATACTCTGGGAACTAATAAGGAGGAGCCATCTTTGCCCTCTTTCCCTGCCACAAAATATCTGGACTTTCTCTCATTCCTCTGGAATGCAGCCCCTCCCTCCTGGGGATCCAGCCTATTATAGTCTACACTGAGCACTTAGACTTATATACCACTTCATAGTGCTTTATAGCACTCTCTGAGCTGGGAGTGTCAAACTCAAGGGCCGGGGGCTGGATTCGGCCCGCGGGGTGCTTAGATCTTGCCTTGGAAACAGCAAAGGACTGGCCCGTGGTGCCTTTGCCAGTGAAAATGGAGCTCAGGAGGGCCGTATGTGGTTCTCGTGAGCTCCATTTTCTCTGGCAAAGGGTTGCAGGAGGCCATCGCAGCTGAAAATGGAGATCGGGAGTCCGTTTTTGCTGGCAGAGTGCTCAAGTCACCACAGGTCCCCCCCCGACATGAGTGACATCAAGCTGGCCACACCACCCTGGCCACACACACCCCGGCCCCCCGAGGGCAAACACAACCCTGATGTGGCCCTCAATGAAATTGACTTTTACACCCCTGCTCTAACGGGTTTACAGAGTCAGCATATTTCCCCCAACAATCTGGGTCCTGATTTTACCAACCTCAGAAAGATGGAAGGCTGAGTCAACCAAGGGCCTTGGTGGCTCAGGCTGTTAATTGCCTGCACTTAAGTTCCAGCTGCCTACAACTGCTGTAGGCTCGAATCCCACCAGGCTCAAGGTTGACTCAGCCTTCCATCCTCTCGGGGTAGGTAAATTGAGGACCCAAGATTGTTGGGGGCAATTAGCTGACCTTGTAAAAATGTCACTTAGTAATAAGCAGGCATATACAATGGAATGAAGGCTATTGCTGAGCACACTGGGTTGTATCCCAAAAATTGTAAGCCGCCCTGAGTCTCCGGAGAAGGGCGGCATATAAATGTAATTAAAAAAAAAAAAACCATGAGCCGGTCAGGATCGAACTCCTGGCGGTGAGCAAATTAACTTGCAATACTGCATTCTAACCACTGTGCCACCACAGGACTTCCACCTTTCTGAAAATGAATATAAAGGGTCGAGTTTGAAGTGAATTCTAATTCGGAAAACTGAGTTGATAGAATTTGCAGAACATTTACAAGGTGGTTTGTAGGATTTTGAATCTCTGAAGACGAGTGCTGCAATGACCAGCAATTCTCACAGCTATGAGACCATTTCCCTGTTCACAACTGCATTCTGGTACCAGCACAAAAATATTTTAATATGACCTGGGACTATATATACTCTATTATCCAATCAGGTTTTCAACATCCAAAGATTTCCTTGGCAATGACACTTAGGGATCCTTCAATTTGAAAAAGTAGCATTTTTAGCTGTTACGACCTTATTAGTAACCTTGGGAGCATTTCTTCATCCCTTTGCAGAAACCAGAGAAAGCTTAGCAGGAATGAGGTCCTAGATGCAAAATTAGGTGTGCATTTGTTTAATTTCCATAATTTATCTCTCAAAATTAAATTTTACTTGGCATGTATCAATGGGTTATTCTGTAATATTAAATTAGCATAGCACTTTTATAACTCCATTATTAGAAATTAATATGCACCTTCCTGCTCTAAATTATATTCTGGACTAATTTGATTCTCTCCCAGTGTTCAAGCGATATCACCTATCTGCCTGTTCAAGGATGCCGAGAAGGTCTGACTTGCAGCTAGTGTTGCATTTGAATTGTGAGAAAAGCTGCACTTTATTCAGATATTCCTGTCTGCACCTTTCTTTTGTACTTTAGGCCTGTGCTGTTCTGAGCTATTCCCAACCCTTAAGAGTTGACGTTAACAGCGCCTGATTTAAAAAAAGTGAATTTGATAGGGAATAATTGTTCATTGTCAAAGGAACCAGAATAGGCTGTTGGAAAAGAACTGTCAGGAACAATGGAACTGTTTTGTCACTTACGAAGTCATGGATCATGTTGGATAACTACTTTAACCCAGTGTCCCAAAGGTGTTGTTTTTTTCAAGAGGCAACTGGACTTTCTGGTTTTTCTTTGAAGACATTTCACTTCTTCTCATGTAAGAAGCTTCTTCAGCTCTGACTGGATGGTGGGGACCTGAAGAAGCTTCTGGGGTGAGAAGCAAAACATCTTCAAAGAAAAATCAGAAAGTCCATTGCCTCTTGGGAAAAAAAAACATATTTGGGACAACCAAGACCTGATGATTGAGAATGTCCATAGACGTTTAACCCATTTAGCTGATTTTACTCATTTGCTAATTTGCAGGTGGAAGTATCTACAGAGCAGGGGGTAGACCACTGTTGATTTGGAGTAGGGTGCTTAAGTTCTGGAGTCTCAGGGAACACATTAGGCTTGAAGGAATATCAGCCTCCAGATGTTGGTGGGGGTAATAACTATTTGGTAAGAGATTCAGTGTTTTTAAAGGGCCAATAAACTCATCCAATATTTTGCAAATGTCTGAAAAATACAAGGGAATCCCAACATTTTTGGCCTCACCTGTTTTGGGGAGTTACAAAAGGGTGGCTGGTAGACACATCATGTGCTTTCTTGGCATCATCTCTTCTGCTTTGTCTTTGAACCTAATGAGATATCACAATTCACTTTTAGCAGCATCCGTAATAAGAGGTCTAAATGGTTATATTAATCTATTAATATAATTAATATATTAATTTAAGGGAGCATCTTCTTCCAATATCAAATGCTGGCCGCCCTGTGCGAGCACATAGGCAAGGACTCGTCGGGGTCCCGTCGGCGGGTCAGTGCCGGCTGGCGGTTCCCCGGCGGCGAGCCTATTCTGTCGCGGCCCCTGACCTCTGGAATCAACTGCCCTTGGGGCTCCGTCTGGCCCCTGACCTCTGCACCTTCTGCCGTGAGTTAAAGACCTGGTTATTTGACCAACCAGGGCTGTGACCCCTCCTTGGGGGGAGGGAGATTTTAATGTTATTATTGTAATTGGTTTTAGTATTTGGGCTTGTAATTAGTTTAATCGCTTTTTAATGTATTTATTGTTTTTGTTTTTTAGTTGTGAGCCGCCCCGAGTCTTCGGAGATGGGGCGGCATACAAGTTCAAATAATAAATAAATAAATAAATAATCTCCAAGGCTGTGAAAATGGTGACATCCAAATTCAAACAAAGAAGGGATAATTAGATTTCCAAAATGTGATGTGCATGGACTGTGCTGGCCAAAAGTTTGAATGCTCTAGAACTCTCAGACCGAAACAATCGTAGATGTACTTCTAGGGAAACAAATATAAGCATTTCTTATATTCCATCACCACCACCATAACACCATAAAACAGGTCCAAAAACCAGTTCTGATTTGAGTGGAACATATTAAATATAATGGCTCCTGTTTCCTATAGTGGGTCACTAGAAAGCACAAGACATGAGTTGTGTAGTAGCTTCCTCCTCCAGCCACATAGGGACTGGACATTAATTTATCTAGCCATCTTTTAACTACTCTAATTACAGCAACTGCTAATTCAATGCGCAGTTAAATAATAACATTTCTTGGATTTGAATTCCAGATCTGAATATCCTGGTCATTGTTTTCTGAACCTGCCCAAGGTTCTTCATATCCTTTTTGCAAGGTAGTCCTCAAATTATGACCGATTGCTTAGCGACTGTTCAAAGTTACAGAGTACCCTGAAAGTGAGGCTTGTGGTTTTGAAGCTCTGACATCTACCACTACCTCAATCACGTGACCACATTTTAGAGGCTGGGCAGCAGGCCTGCATTTACGTCCGTTTGGGGCTTCCTATAGGACTGCAATTTACAATGTTTTTGCTGGAAACCAGTTCTCACTTCCGTTTTTTGACAAAATATGCCCTATGGCAGGGGTGTCAAACTCAAGGCCCGCCGGCCAGATCCAGACCATGGGGTGCTTAGATCTGGCCCCTAGGGCTGGCCTGGAAACAGTGAAGGACCGGCACATGGCACCTCTGCCAGTGAAAATGGAGCTCTGCTGCGAAATCTTCCCTCAGCCTCCGAGGGCTATCAAAACAAACTAAAAACAAAACACAAGGAGAAATGTTTCCCCTTTTGCATTTGAGCATGCAAGAAGAGACAGGAAAGGAGAAAGGGAAAGAGGAAAGGCAAAGAAAAAGAAGGAAAGATGGAAAGAGAGGAGGAAGGAAAAATAAGGAAAGGGGGAGGAAGAAGAAAGGAGAATGAAGAGGGAAGGAAAAAGAAGGAAAGGAAGGAAAAGAGGGAGGGAGAAAGATTAAAAGTCCAAATAAAATAAATAAATAAAAATTATAATGAGAGTGATGGAGGGTCTGAGGGAAGTCCTGCCTTAGCACTTGGCCACACAGGTGTCCCCGACACGAGTCCTGTGTCACACGCACCCCGGCCATGGCCACCTCCGGCCCTCTGAGGTCAAACACAACTCTGACGCGGCCCTCAGTGAAATTGACACCTCTGTCCTATGGGGAACAATGGGGTTTGCTTAACAGCTGCATCATTCACTTAATGATTGCTGCGTTCACTTTATGTTGGCCATATTCACAATGACTGCTGCAAAAACAGTTGTAAAATCGGGCCTGGTCTCGTGGTAATCTGCTTTATGGTCATCACAACTCATCGCCAGAATTGTGGACTCAATTACAATCGTAACTAGAGGACTACCCATTATCTTTTTTTCCCCCACAATCAGTTTTTGTTTATTTAATAAGATCATTGATAAAGGAATTTTGAAATCAATTGTACAGCAATTTAAAATATATTACTTTTTAAAAACCAATTCTGATGATTTTGGTCCCAGAAATAATTAACAAATTACTTAGCTCTCATTTATTATCTGTAATGTTCAGAACTGGATGTAGTACTAGAGCTGTGGTCCAACCAGTGAAGAATGCACTGAGACTTTTATGTGTCAGGATCTGGATGTTGTGCTTCTGCTCATGTTGCCCAAGATGCCGTTGTTCTTTCTAACTACTTGGTCACACTGCTTGCTCCCATTCAGCTGGAGACGCACCACGGTTCTCCCGAACCTCCACTGCATTTTAAAGTCTATTGAAATGTAAAGTTGCCTCTTGATGAAGACTTTCCCAGGTTCAGGAAACCTCACCTTTTGATCAATCAAGCCAACAGCTGTCGGGCAGAATTTGAACTGTGATGGATGTTCTTTCTGTGTTATAAATTCCATTTTGATGCTCATTGGCGGCTGGCTTCTTTCTGATCTTCATTGTCATTTTTCAGCATCTCAGAAACAACCCTTTCCTTAGGATGGTTGCCAGGAATGAATTACGATTTCCATGCTCTGAACCTTGTCAAAAGGCTTGAGGGTTATGAATCAAAACGAATACCTCCTGCACTATATTTCCCCGGTTATAATACTTGTCCAGGCAGAATTTTGCCTGCCTTTGAAGAGGCAAATACACCAGCGACCTAGATAGTGGCTGTGTGTCTCATTAGCAGTCTCTGGAGTCATCCAGTCTTTACCACTGAACCACCCTTTTTCCTAAGCCTTTTCCTCTTTATCTTTTTTTTTTTTTTTTGGTCTGGGGTTTTTGCATGTAGCTGCTTAAAGTTGATGGAAAAACGAGCTTGAGCAAATTAGAAGCAACAGGAGCCCAATGCCCTTGTGCTGACTGCTGAAACGGTTATTGGAGAAGACGATTAGCAGGCACAGTTGCCGGTGGAATTAAAACCTGCTTGAGCAGAAAAGGGGAAAAGATGGAAGCAGAATTTGTGGTTCTTTAGGCTCATACTGTATTTAAAAAAAAAACACCCAGAAGGGTCCTTTCCAGTAACTGATTTGAGCATCCCTCTCCATTTGCATTCCAAATCCATTCTTCCTAAAATGCTGCTTTATGTAGAATTGCTTTGTTCGGTTTTGTAGGAGGAAATGGATGAGGGGGCCCCCTTTCCTTATCCTGCTTTCTGCAGTTATTAAAGCAGTTGTGTTTCATCTTTTCCTGGAATTCTGTGGTCTCCTCTTCTCCTTCCTCCCACTCAAGATGTCAGCTGCCTGGTTGAAAATTGGCTCTCACCACCACACCTCCGTTTTCTTCATCTGGGCTACACAGAAAACCTGTTTTCTTGGTTCCGTTATGAAATAACTAGCCATTTCCTCCTGTGAATCTGATCTGATCTGACATTTATCCTTAATTGTTCCCTCGTCCTCTCCACTTTCCTCGCCAAGAACAGCCAATGTGTCATTAATTGGCCGGTTGATACTCGTGGGCATCACTTTCCTGCTCTAAAGGAGATACAAGTGGAAGGTTCTCTTTTATTGCCTTGAATCTGATTATAAGAAGAGATAACAGCTTTTGCTAAAAGCATCCATATTCTTCTAATTCAAAGAATGGGATGTCATTATAGAGACTGAACTTAGTTCTTTCGTGTTATTATGCAACCAAGCAGCCTCCAATGAGGACCATTATAATGATAAATCTTGGCACATCGCCTTTATGTTTTATTTTTTTGCAAATCTCTTCGTTTTCCTCTTGCATCGATATTCGAATTTGCAAAAGAATGCCAACCTTCCTGGCAACCAGCTCCCCTTTGGAATAATTTGGCATGAGTTATTACTCCATGCTTCAAGATAAAATCCAACATATCCAAACTGTACCAGGTTGGTGACCAGAAGTGTAAGTAGATAATTTCCAGAGGGAGAGTTATGGTAGTTTATTGGAGCAACACAAACGGGTGTTCTAAATTTTTCCTAGATTGATTTAATGTTATTTATTCTGTCTTACCTCCGGAAGCCAAGGTGCCAGCATTTCTTCCTCCTGATTTTTCCCCATAACAGCAACCCTGTAAAATTGATTGGATTGACAGAGAGTCAGATGGCACCATAAATACTATATCACATTGGTTCTATTTTGTAATTAAGGAAGTAGATTTGTTAGATTTATTTTCCACCTTTTGTGCTGGAGCTTAAAGCAGCAGGTATGATCCAGCCTTCCTTCCTTTTCCCTCTCAGCCCTTCTGGGAGAGAAACTAGACTAACATCACCCCAGGAAATTCCATGGTTGAGAGTCAATTTATGCCTGGTTCTCCTCTGTGCAACCCCTATATTGCACTGATTTTGAAAAAAACATTATCTTTATTTATTAAATGATGATAAGCCCATTTATGCTAGAATTTACTGCCTAAAATGTGGTAGTTTAGTATAAGGGTTCATTAAAAAGGAAATTGGGCAAGCACATAGAGCCCTGGTGCTTCATCTTGTCCGTTCCTGAATTCATGGCTACTTCAGAACATTTCAGTGTCTAAGCTGCATTTGTGATAACTCAACGAGCATCAGAAATACTGTTTTTAGTGCAAACTTTACTGTAAACAGAATTAGCACATTCTAGATATTTGTTGTATGCCAGTCAAGGACATACCAACTTTAATAAACATTTTAATTCAAGAAACTATGTTAAGAATCCCCAGGCAAATTTTAAGACCGAGTTTCTCAAAGAGGAGTATCTTTGGATATTTTGAACAATTTCTTCCGGCTTTTCTGCAGTCCACACTGAGCTGCCTTTTATAAGATAAGCTAGAGGTAGCCCTTGACTTATGAACACAGTTGAGGCCAAAATTTCCATTGCTGTGCAAGGATTTATATTCCTTTTATAAATCCATTTATAAATCTTTCCGTTCCCCATTATACTCTCAGAGCTGAAGAAGCTTCTGGGATGAGAAGCGAAACATCTTCAAAGAAAAATCAAGAAAGTCCAGTTGCCTCCTGAAAAAGTAACTTTGGGACAATGACTTAACTGTTAGCTTTACATTAAAAGAAGCTTATTGTGATCTGTTCATGCAGTCAGCCAGATTGCCTCCATATGAATCTGAACTACCATGGAAATTGATGACTGGGCAATAGAAATAGTTTCTCTGGGCCATTTTTATTGCTGAGTAGTCTGGTTCAATAACATTGCAAAGATAAAGATTTGGCCCCAATTAGTGGACTGAAGATCTAATGTTACTTGTGACTTAGGAATGTTTTGCTTACAGATACGGGTTGCATGAGTGATTACAATGAAATATGGTCCTTTATTGAAACTGTGTATAAAACTATATACAACATACATACCTACAAGAGAAGACCTCATAAATATAATTTGTTGTTGTTCTGCTCTCCTTTTTCTTTTCTTTTTTTCTTTTCTATTGATTTTTCCTTCTGTTTGGTTTATGAAAGGCAAAGAAAGAAACAGACTTTATAATACTTTTTTTTCAGAGCAAAATGCAAAACAGCCTGCTACATGCTACGCATCTACTTTTATAATAACTCCCTTTAAAGAAATCTTACAGAAGTATTATCCATTTTCCAATGTTTAAAATTATCTGTATACTATATTTTGGTCCTGTTTGGAAATGTTTCTTATCATAAGAAACTGTCATCTACCATATCAATGTGATTTTTTGAGTTTCAGAGTCTTGTTATCTACTAGATATAAATGCCCATTGAAAAAGATGAATGAAGTCTACTTGGGGACTCTGGACTGATAAAACTTTCTCTGCATAAGGCATTTCGATGTTCTGTCCTCATTTTAAATTCTTAAATTTAAATTTAAATTTATGTTCTGACCTCGTTTTAAATTCTAAACTCACCCTATAATTTTTTCTTTTCTGCTCAGAAGAGATTGGTAGATGTAAGTCATTGTAATCAGTAATGTGTATCTGGGGAATTAACTTTAAGCAACAATAGATTTCTTGAAATGTAATTTATATATATCTGCCGTTCTCTCAGACTTTTAATTCTCTGCTGTACATCTTAGATTAGAAAGCCTCAGATTTAATCACATTTCTGGAATGTAGCTTTTAATCATCTTTGTGTGCCAAATGGTTATAGTTGTCCTCTGGCTTCATTCTCGCTCTCTCTCTCTCTCTCTCTGACTGACCTGGGCTGATCCCAGAATCTATGACAGGTTGAATCTGGTTAGTGTTTGTTTGGGAGACTGCTGGGAAATCTCAGAGCTATAAACTAGATTGGAAAGTTTTTTAAAAAAAAATTGAAGAAGATAATGGTAAACCCCCCCTTTCCATGCTGTTGCTGAGAAAGCAAGATGGACGTTGTTATGTATGCAGGTTTGAATGTCATTGGTTTAGTTTAAACTGTTCTTGTAAAATGTCAGAAATGATTGGTTTAAAAAGTGCGGGAAAATCCTGCACTCTGATTGGCTGGCAACTGCGGCTGCTGGCTATAAGTAGCAGCCGCAGACCAGCCAAATTGGGTCTGTTATGAGCTGTAGTCACTAATAAACTCTTCACTGAAGCACTCCGCGTCTGACTCTTCATGCAAACTTAACAGACGTGTCCATAAGTCAACCAAGTTTGATCTCAACATGAAGGAGATTTTACCTTTTCTACCTCAAAGAGTAACAAGAACTCTATGAATGTTTTGATTTTATAGTAATCTCTCTTGAACCTCCCTTTAATGTAAGTTACATTAAAATTAAAAGTTAAAAAGTTACATTAATTAAAATTTAAGAAGATGTTGAAACTCTGGAAAGAGTGCAGGCAAGAGCAAGAAGAACAATTAGGCAGGTGAGGCTAAAGAACGGTTATGAAGAACGGTTACAGGAATTGGGTACGTATAGTCTAGTGAAAAGGAGGGCTAAGGGAAAGATGATAGAAGTGGGCTTCTACAAAGAAGTGGGGGTCAAACTATTTTCCAAAGAACCAGAAGGCAAGACAAGAAATAATGGATGGAAACTAACCAAAGAGAGAAGTAATCTAGAACTAAGGAAATTTCCTGACAATTAGAACAATAAATTAGTGGAATGGCTTGCCATCAGAAGTTGTAGCTGCTCCATCACTGGAGGCTTTCAAACAGAGACTGGACAATCATTTGTCTGAACTGAAATGGTATAGGGCAGAGCTGTCACACTTGCGGCCTGTGGGCCGGATGCATCACAGGCTCACCATGCCCACGCTTTCTAAATGCTCTTATTCTCCAACATACTCCTAAGCTTTGATCCTTGCTTGGTTGTCAAATTCAAAGGCAGCTTTATGCCTTGTGGAGGTATAACTAAAAGCCTTCCTTCCTTTTTTTTCTCCTCCCTTCCTCAGAGCACTATCTTCTGAGTTAGGAAATTCTGCCAGGGTAACTTCAAATGCAGCAAGGTTCCATCCAACCATTATTAGCTGCTCAAAACAGTGAATGAAGCAGAGAGAAAATTCATGTATTGAAAGCCCTGCGATAATTTATTCTGCCCATTGGTCCCATTTATAACTTTATGTTAACCCCACCAAGGAGGGTGTTGCATTTAATCTGAGGTGAAAATAGACAGGAAAATGAAGAGGCTGTTAGTGCAAACATGCGTGCTGTGGCTCAGTTTCTTCCCGCTGGTATAAATAACAAAATGAACCCTGTCCCTCCAATATCTTGCATGGATATATTCTTTTTTTTAGTTTCACAAGATATCAAACCCATTTATACCTTCTCATTTTCCCAAAAGGGTCTGGATCTGGCTGTGTTCCATAAGGATAGGTGTGTCTTTATGAATTCCAAAGGATGCAATCTTCCACAGTAAATTTATTTTGGGAAATACCTTCACAGAAGATGCAGTAACCAACTGAATAGAATCAAGGAAGGAAGACCTTATCCAGTTTTCTGAAAAGTGTCATCAATGCTTGCCTGGACCAAATGTAAAGCCTTGAGAACTGTAGATGAAAATTCCTATAGCATTTATAAGATAAGATAATCTTTATTGTCATATTTTTCAGTGGGCACTCTGGCATACATTAAAAGTGAAATTCTGTTGCCTGCTCAAAGATGTGCACATACATAACGCACATATAGATATGTTAGGGGTGGAATTCTACAGGTTTGGACCGGTTCAAGTGAACCGGATGCTAAAGTTACATCTGGTTCGCCAAACTCCCTTCCCAGGAGTCTCCACGCGGCCCATTTTTGATGGAGGTACGTGCAGGGTCCGCACAGAGGCTCTGGGAGGGGGGAAAATGGGCCTTCCGGAAGTCCAGAAACAGACCTGTTTCCAGCTTCCGGAGGTCCTCCAGAGCCTGGGCAAGGCTGTTTTCACCCTCCCAGAGGCCCAGGGGAGGCCTCTGGACCCTTAGGAGGGCGAAAAACAGACCTCCCAGAAGTCACGAACTGGGCCTGTTTCTGGCTTCCAGTGGGCCTCCAAAGCCTGGGGAGGCTGTTTTCGCCCTCCAAGAGGCCAGGGGGAAGCCTCCAGATCCTTGGGAGTACGAAAACAGCCTCCCCCGGGCTCTGGAGGCCCACTGGAAGTCAGAAAGAGGAACTTCCGGTAGGCCATGCCCACCGTGGCCACGCCCACCCAGCAACTGGGCAGCAATCCAGTTTTTGAATCCCACCCCTGGTTATATACATACATGTGCATATAACCTACACTCTTAACATACAAATATTAATCACTGTCACAAGTTAATGCTTTGAAACATTTCTTCCCAGATTCACTTGGACTAAATGATTGTTTATGCATTAAGCTGTTAGATGATTCACGTGTGGCTCTTTCTTGATTGTTTATAAAACTCTGGCTTTATTCATCCTTTTCCCAACTTTTCAGTTTTTCACTGTGGCCATATTGTGTTAGAATTGGGCCAAGTAACTAGAGAGACATTGTTGAGAAAGGTAGTTGAGGCCACACCTGTACGTGTCCTAAGATGGGCGAAAGAGACAATGGATAAAAACCACACTCACCACATTGTGATGTGTCTATGGAGATTCTCAATCATCATCCAAGTCATTGTTGCCTCAAAGCTGCTTTTTTTAACCAAAAGGCAACTTTACTTTCTTGGGTTTTTTTTTTTCTGAAAACATTTTTCTTCTCATCATTTAGTTCTGAAGAAGTTTCATGAATGAGAAGGAAGTGTTTTCAAAGGAAAAATCCACAAGGAAGTCCAGTTGCCTTTTGGTTTTTTCCAATTTACCTTTGGGGCAAATTGTGATATGAACACCATCCCCTATTATCAGGCCCAATCCCAAAGACGACAATACAGAGTCCAATTGAGTTCAATCCTTTATTTGCTTGCATCTAATGGACAGAATCTTGCCAAACAAAAGCTATAACTTCTAAGATATTAGGTTTGTCCTGAGAGATTCTAAGGTGTGGCTACTCTGAAGTTTTCCCCTATGTTATCCAGTTTGGGACTGCATAGTTTGTTAGTCTGGACCTCTTTCTGGGAAGGCTCTGAGATGGCAAAACTCTCCTTCATTGCTCCTACGTATGCCTCTTCCATCACACCTGTTGTGTACTTGTGTGCAATGTTGCAACACGAGTAGGAAAGTCTGGGGCTTGCATTATGAAATCACAATATACAGTGCCATCCTTTTCCTCATCCTTTTCCTGGTTCCTGCCAGGAGCAGAACCACCTGCACCTTCCTTGAATGTAGCTCCAACACCTTAACTACTATACAAGTAGTCAATTTGTATGTAACAAAATTTCATTTTAATGTATGTCAATTAGTAGTACATTAAAAGTGACAAAGTTATTCCATATATAAGGAGCTTCAGTGCCGCACTGGTTAGAGTGTAGTACTGCAGGCTACTTCTGCTGGCTGCAATTTAGCAGTTTGAATCTTACTAGGCTCAAGGTTGACTCAGCCTTCCTTCTAAGGTGAGCAAAATGAGGACCCAAATTGTTTGGGGCAATAGGCTGACTCTGTAAACTGCTTTGAGAGGGCTGTAAAGAAAGGAATGTTCTTCCATATGTGGTGGCAATGTATAGAGGTCAAAAAATACTGGAAGAAAATACAGAGATGGCTTTTTGAGATTACAAAATATAAATTGAAATTGGAACCCGAAATATTTTTGTTAGGTATGATTAAAGGGAATTTGAGTAAAGATAAAAGATACCTTATTGTACACATCTTAACTGCAGCAAGAATCACATTAGCACAAAATTGGAAGAGTGATAAAATACCACCAGATGAAGTTCTGATTAAAAAAATAATGGACTCTGCTGAACTAGATAAATTCACTATGGAACTGAAAGGCAAAGAGGATCGAGAATACTATGCGACGTGGGAGAGGTGGTACGAATGGGTGAAGAATAAGGATAAAAATAATGTATAGTCACAAAACAAGAGACATGTATATACATTACACAATAACTGTTAATGGAAATGAGATTTTTGTATTTTTTGTTTTTTAAAGAATAAAAATTTATTTTAAAAAAGAGGGCTGTAAAGCACTATAAAGTGGTATATAAGTCTAAGTGCTATTGCTATAAGTCTAGTCCTCAACTTAGGAGCACAATGAGCACAGAATTTCTGCTTTTAAGCAAGACTTAACAGTTAAATGAGTTTTGCCCTATTTTACTACCTTTCTCGCCATGGTTGTTAAGTGAATCCCTGCAGTTGTTAACATGGTTGTTAAGTGAATCAGGTTTCCCCTGTTGACTTTGCTAGTTAGAGGGTTGCAAAAGGGGAATCACATGACATAGGAGATGGCAACTGCCATAAATATGAATGTGTTGCTAAGCATCCAAATTTCGATCATGCGACCACGGGGATGCTGAGTGGTCATAAGTGTGAAAATGGGTTATAAGTCACTTTTTCTAGTGCTGTTGTAGCTTTGAACAGTCACTAAACAAGTGGTTGTAAGTTGAGGACTACCTGAAGTGCACTGTCTCTCAGAGCTTAGGTCAATAATCTCGCTAACGTGTTTATAGTTTTCCCCGCCTCTCCCCGGTGCAATTAATGTTAATGTTTTCCCTTCTAGTGAATTCCAATCCTTCATTTTGTATCTGAAACAATGAGCCTTAATTATAAAATTCTAGGTTTGCTCTTTAACGCTTTTCCCAAATTGCTGCTCCTCCTCGGAGCAGCAGGTGGGAGTACGACGTACGATGTAGTTTCTTGCTCCCAAATTACCAATACAGCCAAATCCTTCAGAATATTTTTTTTTTTGGTGAAAAAGGACACAGTGTGGAGCAGCCAGCTGGTTAATTTGTCTTTTCGCAAGACACCTACTGCTCTCTTAGGAGCTTGTGTTGATAGCCAAAGGATGCATCTTGTGCTTTTTGATGTTAACAGCACAAAGTCTTGGCTTTGTTCATCTTTTTGCTAGCTCCAAAAGAAATGATTAGCCTTTCCTTATTAGCAAATTGCTTGGATACAAAACTCCACAGGTAGCTGTTGCAGAACGAGAGGCAAGCTAAGCTAAGGTAGATCCGATGAAGTGAGCTTTGGCTCACAAATTTTGTGCTGTTTAATGAGATTTGTTTGTTAGGAACAAACAATCTGCTACCAGACCCCTCCTGCTTTTTGTTTCAGAAGCTCTGTGTGTGTGTTTAACTGGATAGGCCTTGTGGAATTAGGAATTACAGTAGATGCAAGGGAAGCAAATTATGTTATTAAGCAAAAATTAATTTCAAGATAGTAAAACAGAATCAGTTAGGACAGCATCTGGGCAGTGATACCTCAATTGATACCTTTAGTTGTGACTTAATTCCCCGTACTTGTTTGATGCTTACCTAATGCTTACGAAGTACTTACTATAGGTAGTCCTCAACTTGCATTCCCAACTGATGAGGTTAAGAGAGTCATGCCCAATTTTAGGACATTCTTGCTGCAATTGTTAAGCAAATCACTATGGTTGTTTAAGTGAATCCAACTCTCCAGGTGGACTTTGTTTGTTGTGGAAGCCACCTGGGAAGGTCTTAAATGGTGATCACGTGATGAGCCCCGTACTCTGTAACCATTGTAAATAGGTTCCGGTTGCCAAGCAACCAAATTCTGATCACATACCATGGAGACACTGCAATGGTCATAAGTGCGAGGAGCAGTTGTAAGTACTCACTGTTGTAACTTCAAATGGCCATTAAATGAATGGTAAATGGAGGACAAAGGTTGTTTTACTGTGGAGGCTGGATTTATTCATGGCTATGATGACCCTGCAGATGGAGGGGATTTTGAAAGCCTTTGCTGAATTTTCTGCACAGGTACAAAATGATATTTTACTGCTTGTTGGATTCTAATCGCATAGTCAGGACCAGGGGTGTCAAACACAAGGCCCGATGGCCTCATCCAGCCCACGATGTGGTTGGATCCAGTCTGTGGGGCTGTCTTGGAAAATGTAAGGGTCCGGCCTGTGTCGCTTCGGCCTGGTCTACGCAATGCGAAGAGGAAACATTGGGCCAGCCTGGCTTCAGCCTGGTCTATGCAGTGCGAAGGGGAAATATGCCAGCGCTTTGGGGAGTGGCGTCAAGCTGGCCACACCCACCCGGTCAGCCACACCCACCCAGCCCCCGGAGGTCAACCACAGCCCTAATGCGGCCCTCAATGAAATTGAGTTTGACACCCCTGGTCTGGACCATCACAGAGTTGGTTTTGGAACATCCCCTATGCTTGTCAATGAAATCTTAGTCTGCAGTTGAATTAGGACTCACAGATCTTATTCCCTGATTTAATTTAAGCAGGATCAAGTTAATAATACCTGCTCAGTCATACAGAAGTCCTTAGCCTTAACCCATTAATTCAGCATTGTTTACATTGACTCCTCATAGCTCACCCTGATTTCAAGATAGGTTTTCCAGCTTTGGCTGAAGATACTATCAATTAAAGCTTTGGTTTGCAAAGTATGTATCTTCTTGCTAATTTATGGGACCTTTTCTATTCTTAGTTTGGCTTCTCCCACCTCCTGTAAGAGGACAGGGTGGGAGAGAGAAAAGGATGAGCTGTTTTCCTTTTACGTTGTTAGGTCTTGTTTGCAGAAGAGCGTTCTGTCAGCTACCAGAGTCTCCTTTATTGACAAGATTAATCTCATACAGCGCTCTTCCGTTCAGCCATCAGAGTGACAGCAGCTCTGGTTTCTTTGCATTGTGTCATTCAGAATCAAAAGCAGGAACTGAATGCAACCTTGGTCTGCTGGCTGGGGAATTCTGGGAGTTGAAGTCCGCAAGTCTTAAAGTTGCCAAGGTTGGGCACCCCGATTAGATGAAAACATTACACAAGATATAAGTTGTGTAAACTTAGAACATTGCACACATGTATCAGAGGGTTGAAACTTCTTTAAAATCTTAATTACAGACGCAAGATGTAATACAACATTAATCCGAGATCTTAAGAGGTGTCCCAAAGGTGCTTTTCCAAGAGGCAACTAGAGTTTCTTTTTTATTTGATGCTTTGCTTCTCATCCAAGAAACGTCTTCACAGAATAACAAGGAAGTCCAGTTGCTTCTTGAAAAAGCACCTTTGGGTCAACCCATAGAGAATCTCCGTAGACATTAAGAGAAGGTGGACGATACCATTCTGATGGACACATGGCAGGAGATTTAAAGAGCTGATGAGATGAATGAAGTCGGATGAGATAGGAAGATTCTGAATGCTGGTTTCTACATTTGCATAAACCTTTCCTAGCTTGTCAGTTAAAGAAATACTCCAGCGTTTGGCTTAAGGATATGTCAGTCTCCAGTTTATGGATCCTGGACATGCCCAGAGAATTCAAAATCCGGCATCTCTCATAGCATAGGACTATCACAGCAGGCTGTTTCAACTGGAATTTGTAGGTAGAATTGTGATTAAATAGTTTTGCCTATAAATTCCAAGGGACGAGTACTGAGAAGGTAAAATGAATGAAGATGTTTTAGCTCTGGTTTGCTTGTTTTTTTCTCCTTCTATATGAAATATGAAATAGAATATCTTCATTGGCTTTTTTTTTCTATGAAAAATAACATGGCAAGTCTGGGATTTTTAAAAAAGCTGCTTTGGGGATACCCAAACAATGCAGGTAATATAAAAGCTGTTTGTAAAAGCAGCACTGAATTACCTGTTAAGAGATTTGCAAACAATCTTTGCTTTTTCTTCCTACTCAATTTTGTGTCATCAACATCTCAATCTCCATTTACGAAATAAGCATCTAGGTTTTAAAAAAATATTCAGAATTATTATTTTCAAGTTAGTTTTACTTATTTTGCCCTTGAGCACTTCTAGATATTAGAATTTATAGCAGTTCCCTTGAGGATACAGCTGGAGAGAAAACATTCTGCTTATAAACCAGAGCCAGGATCTCTACCCTGTTAAATACTGACTCCATCAAAAGATACTTATATGCTTCCACCTAACACCTCTTTTAAGTAATAATTAGTGGCCAAGACCTGGTCAGTTTGATGATAAGAAAGGCATTTGCAAAAGACAAATGTGGATATTTAACAAGTCATGCTAGTTTGTAATGTGCAGATTGTGTAAAATAACCTGTTTTTTAAATATATAAAGCTGTTCTTTGCTGCACAACGTATTTTTCTATGATAAGAGGATCAACTGCCCTATGCTGTTAACGCACAAATCTCTAAATTAGAAGATTTAATTAGAAGACTATTATAATCTGTTGTAGTGGTTAAGTGTTGGCCTACAGACCAGGAAACTGAGAGTTCTAATCCCACTTTAGGCATGAAAACCAGTGACTTTGGGCAAATCACTTTCTCTCAGCCCAATCTACCTCACAAAGTTTTTGTGGTTGTGGGGGAAAGAAGAGGAGGCAGGAGTATTAGGTGTGTTCACCAACTTTGAGTTTCTTGTAGTAAGAAAGGTGGGATAAAAATCTAATAAATAAAAATAAAACGTAAACTGTCCTAGTTGGAATGAATAAGAAATACATGTTGCCCAGATATAAGGAAAATACAGTCCCACATACCTCTACTTATAAACTGACTTTACTGAGTTTGATCAGTTTTACAACTTTCCAGATTGAGAAAGTCTGGCATGAAATATGAGAATGTCCATCTTCTCAACTTTGCTTTTGTTTGCTTGTTTGATTCAGTTTATATGGCTGTTCATTCTGCGCAGTCGACAACCCATTAAATTAGCAATTAAAAACACCTTTAAAAATCCCAAAACTAAAACTTGCCTAGAGCAGCACACGTATTTCCATCTAGAAGCCTCTAAAAATAATCTAACAGAAGAATATATGTAAGTTGCTTAAAGTTGATGTTATCTTATGTCACTTTCCTACCCATGAGTTTGTATGAGTATATGTATGAGTATGCTGTGTAAAAACTATTCCTCTTTTACAATACAGTATTTGCTGTAGTATGTTTTTACTTGCATTGACCACCAGGAGGCACTACAAGACCAGTTTTGTGCCACATTGGAGCTTGTCAGATATATGTAGTCGGATCTTTTGTCTGGGACTCATAACCTTCAACCAGGAACTGAAGTCTTGGACTACTGTCCTTTAGGAACCTATATTCAATGCATTAAGTTTAGAAGCTGTCAATGTTGAAAAAGCACCTTTGGGACAACCATGACCTGGATGACTGAGAACCTCATAGAGATCCTCGGTGCTGTTATAGGAAGGAATATATGGAATCTTATCAAGATGGTCCACTTCCTTCCAATCTTGTACTGTCTTCTGATCACATACTGGCTCTTAGTGATTGAGAAAACCAAGTGCATTTAAGTTCTTGACCCAATGTTATGGGAAAAGCCATATTTCTAATGCTTATTGTAGTGGTTTTCATCTTTAGCTATTTTAAAAGTTGTTGGTTGGCACACTCTAGGAGTTGAGGTCCACGCATCTTTAAATGGCTAACGTTGAAGGACAAGTTTTTATGGAAAGCTATCAAGGTTTGGAGCCATTCAAATCACAGAGCTACTCCACAGGGCAAGACTCAGCAACAGATCATTTCCTAGATCCCCTAGCACCTTGGTGGTTTGCTTAATGAGGGAGATCCAGAGCAAGCCCACCCTATGAGATCTCTGGAGAACAGCAATCCTACAGTTAAACTGGCCCTGTCCAATGAAATTGGACTACTAGCATCCTCAATCAGCATGGCTAGTGGATAAGCATGGTGGAAGTCACAACCCCAAATATTCAGAGACCAAAAGTTGAGAACCATCACATATTCTTAAGTAGAACTTATTTTTTCCTGACTCAAAACAAAATAAATACCCTTTTATCCAAATGTGTTAAATCTGTCATTGAAAAAGCCAACGACTTATGGTAGGATTCAATATTCTCTGCCCAGTTTTAATATAACTAGAGCATTGCAGTGAGTCACGGTAGGAAGTAGAACTACAATTTTGAGTCACAGAGGCATCATTTACCTCTACCAGATAGCAAACAACCACAAAAGACATAATCCTGGAAGTCAAACAAAGAAGTCATCCACATAGACTCATCCCTATATTTACCTAGTGTCATCTGCTTCAAAGACATCAAATGCAGCTTAGAGTAAAAGCTAGAACATTTCTATTATAAAATATTGAGTGTTGATCTCCAAATATCAGGTTAAAAAACCTGTAAAGGAGGCAGCCAGAAGGATTGGCACCACCTTTTGTTCACTCTCCAAAGTGGGTGTATATAAAATGGCAATTTGCTGCCAGAAAGTCAGCAGGAAATAGACACCATCATGAATTGGTGTTCACCGTTATCAACAGGAGGAAAAACAATGAAATCATTCTGTATTAACAGGCACTGCACCAAGTAGTTCCTTTGTTTTTCTTCCAGTTGTTTCAGTTTCAGCACCCAAAGTTTGAACAATGTAAGAATGTGCTTCTTCTCCTAACAATTATTCTGTTGTTCTCTTGGATTTGCACAAAGAGAGGGAAATTAGCAGTGGGGGAAAAACATGGAACACAGATTTATTCATTTTATTTTATTTTTTGCTGTTAGAGACAGATTTATCTTCTCGGCCCTAAACTCTGGAACTCTCACCTACTTCTGAAATTCTCCCCATAAGTTGGTTTCGTTGCTAACATTGCAAAACTGGAAGGGGATCACTCTGGAAGATTATACTTTGCCTCCCGCATCAGAGTGCTGCTGTTTCAGAGAGGAAGGGAGACTTGTACCAACGGGATTGGTGAAGACTTTGATTATTGTTTACACTTGGAGTTATTTTTCTGCCATTAAGGGGCAGATCTTTTTGGGTGTCTCTGGCATTTGAGGATGCTTGAATTGTAAATAGTAGCTCCGGATTATAATTTCTATTTCAGAAGGTAGAAGGAAGAGATTACGGTAAGAGGTAAGATAATTAAGGGCCTGAAGACTAAAACATATGAAGAACAGTTGCAGGAATTAGATATGGCTAGTCTAGAGAAAAGATGGATTAGGGGTGATATGATAGGGGTGTTCCAGTATCTAAGACACTGTCAGAAAGAAGATGGGATCAATGTGTTCTCTAAAGCAGGGGTCTCCAACCTTGGCAACTTTAACACTTGTGGACTTCAACTCTCAGAATTCTCCAGCCAGCTATGCTGGCTGAAGAACTCTGGGAGTTGAAGTCCACAAGTCTTAAAGTTGCTAAAGTTGGAGACCACTGCTCTAAAGCACCTGAAAGCAGGACAAGAAATGATGGGTGGAAACTAATCAAGGAGACAAGCAACCTAGGATAGGATAGGATAGGAAATAGAATAGAATAGGAGAATAGAATAAATAGAATAGAATAGGATGTGGTTGACCACAGGAAATTGTCTGGATGAAATGCTCGATACTAAAAGAAAGATACATTTGAATAGAATATAAGATACAACACTTAATAATATTCATAGGTACACAAGGAGACTGTGGATAAAATCTTCCAAACATCAATTAAGATAACTTTTTCTTTGCTGTCAAACGGATAAAATAAGACCCTGAAAGAATAAGAAACATTTGTACAAAAATAGAAACCTATGACTATACGCTTAATACATAAGCATAATAGGAAAGAACAAGGAAGTACAGGAAGTGAGTAAAACTTTGTCAGCATGCAGTAAAACGAAACACATGCTATCTCATTAGAGGGAGACAGATAACTTGTCTAGCTGTCAGACACCGTGATAAATATAAGACCCAGAAAAATAATCTAGTGAAACATTTTTGACAGTACAAAAATAACCAGTGAAACCCTAGATTGAGGTGCTACATCACGGCAGATTCTAAAGAAGAAGACTGTCATTGTCTAAATGGTACAGGAGCAGGAGGCTGGACTAGAAGACCTCTAAGGTCCCTTCCAACTCTATTCTTAAGTATTATTGTGGTTGCTAGGGTTTTTTCAAATGTTTAGAAGAGATTTGAAAGTGGTTATATATAACTTTTACTTCGTGTATGAATGTGCTCAAAAACTATCCTTCACTTTTTTCCCATTTCTGTTGACAGAATACAAGTTGGACAGAGATGTGTGCTTCATAGTCTCTCTAACAAAAGCAGCATTGCTGTGCTGTTGTTGTTTTTCTAGCCACAAGTAATTTTTTTAGACTTGAGCCAGTCTTAACTCTTAGCAATTGCCCACACAAGTTCCTGCAGCTTTTTTGGTAAGGTTACAGAACTGGTTTGCCATTGCCTTCTTCCTAGGGCCAAGAGAGAGCAGCTGGCCAAGGTCATTGTACCTAAGGCAAGACTAGAACTCTAGTGCCTCAACCATCAAACTGGTTTTTAATCATAGGCGATCATGAAGAAATGAAATAAAATAAAACTGTTGTAATAAAATATCACATACAATGGCATCTTACAAAGTATATCTAAGTAAGATACAATGCCATATAATTATGTGTCATGTAATATATGTGGGTGTGTGGGTATATACATAATAGTTTGTTTATTTTATCATGTTTATGTAGTGTATATTGGAGGTGGTGACCCTTTGAGATCTGTATGCAGTGAAATTTCATTTTAATGTATGCTAATTAGTGTAGACAATAAAGTTATTTCAAGTATAAGTCATATTGTAAAGTTATAGCAACAGAATCTTGAAAGTCTAAATATGTTCCCTCTCCCTCACTTTGTCTTCATGGGAACTAGTGAGGGGTTTCTCTGAGATGTTTTTTTCACATTACTTGCTTGGTATGGGCTCAAGCCTCTCTTATCTGACTATTGCCTTGGTAATGCCTCTTCTGTCCTTCAAGGCTATTTCCTCTGTCGTCTACAATGGAATTTGTGCATTTCTTGTAGTATTCATAGGATTGGTTGTGTCTGACATGATGTATTTTTGTTTTTGTTTTGGAAAGAAAACACCACAGTAGTAAAATGTAAAGGGATGATTACAGAATTTTTATCCTTAACAATTTTATTATTCGAGATGTGCTTGGTCAGTATTAAATTCTATAAAGTTTGCTTAGCTTTGGAGGGTGGCCACATCCTGGTTAAATCTATTCTATATGTCCTTTTCTCACTCCTTTCTCCTCCTAAACCTAGCACAAGTTCAGTGTTTATTCATTCTTTTAAAGTCCAAGCATGTGAATTTTATGTTTTTTTTTAAAAGCAGGGCATTTTTAAAAAGTTTTGGTTGTAACATTAAAAAAACCCATCAAGACCAATGCCTTACCTGTCTTTCTAGTGTGTAGGATTTGCTATCTGTGTAGGTCCATGCCAGGTAACAATCCACCTTGTAGCATATCAACAGTAAAGCATCCAAGAAAATCATTAGCCTTAGGCCGTTTCAGTTTGGCCAAATTTTCCAAAGCAACTTCCCTAGCCTGCTGTACCACTAAATATTCTATCTTCTAGACTATAACATCCATCAGAGCTATGTTGGAAGTAAGGGAGTTGTAGTCCAGTGTATCTGGAAGTACTTCTGAAAAGAACTGCTTTAAAAAAACACACACACAAAATCCTTTCCGGTAGAATGTGAGTATTTTTCCCAATTCTGGAAAGAGTGACATTAATTCCTTTGTGTGTCTAGGTTATTTATTAATTGTATTTTTGTCCCATGTTTCCTCAAGGTGCTCAGGGTGGTGGTATACATGGCTCCCCTGATTTATCCTCACAACAACAGCCTAAGAAAAATTCAGTTGGAAAGAATGAGGGTGAAAATTTCCCATTGAGCTTCCTGATTGAGTGGCTCCAGATCCTGCCACCCAAATACTAAGAAGATGACCAGGCCCCCGTAGAAACTGCAGTATGAATGGCTGTCGCAAAATTGAAAGGAGACTATAGATGTTCTGAAACATAAAACACAATGATATATGGAGATGGCAGGGGTTGATGATAAGACAACAGGGTGTTGTGGCATGTTGGCTGCCGGCCCTTCTAGCAGCCGAATCAGATGAGGAGGCGGCGTGGCAGTCAGGGTCAGCATCAAGGCAACCTGAGAGCTCTTGAGAAGGAATAGGGAATGGCACTGTCAGAGATAGAGATGGGGCGGAGCCTGGGCTGTCCATCATCCCTCAGATGGAGAGTCAACAGCCCCCAGGTCTGGAGGTGGCAGTTGAGGAAGAGGAGGAACAGCTGGGTCCGGTGCCTGATGCAGGATGCATGAAGGCAGAGGAGAGGAGAGCAATGGAAATCTATGGGCTAGTCCTGGGACGGTAGAACCACTGCTGCTAACGAAGCCCCATCCTAGCTCTGGGGATAAAAGGCAAGGGGCGGAGATGAATAAGTGTGGTAGACAACTATTCATCTCCCTGCCAGACAGACTTTTTAGGGTCAGAACACAGGGTTCACTACTACACTGTGGTTTATCCCCAATACATGAGCAATTGTCCCCAAGTCTGGGGATTAGTCCATGCAGTGCTGAACTGCATTAAATTAAAGCGAAGTATCTATCAGAATTAAAAATTGGCATTTCCTAGATCTTGTATTTGATTACTGTCTGTCGATCTGTGTCCAGAGGACATGATCCTGATGGATGGGTCCTAGTGATTTTCGATGGGATTCTGGCATGTTTAATTCCCATGAATGGAAACCGTCATCGATAAACAAAACCACAAAGCTGAAGGTCAGAGAAAAAGTAGCCTCAGTACATTATCATCATGGTGAGCCTGTTGAAATAATACTGTATTGCTGGAAAGAGCAGAGATAGGCTCAACAAATCTTCCCCGTGGTAGCAGTTCCAAATTCTGGCAAGGCACTACTTCTGTCATGTATCAAAGAGTTGAATGAAATAGGGACCAGTCTTGCTGCTATTATTATTATGGGATGGGTGGGACTTGCAGAGAAGGCTTTGTTTTATTTTTGATGAGCAGAGGGAACCCATCATCCTGGACCTAAAGTTTGTCACCAACTCTGCTGCTGTTATCAAGGTCATAAAATTGGGTGCCTGCATTACTGGAGTTATGAAAGCCAGGTGTGTGACTTTGGGCCAATCAACAGGAGATAATGAGTTCTAATCTCACCTTAGGCATGTAAGCCAGCTAGGTAACTTTGAGCCAATCATCAGGACAGGGTGAGTTCTAGTCCCGCTTTAGCCATAAAAGCCAGCTAGGTAATTATGAGCCAATCACCAGGACAGGGTGAGTTCTAGTCCCGCCTTAGCCATAAAAGCCAGCTAGGTAATTATGAGCCAATCACCAGGACAGGGTGAGTTCTAGTCCCGCCTTAGCCATAAAAGCCAGCTAGGTAATTATGAGCCAATCACCAGGACAGGGTGAGTTCTGGTCCTTGCTTAGCCATAAAAGCCAGCTAGGTAATTATGAGCCAATCACCAGGACAGGGTGAGTTCTGGTCCCACCTTAGGTATGAAAACCAGCTTGGTAACTTTGGGCCAATCACCAGCAGACAGTGAATTCTAATCCTGCCTTAGGCATGAAATCCAGCTAGATGACTTTGGACCAGTCCCTCTCTTTCAGCCCAACCCACCTCACAGGGTTGTTGTGGGGAAAGTAGGGAGAAGGAAGGAATATTAAATGTGTTTACCGCCTTGAGTTACTTATAAAATAATAAAGGCAGAATAAAAGCTAATCAATAAATATAGATTTATAATATATAAATAGTGTCGTAAGCAGCCTAGAGTCATTTGATGGTGAGATGGATGGCATATCCAAGTTTTTTGGACCCTACCCAGGCAGTGTTACCAGATGGAAGGAATTCTTTTGCTTCAGGTCCTTTCAACCTTTTTCTGATACTTTTGCAGAATAGCCACAGGTTACAACTGAATGCCTCTGGTAGAATCGTTCCATGACTAAGCAAATTGCAAAGCTCATTTTATTGATATTTACCTAAACCTTTAAAGTTTCGGATTTTATGGCCACCTGACTGCATAACAATTTTGTTTGGCAGGTCCTGTAGAAACAGCGTCCTTTAAAAAAAAATATATCAGCCAGATTTCAACCCCATATTTTCCTTCTGACAAGCAACAATTTCATGTAAAACCCATCAGAGCTTTTCACCTTTGGGCTCAGATTTACATTGTTTTGATTTTTTTTTGTTTCCTTGCTTTTCTGTTATAAACTCTATTCTTGGAGTCTGCACAAAAAAAAAGCTATTTGCCAACTCTGCCTGGTAACATTTAAGCGCACTGTTACACACAAGATTAAGTACGATAGCTTTTTAATGACTTGTGCTGTGCACTTTTGAACATAGAATAGATTGCTGTACATTTTGGTAAAAGCAACTGTCTTCCCCTCCTTGGTTGTCTGTCTGTTCAGAAAGAAACCCTATAAGGGGAGCAGTAGCTACACAACCATCCGCAATCGCCACACTTGTGTTGCAGGATGAGATTGCAGTTCTTCCCTTAAAGGAGGAACTGTGGTGTAACACAAAAACATACGCTTGGCATGCAGAAAGGGTCACTGCTTTGCAATTGTTGTTTAGTAGATTGAGGTGCTGGATGAATAACTAAGGCAGAGCTGGCTGGAGAATTCTGGGAGTTGAAGTCCCCAAGTCTTAAAGTTGCCAAGTTTGGAGACCCCTGAACTAAGGGAATTAGCTATGTTAATCTAGCAAGCTTGATAGTTGTCTTCCAATGCCTGAAGGGCTGCTGCAGAGAAGAGGGGATTGCCTTATTCTCCATAGGACAAGGAACAACGGGTGAAAGCTCTTTGAAAAGAGATTCAACCTGGAAATAAGGAGGACTTTCTTGACAATGAGAATGACTGATCAGTGGAACAGTGTTGTGGGTGCTCCATCACTGTTCAAAAAAATACTGGACAACAATTTGTCCAAGATAGAATAAGGACTCCTGCCTTGGGCAGTGGGCTGGACTAGAAGACCAAGATCCCTCCCAGATCTACAATTCCATGGTTCTATGAAGAGATGGATTCCACCCACAAACCGAAGTCTCTTGCACACTGTTATGCCTTGTTTTCTGCCTCTAGAGCTGTCCCTTCAGGACCTTTTGTGGGCCTTGCACTAGAGCAGGGGTGGAGAACTATGGCCCTTCTATGATGTGTGGACTTCAACTCCCAGAATTCCTGAGCCATAGCTGGCTCAGGAATTCTGGGAGTTGTAGTCCACAAGTCATAAAAGGGCCATAGTTCCCCACCTCTGCACAAGAGAAATCAGATGAAGCTGAAATGGTTGATAAGGCTTCAAGTAGGCTGGAAGCGAAACAAAACAGCCTTGTTGCACTCCTCACACCCACCTCTTCTTTGTGCTAAACTGAATCAAGGAACATGGGACATTAGAACCAACCAATACTAGCTCAGTGGATGGAGAGCATATCCAAACCCACCATTCCACTGGTTTTTTTTCTCTCTCTGTCTTTTCTTTGATGGCACAATTTCTCCCAGCTTCTTCAAAACAGCCACCTAACTTTTTAAAAAATTTCTGTTTCTGTAACAGGGATGGGCAAACTTTTTGACTCGAGGGCCACAATGTGTTCTTAAACTGGACTGGAGGGCCAGAACAAAAGCATGGATGGAGTGTTCGTGTGAACTAATATAAATTCAAAGTTAGATTACTTCACGTAGCCTTCTGGGAGAGCAAGAGAACCCTCCGCTCTTTCAGCTCCACGGGCCGGATAGAACAGCCGAACAGGCTGGATCCAGGCCCCGGGCTGTAGTTTGCCCACGGCTGTTTTATAATAAAGTCATAGATTGATTGTCCCGAAGTGAGAGAAAAGATAATATTTATAATACTATTAGGGCCAACTGAACATAGAAACATCATGTGTCTTCTTTATTGATTTTATTTTATTTTTATAGCCATCCATCTCAACAACAACCCTATTTCCACTTGCTTAGTCTAAAATGGAATTTGCCGTTTCTGAGCCGGTGGGCACATTTAGATTTGAGTACATGTTGTGGATAATCCTTAGCAAGCAGTTGTTTATTTTATTTATTCCTCGCATTTATATAGTCACCCATCTCACAAATGTGTCTCTGGGAAGCACATCATAGAACCAAAAAAGAAAAAGCAAACATTTTTTAAAAAATCCATGATAATAGAATCAATGTTATTAAAAAGAGTCTACAAAATAACATCTTGGATATTTCAAGCAAGGTAGCCATCTCAACAGATTTCCTTTGTGGGAAATTATTCCCTTATATTATGACAGAGAGTTTGCCTGTTCACAGAATGCTGCCATGAGGAGTTGCACCCATTTCCCAGAAGGCAAATTGGTGAAAATTCTCCTTCTTCCCCCGTGTAACTTCCTAGCATGTTTCCTGCCTTCTCCTAATGAAGTTGATGGTATCTTGAGGTAGAAACCAAGACAATGTTTAGAAACCATTGCTTTATTTTTCAGCATGGCAACCTCCCCCTTGATTTTTTTAAAGAAACATTTCAAGACAGTAAGGTAAAGGATTTGGCAGGGAGCAAGGGAAGGGTATCTGCCCATCCTTTGGTGCCTACAGGCATCCTGTATGGAGATGCCAGGACTGAACATGAGCTTCAAAATGCTTTGCAGAAAAGGTGTTGTAGTGGCATAAAGACAGAGGTCCTGGTGTTTGTGAAAACAGATCAACGTATACAAGGTAGAGAGGAAAACATGGCAGCCTTTTTGAAGGAAGATGTATTTCTCCTGGCCTCGTGACATTTTTGGAGTTTTGATAACCGATAGATAAATTGGTCTTTTCCATTCAAGCAGTAGAAGTGATAGTGCTATCTAAAGCAACTGGCTGGGGAATTCTGGGAGTTGATGTCCCCCAGGCTTAAAGTTGCTAAGGTTGGTTCTAAAGGACCTGGTCAATCCACCTCTTCCTTCAAACCTGTTAGAGTTTGGAATGGCAATTCTAATCCCTAAAAGCATTCATGAGATACCTCCCGAGTTAATTAAATGAGAATAAAATGACTCCAAGGTGCCATTCTGACTTGGCTATCCATCCAGCCATCTCAGAATCACTTTCCATCCTTTACGGCTCCCTGGTGTTTTCAGTGCTGCGCTTTTGACCAAAGCTTTTAAAAAATTCTCTTCTGAGCTGCCTCATTGCTTCTACCTGACTGAATTTATGCATTTGATCTATTTTCCAAAAGCAGTCCCTGTTTCATTAGGGATCTCGCTCTAGCAGCAGGCTGTCCAAAGGAAAGTATTGTTCCGGCTCTCGCAGTTTGCACGTGTATGAAAAGGCCCAATATCTTGGATAATTCAACCTCTTTCAACTTAGCCAAGAGGAAAAATTTCAGAGTCTTCGGGGCTATTTGCTTCAAAGCAGGCAGGCCTCTTGCTTCAACAGGCCTGAGCTTGCAACTATTTACGGTTCTCTTGCTGAGTTGCTTATAAAATAGGCTACATATAGTTTTTTTAAGAGGTCTTTTATCCACCAAATGTATCCTGAGGTTAAAGGCCAGAGCTATACTGTACAAAATTGAGACTAGAACTTGACAGTGCAGTGTTTCTGCCTAAGGCAGTGTTTCTCAAGGTTGGCAAGATTCTACAGAGGAATTATTGAGTCTGTCATCTGCACCTCTATAACTGCCTGGTTTGATTCTGCAACCCAACAGGACAGGCACAGACTTCAGAGGGTAATTAGGACTGCAGAAAAAACAATTGCTATCAACCTGCCTTCCATCGAGGACCTGTATACTGCACGAGTCAAAAAGAGGGCTGTGAAAATATTTAGAGACCCCTCACATCCTGGACATGAACTGTTTCAACTCCTTCCCTCAAAACGATGCTATAGAGTACTGCACACCAGAACAACTAGACACAAGGCCAGTTTTTCCCCAAACGCCATCACTCTGCTAAACAAATAATTACCTCAACACTGTCCAACTATTCACAAAGTCTGCATTACTGTTACTGTTAATCTTCTCATTACTCCTTATTGCCCGTCCCCTCCCACTTGTGACTGTATGACTGTAACTTTGTAACCTTACGATTTATATTGTTTCCTAGTATGATTTGATTGCTTATTGTACCCTATGACTGTTATTATTGCACCTTATGATTCTTGACTTTTCTTTTATGTATACTGAGAGCATTTGCACCAAGACAAATTCCCTGTGTGTCCAATCACACTTGGCCAATAAAGAATTTGATTCGATTCGATTCTATCTTGAAGATGTGTGGACTTCAACTCCCAGAATTTTGGGCATTGAAGTCCACAGATCTTCAAGCCACCAAATTTGAGAAACAGTGATTTTGGAAATTTTTTAAAAACTTTTAACTTGGGAAATTTTAAAAAATGCAAAATATTGCTCTGAGAAGTGCACATGGAATTCCAGGTGGTGTGTTTACCTGAAGACATTAGCTTAAATGGGGAGGAAGAGGTTCTTAGATTCAAAATGTGCTGGCTAGGGAATTCTGGGAGTTGAAGTCCACACCTCTTCAAGCTACCAAATGTAGAAACACTGGCCTTTAAAGCATAATTCAGCTCCTGTGTGACTGTGTTCGTTAATTCTAAGGGATTAACATGCTAGCCAGATAGTAGAAGCCAAATCACGGGGTATGTCATCTGAATTTTTGCTGCTCTTACGGTTAGACACGGCTGAGACTGCCTTTAGACAATGTTTGAAGATGTCAAATGTCAGAACAAGCTAAATCAAACTATAAAATTATCTCATCCATTCAGTGGGGGCAGCCAGGCCATACCCTGCAAAACACTTTTTCTCCTTTACCTCCTCCAAGTACAGATCACTCTTTTCTAGAATTGATTCCACCTTTAACTACCTTCAGCAACCTTAGAGGGCAAATTTAATCGCATCCCAGTAGCACAGGGACTACTCCCAAGTATCATAGGTGAAAGTGAGTGTATAGAGTGTTTTTTTTGATACAATAAATGTTATTCTGATTTGAGACTGAGGCCACTTCTCTTCTGTAGAAAAGGAAACATGCCTTGACCTTCATGATGTGTTTCATATAAATTACATTTTAGCTGAGTATAATTCTAAAGTCACTTACTTTTGTAATGCAACATTTTGTGTCCTGACAGGGTGCACCATTGTAAGAGTGCTGCCATGGGATAAATTAATTATAGGTTGTTCTCAATTTACAATCATTTAGAGGTTGCTATGATGGACTCCCACCCAAAAAAGCTACTTAAAACATAGTTCCAGAAGCCCCCCACCATCACATAACTGCATTTCAGTCACTTGGCATCCAGCTCACCTTTAGGACCAGTTGCAGTGTTTTGTGGTTACATCACTGTATTTTATGACACTTTATTTTGCCAGTTTCCAGCAAAAAAGCCCTATAGGAATACTTTGATTCATTTTACAACCATCGAGTTTGCTTAACAACCTCCACAAAAAAGTCATAAAATTAGATCCAGTCGCACGGGGGCCTTGACTTACAGCTGTCATGACTTGTGACAGAAATTCTGAATTCAATTTATGCTCATAAGTCGAGAACTACTTGTAATTGTAAAATGGATAGATATTATACTGTGCCATATCAAATTATGCCGTAAGAGTATAAGTAATGTGATCAGACTACTCTGTTAATTATATTTAATGATAGTTTTATGTGATTTCTCCTCTATAACCCTAGTAATGTTTTATTATTACAGATTAAGTAGTGTAATTTTTAATTGGCCAAGTCTAATCAAAATAAAAGTTTACGTGTGGGAATTTTTGAGCAAAAAGAAAGATGCTGATAGAAGAGAATATTTGTAGCTCAGGACTGAACCGTAGGGTCCTTGGTGCTCTCTGAGCTTGGTGGTTTTCTTGCAGACATTTCATTACCTAACTAGGTAACGTCATCTGTGCTAGCTGGCCATGGGGTTTGCTCTCATTTTATATACTAGTGGCTTTCCCTGTCAGTGTTGGTGGGAATGCTGTTGGTGGTTTCTTGACTGGGATGTTATCTAGTATGGTCATGGAATGTCTGCAAGGAAAGCATGAAGCCCACAGAGCACCAAGGACCTCACAAAAAGAAGGGTTCTGTTGTTGAAAGGGCTTTAAAAATGGTGTTCAGTTTAGAAAGTACTAGTAATGAACCTTCAGAAAAAAAATTCTAGCTTTCCAGCTAAACCAATGGGAAAGTCCTTCCTGGATCTACCAAGAATGGTCTTCTTGATGGAAGAGGCTATAAAAAAAATCTCATTTCTAGGCTTGGCCATGAATCTGTAACTGCTCCTTTCCCAAAGGATACTTATAGAAACAAGTAGCTGAAATATCTGAGAGATAGTTGTATCTTTTATTCAAGAAAATGAAGAGCTTGGGAATTTTCTGCCACCGAGCCATCTTCAGGAGAATCTCTATTGAGCAACTGGCACAAAACCAATTTAACATTAATGTAGTAGACCTAGCTCTGTTTTCCCAATTCTTAGTTGATCATTTTGTAGAAGAGAGATTTCCTGGAGAATCATAGAGAAGATCCTACCTATGTTAGTCACTACGAATCAATGATGGCTTGATGGCACTCAGTCAACCAATCTTGGACAATAATACACTGCTTTCTTTTTAAGACTTGAGAGTTCTTCTGCATATTGGGGACACTGAATACAGCTATGCTCACAACATTATTTTTCTGTGGCTTCCTTTCCATCACCCAGAGCTGCGGTGGTGCAGTGGTTAGAGTGCATTACTGCAGGCTACTTCTGCTGATCACCGGCTGCCAACAGTTTGGCAGTTCAGGTCTCACCAGGCTCAAGGTTGATTCAGCCTTCCATCCTTCCGAGGTCGGTAAAATGAGGGTCCAGATTGTTGTGGGCAATATGCTGACTCTGTAAACTGCTTAGAGAGGGCTGTGAAGCACTATGGAGCGGTATATAAGTCTAAGTGCTATTGAGAAGGAGGGAGGGAGGGAGGGAGGGAGGGAGGGAAGGAAGGAAGGAAGGAAGGAAGGAAGGAAGGAAGGAAGGAAGGAAGGAAGGAAGGAAGGGAGTTTGATTAGGTTGACTCAACCTTCCATCCTTCCGAGGTGGGTAAAATGAGGACCCAGACTGTTTGGGGGGGCAATATGCTGACTCTGTAAACTGCTTAGAGAGGGCTGTGAAGCACTGTGGAGTGGTATATAAGTCTAAGTGCTTTTATTATATATATTGTAAATGTATATAGATTCTTCTTCTTCTTGTGCCATATATCCGTCATCGGATGTTGCCGATCCTATTTTTATCAACAGCGGCACAAAAAAGTGCCGTTGAGTTCTGTCCAAACCGGCCCCTTAGATTTTGAAGCCATGATGTTCTTCTTCTTCCTGGACTTCACTTGCCTTCAAATGTCTTCAAATGTAAATGTCTATGGAGATTCTCAATCATAATCCAGGTCATGGTTGTCCCAAAGGTGTTTTTCCAAAAGACAACTGGACACTCTTAGGGGGAGTGGGGGTTTCCTTTAAAATGTTTTGCTTCTCATCCAAGAAGCTTCTTCAGTTCTAACTGACTGGTGGAGAATGGAAGGGTTTATATTCTTAGCAGTCATCTGTTGGTCAGCACTCTGGGAGTCCCTCACTTTCCCAAGAAAGTCCAGCTGCATTTTGGAAAAGCACCTTTGGGACAAAGTGTATTGTAATGTGTGTTCATACCTGAACTCCACATCATAAGCTACCTTCAGGAGATAAAAACACATATTTAATTTAATTTCATTTAATTATGAGATTTATATACTGCCCTATCTCCCGAAGGACTCAGGGCGGCTTACAGTACTAAAAAACATATAATATAAATGTTAAAAATAAATTAAACCCAGGAAAATCTCATAATCATAAAAACTAAAACATTAACCCATTTAACCCCCCCCCCTATCAGTCCAGGTAGGCCAGTTGAAATAGCCAAGTTTTTAGACCACGGCGGAAGGCTCGGAGGTCCGGGGCCACCCAGAGCTCCAGGGTCAGCTGATTCCAGAGGGCGGGTGTCCCCACAGAGAAGGCCCTATTCCTGGGGGCCGCCAGCCAACACTGTCTAGCTGATGGCACCACCAGGGGGCCCTGCCTGTGGGAGCGTACTGGGCGTCAGGAAGTCGTTATCAGCAGCAGGGTTTCCTGCAAGTATCCCGGTCCAATGCCATGAAGGGCTTTATAGGTCAGCACCAGCACCTTGAATCTCACTCGGAGGGCAACCGGTAACCAGTGCAGATATTATGTTGATGATGATCTGTTCGTTTATTTCTTGCTTCAAACTAGATTGCTGGTGGCTTTGTATCGTTCTACTTTCCAGTGTCAGCTAGAAAAAGAAGGGAATTCAGTGAACTTGAAAGAATAATTGTCACAAGAAAGGGAAACCTTTGTGACGTGGGGCAAAATAGTAGCACTTGTTAACAATCCTTTAGTGCATTTTATGCATTTAAAGACATGGGGTCTGTAAAAGGATTCTGTGTAAAGTAAAAACTATTTCTCTGCCCCCCTCCCCATTTCAATTAAACAAACGGGGCAGGGGGCAGAGAAATCTTTTATTATTATCCTTTGCTGGTGGGAAGGGGAGCCAGGAAACTGTCATTCTTATTTCTCTGTCCTTGATGAAGGGGTGGGTGACTTATCACATTAAAACAACCCCATTAGTGTGTTACTTTTGCAATATCCAGATAATTGCTTGTGCCCCAGGCCCTTGCTCCCGTGTGCCTGGGTGGGTGCTTTGTCAGTATTTGTCAGCGTGTTTGCCAGGAAGCCACGTTGCTTGGAGCTGATGCATTACTTCGCCTAATAGGCAGGGGCATAACAACCACAGCCATTAATATTGCAGAATCCTTAGAGCTGATAAAAGGGAAGGCAAGCATCATCTGAAAGGATATGGTTTTTCATCACCTGGCCCTTTTGTAAACAGGCTACAGAAGGAGCTTACTTAAAGGACCGAAGCTTGTAGATTAGGAAGCAGGAGGAGAGGTTTAACCCAGAGGGTCGTGAGTTTGTCTCAAAGTCATGCCAGCAATCGTTCGTCAAAACTCTTGGTTTGCCGTCTCATAGACACTCAGGCAGATCCAGCAGAATTTTATCTTCTTTTTTTATTGCCCTGGTGAATAAGGACCCGTCTTTAAGTTGCAAGGCTGGCAATAAGGTGGGCCATTCCAGAATAATTGCAGTGGCAGAAGAGCAGAGAAAGTAAGAAGATCATGTATTTTCCACAATACTCTTGCTGGCTTTGCCTCCGACTTTTAGATTCATTGTTTAATCTATTTTATAACTGCTACCACTAGAAAATACAGGTAGTCCTGACCAAACAATGGCAGTTGGGACAGGAATTTCTGTTGCTAAACAATGCGTTTGTAAAGTGTGATGTCGCAGGACACCTCACTTAACAGGGGCAATTCCGGCAGCAGTCCCATTGTCTTCATTAAGCAAGGCTTGCAGGTCTTTATGCAAGGACCTCCTCGCAACTTCCTGCCGGCTTCCAACAAGCAAGTCAGTGGGGAAGCCGGCAGGAAGTCGTAAATCCCAGGCAGCTTGCAAGCAGGCCAGTGGGCAGGTAAGCTATGGCATGGTGTTCTGACCCAAACCTGGTTCCAAGAGAGCAAACACAAGACAAAGGCAGCAGCACAACCTTTTAATGTTTCATCTATGAATCCTGTCTCTTCACAGATAAAAGGCTGCTTCCAACTAATTAGCTCCGACAAGAAAGAGCCTTGCCAAGTTTTTGCAAGGCTGCCAAAAAACAACAGATAAGAAATAGTTTACAACACAAGAGTCTTCAAATACCAACTGTAAGGTCCACGAGGCTGAGTTTCAAAATGTCTTTCCTTCCTACAAAGAACGTTCACTTCACAGCTGGCTTTTATCTTCTTGAAGGAGGGGCAATGGCAACTTGCAGACTTACTCCCGAGTCGCCCATGCTGCTGCAGCTGCTCTTTCCTGCGAGCAATCCTGTGCGCATGTGCACTTGGCACAGGCTCCTCGGGAACCTCCTCATCATTGCTGCCAGCCCCCACAATCTCTGAAGGCAGCAGTCTGAGTCCTCGCTCTCCTCAGCCGTCCGCACCTGCTGCCGGCTAACCACAACACATGGTGCAAATGCAGTAGGGCAGGGGATGGCTGCTGTCAGGGAGGGTGTGCAGACAGCTGCCACAATCAGGGAGTGCTGTGGGCAGATGTGCTTGCAGATGTGCAAGATATTCACGCTCTCATCCTCTGTAGCCCAGGGTGGGCAGTTAATATTCCCAAGGGGCCACATGCAAAACTGGGACTGTAGAGAGCTAAACATATAGGACTGTGGGCTGGACAAGGACAGCCAAAGGGCTGGATGTGGCCCATGGGCCGTAGAATGACCAGGTCTGTTATAGCCAGTTACCTCGGGAGAAAAAGTGGTGGGAATGGAGACAACTTACAGGAGCCACTTGTGACTTTCCCTGCCAGATTCCACTTTGACTTTGCTTGTGGGAAGCTGCCAGAGAAGTGGCAGTCACATGACTGTGTGGATGCTGTAACTCTGGGCCAGTTGCCAAGCACCTGGGCCACAATCACATGACCACACAGTGATGCTGTAACAGCCGCAAGTTCGAGAACCGGTAGAAAGTACCATTCTTCCAGTGCTGTCATGACTTCAAATGTTCACTGAATGAATGGTGTTAACCGAGGACTACCTATATACAATATCATTAAGGGAACATGAGAAAACACCAAAACAGAGAAGTAAAAAAATATTTAAAAAAAAATCCTGGTTCTTTTCACTGGGACCAGCTTGATTGAAGTAGGCTGTTGGAGGGGAATTTATTGTTCTTTTGAACTGCATTGTTATCTGGCTGTTCTATGCATCCATTTATCCATCCTTTCATTCATTCATTCATGGAATCTGTATGGTCACCCATCCAGCTCAAATAATTGCAACTGTGGGCACTGGGAGGACATTAAATTCTATGAATGAATGAATAACTGATGTGCCAGTTGGCACCTCCTGAATTTGAGGGAGAGCTTTCTGCAGTGGGCACAGCCTGACTCAGAATGACTGTTACACATTCAGCTCTTGGGAGTGGGCTTTTATTGTCAGAAGCTGGTTTGAAGGCATAAATGTATGCCCTAGGCAGAGCTCTGTGGAAGAAGAGTAGAAAACAAATACATCTGAATTAGAGACTCTTAATTTTTTTGTGCCCTGGAACTTGTTGAAATTCCCATGGAATCTGTCTGTGTGACTGTCTATCTAAATATAGAAATCTGTCTGTCTACCTACCTATCTAGCTATCATATATCTGACTGTTTATCTATCTATCATCTATCTATCTATATCTACCTATCTACCTACCTACCTACCTATCTATCTTATCTATCTACCTACCTATCAATCTACCTACCTTCCTACCTATCTATCTATATCTATACCATTGTTATCTATCTACCTACCTACCTACCTACCTACCTACCTGTCAGCTGGTGCTCCATTCAAAATCCAAGAAAGAAATACTTAGACTCCATTAGTTAGAGAAAAGATATCTTTTACTGGAAATCAAGTGGTAGCATCAAAGGAATTCTGAATCTGAGAAAATGAGTGCGTAAATCACATATACAAAGTGATGGCAACATTCCCACCCACAATAATTCAAACTGTCCATCCAATTAAAAGTTGTATGTAATGTCATGTGGGCATCTTCAGGTGTGATGTGGCATCTGTCCGTTGACCTTCACATATTTTGATAAAGAGGTGCGCTTGCGCATAGCATAAGAAAGAAGCATAAACAAGAAACTTCCCCCCACAACATACAGTTTATTCTCTGAAACCTCCAGCTCGCTTCCCATAACTATTTCACCCCCCCCCCATTATTTATGACAGCCGAAAGATGCAAAGCAAAGGAAAAAAATCTTGAAGGCTGACCTTCGGCCCTCCTGCAAAAGAGGCGTTAGCCCTATAAAAGAAAGAGAATACAAGATAAAAGAACAATATACATTTGACACAATACTATAACATTTTAAGGTTTGTCAGGATATTTAGCACGAAATGCCTGTACAAACCTGGGGGCTCAAACATCCTTTTCATTCACCCATTCTGACTGGGAAGGAGGAAAGTGTTTCCAGATGACTAAATATTGGATTCAACCTCTTTGTCTCCTAGAATCCAAAATTTCTTTAATTTCAAAATGTTCACCCTCAATTAGAAGTGGAACGGGGGGATCGACCTGAGCTGGTCTCAGGTTGGAGGTATGTTCAGATTTCAATAAACTAATATGGAAGACAGGATGGATCTGTCTAAGGGTTTTTGGTAATTACAGTTGGACTGCCATGGGATTCACAATCTGTTCAATCGGAAAAGGTCCAACATATTTAGGCCCCAGCTTTTTTTACTTTTGTGTGGTCTGCAAATATCTAGTGGACAAGAAAACTTTGTCTCCAACTTGATATTGTTTCTGTGGAGCTCTCATTTTGTCTGCAAATTTCTTATGAGCTTGATGAGCATCATCCAATGCTTTACAGGTAACCGGCCAGGTAAGCTGGAGTTGGGTTATCCACTCACTCAATGACTGAATATTATGTTTCTCCTGTGGAAGCTCCGGTATGGGTATAAAGTCTTGTCCCGAAGCCACTTTAAATGGAGTAAACCCAGTGCTACTATGAACCGAATTGTTATATGCCACCTCAGCAAATGGCAATAGGTCAGCCCAATCATCTTGTTGATAATTAATATAGCATCTAAGATATTGTTCCAAAACCGAGTTAGTCCTCTCACAGGTTTGAGGGTGGTGGGTGGAGCTTAAGCCCTGGGCAGAGCTCAATAACTTCAGGAACTCCTTCCAAAAGTTTGAGGTAAATTGGACCCCTTTCTGAGATTATCCATTCAGGAACACCATGTAACCTATAGACATGTAAAATAAACAGTTTAGCTAAGGTTTTCGCAGATGGGATTTTTGCACAAGGTATGAAATGTACCTGTTTGGAAAACAAATCAGTTACCACCCAAATAACTGTATTTCCCCCGCTTTCAGGTAATTCCACTATAAAATCCATAGAAATTTTTTCCATGGAGCAGTCGGTCTAGCTACATTTTGTAGTAGGCCTGCTGGTTTACCAGGCGGCCATTTGGCTGATGCACAGATAGGACAACTAGCCACATAACCTTCAATGTCTTTTTTCAAAGTAGGCCACCAAAATTGCCTTTCAACCATTTTGGGTTTTTATGAACCCAAAATGTCCAGCAGCTTTAGAATCATGAGCTTGTTGTAACATTTGGTTTCTCAACTTTGCTGGCACATATAATTTAGCTCCCACCCATGCCAATCCATCTCTAACCGTACAGTTATTTGAGTGAGTCAGGAACCAATCATCAGTTTTCAGGGCTTCTTTTAACTGTGCAGATAAATCATTTGATAAATCAACTTCCCCATTTTTCTGGACCCTAGTAACCATTGGAGCTGCCAAATGTCTAGTTGGGACAATAGGGTGGATCATTTTGGATGGGCACTATTATATTGAGGCAATCTAGATAACGCATCCGCCATGAAGTTCCTCCCCCCTGGAATGTACTTCAATGAAAAATTAAACCGTTTGAAGTACTGAGCCCAGCGAATTTGCTTAGGCGACAGTTTCCGAGGCATTTTTAGAGCCTCTAAATTCTTATGATCCATCCACACCTCAAAGGGGTGTTTTGCCTCTTCTAGAAAATGCCTCCAGATTAACAGAGCCCAACAAACTGCAAAAGCTTCTTTTTCCCAAATGGCCCATCTTCTTTCTGTCTCAGTTAGTTTACGGGAAATATATGCACATGGTTGCAGAGTCCCCGTCTCATTTGCTTGTAGCAACACTGCCCCCACTGCTACATCACTTGCATCAGC
The DNA here is from genome assembly GCA_009733165.1 of Naja naja. Classification (NCBI taxonomy): domain Eukaryota; kingdom Metazoa; phylum Chordata; class Lepidosauria; order Squamata; family Elapidae; genus Naja; species Naja naja. Next base: position 10,056,078 of record CM019160.1, read on the forward strand.
TTGGATTACAAAAGGGGCATCCATGTCCGGGTGCTTGAGCACCGGCTGAGCGGCAAAAAGTCATTTCAGCTTCTCAAAAGCGGCTTGACACTCCATGGACCACTCCAGCAGCCTACTAGGCTTCGGTTTCACCTCCCCCTTGGTTTTTAGGAGATTTGTAATAGTTAGTGCAATCTTCGCAAAAGCTGGGATAAACTGACAGTAAAAATTAGCAAATCCCAGGAAACTTTGTAATTGTTTCCTGGTGCGGGGTTGGGGCCCATTCCAAGATGGTGTGAACTTTCTCTGGATCCATTTCTATACTGTCATGTGATATGCGATAGCCCAAATAGTCAATTTTCTCTTGGTGGAATTCACACTTGGATAGCTTCATGTACAGTTCAGCACTTCGAAGTTTTTCTAAAACTGAACACACTAGTTTCACATGTTCATCAGGGATCTCAGTGTAGATAAGAATATCATCAAGATAAACCAGCACTCCTTTGTATAAATGTTCATGGAAAACTTCGTTTATCATTTCCATGAATACCGCAGGGACCCCTGTAGACCAAACGGGAGAACGTTGAACTGGAAACATCCCATTGGGCAATTAAAAGCAGTTTTCCATTCATTTTCTTCCTTGATTCGAACTCAGTAGTAAGTTTCTCTCAAATCGAGTTTCATAAAAATGTTCCCTTTGGCCAGGTGGGCCAACATGTCCTTCATTAAGGGGAGGGGGTACATGTTCTCCACCAAAATCACATTTAAATTTCTATAATCAACACATAAATGAAGCGAGCCATCTTTCTTCTCACGGAACCGGTACCTGAGGTCTAGCAGGTTGGGTGAAACCTCGTTCCAGATTTTTATCAATAAATGACCGCAGCTCCTCTAGCTCCCATGGTGTCATCGAGTACAGTTTAGGTTTTGGGAGTTTCACTCCTGGCAAAATTTCAATACTGCAATCTGTTGAGCGATGGGGGAGGGGAAGCTTGTCCGAGGCCTTTTCACTGAACACCTCCTTTAAATCCCAATATTCTTCAGGAATTTTCTCCTCCCCCCTCAGGTTCTCACTGCCCATAGATGCCAGCTCTGTGGAATTCTGGGGTTTCAGTTGAGATTGCCCCTTCCCTTCTGGGGGTTGGTCAGTGCGTATGCATAACGATCCCCTCCTCCAATCCACTTTCAGAGCCAGGGCAAACCTAGTAGTAGGGTGCGCTCCATTCCAGGGGTGACAATAAAACACAAAGTCTCTCTATGCCTCCCCATCATCATTTCCACTGGTTCCATTATGAAATGTGCAGGGCCGCCCCCAGCTACCGATCCATCCAGTTGGCAAAATGCTGTGGGAGTTTTTAAAGTCCCTAGCCTTAAACCCAGTTTCTCCACAACTTCTGAACTGATTACGCACCTTGTGCACTCAGAGTCTAACAAGGCCAACATTTCCCCTTGGGCTCCTGATGTGGGTACCCATAATCTCACTGGGATGGTCATTGGGCCCTTGTTTGGACTTACCAGAGGGTCGTCTTCTGATTCAGATTCACTTTTACCACAAGAGGTCAGAGTTCCCAGCTCCTCTCCTTTCAGAGGGGCGATCTCTACAACCTCCCCACTTTAAGAGCTGTTTCACGAGGCTTGACTGGAGTTTTTTCAGGTTTTCTTCCTCCTCCTGCTGCCCCCTTTGGCTCTAGCTTGGCACGGCAGTCTGCAGCCTGGTGACCTTCCTTCCCACATCAGAAGCATGCAGTAGTCTTGGGTTTTGCTGCCAGCCCTCCCTTTTGAGGTTTTGAAGCTTCTCGAGGCCTGGTGGGGGAAGACTTGCTGCAACCAAGCCCCCCGCCCGTGTCTGTTTCGGGTCAGATCAATTTCCACTTCTGCTGCCAGCACGTACCAGAGCTGCAACTCCCTGAGTTCTGGCAATGCAGCTCTGATAAACATCTTCATTCAGCCCATCTTTAAAAGCTTCTATCAGGGCTCCCTGGGATCAACCTCAAATATGACATGCCAGCTCTCTAAATTCCTGGGTGTATTCGGCCACTGATCTCCGCCCCTGATTTATGGTTTTCATCCTAATCCTAGCCTTACGTTCAGCTAGTGGGTCTTCAAAAGTGGCGCGCAACACTGTCATGAACAGGTCATAATTCATCAGCTGCGGGGCATTATCATTATGCAAAGTCACCATCCATTTTGCAGCTGTCCCTTCCAAAGCCCTGGTAACACATCTGACTTTAGCTGCTTCTGAGGAAAAATCCTCCCCATATTCTTCCATGTGGCTCCAGACCTGGGCTAGGAACAATCCTAACTCCTTGGGATCCCCTCCATATTTTACTTCTGCCAATATCAAATACAATATCAAATGATATTGGCGTCTCCTGCCAATATCAAATGCCGATCGCCCTGTGCGTGCGCACAGACGGGACTCTCGGGTGCCGTTGGCTAGACAATGTCGGCTGGCGGTGCCTCGGGGAAGGGCCTACTCTGTTGTGGCCCCACCTTGTGGAATCAACCCCCTTTGGAGCTCCTTTTGGCTCCTGATCTTCGCTCTTTCCGCCGCGATCTGAAGACCTGGTTGTTTGAACAGGCTGGGCTGGACTGACCTCCTGGGGGTTTTAATTTATTTTAATTGTTTTTAGCGATTGGGCTTGTTAGGTTTAATTCTTTTTAAAATATTTATTGTTGTTGTGTTTTAACTGTGAGCCGCCCCGAGTCCTTGTGGAGGGGGGGCAGCATACAAGTCCAAATAAATAAATAAATAAATAAATAAATAAATAAATAAATAAATAAATACTTCCAGAGGCACCTTTGGAGTTCGACGCCTTCGGGCAATTGCTCCCCCCGCCAGGGGCCCCTGGGCTGCCGCCGCCTATTGCACTGGCCCAGGTGGATTTATGGGGATAGCTGCTTGGGCTCTCCCAGCTGGGGCTGCCTCCCCCCTTTCCCTCTCATACCTTTGCTCAGCATGAGTTCCTCCGACAGCTTCATTCAGAAGATGTAAGGCTTGAGCTAATAAAAAATTCCTTCTTTCATCCTCTTGCCATGGATCTTCTCCTCTGCACTGTCGAGTAGTGGTCGCTCCTGGAGGGGTTTCTTCCTCCAGATCCTTCCAGCCAACTCCCAGAGACCATTTAGGCTTTACGGATGGCTTCTCATCAGGATGTAGCTCTGCTAACAGCTCAGCTTCCCCTGCAGCATCTAACAGCAGGGAAATTGGCCTTCCCGCCGCTCCCAGGTCTTCTTGGTCACTGGCTGGATTAGACATTGTTTTCAGACCCCCTCGGAAGAAAAATATTAATTCTCCGGGTGGGCCGGTAAACTGAGATTCAGAATAATGTCAGCTGGTGCTCCATTCAAAATCCAAGAAAGAAATACTTAGACTCCATTAGTTAGAGAAAAGATATCTTTTACTGGAAATCAAGTGGTAGCATCAAAGGAATTCTGAATCTGAGAACATGAGTGCGTAAATCACATATACAAAGTGATGGCAATGTTCCCACCCATAATAATTCAAACTGTCCATCCAATTAAAAGTTGTATGTAACGTCATGTGGGCATCTTCAGGTGGTGATGTGGCATCTGTCCGTTGACCTTGACATATTTTGATAAAGAGGTGTGCTTGTGCATAGCGTAAGAAAGAAGCATAAACAAGAAACTCCCCCAACTTATACAGTTTATTCTCTGAAACCTCCAGCTCGCTTCCCATAACTATTTCATCTCTCCTCCCCCCCGTTACTTATGACAGCCAAAAGATGCAAAGCAAAGGAAAGAAATATTGAAGGCTGACTCTATCTATCTATCTATCTATCTATCTATCTATCTATCTATCTATCATCTACCTACCTACCTATATCTATATCTCTGTCTGTCTCTATATATCTATCTATATCTCTACATCTTTATCTATCTACCTACCTACCTATCTATATCTCTGTATCTATCTATCTATCTATCTATCCATCCATCTATCATCTACCTACCTACCTACCTATCTATATCTATATCTCTGTCTGTCTCTATATATCTATCTATATCTCTACATCTTTATCTATCTACCTACCTACCTACCTATCTATATCTATCTATCTATCTATCTATCTATCTATCCATCCATCCATCCATCTATCATCTACCTACCTACCTACCTACCTATCTATATCTATATCTCTGTCTGTCTCTATATATCTATCTATATCTCTACATCTTTATCTATCTACCTACCTACCTATCTATATCTCTGTATCTATCTATCTATCTATCTATCCATCCATCCATCCATCTATCATCTACCTACCTACCTACCTATCTATATCTATATCTCTGTCTGTCTCTATATCTATCTATATCTCTACATCTTTATCTATTTATCTACCTACCTACCTATCTATATCTCTGTATCTCTGTCTCTATCATCTATCTATCTATCTATCTATCTATCTATCTATCTATCTATCTATCATCCATCTATCCAAACAGATGTTTGATGGTGTGCAATAAAAATAAGCTTGCAGTCTCTATGCAGTCAGCAATTTGCCCATACAGTTCAAACTGTCAAATTTCTTAATCTTATAATAAAAGAAACCATCAGAAAGTCATTAAAAAAGAAAGGGACTAATTAGAAAGCTTGAGGGAAATGGGAATGTTCTACAGGAATGCAGTTGTCCCCAGTGACTTTAATTTGTATGAGACACTTTGCCAACATTTTATTTGGAAAGCTCAGGGCCAATACCGCCCATCAGGAACACTCTGCAAATGTGCCAATCATCCTTCATTTTACTACTGTTTACACATTGGGGACTCTCTGTGTTGGGCCTTGGTATTTTTGAACAGAGATGCGCTCTTATTGTACAGAAAGAAAGACCTAAGATTCTAGACTGTTCTCTGCCTTCTTGGTATTGATAATGCTTTTCAGGTATGGATGAAAAAATGTCTTTAAATCAATGTTTCTTAACCATGGAAACTTTAAAATAGGTTTACTTCAACTCCCAGAATTCTCTAGACAGCATGCTGGCTGGAGAATTCTGGGAGCTGAAGTCTACATAACTTAGAAGTCACCATGCTTTGAGAAACACCGCTATAAATTGTTTTCTTTGAATGTATGGAGACAAAAAAGCAAAAATTGGCTTAGGAACCTCCATGTTCTTAATCCAATGCTACTGATGTTGTGTAAGTTCTCAAGAACCTCCATAGACAGTACATTAAAATGTGCTAAGGTTTAAGTGCCTGCCTGAATTTGGGCACTCCTTGTAGATATCTTGTTGACTTAAAGAGACGTGCCTGATTGCTCAGGAAATCATATAAAGTGATCATTTAAAGTCTAATATTTTCCTGCCAGGAAAGCCCCAATGTGCTGTCAGCAAAGGAAACCAACCACTTTGCTTTCTAATTTAAGTGAACAGATTTCTCACAACACTGAGTGGGTGTAGTGATATTTGGGGAAGACCTTGGGAGACCGGCAAAGGGATGACGAAAGGTCAAATAAGAGACAGTCTAGAAGAGGAGATAGTGGATGGGATAAGAGGCTCAGAAGGCACACATGCGCACACACACACACACACACGTATGTTTCTTGGTTTGTACAATTGATGGGAAAGAATTATTCTTTCAGACTTGGAAGACTAATATCAGCCTCATGAAATTAACCAGATAGGAATTAAAACCAGCTGAGCTTATTCTCCTCTGTTGTAAAGCTACATTGACAGAATCCTGCAAGTCTGAGAATACTATCCCCCCCCTCCACCAAGAACTATGGAATGTTTCTTCTGACACTCTCTCTTCCAACCAATCTCTGTCTGGGGGCTATGCTGTCTCTTATCTCAGAGGTCCCCAACCTCCTGGCTGGAGCCCAGTATTGGGCTGCAGCCTGTTCAGGAACTGAGATGTGCAAGTGGCAGGCGAGTACGTGCGCACACAGCTCCATTTACGTGAGCGGCAGGCAGTTGCGCACATGTGTGAATGCTGCCCGCTCATGCAAATGTTAGCTGCATGTACATTGCCACTCACACAGAACCATTTCCTCCCCCCGCCACCCACCTGGCTGGTTTGCAAAGTGAGTTAGGTTGGGGACCACTGTGTTATCTGACCATTCTATTTAGCAACTCCTTTGTGCCCAGTGTCCCAAGATCTTTCCCTCATGCCATTACTGTAGGGCAGATTGATCCAGTTGGGCTTCCAGATCTTAGGACTGCAGAAAAAACAATTACTACCAACCTGCCTTCCATTGAGGACCTGTATACTGCACAAGTCAAAAAGAGGGCTGTGAAAATATTTACAGACCCCTCACATCCTGGACATAAACTGTTTCAACTCCTACCCTCAAAACGACGCTATAGAGCACTGCACACCAGAACAAGTAGACACAAGAAGAGTTTTTCCCTGAATGCCATCACTCTGCTAAAGAAATAATTCCCTCAACACTGTTCAACTATTTACAAAGTCTGCACTACTATTACTATTAATCTTCTCATCACTCCTTATCACCCATCCCCTCCCACTTGTGACTGTATGACTGTAACTGTCGCTTGTATCCTTACGATTTATATTGACTGTTTCCTAGTATGATTTGATTGCTTATTGTACCCTATGACTATTATTAAGTGTTGTACCTTATGATTCTTGACTCTTGACAAATGTATCTTTTCTTTTATGTATACTGAGAGCATTTGCACCAAGACAAATTCCTTGTGCGTCCAATCACACTTGGCCAATAAAAAAAAAGAATTCTAATTCTAATGAATGCTCAGTCACCATCCATCATTATAAATGCATCCCTAGAAAAACCATAATAATGCATTGTTTTACAGAATTGTCCTTGTTGAGCAAGCCAGACCTTCTGAAAAGAAGAAATAGCTTCAACCAATATACAGAGTACACATCTATTTCTCATTTCAATTCTAGAATGCCATAGGTGGATTCTAGTGCTGGGCACAATAGCAAGTCCTCATAAATGCCTTCAAGGCATCTTAGACCTGATGCCCCATCAGCACCTTGACCCATTAAACCAAACCTGATTCTCTAACACGTAATCCACTCTCAGAGGTCTTCAGGAAACCCTCTCTTGCCTGACATTCCATTAAAGCATGAGAACAAGGTTGATGGATAGCTACTGTTTAGTGGGCTATATATCTCACAGCTGGGGCAGTTCACAAGAGGCGCAATAAATCATGTTTAGCCTTCATAAACATGGTTTCCCCTTGCTAAGGAAGACAGTTATCACTGCCAGATCTGAGACAGGATTTTACCCAAGCCAACCATACCGTTTGTTGACACCAGCTGTTTTGGATACCTAACATGTTCCTGAATGCTGATGTGCTTATAGCATTGCTGGAAAACTGTGAATCACTCTTCACAGGAAAGAAGCTGAATTACTGGGAACTGGGAAGCTGTTAGGACAGCCAGTTTATCTTAAATGTCACATTTGTTGCTGAGAGAATGGTCCCCTGATCTTTGTAGGCCTCCTTGGAGAAAGATTTTAGTATTTATATTTATTTTACTATTGTTTTTCACCTTTTTTAAAAAAATAAAATAGTACATTGGTGTTTTTTTTAGTTGCCTTGAGCACTCACCCGACCAGAAAGATGGGATATAAATCAAATAACTATAGCTGTGTTTTCTGTTACCTGGTCTTTTTCTAGCTCAGTGACTGTGCAGGCTACAGATTATATGAAAGATGAAGGGTAATAAATTGGAACGTTTTTAGCTCCTCCAGTTCAAGAAATTCCTTCCCTGCAATCTTTTTGAGGGTAGGACATATAATTTGCAATTGCAATTTAATGAATTCTGGGAATGGCATGCAATTTCTTCCTGATTTCTACACATTTTGCATGCATCTTCGCTGCTTTCAGACTTTTTAGTCTGCGTGATAATGTAGCTTAATGCCTCTGAACTGGAAAGTGCTTGTAAATGCATGTACAGTGTATGATTAACCTGCTTGGTTTCTTTCCTAATGTAACTAGAGCCCAATCTCGGCAAATTTAAGTTGTATGGATGTCAACTCCCAGAGTTCCCCAGCTAGCCATGCTGCCTGAGGAATTCTGGGAGTTGAAGCCCACACATCTTAAAAGTCGCCGAGGTCGAGATACAGTGCCTTAGAGGAAGGGGAGCCTAATATCCTCTTTCAAGGGGTCCCCATTGATGAATGAGCAGACTTTAGACAAGGCAACCATCTGGCAGGGCCTGATCTATAAGCCACAACCTCTTAAGCATCACACAGCACAAACCTGTTACTTGGCTAGCCCCTCACACACACACACACACACACACACACACATTATTTAAGTAGGGATGGTGTTTGCTGTTTCTGTATCACCTTTCCCTTTCTCAACTTTGCATTCAGTATTTCTTATTACAACCTCCACCTTAATTTGTGGTGTTTTGCTCCTCAGTCCCAATGATATGGGATGATGGGAATCCTTTCTTCGGTTTTGCAAGGCCAGTGAACCATTGCCCCAAGTGGGCTTTGCGATAATTTAAATGACATTTTAAAACTCCTGGAAAACTTATCTCCCTCCCTCCCTCTTCTCCTCTTCCTTTGTTCTTCTCTCTCTCTGTCTCCCCTCTCTCCGTCTCCCTCCCTCCCTCCTCCTCTTCCCTTTTCCCTCTCTCTCTTCTTCTCCATCTCCCTGCCTCTCTCCACTTGCTCTCCCTCTCTCCTCTTGTGTCTCTCTCTCTCCCTCTCTCTTTCCCTCTCCCTCCTTTCTTCTCTCTCTCTCTGTGTCTCCCTCTGTCTCTGTCCCTCCCTCTCCCACTTTCCCTCTCTCCCTTCTTCTCCATCTCCCTCTCTCCCTTTGCTCCTCTCCCGTTATTCCTCTCTCTGTCTTCCTCTCCCACTTTCCCTCTCTCCCTTCTTCTGTGTCTCCCTCCCTGTTTCTCTCTCTCCCTCCTCTGTGTCCCCTGTCTCCTCCCTCTCCTTCTCCTCTCCTTCCTCCTCCTTTCTCTCTCCTTTCTTCTCTCTCTCTGTCTCTCCCTCCCTCTCCCCTATCTCCCTCTCCCATACTCACTCATCCAGTTCCTATTCGAATAGGAGGCATCTCCTAAACAGGAGTCCCTTGAAGTCTCCTGCTTCCAACAACCAGCTCTTCATTTCAGAATGTCTTCATTTCTCTGATCTGAATCAGAGAAAACTGCCTGATTCCTTTTTTTTTTTTACCCGCCAGTCCTTTGCAGTTGAGATTGCTCAGAAGCCCATGGCTCGCTTTTATCAGGTGTTCACACATTGGCTTCCCATTTTTCTGCTGAGGAGTACTGCAAGTTATCAGGAGGGCTTTGAACCAATTAAGAGGCTTTACATTTCAAGTCTCCTGACAGCGTCACTTCCCCTGAATCATTCGGAGATGTAAAAATTCAATATTATAGGATCTTAATATACTGTTCAAAGGTTCTAGTGCATAAACAACCTGCGATGGTGCAGAGTCTCTTTCCTCCCTGCTCTGCATATAGAGAAGGGATCATAGATCATGTGGCTCAGGATGATAGGCATTGCAGTCCCTTACAATTGGATGATGTTGGGTAAGTTTCATGTAGACCAGGGGTTCCAACCTTGGCAGCTCTAAGATGGGTGGACTTCAACTCCCAGAATTCCATTTATTTATTTATTTATTTATTTATTTATTTTATGTGTGTGTGTGTGTGTGTGTGTGTGTGTGTGTGTGGTGTAGGTAAGATTGAGAATACCTTGGCAACGTTTCGACGAAATCTCATCCGTCATCTTCAGGCTGGTGTCTTCAGCTTGCTGGCAGAAGCACAAAGCCGAAGACACCAGCCTGAAGATGGCGAGTGGGATCTCGTCGAAACGTCGCCAAGATATTCTCAATCTTACACAGGACAAGACCCGAATACACCAAGACATACATACATACATACATACATACATACATACATACATACATCAGTGCTTACCTCCATTACAAAGCCGAAGAGCCAGCGCTGTACGAAGATGTCTCCGTGGTCATGTAGATGGCATGACTAAACTCCAAAGGCGCATGGAATGGTGTTACCTTCCCACCATCTGGTCCCTATTTTTCTACTTGCATTTTTTACATGCTTTCGAACTGCTAGGTTGGCAAAAGCTGGGAGAAGTAACAGGAGCTCACTCCGTTACGTGGTGCTAGGGATTCGAACTGCTGACCTTTCTGATCGACAAGCTCAGCGTCTTAGCCACTGAGCCACCGCATCCCCTCCATGCTCTATATGCATCAAGAAGTCTCAGGATTACATCCCAGCAGCAATTCTTACCACCACTCTTAGCTCTGCATCCCTCAGTGGAAAGTCAGGTGAAGTTCCTTTCTAATGGTGTGGGTTTCTGTCCCTGCAGGAGGCCTCCGGGGAGCCACCGTGGTGGATGCTTTGGATACCCTGTACGTCATGGAGCTGCAGGAAGAATTCCAGGATGCCAAAGATTGGGTGGAGAACAGCTTTGACTTGAACGTGGTGAGTCAGCCTTTCAAGAAGTTTCTCTGTTCTGGCAGAAACCCCCTGGTGTATTTTGAACCCTGATGTTCTGACAGGCCCTCCGCCCCCCACCCCTGGTCCCCCACAACCTGGCATCCTGTAAAAATAAGCCGAGAATAGGCCAGCGTGCAGTTGAGCTGGGAGGTAATAGGATAAAAGGATTAAAGCAGAATTGCCTTGATTGCCAGATCAGCTATTAATCCAATCAGCGCCTCTATCGATATTTTTCAACATTGGCAGCTTTAAGATGGGTGGACTTCAACTCCCAGAATTCCCAGCCATTACACCAACAACTATGGGCAGCATGGCTAGCAATGAAAGTTGATGAGGATTATACTCGCAAACATCTGGAAGAAATTCAGTTTGGAGCAGAGTAGAATTTTTTAAAGATGGTTAGAAATTCCACAAATGGGACACAACTGGCCCTAAGTTGTACTACTATCACACTAGAGTTTAGGAACTTGTCTCTGTACTTGAAGAGACTGTGTTTTATTTGTTTATTCATATTCTTCCCTTATTATTTTTACAAATAACTCAAGGCGTTGAACATATCCACACACCTTCCTCTTCCTATTTTTCCCACCACAACAATTCTGTGAGTTGGGCTGAGAGGGAGTGACTAGCCCAAGGCCTGGCTTTCATGGCTAAGGTGGAACTTGAACTCACGGTCTCTTGCTTTTTAACCTGGTGCCTTAACCACTAGCCCAGACTGACTTGTATTGTGTTTATTTATTTTTATTCTCCATGAATTTGTTTGCCTCCAGGTTGGTTCTCCCACGGTTTTTATAATGCTTGAAATAGCCTATAAATATTTGGTCCTCTAAATCCCATCCCATGCTCTAGTTCAGGGGTATCAAACTCAAGGCCCGCAGGCCAAATTTGGCCTGTAGGGTGCTTAGATCTGGCCCACAGGACCACCCTGAAAACAGTGAGGCCCGGCCCGCAGTGCATCTGCCAGTGAAAAATGGAGCTTGGGAGGGCTCCCGAGCTCCGTTTTCGGCTGTGACAGCTTCCTGCAACCCTCTGCCAGCAAAAATGGACCTCAGATGCCCCTGACACAAGTGACATCAAGCTGGCCACGCCTACCCTAACCACACCCACCCATCCCCCTCCCCCCCGAGATCAAACACAACCCTAATGTGGCCCTCAATGAAATTGAGTTTGACACCCCTGTTTTAGTTTATCCTGTTTGCTCCATCACTTTGTTTAGCCTCTCTACAGTCCCTATAATATTTGAGAGTTTTCTGTTGCTGCACAGACTAAGGTCCTCCAGGTTTCTGATTTTAAAACCATTGTGGATTGGCAGCCCTGCTTATATACCAGCAGGGCAGCATTTCTCATTCCAGACCACACCTCTGTTTTTGCTGCAAGGCTGTAGGAAAAGCAAAGGAAATTGCTCTCTCCCCACCCCACAAAGCTTTGTTTTGAAATAGATGACCAACGTGGGCTTGCAAATGGGCAGTCGGGCCTCGTAAATTTGGCTCAATGCTCTGTGTTTGGAATCGGATCAATAGGCCAACAGACAAACTAGAGAAAGGTTATTGATCTGTATTTTCACAAAAGCTCTCCCTTCTGGCCCACAAATCAATCAGCAGAAGCCTTGTGTAGAGCCGTGTCATAGGATTCACGGCAAAAGAGACAAGATGTGGACTGAAAGTTTCTTTTAATCCAGATGAAACAGGACAACTCAGTTAGAAATGAAGTGCTTTAGGGTAGGGTTTCTCAACCTTGGAAACGTCAAATGTGTGGACCTCAACTCCCAAGATTCCCCAACTAGCAAATCCATTTTTTGTTATCATGAAGCAAGACATTTATCTTAAGGCTCTAACAGCCAACATTTCCATATTACAGATTCTGAACCCTCCTTGTCTCTAAATTTAAATACCTAAATTTGCCAAGAACTTCAAAAAGGGAGCATTGAAAATATTGCTAAAACCTTGGCAGTTTGAAGATGGATGAACTTTAACTCCTAGAATTTACTGCCTAGCAAGCTGACAGGAGAATTCTGGCATCAGAAAATTGCCAAGGTTAAGAAATAGGATATTAAAAAATATAAACATAGGACATTTGAAAAAATACCATGTATGGTGCTCTCTGAGCTTGGTTATTTTCTTGTAGACGCTTCACTACCAAACTAGGTAACATCATCAGTGCACCGCAAGGTAATGTTTTCAAGTGGATATAGAATTCAAGGTGATGTTAATGATGGCTGCAGCATCCATTCATTAGTTGAATATAATAGCAGGTTGCACATCTTCCCAAAATGACCTGATGTAAGTTGTATGAAATATAAACACCGCACGCTGGTTGTGAACAGGATCAGAAAGAATGCAAGCCCCACTTTCCTGATATTCCACACTTGGAATCCTGCATCCAGTTTTGGTCGCCAAGATGTAAAAAAGATGTTAAGACTTTAGAAAGAGTGCAGAGAAGAGCAACAAAGATGATTAGGGGATGAAGGCTAAAACATACAAAGAACAGTTGCTGGAATTGGGTGTGTCTACTTTAGTCTGATAAAAAGAAGGAAGAGGGGTGACATGATAGCAGCTTCCAATATCTCAGGGGTTGCCACAAAGAAGAGGGAGTCAAGCTGTTCTCCAGAGCACCTGAAGGCAGGACAAGAAACAATGGATGGAAACTAATCAAGGAGAGAAGCAACCTAGGACTAAGAAGGAATTTCCTGACAGAACAATAAATCAGTGGAACAACTTGCTTCCAGAAGTTGTGAATGCTCCAACATTGGAAGTTTTTAAGAAGAGTTTGGACAACCATATGTCTGAAATAGTATAGGGTTTCCTACCTGAGCTAGAAGACCTCCAAGGTCCCTTTTAACTCTGTTATGCTATTCTATTCTACTCTATTCTTATTTCTGTTCAATTCTATTCTAATTTCTATTCTATTCCTATATTACAATTCCTGTTTTTCCAACTGGCTCTTTTACGTCGTCCAGAAATACCTCTTCTGCCTGGGGGTGAGGAGGATGTTTGTGCATGCACATCTTTTGTAAAAAGCCGGTATTTATTCAGAGGACAAACCTGAATTGGCAGGAGAAAATTTTTGAAAGGGATGGTTTGACCACAACTGCTTTGACATTTCGCTGCTCCAAGATTTTTATGAGTAAAGGGGTAGTTGGAAAATTCAGTCCACTGCATCAGTGTTATATAAAAAAAGGAAGGGAGGGGGTTGCACAAGCTTGTTCCCATTATCGTCCCCTTTCCATTGATGCTCACTGATGTAAACCGCTCTGGGGTCTAATTATTATGTCTTCCCCCCACCCCCCTTTACGTGAATGGATTTGTGATTTCCTCAAAATGCTAAAACCACAAAGAAAAGAATGTGGAGGCAACAAACAGTTGCTCTTACTCTCATATATCACTGTTAGAAATGCTGAGCGTCTATGTTACTATTTCTGGTAGGTCTTAATAAGCTGTTGCTGCTCAGGACCATGTGATGCATTTTATGTAATTTGACTATTGATATGGGAAGAATTTTTTTTTAATTGAAATACTGGAGAGCACCAGCCAGCAGCACCAAAGATACTCCAGATGTTGTCCCCAAAGCATGCAGAAGCTCTCTACAAGAGATAGAGGTAGAGGAAAATGTTCATTTTGGGGGTAACAATGCCAATTATTATTTCCTTCTGGAGAATGTCAGAGTATATTCATGAGCTGGAATGGAGCATGGTAACAAGGTCAGCCAATGAATAGGCATAGCAACTAAGTCAGCCAATGAGGACTGTTTTGGAAACTGAAACTAGAAGTAGCCTAGTCTGGAAACTGAAACTAGAAGTAGCTTAGGCGTGGTTCTATATTAAGCTCTGCAGCTCTGAAGCTATGTTGAACTCTGAGTCTGTCTATTGAAAATGAAACTGCTTCTCTCCTCTGCTGTGTATAATGCTTGCCTGCTGAACTAAAGTGAAACTGGTGTCTGTTTCTGAGCTAAAGCTGAGTTGCTGTTCTGCTCTGCACTTGTAACATGTCTGCTGAAGCTCTGCACTTGCAACATGTTTCGGTCTGAGTTTGCTCCATGTTGGAGAAAGCTACAGCTGGTTTGTAAAATCTACTTATTATGTTTATAAAGATGTTAAATGAAGCATCAGCCATCTGTGTTTATTTTTCTGGAGCTGGATTAACGCTGCAAAACGCTTAATAGAGAAGGAGGTGGCAGGCTGGGGAAGGTGGCAGGCAGGCTAACTTGGGAATTCTGGCCGTGGAAGTCCACAGGTCTTAAAGTTACAGGGTTATTTCCATCCATGCCTTGCAAGTGTCTCTGCTAAGGATTGTGCAATAAAGAGTACTAAAAATGTGCTTTTATACCCACTGCTTCTATTGCACTTTTTTATCTTAGCGTTCGCATATCTGCCAGTGAACAATATGAGACCTTCTTGGTTATTGTTTTTTTCCCAACAGAATGGCGAAGCTTCCTTATTCGAAGTGAACATCCGCTACGTTGGAGGACTTCTGTCTGTGTATTACCTGACAGGCGAAGAGGTTGGTACTGACCCATTTGCATGTCTGATTTGCGATATGGATTTCCGCACGGAGAATCTCAGAAAACCACACCTGCTCCCTGGTCTAAACCAGCTAAAAATGGCACCTCTTGATAAATACCAGAGCACCAGTGATAGCTGTTAATTAAGTTGGGCATAATTACTTGGCCTGGCTCATCCAGTAGGAGTTTCCTCCTGTGGACAATTTCTCCTGGACAGTTCACTGGGTTGGTACGTTGGCCACTGCAGAAATGCCACTGGTCACGATTTTGTTTTTGCATTCTGAATTTATTAATGGCTTGAGGCTACCCTCACAAGGGTCACATTAATCACTGCTGTGAGCTATCTTTTTTTTTTAAGTGACAACCATTTTTAACTCTACCACCAAACCCCAAAAATCTTCCTTGGCATTAAAGTCGTGTGTGATGAGCTCCTAAATTTCATGGACTCATTCCAAGACATTCTTCATTATCTCAATAGTGAAGGCATTAATTGCCATAACCTTCCAGTATTAATTCTTGGAACTGAACTACCTAGGCAAGTATTTCCATAAAACATAGTTACAAGCAGGAATCCCTTTACTGAGAACTTTTATGAAATTTAGGGTAGGCAGTAGACTTAAAAAGGGGTTGATATACTTTTATACTTTGGTTGTCAATCTGCTTCTGGGTGCAGTTCAAGGTATGGCTATCGCCTTTAAAGCCCTTTATAGATCCTCGGTGGCACAGTGATTAGAGTGCTGTACTGCAGCCTACTTCTGCTGACTGCTGTCTGCCTGCAATTTGGCAGTTCAAATCTCACCAGGCTCAAGGTTGACTCAGCCTTCAAACCCTTCCGAGGTGGGTAAAATGGGGACCCACATTGTTGGGGGAAATAGGCTGACTCTGTAAGCTGCTTAGAGAGGGCTGTAAAAGCACTGTGAAGTGATATATAAGTTTAAGTGCTATTGCTATATGTGCTATTGCTATATGCCAATGCTGGTCCAGGATATCTGCAGAACCACCTTCCCCCTGTAGCAGTGGTCCCCAACCTTTTGGGCACCAAGGACCGGTTCCATGGAGAAAGGTTTTTCCATGGATCGGAGGGGGATGTGGTTTCATGTGCTGCCTGCATCCCACGGATGGGGCTTCACTTGTTTGCATGGCATGGTTTTTGGCATGCCGTGGCGCAGTGCTGGTTCATGGACTGGGGGTTGGGGACCCTTGCCCTATAGGATTGGCCCACCCTATTTGTGCTGGAAGGAGGTACCTACTGCAGTGCAGATCCTATCAGCCAGGTAATTTTGGCTGGTGGGATCCATGAAACTGCTTTCTGCTATGGCCCCCACCTTCAGAGGTAAGATCCCCTCCCCCTCTCTTGTAGCCTTCAGGAAAAGCCTTAAAACCAGGCTATGGGTTCTGAAGGAGAAAGCCACCCTGGCCCATCCTTCAAAGAATATTCTTCTTGGAGTAAATGGTCTCAAAGGTGACCTTGCTTCCCAGGCGGTGACTTGCACCATAATGAACTCTGCAGCATGATATAATACCGCAGCAATACCGTTCCCGCTTGTTTTTCCATTGTTCCGTGGTACACACTGAGACTGATTGCACTATATATTTTTGATGGCATAGAAAGGTTGCACAGAAAAATTTCTAGGACAGAAACTGGAGCAAAGCAGTAGTTTGGCCTCCTGCTGTGGCTTTGCATATAGAAGAAGGGAGCTGCATGGTTCCAATGAGAGACTCTAAGACCCTTGCCGTGCAAAAGTGTTATATGGTCAGCTTTTTGTCTTTTGAAAGGAACAGCAAAGCACAGCAAGTTGTGACTCCATTTTTTTCTTTCCAAAACTGGATTATTTTTTTTTACTTAATTCTTACAAGTTAGCTTTGCCATTGTGGCCTTGGCAATGGTGCTTTCCTCATTTAGACAAAAGCTTTGGATCCTGCAAGATGTCTCTGTAAATCACTTAGCGTTCTTCCCTTTATAACAAGTAAACTCTTGATTAATATATCTGCAGAACGAGGCGGCTGGTTCTCGCTTTTCAGCAAGTCCTGTGGTGACTGGAGCAAATGAGGAGTAGGGAGCAGATGTCCCCGTTTGCAAGTTTTCATAAAAAGGATTGAGAAACTGACTAGCACAGGGAGTTGTTCAAAAGCTTTACAAGTAGTCCTTGACCTGAGATCATATTTGAGCCTTGAATTATGGTCGTAAGTCATGGTGGTGGTTATGACAGCCCACCAGTCCCAGAGAAAGAAGGGGTGTGTGAAAAGGTGAAGGAGATACTTACTTCCTTCTTTCACTCAGAACTGTTTTCAGTCCTGGTCAATGTCTTAATTCAGGATGGCGTCAAAAAAACATTGATTTTGATGCCTTTTAGTGGAGCTTAGAGGTGGAGAAGAACTTTTTTGGGAGCTGAATGCATTCAGAAAGAGGCATCATTGTTGGGGTTCATACCCATTGTGGTCTCCCTCCTCCTCCTATACAACCTTCCCTAATACCGTGTTTCCCCGAAAATAAGACCTACCCCGAAAATAAGACCTACCCGCAAAAATAAGACCTACCCCGAAAATAAGACCTAGTGTGTTTTTGGGAGCCAAAAAAAATATAAGACAGTGTCTTATGTTAGGGGAAACACGGTATGTGATTTGTTCGTGGTTTCGTACATGAATAAATGTACATTGTTCTACATGAATATGGTAAGTGGTTTTTTTTCATTAAAAAAAATATATAAGACCTACCCCGAAAATAAGATCTAGTGTGTTTTTGGGAGCCAAAAAATATATAAGACAGTGTCTTATTTTCGGGGAAACACGGTATATTGTCTGCCAGATATAGAATCATAAAATTGTAGAGTTGGAAAGAAAGTCAAGAGTCATCTAATCCACTGTTTATCAATCAAACTAGGCAACTTTAAGGTGTGTGGACTTCAACTCCCATGCTGACTGGGGAATTCTGGAAGTTGAAGCCCACACATCTTCAGGCTGACAAGGTTGAGGTACTGGCCTATTTTTCATTGATTTCATACTGTCTCTTTTTCTGCACTGGCACCTGAGTGGGCTTTCCAGGCATAGGGAGCCTCTATAGCGCAGTGGTTAGAGTGCAGTACTGCAAGCTACTTCTGCTGACTGCCGGCTGCCTACAATTTGGCAGTTCAAACCCCATCAGGCTCAAGGTTGACTCAGCCTTCCATCCTTCCGAGGTGGGTAAAATGTGGACCCAAATTGCTGGGGGCAATATGCTGACTCTATAAACTGCTTAGAGAGGGTTGTGAAGCACTATAAAGCAGTATATAAGTCTAAGTGCTATTGCTATTCCAGTGGAGAGTCTTTCTCATCACCCACTAAATCAGAGGGATTCAAATTTTTCCAAGCTGTGAAACCTGTTAACTTTTTTAATCCTGACCTGCAAAATGGTGGCTGTGGCACTTTATTTGTAGGAGATCAAGCCCCGCTCTTAGAGAAGTTGCTATGGATACCCCTGGCCTGTGTTTTAGTGACGTTTATTATTTTCCACTTAATCTCTAATGGTACTGCATCAAATTCTTGCAGATCTCTTGGGGTTCCTCAGAAAAGTTTGAAAAAAACCCAAACCATCCTTTTCACTGGAGGGGTTCCAAGATCAAATCCAAGATTTTCCATTTTTAATATATGTGCTGCATCTCAGCTATTGCACGTGGGGGGGTGGGGGACACTTCTATTTTTTCCTTAAGTTCAAAAGGTTGAAATATCTTATCTGAATTCATTTCCGGTCTGGGTTTTTATCTTTAATATGGATGTTTGTGTAATTGCTGAATTGGCTCGTGGAATTGCTTGAATAGTTCATAATAGGCGCCTATTGAATACAGGTCCTTGAAAAAACAAAATGAAAGAAGATTCATTTCCTTGCTTATTATGCTTTTAGTTTCAGTTTGTAAGGAGAAATAATGTTGAAATGGTAAAATAGATAGAAATCTCGTTAATTGTTTTAACAGAAGAGGGACAGCAAACTGCGCTGATAAAATCAAAATTTTGAAGATATTTATTTATTTTATTTTATTTTATTTTATTTTATTTTATTTTATTTTATTTTATTTTATTTTATTTTATTTTATTTTATTTTATTTTATTTTATTTATTGGACTTGTATGCCGCCCCATCTCCGAAGACTCGGGGCGGCTCACAGCTAAAAACATACATTCATAATAAATAAATAGTTAAAAAAGAATTAAACCGAAACAAGTCCAATATCAATATTAAAATTAAATAAAAAGACCACCCCCCTCGAGAAGGTTATCACAGCCCAGCTTGGTCGAATAACCAGGTCTTCAGGTCGTGGTGGAAGGTGCGGAGGTCAGGGGCCAGACGGAGCCCCAGGGGAAGCTGGTTCCACAGAATAGGCTCATCCCCGGGGGACCGCCAGCCGACATTGTCTTGCCGATGGAACCCTGAGAAGCCCCTGCCTGTGTGCTTGCACAGGGCGGTTGGTACTCGATATCGGCAGAAGTCGCTCCCTTAGATATTCTGGACCCACTTACACACCCTACTCCATGGTGGGACGATCCAGAAGCCACCATCCAAACCCATTACTACCCCTTCAAGCTTAAAGTGATGACAGAGAAATAAGATTTGTGTGGTTTCCACAGGGGAAGCCCTGAGATGGTTTCTCACCTATTTTTTTGTCTCATCTTTTATTATTATTATTATCTTTTATTCATTAAACATGAAACTCAGTCAACTGAACATTTAAAAATGTATCACAAATATCATCGACTGGGTCTGATGGTTGATACGGGTTGCTGCCAGCATCCTAGGTATCAACAAGTATTACTACTACTGTCAACTCATAAAACATTGAAGTTGCCCCAATTGTTAGGGAAAATATACCTGGTATTCCATAGTAGCCTATTAAAACCCATGACAGACCTCCTAAAGACAGGGAGTCCGGGAACGAAACCCCGCCCGGGACAACCCCTACAGTGGGACCTAACCTGCCAAAAAGCATTTGAAACACTGGAAGAACTATTTTCAAAAGAACCAGTACTGAAGCATCCTGACCCTGAACAACCCTTCGTCATTCAAGCAGACACCAGTGATATGGCAGTGGGAGCAGTGTTACTCCAAAGAAACAACCAAGTGCCAGCCACTTTGAAACCATTCAACCATTCAATTTTGGGAGTGTGGCTCAAGGCTCATGATTTAATTGGAGTAACTGCCAGAATCCTGACAGCTCCTCCTCCTCCTCCTATTACATCTTTTATTCATTAAACATGAAACTTAGTCAACTAAACATTTAAAAATGTGGTTGTTGTTATTTATTATTATTATTATTACCACCTGTACTTTAGTTGTAAATAGGAGCTAAATTACATTCACAGAAAAGATGCTCACAGCTATTGCATCCAAATATTGCCCATTCAGTCTGGGCAGAAGAACAGTAGTCTATGAGGATGGTTCTCCAAGCCCATTTCTCTTGAAATAGCACTAGCACTAGTACTTAGCAATAGCATTTAGAGTTATACACAGCTCCACAATGCTTCACATTCCTGCTCTAAGCGTCTTGCCGTCAGCGATCTGGGTCCTCATTTTATTGACCTCAGAAGGATGGAAGGCTGAGTCAACCTTGAGCCCTGTCATGTTTGAACTTCAGGCTGTGGGCAGAGTTTGCCTGCAATGCTGCATTCTAACCACTGCACCACCAGGGCTCCTGGTGTACCTGGAAATACCTCCAAGTGGCTGAACATATGGAGATTTATGTTTAGAAATCCAGCTCCCATTAATTATCTGCTTCCTGACTCTCTCCTCTTTTTCTTCCAACAGGTCTTCAAGAGCAAAGCTCTAGAACTTGGAGAGAAACTTCTCCCTGCCTTTAACACACCAACAGGAATCCCACGAGGAGTCATCAGCCTGGGCAGGCAAGGAACAGTAATGTGTTTTTGCTAACAAATAGAGAATAAGAGGACAAACCTACCTGGATTGAAGTAAGCAATACAGATAATCCTCAGCTTATGACCCTAATGGAGCCCAACATTTCTGTTGCTAAGTGAGACAGTTGTTGTAAGTGAATTTTGCCCGACCTTTCTTGCCACAGTGGTTAAGTGGATTCCTGCAGCTGTTAAGATGGTTGTTAAGCGAATCTGGCTTCCCCATTGGCTTTGCTTGTCAAAAGGTTGCAAAAGTTGATCGCATGATCCTGCAGCCGTCATAAATATGAGTCAGTTGCCAAGGGTCTCAACTTTGATTGCATGACCATGGGGTGCTGGGATGGTCATAAGTATGAAAAACAGTCATAAGTTACTTCGAATGGTCACTAAACAAACTATTGTAAAAAAAATTTCTAAGTTTTTATTTTATTTTGACAACAAACATTGACAAATACAAACATAAAACATCAAATAAAACCATCTTTCCATTGCACAGTGTGTCGGTTGGTACATATCTTTTGTGCACAATATCAACAGTCTTTCCCTTCAAAATACATTATTAAAGTTCATATTATATACATATAAATCAACTAACCATATTATAACTTCTTATTAGACTTTGTTTAAACATATCCTTTTTGAGCAAATCTCAACTTTACAAAACCTAATTCATAGTATCATTCATTTCATTGTAATCAATTATAGCATATCTACACTGTCATATCATTACTATAATATTATGACATTATATTACATTTTCCTGTTTTCTTATCTAGCCATTGATAAAATAAATCCCAAATTTTATAGTATTCCTTATCTTCTGCTCTCGAATTGCTAATGTCAATTTACTCATTTCTGCACATTCCATTATTTTCTATCAAATTGTTGTAAATTGAGGACTATCTGTAATGTTTTCAATGGGAGCCAAGCCAATACTGTCAGAAAGCAGATGTGGATAGCTTTCAGTTTCTCCCAGACTTCCCCCAACCTGGCACTTTCTATCTGTGTGGAGGCTGAGATTTCTGACTGTTTTAGGCTCCCTATGATTTATTAACCCAGCTGAATTTGGAGAATTTTCCTGCAACTCTTGCAGCGGGGCTTTCATTGACTTAAATCAGAGGTCTCCAAACTTGGCATCTTTAAGACTTGTGGACTTCAATCCCAGCTGGGTGGGGGAATTCTGAGAGTTGAAGTCTACAAGTCTTAAAGGTGCCAAGTTTGGGGACCCCTGCCTTCAATCAACATTTCTCAATCTTGGTGACTTTAAGATAGGTGGACCAGAATACCCCAGCCATCTGGGGAATTCTGGGAGTTGAAGTCCACCTCTCTCAAAATCACCAAGATTGAGAAACATTGATCTGAGGCAATGGGTAGGGAATTCTGGGAGTTGAAGTCCACATATATGTCTCCAAGGTTGAGAAACTCTACCTCGGATCGTGAAGTTGAACTTCTCCCCAAACAAAGCTCTTTTCTGTTCACAGGGAAAGTTTCCTCCCAATCTAACTGTGTTCCCAGGTGTTACAGAAACCAGAATGACTCAGGCCAACCTTCCCTTGGTTACTTGAACTGACACTTTTCAGATCTAGCTTCCGGACATCCCAAATTGACTACAGCTATTCTGGCTGATAATTGGAACTTGAAACCAATATAGCGGAAACTGCCAGGCTGGAGAAAGATTGGCCTGAACTGAAACCAAAGTTGGCAAAGTTGACTAATTTCTGAATTTCCCTTGGAGGTGAATTGAAAAGCATTTTCTGCTTCAACGTGCTTGTTCTCTGCAGTCATAACCCCTCTCTGCACCCTTGTTTTTGTAATCACAAAGTTCACAGCTGCTCTCTTGGTTTCAGCTTACTCATGGCATCTCTGGGTTGTGAGGGTGATAGGAATTTGAAAGATCCTTGCCTGAGATTTTGGGGTGTCCTCAGCTGAGAGAAAGAGCTGAATTAAAATGAACTGGTGATTAAGCTTGTGGACCCCAGTCCTGTATTTTTTGCCCTCCTTTCGTCTCGCCGCATTTCTGTAACCTCTCTGCTCTGACTTTACAATTTTTACAATGTTGAGTTTAGTTCAGTGTGTTCCTCTAAAGGGCCTAATTTTTGCTCTTTGAATTGTCAGCCTGAATCCTAAAGTAATTAATCTTTGCCTTGAATGTCATTCTTGGTGAGCATCCTTAGGGCAGTTTAAATATCACTCCAGACCAGTTGTTTTCAGCCTCAGCAACTAGCTAGGAAACCCTGGGAATTGAAGTCCACATATTTTAAAACTGAAGATAAGATTCATTGCTTTAGATCAGAGCTCCCCAACCTCTGGTCCACGGACCAGTACCAGTCCATGGCTTGCCAGGAACTGGTCCGTTAAGCAAGCAAAGTCCCATCCATGCAAATGCGGAATCATGAAACCACGCCCCCCCCCCCCAGTCCACGGAAATACTGGTCTCCACGGAACCAGTCCATGGCTCCCAAAAGGTTGGGGGCCACTGCCCTAGGCTTCCCAAGTTGTTCAGTAATTTGGCAGAACATGGTTTTCCCATCTTTCCCTCCCTCCCTCCCATCTCCCCTTCCCACCTCTTTCCTTCCTTCCCTCCCTCCCATCTCTCCTTCCCATCTCTTCCTTCCCTCCCTCCATCTCTCCTTCCCATCTCTTTCCTTCCTTCCCTCCCTCCATCTCTCCTTCCCATCTCTCCTCTTCCCTTCCTCCCTCCCTCTCTCTTCCTCTCTCTCATCTCTCCTTCTCATCTCTTTCTTCTCTCCCTCCATCTCTCCCTCCCATCTCTTTCCCTCCCTCCCTCTCTCCCTCCCTTCCCTTGAGACAAGGAGCTCCAGGTTGCTCACCACTGACCATACATCCCCAAATTTCTCACCAGGGAACTTGGCTAGCATTGAGATACTGGGAAGCCTCCAGAACAACATTAGAAAGTGCAGAAGCTGTGTGAATGCTAATGGATCATGCAAGGGATCCTAATCCAGAGGGACAAAAGGGGGACATTCAGCAAAATGTGGGGATTTTGATGACCAAAAGTCTGGCTGGGAAGGGAATCTGCCCAGGTTGTCCAGCTGTTAACCTGATAGATATAAACAGGCCAAGAAGAATCTCTTTTTCTCCCTTTTTCAGTTTTCTTTAATTTAGAAGAATAACTTGGACCTCTTCCTGGAGGCAAACCAAACGAGATTTATGACACAAGAAATTTCTTATGATTTGAGCCTATTAATCTTGTTTTGCTGAGTAGTACTGAAAATGTATTGCTAAGCAACCACCATTTTAAGTAACTAAAATGACATAATTTTTTAAGAAACGATTCCAAGGTGTTGAGGTTAGCATTTGTATGTATAACTTCTAAGTTCATTTTTTGAGGGTGGAGAATAATTCTCCGGAAAGCCAAGTCAAGGACCTGCATTTGCCTTCCTGCTTAAGGTTGAGGTTAGAGCCCTGAGGGTAGGGAAGAAAGGGCAATCGGTTTGAGAACACCAGAAGGGAGAAAAGCAATTTTAAATTTAGCCCTCAATCCTCATTCATTTGAAAATGAACAGCCTGGTTTGCTATGAGAATAATCTATATTAAAGTTAATCTGCGAGAAACACTTATCGGTATCATCGCTGTGGGTGGTGAACCCACCTAATGAATGTGACGATCAGAGTATCCAGGTAAG
The DNA here is from genome assembly GCA_009733165.1 of Naja naja. NCBI lineage: Eukaryota > Metazoa > Chordata > Lepidosauria > Squamata > Elapidae > Naja > Naja naja. The sequence continues at coordinate 10,080,513 of CM019160.1, forward strand.
GAAGAAACACCACTGGAGATAAAAGATGGATTGTCAGCATCCCTTAGGACAGGGGTCTTCAAACTTGGCAGCTTTAGGACTTGTGGACTTCAACTCTCAGAATTCCCCAGCCAGTTGAAGTCCACAGATCTTCAAGTTGCCAAGTTTGGAGACCTTTGCCTTAGGATAATGGGATATTATAATGGGGGAAAGTCATAGGATATCTATGGCTTTTTAGGTTACCCACTTGGAGCTTGGTGTAGTGAGGAAGGGATTGGTCTAGGAGCAAAGAGACCCAGTTTCTAGTTTCCCTTCAGCCATGGAAGCAATCTAGATCAGGGGTCTCCAAAGCAAAGCTTGCTGAGGAATTTTGGGAGTTGAAGTCAACCCCTGACCTAGATGACTTTGGACCTACCACTCTTTCTCAGTGTGATGTAATCAGGAGTGGGCTTCAAAAATTTTAGCAACAGGTTCTCTGCCCGGTTGCTGAGTGGGCGTGGCCTAGTTGGCCTCCTGCATCACAGTGGGGAGGGGCATTTTTGCCCCCCCGGGCTCCGGAGGCTTTTGAGCCTCCGGGAAGGTGAAAACACCTTCCCCGAAGGCTCTATGGAGGCCGGAAATGGGCCTGTTTTTGGCCTTCCTGAACTTCCAGGAAGCCCATTTTTCACCCTCCCCGAGCCTCTACATGCTCCCTGCACTTACTTGCATCCAAAATGGGCCATGTGGGGACTCCTGGGAGGGGAAGGGTCAGCCAGGAGTGGGATTTGGGGGTTTTCTGAACTGTGCAGAATCTTAGCTAGGGGCTGTCCTGAACCCCTCCGAACCCCCAGCAGTCCACCCCTGGATGTAATGTAGTAGACCAGATCCCTAGCAGGGAGGGGCTGCAATTCCAGAAGAGCAAGAGACAATTCAGTCCAGATAGTCTGTGTGAGAGAAAGAGGGTGAGAACAGCCCCTCCCTAATATCTCTCATAGTATATGTTTAATGTAGGCGGAAGACTGCTTTGCTTTGACGAGATTGATGTCCGGTTTCAAAATCAAGAAAGGCACACACGATTCCAACAAGATTTCTTTCTTTTTCCACATCTATAGGCAAAATCTTGCAAAACACACTTATTATCTGGATCTACAGGTAGCCCTCGACTTGCGACCACGACTGAGCCCAAAATTTTTGCTGTTAAGTGAGACATTTGCTAAGTGAATTTTGCCCCATTTTACGACCTTTCTCACCTTGTCTGTTAAGTGAATCTCTCCAGTTGATAAGTTAGTAACCTGATTGTTACATGAATTTTGCCTCCCTGTCGATTTTGCTTGCCAGAAGGTCACAAAAGGGAGTTGATCACGTGATCTTAGGACACAGCAACGGTCATAAATACGAACTTGTTGCCAAGCATCTGAATTTGGATCCCATGTTCATGAGGATGCTGGAAAGGTCGTAAGTGTGAAAAATGGTCATAAGTCACCTTTTTTAGTGCCTTTGTAACTTTGAATGATCATTAAGCAAACTGTTGTCAGTCGAGCATTATCTGCCCTATATACTTTGAGAACTACCAGTTCACTTTAATTGCCACAAAAAAAGTTTCTAAAATCAGGCTGGTCAGAAACCCATTTTATTACCGTCATATCTCACAACTGTAATGGGCAGGCTCCATTACAGTCATAACTTGAGGACTACCTGCATAAACATAATCGTCGTTCTCCTGGATCGGTCCAAAGTCTAGCATTTTGTCCCCAGCCTGGTTCTTGGGGTGACGTTGATGGTGAAGGCAGCAAGCTATTTGTCCCCCAGTAGCTGATCTTCAGGTGCCACAAAAGCAGGGGACTCCAGCCTTGGCAACTTTAAGCCTGGGGGACTTCAACTCCCAGAATTCCCCAGCCAACTGAAGTTCCCCAGGCTTGAAGTTGCCAAGGTTGGAGACCCCTGCTCAAAAGCATCCCAATAACTGTTGGCAGACCGACTCAATATTATTATTTTTTATCTTCTCTCCAAACCGCTTGTAATTTAACTCCCTGAGGCAGCTAGGTTTAAGGGAGATCTGTGGTGGATTTACCCCTGTGGTGATAGATAGGATTCAACATGTTACACCCCTCCTGCGCGACCTGCATTGGTTGCCGGTTGCCTTCTGGGTGAGATTCAAGGTTCTGGTGTTAACTTTCAAAGTCCTACAAGGCATAGGTCCGGGTTACTTACGGGAGCATCTCCTGCCGACATTGAGTGCCAACCGCCCTGTACGAGCACACAGGCAGGGGCTCCTCAGGGTGCCATCTATGAGCCAGTGCTGGCTGGCGGTGCTCCGAGGGCGGGCCTACTCTGTGGCGGTTCCTGCCTTATGGAATCAGCTGCCCCTGGGGCTCCGTTTGGCCCCTGATCTTCACACCTTCCGTCACGATTTGAAAACCTGGTTATTTGAACAGGCCGGGCTGGGCTAACCTCTCGGGTCATCTGTATTTTATAATACAGATTATAAACTTTTTAAATTTTATAATCTGTATTGTTGTTTTAGTCTGATTGGGCTTGTAACTGTTTAACAGTTTTTTAGTAACTAACTGATTGTTGGTTTTTAGTTGTGAGCCGCCGAGTCCTTGCGGAGATGGGGCGGCATACAAGTCCAATAAATAAATAAATAAACTAAAAGTATTAAACTGCACCCAAAAGCCCATCTTATTTCCCCAAATCCTAGTCAGAGAAAGAACTTGGCTTTTCAACACCTGTAAGTTTTTATTTTTTTAAAGGTTACAGTGAACATCCCTTCTGGAGTCCATTGAGCAAACCTCTTAGCGCCATCTGCTGCCTCCCTGTGATTCCTCCCTTCAGATAATCATAGCCATGATAATTGTCTTTGGGAGGAAAAAAAAAAAAACTTTAACCGCAATCTGCCTCCCATGCTAATCAAGAGTTATTAGGATCAGGTCTTCCTGTTTTTTGAAATGGCAGTCATTGAACTTCTCGCAAGCCGACAATTAGGGAGGTTATTTTCAACCCAATCCTAAAAATATAGGCTGCTCTGCAGAGGTTGAGATGATCTTAATAGACTGTAATCAAGATGGTTGTGTTGGCTGATTGGAGAAGATGAGTAAGGAAGCAAAAAGTCCGGGAAAGTTCCTACGATTGCTATGCTTTTTCTTAAACTCTCTGTCAATTTCCTGCAATTTTACCACTTGGCAAAACCAGGGTGTTTCGTGGCATTTCTCGGGGTTTCAATGTACAGCTCTAGATGTTTGCTTTTCACCACAAATTGTCCCTGCTGCCTTTTCCATAGGCTAAGCTTATCTCTTGAATGTTTATGTCTTTTAAAAGCACAGTCATGCATGTCAAAATGTACACTATATTCAAAGCTATTCTTCATTTGGCTTACCAGACTTAATATCCTATGGGTATTTATATATTTAAATGCATCCTATTGCCAACAAATGCAGAGGAATAACGGCAGTGTCCAAAGAACAAACTATGGCATGTTGACTTTTTATATCTCTACCTGCTAAGTATATCCGTGTATATCAGCTCCTGTGCTGTCTGTTTGTTTTCTGTGTAGCCAGACCAAATGCCTTTCCTGCATGTGACACTATCTCAAACACCAAAAATTATACAATATTATTCTCAGCTAAGTTGCTGGAAATAAGGAGAAGGATGTAAGTGGCATCTGGAGAGATTTGGGCTTTTGAACATGTTAGGTTCAAGGGGCCTTTCCCAGTACAGATGTCCATGATCAGTGTTTTTCAGGAACGTGGAGAGGAAAGCTGAGGTATACACTTACAACTAATGAGTAAATCACATTAAGATACATGGACTTCAATTCCCAGAATTCCATTCATGCTGGCTAGGAAAAACTGGGAAGCTAAATGAAGTCCAAACATCTTAATGTTTCCAATGTTGGGAAATGTTAAACTAACTATACAATTTTTGTACAGGCTAAGCCCTGCAAAGAATAGGTCACCTGGAGCTTCAAGCTTGGAAACAGCCTGGGATTCTCACTCCTTGTATGCTTAGTTTTTTTTTTTCTGTTTCCCCCAGTGGCATGAGCTGGAGCTGGGGATGGGCATCAGCGGGAAGCAGCATTTTAGCTGAATTTGGGAGCCTCCACTTAGAATTTATGCACCTTTCAGAACTGTCTGGAAATCCCATATATGCTGAAAAAGTAAGTATGCCCTTCTTCCTTCCTTCCTTCCTTCCTCCTTCCTTCCTTCCTTCCTTCCTTCCTTTCCTTCCTTCCTTCCTTCCTTCCTCCCTTCCCTTCCTTCCTTCCTTCCTTCCTTCCTTCCTTCCTTCCTTCCTTCCTTCCTTCCTTCCTTCCTTCCTTCCTTCCTTCCTTCCTTCCTTCCTTCCTCTTTTCTCTTTTTTTCTTTCTTTTATCGATTGGTGTGAAGTGATTCCTCTCCCTCTTTCAACCTGCCACCACGTCTCCCCTCACATACACATTCGCCTAGGCACCCAAAGCAGCCTCTAATGAAATTCACTTTCCCTCTGCAACAAGGGCCCAGATTTGAGAAATGGGAATCTCACACCTCCACCTTAATCCCCAGCCATAATCATTTTGGCAGTTCCAAATCAAGTGTGTCACTTCCACGTGTGGCTGTGGCAGAGAACCTGTAAGAGGTTAGGGAGCAATTGCTATTAGCTCAGGAGCTGAAGCTCATGGTCTCCTTCAGGCCAAGCATTTTGGCTAACTCCACCCTGTTGTACTGGGGCACTGTCTGTCTGCCTGCCAGCGGCAAAATTGCTGCTATCCAATTTAAGACACTGCAGATCTGTGAAGTCTTTAGAACCATGTTCCTCAACCGTAGCAGCTAGCATGGATGGATTTCGAACCCCACAATTCCCCGGTTCTGCTGCCTTGGGAATTCTGGGAGTTGAAATCCAGCCATCTTCAAGTTGCACTGCTTTAGAATATCTCCCATTCCCCCCGATAGCTTTTTCTGTTTCTTTTCTTGAGCAATTGCACAGTAATGGGACTTTTTCCAAAATGGGTAGAGGCCTGAGTCCTTCTCCTGCTGTGAACTTTTTAAAGATTCGGAAGAAACCCTTGGAGAGCGTGGGATGATTATTGCTGAGAGTTGATAGTGGCTGTGGATATACTTTGCATCTGGTGATTACTTCATGCCCTTCCTCAGTAGATCCTTGGAATGCTTTTGAAGTCACATTTTGCTAGCAATCATATAGGTTTAATCTCCCCCCCCCTATATTCTTATAACTATGGGAGAGAGAACCTAGCTGCTGTAAGGCACCCTACCACCCACTAAGAATATCCCAGAGTCTGAAGGAAACTGAAAGAAACTATTGTGGTGACCAAAACTGGTGTCGAGGCTCTGGAAAGAGTGCAGAGAAGAGCAACAAAGGTGATTAGAGGGCTGGATGCTAACACATATGAAGAACGGTTGCAGGAACTGGGTATGTCTAGTGAAAAGAAAGACTAGGGGAGACATGATAACAGTGTTCCAATATTTGAGGGGCTGCCACAAAGATGAGGGAGGGTGTCAAACTATTTTCAAAAGTACCTGAAGGCAAGACAACAAAGAATGGATGAAAACTAATCAAGGGGAGAAGCAATCTAGAACTTCCTAACAGTGGAATCAATCAACCAGTGGAACAGCTTGTCCTCAGAAATTGTAGAGTGCTTCAACACTGGAGGCTTTTAAGAAGAGATTGGACAGCCATTTGTCTAAATGGTATGGGGTCTTCTACTCACGTAGGGGGTTGGAGTAGAAGACTTCTGAGGTCCTTTACAACTTTATTACTCTATTCTTTTCCAAGCCTTCCTGTTAGGATTAGAACTAGCATCCTGTACAACGAAGAGGTGGTCCCTGAGACCCCGAGACTCCAGCAGTTCTGTGCTTCTGAAATATTCTTAGATGTGACTGGAGAACAGCTCATAACTCAACTTTAAAAAGGCATCCATCTGCCTGCTTGCTAAGTGGGAAAGGGACGGTGGCTAGGATGCAAAAGGAAATTTGAGTGGTGGGGAGATAGGCATGGAGGGAAAATATTAGAGAAGCCGGAAACCAAATAGGGAAATGAGATATAAATGAAGCATAGGATGAGAGAAAGGACCGCACAGAAGATGTGCTGCAGGAGAGGAAATATATAGGAGTTTAGATAGAGGGGGAAAGGCAAAGTTGAAGTTGTAAACAAGGAAAAGACACACCACAGGGATGGAGATTATGAATCCTCAACCTTAATGGAAAGCCTTTGTTGAAGTTAGGATTAACGCAAAGTGCCTTGTCCTAACATATCCCTTAATGCAGGAGAGAGGATGATTCTTGTTCAGTGATTTTTCCAAGAGGTCAGTTGAACAGCCCACTCACCTAAGTCCTGTCCCTCCGTCAGTGCAAAAACTGGCTTGTTAATGGCTTCACCCACCCAGAGCATGCTGTCGATTAAAGCTAAAGCTGTATGAGAGCGCCTGCCGATTGTAAACAGCCATCTGGAGGGAAATGGGCTTGGTGGAAAGCTTATCAGTTCATTAGCTCCCAGCTAGAGATTTGTGGGCTTTTTTTTCCTCTTTAAAAAAAACCCAAAACAAAATAGCGCATTGCTAATCTACATGCGTGTTCGGACTTGCTCTTGAAATGCCAGCGTCGGCAGCAGGAGAGCGCCGCACTCCCTAATGTGCAGTGGGAGCCAACTTGACAATTGATAAAAGAATGGAGCACACCAACACTTGATCTTTGTGGGGTTAAATGTCAAGTTTGCAATCCTGAGCCTGAGGCTAGGTTGCCTTCACTCCTTTTAGCCAAACAAAGCCAGAAGGCTGAAATAGGATACAACCCAATCTGTGGGTTCTAAGCAAGGGACTCCAGACCTTAGCACTTAAATCACAGTGGATGTTAACACAGTACAGTATGGCCAAGAAAAGTGAGTCATTACTGAACACATCGAGTTTGCAACAGGCCTAGCTGGATGTCATAACAAATACACGTTGTAGCTTGATTAGAAACACTGCCTATAAAATGAAGGTTTCTTTGAAACTGGTGAGATTGAACGCAAATCAATGGCCTGACTTTATTTTCTTTTAGCACGTGTCCTCTTAGGTGTTATGGTACCCTTATAGAGCCGGATTGGTTAGTGCAGTGGTGTCAAACTCGATTTTATTGAGGGACGCATCAGGGTTGTGGTTAATCTCAGGGGTCTGGGGTGGGCATGGCCAGGTCAACATCACTTCTGTCGGGGACGCCTGTGGCGGCCCGAGCGCTCTCCAAACTCTGTTTTCAGCTGCGACAGCCTCCTGCAATCCTGTTAGAGAAAATGGAGGCCCTCCCGAGCTCCATTTTTGCTGGCAGAGGCCCCTGGTCCTTGAGTTTGACACCCCTGGTCTAGTGATCAAGGCACCAAGTTAGAAAGTAGGAGACTGTTCAAGTCCCACCTTGTCATGAAAACCAGCTGGGTGACTGAGCCAGTCACTCCCTCTCAGCCCAACTCACCTCACAGGGTTGTTGTTGTGGTGAGGAAAATAGGAGGAAGATGTATTGGATATGTTTGCCACCTTCAGTTATTTGTAAAAATAAAAAAAGGCAGGGTATAAACAAAATAAATGTAATGTATCCTCTAACGGGACCTGAAAACAACCAGCCAGCTTGCATTCCATTGCAGTTTAGCGTGGGAAACTGCTCTGGTGCCATTGCCTTACGTGCACCTTCTGAGGTCAGGAGTTCCTCAACCAGTAGAAGGTCCACAGCCAAGGGGAAATGGCAAAAATGTGTATGTGTTGGATGCGGTTGCTTGGCAACAGTGGACATTACAGAGTCTGCCTCTTGTCACGGTTTCTTGCAGTTCTCTTTGGCTTGGGAATCCTGTGGTGGTTTTGGCTGATTTGGAAGGGCTGCTTGGAGAAGCAGCTGTTTAGGGATCTGCTGCCACAGATGGCATTTGTGAGGGTGGGCCTATCAGCGATAACAGCTAAATGAAACCTTTGCGTTTCAGGGCGATACATACCACTGAATCAGTGGCACTGGGTGCAAATAAACAAAAAATGGCCTCTGCCATCAGGTCCCGCTGTGTTGAGAGCAGTGCAGTCGGCTAAGTTACCATGACTTTGTCCGGCCTCCTTTAAAACTGGCAAAATCAGTGGTTGTCACCATGTCTGATGGCGTTCAGTTTGTCCTTGACTTTTCATTTTGTGACCGTTCAAAGTTACAACGGCCCTGAAAAAAGTGACTTATGACCTTTTCTCACACTTATGATGCCGTAGCATCCCCATGGTCACGTGAGCAAAATCCAGATGCTTAGCAACTGTTTTGTATTTATGACGGTCCCGGGGTCATGCGATCCCCTTCTGCAACCTTTTCACAAGCAAAGTCAACGGGGAGGCCAGAGTCATGTTACTAAGTTGACAACTTCAGTGTGCCAAGCCCGAAATTGACCTATGGGTAGCCATTTTACTTAGGCTTAGTATATATTCTTTTTCTTACTTTCTCTGTGGCAGTCATGGGGGGAAGGGTTTCAGGCTTGCCACACTCCTAAGTGGGGAGGAGTGGAGATAGAGAGAGTTGTTTAGGCTAGGTGATTCTTCTTCCGGTGGGAAAACAAGCTGTCCGTGCTGAGGCCCCTTGAGGTGGAGATTTATGACATCAAGCAACATTGAATTACTTCTATTGGAGAATGTGACTTTTTGGGGTTGTTTCTAACTTCTAATATTGTGGGGTAATTCCGGGTTGTGTCAGATCCAGAATTTCCATGGACTTTGCCAATTTGATGCTTTCCTAAATAAAAGAAATTGTTTTGGAAGATGGACTTTGTTCTTCTCTTTTTAAATGGATTTAATCACTTGGAAACCTGACCTTATTCTGAATTCACTTAACAGCTTATGGCAAGAAAGGCTGTAAAATGGGGCAAAACTCACTGAACAAATGTCTCGTTTAGCGACAGAAATTTTGGGGATCAGTTGTGGTCATAAGTCAAGGACTATTTGTATTGTGTAAAGAAGCTTTTCCTTTTATCAGCCTGAAATCTCTCCATAGTTGACACCAGAGACATAACCTAATACAGTAGTCCTTGATTTGCAACTATTCATTTAGTGACTGTTCATTCAGTTACAGCAGCACTGAAAAAAGTGATTTACTTATAAATTTATTTATTTACTGGTCCTCCTACTTATGCCCGTCACGGTATCCCCATGGTCACATGATCAAAATTTGGGGGCTTGGCAACCGGCATGTATTTATGGCAGTTGAAATGTCCCAGGGCCAAATGATCGCCATTTGCGACCTTCTCAGCCAGCTTCCAACAAGCAAAATCAATGCGGGAAGCTGGATTCATTTAATCACCGCATGATTCATTTAACAACTGCAGTGATTTGCTTAACAACCATGGCAGAACAGATTGTAAAATTAGGTGTGACTCACTCAACAACCTCCGGTTGTCATCAGGACAGGTAGTCCTCGAGTTACGACCACAATGGATTTGGGCACATTTATGTTGGTAAGTGAAACATTTTTTAAGTGAGTTTGCCCCATTTTATGACTTTTCTTGCCAGAGTGCTTAAATGGATCGTTGCATTTGTTAACTGAGTAACCTGGTTGTTAAGTGAATCTGGCTTCCCCATTGACTTTGCTTGTCAGAGGGTCGCAAAAGGAGATCATGTGTCCCCTGGGACACTGCAACGATCATAAATATAAGTCAGTTGCCAAGCATCTGGATTTTGATCAGGTGACCATGGGGATGCTGCGATGGTTGTAAGTGAAAAACAGTCATGTCACTTTTTTCAGTACCTTGTAACTTTGAACAGTCACTAAATAAAAAGTTGAGGACTCCCTGTATTTGATGGGTGGCTTCATTATTAATAAAATCAGTTTATTAAAAATAGCAAAGCATTCATAATAGCTTTTTTTTAAAATCTCCTTGTAGGTGATGAACATCCGCAAAGTCCTGAATAGAATTGAGAAACCTAGCGGGCTTTATCCGAATTTTCTCAGTCCGGTCACAGGGAACTGGGTACAGCGTGAGTATTTAGACTCCCTTGGCTGAACCAAAGGGATGTTTATCAATGCATGTCAGACATCTAGTGTGACTCCTGAATAAGGGAAAGATTTGCCATCAAATTCTATTCTTCGTTTAATGTGAATTGAGACACTCCTCATGCAAGCTGTCTCAAACCAAGTCCTTTGAACAGGTGTGAGGCAGCCATCTCTGCCGTCTTTTTTGCCAGATGTCTCTTAAATCAGGGGTGGGATTCAGCCGGTTCAGGGGAACTGGATGTTCGATTTAAATCCGATTCACCGAACCAGTAGTTGAACTGACCAGCTGGCCCTGCCCACCCCGCCCCTCCCAGGAGTCTCCATGCGGCCTGTTTTGGATGCAGGTAAGTGCAGGGTCCGTGTGGAGGCTCTGGGAGGGCGAAAAATGGCCCTCCCGGATGTCCGGAAATGGGCCTGTTTCCAGCTTCCGGAGTCCGGGGGAGGCCGTTTTCGCCCTCCCAGAGGCCCGAGGGAAGCCTCCGGACTCTGGGGAAGGCAAAAAACGGCTCTCTCGGAAGTTCCGGTAGGCCACGCCCATCATGGCCAAGCCCACCCAGCAACCGGGCAGAGAACCGGTTGTTGGGAATTTTGAATCCCACCCCTGCTCTTAATACACAAAACCACAAAAGACCAGCCAGAAGGGTAGGTGAATTCGTATAGGAGAAAAGAAAATAACACACTTGGAGTGTGAGACCTAGCACAGTTTTACACTTGAAAGCACCAAAGGAAAACAATAGAGCAGTGTTTCTCAACCTTGGCAGTGTGAAGATGGATGGACTTCAACCTGCAGAATTCTGGGAGTTGAAGTCCATTCATCTTCAAGCTGCCATGGTTGAGAAACACTGCAATAGAGCATAAGGAGATGCACAGGCTTTTGTGGGGGAGGTTCAGCTTGTTTGGCATCCAACTAGACTTCTGGAAACTCTGCGAGATTAAAGATTGAAAAAAACGTGCTTCCTCTTACACTTGAAATAATATAGGGGTAATGAATAGTATTCTTCAGCCATGTTCTCAAGAGAATTCAAGCTTTTCAGAGTTCAGAATTCAGAGAAGGAGAATAAAGATGGTAGAGGAACACAAGAGTGTATCCTATGAGGACAGACTGAAAGAACTTTGGCAGGTTCACTCTGGCGGAAAGAAGATTTAGGGGAGACAGGACAATTATTATTTATTTGTTAAAATTTATTTTATTACAAATTGTTTAAAACAATACGCCAAAATGCTACATAGGAACTACAAAAACAAAATATAGAAGCAAACAGTAAACAAATGCAAAGGAAAAACAAACAGCGATAATGAGCAAAACCCAACTGAAGGAAAAATTATGAACCATTTAGGCATGCCCGTTGCATATCAAGAATTAAACAATGTAAAGACATTCAGAGGGGTGCGGAAATACTCCTTTCTCGTAAACATCATGAATCTGTGCCAAAGAGAAACATATGGCATCATTTTTGGTAATTAGTGTGGGGGGAAGTATTTGCAAAAGTGAACACATGCTTTGAGTCCAATAGTTAATGTCCAGAATAAGAGTGCTTCTCCAATTGCTCCAAATAGCTTGCTTAGTAATTCCCCGTGCTGGAGATAATCAAATTTGGAGTAGACAGAAGGTTCCTCTCGGAGATACGTGCTAGTCGTTTCCGGCTCTAGGGGGCAGTGCTCATCTCCTTTACAAAGCCAAAGAGCCAGCACTGTCCAAAGACGTCTCCGTGGTCATGTGGCCGGCATGACTAAACACCGAAGGCGCAACGAAACACTTTTACCTTCCCACCAAAGTGGTCCCTATTTTTCTACTTGCATTTTTTTTTACATGCTTTCGAACTGCTAGCTTGGCAGAAGCTGGGACAAGGAAGGGGAGCTCACTCCACTACACAGCGCTAGGGATTCAAACTGCCAAACTGCTGACTTTTCTGATCGACAAGCTCAGCGTCTTAGCCACTGAGCCACCGCATGTACTCAAGTGCATTAAGGGAAAATGGGCAGGGATTACTTTCCTTGGCCATAGGATTGGGCATATCTGTTAAGCCATTCTAAAATATACTATACAGTGGCACCTCTATACTCATCATTAATTGATTGCAGGAAGCACGATGAGTATCAAAGATGTTTTTTCCCATAAGGAATAATGTAAGTGAGTCACAAGGCAGACAACACTGACAAATTCTAGCTTGTCATTGAGTGCCAAACAAGCGAAGAGTACCCAGGACAAAATATTCTTGTCAAAATGCATCGAGTACCAAATTTGATGAGTTTCAAAGCAGTTGACTACCAAGGTACCACTGTATTTGCAATATGCAATCCAGTCAGGCTCAACCTTGGTGACTTTAATGCTTGTGGACTTCAACTCCCAGAATTCCCCAGCCAGCATGGCTGGCTGGGGAATTCTGGGAGCTGAAGTCCACACATTTTAAAAGTTGCCAAGGTTGAGAAACCCTGCATTACAGGCGCTCACAAATCAATCACAAAGAAACCCGCTAATCTGAAAACATGCTATAAATTAACCTCAGTTTCAGGTGGAAATCCCACAGGGTAACAGTAGATGAGGGGGGTATACATTTGCATCCTAGATGGCATAGAAAATAAATTTCACTGGTGCTTATTCCTTCTCTTGCCCTCCCATCACTTGCTTTTTGGGGAGGGGGAGGTGGGAAGATGACTCGCATGCCCTTGGATACCCTGGAGCATTGATGCTGGGATGTAAAAATAAAATCCTCTCTCCCCTGCCCCCCAGCATGCTATTCCCATTATAAATCTGTTCAGTTGTTTCCCCCCCAGGCAGATTTCCCCTAACAGGTTCTGCAGCAGGGCAGTCTGAAGAGGTAGCCATGAAAAAGCCCTCAGTATTCTGGAGACATCTTCACACCTGGCACCACGGTGTTTTCTCTCCCTCCCCTCCTTCCACCTGCTCCTTCAAATGTCTCTAATATTCATTCCGGGCAACAAATCACAGCTACAAAATGCCAGTGAAACTCTCCAGACGCTGCAAGTTCTATCTGCACGGCGTGGCTGAGATTTTTGGCTTGCAAATTTCTGAGCTTGCAATGCAATCATGTCCCTCGGTATTTTGTGCTGTTTTGACACTTGACTCTGAGGCTCTCTTCCCTTTCCCTTCACAAGGGAGGAAGTGGCTGACAGAGAAAGACAATAATGGATAAGGCTGTATATTTATTTCCGTTCAAAGGGAGTGCAAAATGTATCTGGAACAAAGCTCAGCTTCTTGAACAACTTTGTTTCTTCGTTTATTTATAAACCAAGTTTCTAGCCCTTAAGGTGATTTTAAGAACCCAAAGGGATCAAAGAATTCTCAAACTGCAGAAAAAAGTGTATTATAGTACTTTATAGATACAACTTCAATGCCAAACTTTAGTACTCCCACAGTGACAGTACAATGTACCTTGTAGTAGATGATCTGGGCCCAGATCTTAATTGGTCATTCACTTTTTTTACTCAGCTCAAGTGAAGTTGCTAGACAAAGATAGAGCAAAATTATTCAGTGTTGACTCCTTTGAGAAGACACTAGAGGGATCTGGATATTGGGCTAATAATCTATTGGTTTTTTTATTATTATTTTGCGGTCCCTCTCTTTCCTTGACCCCTTTGAAGGAATTTGGGCATTAAAATACAAAGAAGCAGGCTAATTTCCAAATTGTGTGTGTTCCTGTGCATGTTTCTTAATAGATAGGACGTTCTCCAGTTGGTTAAAATAAAATGTATAAGACGTTATTCAACCAAAGTAACTTCTGTGCAGTTGTTTGACTTTTCTAATCACAAGTTGTCTTCTTTCCATCACTGCAGATCACGTCTCTGTCGGTGGCCTTGGGGACAGTTTTTATGAATATCTCATCAAATCTTGGCTCATGTCAGATAAGCAAGATAGCAAAGCAAAAAACATGTATGATAAAGCTCTGGAGGTAAGGCGGAGAATGAAGCATAATTCCTTTTGCGCTTGATTAGCAGCAAGTACTTTATGAGAAACCCCACAGAGGATGGAGATCGGAGGTGGTATTCAGCCAGTTTGGACTGGTTCTGATGGACTGGCAGCAAAAATTTTGACTGGTTCGGAGAACCGGCAAATACCACCTCTGGCTGGCCCCGCCCAGCTGCCCCGCTCTTACCTCTCCTATATTCTGTTGTTTATTAGCTCAAGCTAATAAACAACAGAATTAGCTCAGAGCGCGAAACATGCTCTCCAAACCAGTAAGAAAAAAAAAATTAATAAAGAATTTTTATTTTAAGACAGACATACAAAACATAAAAAAAACATAAAAACCATCTTCCAAATGTACATACAGTGTGTCGCTTGGTCATCAATTTTTTGTGTTTCCCTAGAAATTTTTTTTTGAAACCCACCCCGATGGAGATGGATGGCCAATATTCAGATCTTACCTTAGCAGAGAATCACCAGGCAGACTTAGTCCATCCAGCCATCCTTCCAACATTAAGTTGGGTTTGGGCATCATGATTCAGAAACAGGGTGTTTTCCAAACGTGATTCTCATTCCAGGTTTTCCACCTCTACACAGGCATCAGAAGAAAATTAAAAGCTTGTGGTTCCGGTTTTCATTATCTGCCACCATTTGTCATTAAGTCCAAATCCTAAACAGTAGTTAGTTTTAACCATGATTTGTTTGTTTGTTCATTCAGTTTCTGTAGCCACCCATCTCAATCAATGACTTTGAACGTCTTACAGTTCCAAAAGTATAACAACAATTAAAACAATAAAAAACAAAATAAATATACACAGCAGCCGAGATACTTAGCCAGTTATTATATTTATTCGTCTGTTGATACTAGCAAACTCCACAACACGTGAAATTTTAAAGAGTTTGTTTCATAATTAATGTTAAGAATGGCTCGTTGGCTTCAGGAAACACGGCAAATTGCAGTCATTCAGAATCAAAACCATTTCAAACTGCTTCGTCAACTCTGGAACCCTTTTGCTTCCTTGGTGAAACAGCCTGTTTCATGGGCACAAAGCATTTCAAGCATTTTTGTACAGAGGCTTTTTTGGCTGAAAAAGAAAAACACAGAGATATTTTGAGTTCCAACTTCTGCTAGGATGCTCTACACAGGATGTTTGGAATTCAATTAGAGAAGTTCTTTACACTGCTGAACAACACTAGGCTTAAACAAGGCATGTCCAGCCTGTGGCCCATGGGCCTTATGTGGCCCTGCACATCTAGTAATGTGGCAACATAAGATCATAAACTTTTAACGTTATTATGTGATTTGTATACATTAATTATATTATCTGTATTTTATATGCTACCTAAGATAATTCCTCTTTACTCAACGTGACCCAAGCAAGCCAAAAGATTGGCCAACTGAGGCTTAACAGTTCCAGACTCTTCTTTATGGCTATGCTGGATAAGACCATAGGCAAGTCAGAGGAACCTATGTTCCTATCCCCAGTGTCATAAAAGATAATTGAATGTGTTCTACAAACTAGCCACAGGTTTTAAGAGCAATGAGAATGGTGCTGGTGTACTGTACTTCTATAACTTTCTGAGCAGTCTATTTTGAAGCTGGAGAAAAGCCCAAGTGAACTGTATTTGGGGCTAGAGGATGTAATATTGCCAACACAGAGGTACCTATCCCTGAAGGAATTCTGCATTTCTAATTGCGTTTTTTAGCCTGGTTGTGTGGTTCAGTTCCGTTGAATCATGGACATTTGCAAGATGAGAGGAGAGGACAAGGGATGCCTCGATGCATAATGATCTCATCACACAAATGAGGCAATTATGTAATCTGCATCATCTCTTGTTCATGGACACCTTAAGGGTTGATTCATCTGACAAAATTAAAGATGAATGGCTCAACAAGTAAACATGTTCACTTCAATAGAAAAGACAGCGAGGATAAATGCCGACCCTCCTAACTTTGGCCTGATGAATTGAACATCTGTACTGCAAATTGAGGAGCTGGCCTCCAGCTGTGACAAAAAAGCCTGCAGCTCTTGAAAATCCTGGAAGCAGTAACTTTAGCGGGAAAGCGGGTTAAAATATCATTATATTCTCCACTATTGTGAAGAATATCGAAAGCCACTTCTTTGTATCTTTATTCTTCCTTTTCTATTTTTCAAGTTTTCTTTCTTTGCACTTTTTGCTTTCTCTTTGCTTTTTTCCTTAAATTTATATTAGTGTAGGAAACCAGCAGGAAATAGCAAATTACAGTCACACAAGAGCTTCACATAACAACCATACAGCCTCACTTGATAGCAACAAGGACAGTTGGAACTGTTGTCGCTTAGTGGCACAATCACATGACATGATAGGGCATCATACATGACACGAGTTTCCAGTCAGAATTGTGGGTGTTAAGTGAAGGCTAACCTGTACTTAAAAACTGCAACTAAACCACTATAAGGCCACCTGTGTATTCCCTGTTTCTGGCTACTGGAACTATATAGCACTGATTCTTCATGCCCTATAATGGTTGCTGATTGGTTCTGGATACAATTTATGGTGTTGGTGTTGAGATACAAAGCTTTTGAAGCAGAGACTAGATGATCACTACAGTGGCCATCTCCTTTCATATATTGGTGGACCACTTGCATACACAGTTTTTTACACTGCTATCAGTGTATTCTTTATTTTATTTATAAACCTTCATTTTTCTTCATTCCACACAAATAACTCACTTTCTCTCTTTTCCAAATGCTGTGAAATTTAGGCCATAGAAAAGCACCTTGTCAAAAAATCGCCTGGTGGGCTAACCTATATTGCCGAATGGCGAGGAGGCATCTTGGATCATAAAATGGGGCACTTGGCTTGCTTTTCTGGTGGCATGATAGCCCTCGGAGCGGAACACGCCCTGGAAGAACAGAAACAGCACTATTTGGATCTAGCTGGGGAAATAACACACACTTGTCACGAATCTTACATTCGCTCAGGTAAAAATCCAAAAACCCAAGCCCGTTTTTGAAAAAAGGCTCTGTGCACTCCTGTTTGCCAGTTAATATTGTACACGGGTAACGTCCACCAGGAAAGCCCAATCTTCACTTCATCTTCAGCTACTGCTATTGGCAATCTACTTCCAGTTGCCCAGCTGAAGTCACAAATGCACCATTGTATTATAACCCATTATTTGTTAGTCTCCATGTTCTGCCAGAGCTGGAAAGTACCTCCAGCAGAAAGGTGTCAGTTGTCAGTCTTGACAAAAGGACTGCATTTGATCTAGTGTCAGGTGCAAACAACGAGGACCACTGATGAATAGTCTAAAGCAGAAGCTTTATTGTCACTCACCCATGTTACGAGAATCTCTCAGACTGACTGCATCCCCTTGGGAAGGATCAGATAAGGCTTCATGGGTTCTGGGGATGTCCAGGCCTGTGCCACTTTCTGGAGTGCAAGGACTCTAACCCAACCCCTTTTAAACACCATGTGGAGATTCTATCACATCTGGATTGGTTATCTTTTTCCTCTTTTAATGTCTGAACTGAGGATCTGTCCCCTTTTTTCAGTTTGGCTCGATAGTGATGGTGTTTGCTTCTCCAGGTCAGGCCCTCATAATGAAAGTTTAGCAGGTACCTAAGGCTTAGGATCAATTCATTTTTTTCACTTGCAAGAGATCTGAAAAATGTTTCTACTTTCCAGTGAAAGTATTCATGTTTGTTTAGTGAATTCACACGTTCACCCCAAATTTTAGTTGACCCTGCAGCTACCAAAGCATCCTCTGATCATTCTCTGTTTTTGTTTTGCGGCTAGATACCAAACTGGGCCCTGAAGCGTTTCGTTTCGATTCTGGAGCGGAAGCGATGGCCACACGACTCAGTGATCGCTATTACATCCTGCGCCCCGAGGTTGTAGAGAGCTACTTCTACCTGTGGAGGTTGACACATGACCCCAAGTACAGAGAGTGGGGTTGGGAAGCTGTCCAAGTAAGTCAGAAAGAATGTTCTAAGCCTGTTCCCTTTGACTGATGTCTAAACGTTGGTTTGGTCTGGAGGTTGTTGTGAGAGATAATATTTGCTTCCATCTCAAGTTGTGAGAATCTCACTTCTGCTGAGGGGGCCCCGTCGTTAGGCAGTATTGAGGGCATTAACTGGCCTTCATCTGTCCCCGACATCCATGTTTTAGTAATTTACTCAGTCGTTATATAATCTGTTTTGGGATGCACAAAAAAGGCGAAGAATCATTGGGAGCCAAAATCAAATCAATAAATAAACTTCTACTGCTGGCTCAGAGCATTCTATCTTTTGTGCTGCGTTCCTGAATGGTACCCTTCAGTTTGTGGCACATGGCAGCCACAATGTCTGATCTCTTTATGGAATCTAAGAGAAGCCCTTTCGGATTTAACCTAACGCTTCCCTAGCACAGGACCTTGGTTTCAGCAGCACCAAGTAGATCCTTCATGGGCTTCCATGTAACATAAAATAAGGATTTGAGGACCCATAACTTCAGAAAAATTTCAGGAAGATTTCCTGAGGTTCTCATCTAAGATCCTCAGCAAAACACAAGAAATGCCTGCCATCTCATCCTCGCAAGGAATCAAAACAAAGTTTCCTTTAGCCATCAAAGGGTGACTTGGCCTGATCTCAACCTCAGCCTATCCTATCCCACAATAAGGGTTGTTGCGGGGAAATTTATGGAAGGAAGGCTCTCCTTTCTCTTTCTGAAACAAATGACCTTGGAAGTAAAGCTAGGGCAGGACAACAGGCCAGGAGAACCTGCTCTAGTCCCTGTACAACTCTGGGCCACCTAGTTGGCCTCATGTAGCAGTTATGGGAAGATGCAAAGAGGAGGAAGACTATGCAGGCCATTTAGACCAGTGCAGGAAGGGTAGGAAAGGGCAGCTGGAAGCCCAGCCATCAGAGCTCCCAGAGTTGCTTTTCAAAAGGCAACTGGAGTTTCTTTGCTTGTCCTTGAAGACATTTTGCTTTTCATCCAAAAAGCTTCTTCAGTGGTGAGGAATGGAAGGATTTATATTCCTTGCAGACAGCTGGTCATTTGCATTCTTTTACAGAGTTGTTGATGCCACCTTGAAGTTTATCTGTGCCCTTAGAGTCACCTGAATAGTGATTCTCAAGTTGTGAGAATCTCACTTCTGCTGAGGGGGCTCCATTGGAATTGTTGAAAGGATTGTGTGGTAAATAGGAGATAGGTGAGGTTGTATCTCTGTTGAGAGATGGTTGTTCAATCTTAATGTTTTAAGACCTTAACATTAAGAGGGAGGAAAGTCCAGTTGCCTTTGAAAAGCACCTTTGGGACAACCATGACCCAGATGGCTGAGAATCTCCATCAGCATCTGAGGGCTCCTGAGGCTGAAGCAGAGCCACCATTTATTCCTGCTGCTGGAGAACCTCTCAGAAGCGTCTAGCTCAGCGAGTTGCTATCTAGTAGGGTCACCACCGCTGCCTCCTTCCACCTATGGTGAATGAGTGCTGCTTTGCCATTCTTGAAACTGAGTTGACTTTCTTCTCTTCCTTACTTTTCAAATCAGGCACTGGAGAAATTTTGTCGAGTAGAAGCTGGTTTCTCTGGAATCCGCGATGTGTACACAACCACCCCAAGCCACGACAACATGCAGCAGAGCTTTTTTCTGGCAGAGACACTAAAGTAAGTCCTGAGCATTTTCCACATTTGACCATCAAAAGGAGTTTGGGAAGACCCCCAGTGAGATTGGCGAAGATATATCCCAACATGAATCTGGCATGTTGGAAATGTAGAAAGAAAGAGGGCACCTTCTATCACATGTGGTGGTCTTGTCCAGAAGCCCAGAAATGCTGGCTTAAAAGTAAACAATGGCTGCAAGAAATTCTTAAGGAACAAATAGAACTGGAACTAGAATTATTTTTGTTAGGGATATTCAAAAAGAAATATGGAAAAAACATAAAATATATTGTACTACACATTTTAACGGTCTCCAGAATAGCTTATGCTCAATGCTGGAAGCACAATTGTATACCCCCTGATGAACTGATTATTCAAAAAATTATGACATGTGCTGAAATGGACAAACTGACTTTATTGTTACAAAAGAGAAAGATGAGTCTGAATACTTTAAAATTTGGGAAAAATGGTACAATTGGATTGAATTAAGACAGAAAATGAAGGAATTTAAGATAAGCAATTTATAGATTAAATGTATATATTCGTATAAAATTGTATATATTTGTAAATATGCACAAAAGATAGAAATGCATGAGCTTGATGTCACAGAACTGTTAAAGTTATGAATATTTTTTCTTTTGTTTTTAAAAGACACAAAAGACTAATAAAGTTTAATTTAAAAAGAAGAAGTTTAGGAAGAGAGAGTGTTTTTCATGAAGCAAGTCATGGGGGAATTCACGGTCCCTGAACAGCACAGTAAAGATATCTTTAGAAGAAAATGCACTTATTGTGGTGGTAGTGTTGCATTCCCATGACCAAGTTCTGACAAATGGCCAAAATACTACTGGTCTTGCTGGAACCCAACTCAAAAAGTTAGCCTGACTTCAGAATTCTCTTTTTTATATAAAATAATGTAAATAAAATTTACAATTGCTATTAAAAATAATAGCAACTTAAAAAGAAAAATAGATGGTGCAGAAAAGAAGAAATAAAAAAAAT
This sequence comes from Naja naja, assembly GCA_009733165.1. Classification (NCBI taxonomy): domain Eukaryota; kingdom Metazoa; phylum Chordata; class Lepidosauria; order Squamata; family Elapidae; genus Naja; species Naja naja. The sequence goes on from CM019160.1 coordinate 10,100,988, forward strand.
AAGAATGTAGCAAAGAAAAAAAGAAATATATAAATAAATTACTTCCCCCTTCATCACAAGAATAAACAATTAACTTACCACACTATCTTTTAAAATACAGGTAGTCCTTGACTTATGACCACAACGGGGACTGGATTTTCCCTTATTAAGCAAGGTGGTTGTTAAGTGAGTCACACCCAATTTCACAGCCTTCTTTGCCATGGTTTTTAAGTGAATCATGTCGATAAGCAAATCCAGCTTCCCCCGTCTGATTTTGTTTGTTGGAAGCTGGCTGAGGATGCTGGAACCATCAAGACTTGCCAAGCCTTCGAACTTTAATCATGTGCCCACTGGGACACCGTGATGGTTGCAAGTGCAACCATGAAGTTACTTTTTTCCAATGCCATCATAACTTTGAACAGTTGTTCAGTGAATGAACAACTGTTGAGCCTTGGTAGTGCAGGCTGTTAAATGCCTAGCACTTAAGTTCCAGCTGCCTGCAATTAGTGCAGGCTCGAATCCCACCAGGCTCAAGGTTGACTCAGCCTTCCATCCTCTTGGGGTAGGTAAAGTGAGGACCCAAGATTGTTGGGGGCAATAAGCTGACTTTGTAAAAATGCCACTTAGTAATAAGCAGGCATATACAATGGAATGAAGGCTATTGCTGAGCACACTGGGTTGCATCCCAAAAATTGTAAGCCACCCTGAGTCTCCGGAGAAGAGCGGCATATAAATATGAATTAAAAAAAACAACGAATGGTCGTAAGTTGAGGACTACCTTCTTCCCATACCCCATCTCTTATCCACAACCAAATCCTTAAAGCCTGGTTATTTCGCTTCTGATCTCAGCACAGGACAGTTTTGGGTGCCATTCGGTGGTTCTCCATTTGAAGTGGGCTGTTTCAACCATTTTGAAAGGGTTCAGAGGTTGAAACACAGCCAGTGTGAAGCAGGCCTGTTCCGGCCATTTGAACACTAAAGAGTCCACCTTGAAGATTTGGTACACTGCTGGTTCAGACTCTGTTGTATGCATCTAATCCAAGGGTGGTGTGATGACCGGGGGTGTGGCACAAAAGCAACGAAGTCACAAAAGTAGGTAAAGTCCCTCCAACTTGCCCCCCAATGTCCAGTTATCATTGGCTGGAGAAAAAACGCTCCCAAGAACTATCTTTAAAGGGAAGAAATTCAGTCCGAACCCAAAGTACATATAAATTATAAAGAACAACCAACACAAACCACGCTGCAGCAATTAACGAGACAGGGCAGGATAAGGAATTGCAGAACTCAAAGATAACAAAACACACACAGTTGGGATGACGCCAGAACCCAGATAGGACTTGACAAACAAAGATAATGCACACTTTGCTTCCAGCAACTGCTGGCTGTTTCAGCAGGCCGGCCCAGACTGAAGTGAAGCGGGGTGGGGGTTTTTAATTGTATTTTAGATTAAGTTTTTATCGGTTTTAGATTTTATTGGACTGGAGTTTAATTGAGCTTTAATGAATTCTAATTTTGTATTGTGTGATTTTATATTGTGAGCTGCCCTGAGTCCCTAGGGAGAGAGGGTGGCATGTAAGTCCAATAAACTTAACTTAGTTTGCCTTTTTAAACAGTTTTCCCAGCTGCAGCTAATGAAGGGGATCAGGGCCTTTTCCTCCCCCGTAAACCACATAACTCACATTGTTCCCTTATCCGTTCCTCCCTGCGTGCACTAGGATGAAGAGCGGGTGGCCCTGGGTCTTCTTCTGAATGCCCAGCCGGACTGTGCCCTTCCTCAGTTTCTTCCACAGCCACCGGAGCCACACTCCCACTCCCTGTCAGCTGCTCAGCCTCCCCCTCGGAATCAAATTCCAACAGGGGCATGACAGGTGGGGAACAATGGCCATTTTATGACTTGTGGACTTCCAACTACCAGAATTCCTGAGCCAGTGTGCACACACGGACATCCTAACTTGCATGAGTAGTGGCGCGAGTACATGCATGCTGCATTTAAGTGAAAGGCAAACACGCATGCACACCACTCACACTAAAGCAGCTATGTGCGCACTTGCTCGCCATTCAAGTGGAACCATCCCCTCTCTCCCACCGTCGCTCTACAAAGCTGGAAACATTGGGGAATTCTACTCTACATAGGATGTTTTGAATTCAATTAGAGAAGTTGTAAACAAAAACCAGGCTCAAACAAGATGTGTCCAGCCTGTGGCCCATGGGCTGCATTTGGCCCTGAACAGCAGCATGTCTGGCTCAAGAATTCTGGGAGTTGAAGTCCATGTGATAAAAGGGCCCTTTGTCATGCCCCAGTCTGAGTCTGAATCTGAGAAGGAAGCCGAACAGCTGACAAGGAGTGGGAGTGTGGCTCCGTTAGCTGTGGAGGAAACTGAGGAAGGGCAAAGTGCACCTGAGCAGAGCAGGGGAGAGGTAGAGCAAGGGAGAGGTAGAGCAAGGGAGAGGGATTTCAGAGGAAGACCCAGGCCCATCCCCTCTTCATCCTAGGGCATGCAGGGAGGAATGGAGAAGGGAGCAACGTGGGTTGCGTGCTTACAGGGGAGGAGAGGGCCCTGACTCCCTTCATTAGCCACAGCTGGGAACACAGTTTATAAGGCAGGCAGGCTGCGTGCGGGAGCAAACGTGACTTTATCCTGCATTGTCGTGGCTTATCTGTGTTCCTGGCATCTTCCCAACCATGTGAATTTTGCCGTGCCTTCAAGTCTGAAATTCTTGCTGCTGCCCTGCCAAACTAATTACTTCAGTTTGGTTTGTTTGGACTTTAAGTTACAGTTTGTGTTGACCATGTTTTGGACTTCATTTTCTGCAGTCAAAGGCTGTTCCTGGGAGAGTTTTTCTCCAGCCAGAAAGTAACCTGGACATTGGGGGCAAAGTTGGAGATAATAAAGGGACTTTTATTGATTATCTGACTGTGTTGCCTTTGTGCCATGCCCCAGGTCACCACACCCTTTTATGACTTGTGGACTTCAACTCCCAGAATTGACTCAGGAATTCTGGGAGTTGAAGTCCACGTCATAAAAGGGCCATCATTCCCCAGCCCTGGTCTAACCCCAAATCAACCAAGGTAGCAAGCGTAGCATAGGCCATAAACAAATGATATCCGACAGTCTCACTCAGCAAGCTTTCTCTGCTCTTCTCCTGGCTCCAGGTATCTCTATCTTCTGTTCTCTGAAGATGACGTGCTCTCCCTCAAGGACTGGGTGTTCAACACTGAAGCTCACCCATTGCCTGTGAATCACACAGACTTTGTCCTGAAGACAAGCATGCAGTAGGAGCAACTCGGCCCTTCTGGGTTCTGCGAAGGGATCCCGAGGGGTTGCTTGCATTTTTTCTTCTTCTCCTTTCCAGTAAAGGAATGCACATATTCCTGGAAAGGTATTTTGGGGGCATTCGTCCAATTCCGGACAGTATTATATCGGGGAGTATAAAAAACTGTGAATCAAGCACCTTCATGGGTTTTTTTTTTCCTCTGTGAGGAAACTTATAACCTGATAATTGGATGTTGATTACGGGCCATAAGACAGACAAAATCACGGACGTTCCTTTTTATGAAGAATTTCTATGGAATCCACTGACTTTCGCTTTTGCGTGGCCAAAGGATCAGGAGTTTGCCATAAAATACATGTCGGTTTGTGCCACTCTTCTTGCCCCAAATTTGCTCCCTCCTTTTTGATATACCATTGATTCCCCCCTTCCACCTTTCTGATCCTTTTTTTTTTAAAGCAGTACACATCTCAAGAGGTTCTGGTTAAGAAATCCCACGCATTTATTTCTTTGCCCCTTTCCTCACCCGTCTTTCCATTCTCTTCAAATGTTTGCCAACTGTCGTTTTCTTTTTTCTTTTTTTCCCCTCCTGCATTTTGCTTTTTTACTTTCCTTTGGTTTGGGTTTTTTTGTTTTTTCCTTTTCATCTGGAGCAAAACCTTATGAGGCATTTGTAATGATTTCATTTCTGTAATGCTCAGATGTGAAAAAATAAAATAAAAATTTCATGTCGGCTAAAAAAACAAAGGCAAGTGGCTGGGTGGCACGGAAGGTTAGAAGAGAAAAGAAGAGGTGGCTGGAAGCAACAGGGGCCTTGGCAGATTCCCCTGGTTTTTGGCTGCTGAAGCAGATGGGAAAAGCAGGCTCCTAGGCTGCCTTACAACAGCCACAGGCTTCAGTTCCAAAAATGGGGAAGACAGCATGGTGGACAGAAGCCAGAGGGGCTAAAGGACGGAGTAGACCGGCTGCCTCTTGGAAGCCGAGAATTTAGTGGCCAAAGGATGGGTGCCAAAGCAGACAATTGTACAAGTGGGTGAAGCTGTGTCTGTTGGACAAATTCTGCCTGCCTGTCTGCACAAGAACTGTATTCGAGTTAAGTGGCTTGTCCTTTGTGATCTCAGGGCAGTGGGCACAACACTTTATGCCTGTGAACCTGATTCCTGGAAGTTAAATCTCTCTGAGTACAGGTAATCCTCGACTTATGTCCATAACTGAGCCCAAAATTCCTTTTGTTAAGTGAAACAGTTGTTAAGTGAGTTTTGCCCCATTTTACGACCTTTCTTGCTACAGTGAATCACCGCAGTTGTTAAGTATTACAGTTGTTAAATGAATCTGGATTCTCCATTGACTTTGTCAGATGGTTGCAGCAGGGGGTCACATTAGTGGAGGGATTCAATTTTTTTAACTACCTGTTCTGTGGCTTGGTGGGCATGACAGGAGAAGGATACTGCAAAATCCCCGTTCTCTCCCCACCCCACTAACCTGCTTTCCAGCTCCGTTCTGTGCAGGGCAACAAAAGAAGACCCAGCCAATCAGCTGGGACTTGAGAAGCAGAGAATAGATGGGGGCGGGGCCAGTCAGAGGTGGGATTTGCTGGTTCTCTGAACTACCCAAAATTTCCGCTACCTCTTCTCCAGAACTGGTCAGAACCTGCTGAATACCACCTCTGGGTCACGTGACCCTGGGATAATGCAACCATCATAAATACCTGCCAGTTTTCAAACAATCAAATTTTGATCCCCGTGGCCTTGGGGATGCTGCAATGGTCATAAGTGCGAAAAATGGTCATGACTCAGGTCCATGATTTGAGTACTTAGTGACTTTGGTCACTAAGTAAATGGTTGCTAAGTCGGGGACTATCTATACACTACCAATCATGTATTTGTTTAATAAATTTATATGTTACCCATCTCCCTATCCGAAGTGGCTCTAGGCCAGGGCCCCCAAAACTTGGCAACTTTAAGACTTGTGGACTTCAACTCCCAGAATTCTCCAGCCAGCTAGCTAGAGAATTCTGGGAATTGAAGTCCACAAGTCTTAAAGTTGCCAAGTTTGGAGACCTCTGCTCTAGGCAGTTTACAATACAATAAAAATACAAAAACAGCTTATCAATATAAAAACTATTGAAAGTTACAAGAGTGAGAGACTAAAACCTGGGGGCTTGAGTGGTATGGAGGTAGGTGGTATCTCCTCGTACTCACCTTGAATAATGTTCCTTACTAACATGGATACCAGTCGTTGAAGATGGTGGTTAAAGTCAAAATCTCTAGCAAGCGCCAGGTTGGGGAGGGTGTGTTAATTCCCCTGGTTGAAGTTGGTTGTGTGTATTTATTACACCTCCTTAAGCTTTTCTTTTCTTGCGCTTCTGCAAGATCTTTTTACTCTCTTTCTCTCTGCCCCAGACGATTGCTGGGGTACTCAAATCAAGTGATGCATTTCTCTTTCTCCCAAGATTTTGGTGGCTTTCTTTCTAGATTTAAAGAAGGAAAGAAAAGGCGCTTAGGGCAAGATGCAGAAGAGACGTTTTGTGTTGAATTTACAGCTCTTGAAGCCAAGGTGGGGGAAGGGTCAGACTGCCCAATGGGCCCCTTGGAGATTTCATCTTCAGGATCAGAAGGCCGGCGATCTCTGCCTAGGTGGAGAGCTACTCCTAAATAACTGCCTTGAGAACCTCTCACATCTCATCCTTTTGCAAGGTGTTCCTAGCAGGAAAATAAGCGTTTGCCAAAATAATTTTTTTTAAATAGACCACTTACAGAATCAAAGGCCTTTTGACATGAATCAAAGGGATCATTCCAGCTCCTTGTAGAATTTCTACTGAATTTTGAAGTACAGTGAAGCAGCATTATTTATCACCTTCATTCAAACATCACAGAATGTGTCCTTGCCCCTCACATTTGGAGTACAGTCTTCAAAGCAGTTCTTAAAGATGGAGGAAATATTTTTTTTCCTTTTGAACGATGTATATCTTCCCCATCTGTGTATAATAATTTACTGCCTAAATGCATCTGAGAGCAGCAGGGGTTAAACCAGAGCCAAACAGGATTCAGGGCATACAGATAATCCTCACCACAATTCAGACCAGAACTTAATGCTAGTGATGCAGTCATTAAGTGAGTTGTGCCCAATTTTATGACTGTTTTTCCATATGAAGCAAACCCAGTTTTTCCCCTTGAGTTTGATTATCAGAAGCTCCCTGGGAAAGTTACAAATGGCAACCACATAATGCCAGGACACTTGTAAATACATGCTGGTTACCAAGTGCCCAACTTCTGATGATGTGGCCACAGATGGTCATAAGTGCATGGTCAAAAGTCATTTTTTCCAGCACCATTATAACTTCAAACAGTCTTTAAACAAGTGGTCATAACTTGGGGACTATCTGTATCTTTTTCTCTTCTCCCTGCTCTGTCTAATGCAAGTATCTGCTAAGGAGAAATATCAAATATACAGTACTCTTTCCAGAATCTAAAATAAAATAAATCTGATTGAATGGAAGAGTTTTCAACAGATAACAACTTTGAACTTGATAATGAACTCGAAAGTAGCCAGAGATAATTTTTTTTATTTCATTTAATCTAAGAAAGACAAACTCAAAGTTGAGTCATTATTACATTTGGCAGCTAGAAATTGCATACAACTTCCAAGGACCTTAGCTAATCTTGAAAAAGCTAAACAGGGTTAGAGATTACTTGGTTAGGAAAGCTCCAGAAAATCCCAGGGCAGTAGGTTAGACTAATAAATCAATAGTAATTATCATTATCATCCTGGAAGACGGCTGTGGCAAATCACACGATATTATTGCCAAGAAAACTACATGGTCTTATATGTAATCATCAGGATTCATATAGGACTTGGAGAAGATTTGAACTTTTATTTTAAAGTTGTTTTGGTTTATCCTTCTGAACCAAGATGATGTTCATAAAATTCAGTGGAGTAAAATCCGAGAGGTAAAATGCATTCCATCCCACACATACACTACATCTGATCTATGTTTGCTTGGATTTTCTTTGAAATCTGAAGAAATCTTTACATGATCTCCATCCCTACCTTCTACTAAACGTTGTAGCAGGCTACAGCAGGAATCTTCATTACAGCAAAGGGGGGGGGGAATGAGAAAAGATGGATGGGGAAAAAAACTAAATATGTTCTACCATATCAAAGGAGAGTTGAAAGTATATGATTATTCTCTGTTTTCTAATACGGCAAATTTGTGAGTGGTGAAATTTCAATTGATTGGTGAAACAAAAACCACTTCATGAGCACATGGCACAACATTGAAGATCAAATCCATCAGGACAAGGTTTAGCAGCATTTGAAAGACAGGTCACTCTTTTGAAGACAGCAAATTTTGGATAGAGAGGACCATTGGTTTGAAAAAAGGGTAAAAAAAAATCCCTCTATTTTAGACTTTAACAAGCCCCCCTCAACAGAGAGTGAGAATTGGAATAAGGCGCCCCCTATCTCCAGTTTACAACTTGGCTTTTGCAGAAGTTCCAAGAAGATTCCACAACCAGTTGCACCCTAATTCAGATGATCCTGAGGGCACAAATAAACCTCCATGTGGCCTCAACTGCTCTCAGAATGCTAACAACCAGATGACTGCAAAGAAATACAATCCTTCCATACCCCTTCCACCATCCTATCAGAACCTGTCCTTCCATCCCTCCACCATCAGAACTGATGAAGCTTCTTGAATGAAAAGCAAAACGTTTTCTTCCTCAAGGAAAAAAAAACCCAGTTGCCTTTATAAAGAAAAAAAAGCACCTTTTGAGATTTCAGTTGATTCTTACCTCTTGACCTTTTGAAATGCAGCTGCCAATTCAGTTGGAAGAGCAGAACATACAAATTTACAAAATGTAATTATTTCAAACATATTGTGACACCCCCAAAAAAGTGCGGTCTAACCAATCCACAAAAGAAGTGGTTTTTTTCTTCTAGAGGTGTGACATGCAACACAGCAAATCATGCCGCTGTGCTCCAGTGGGGAAAAAGTATGTCAAACTGAGGGCATGAATATTGCAAGTACATCACAATTTATTGTATAACCTCTTACAGAAGGAAAATAATGATGAAATCACATTGCAACTGCGTGGCATGCAGATTGACACACTTGTTCTAAGAACTGTTCTTGAAAAAAAGACAAAGGTAGCATTAATAGCATTTTTTAAAACCGTACTATGTACTATGAAATGGCAAGAGGAGGTTTGGGAAGCCCTTGGCAGAAATTTGGTGGCTGGCAAAGTGGAGTAGACCTTTTTCTAAGAAAGAAAAATGGGAGCACCAAAAAAATGGAAATAATTGACCGGCTATTTATCTGATTTCAGAAGGAAGGGAATAGAAGGAAACTCACAGTTTGAATGAATCCACTTGAATTTGTTTAAGGCATACCACAGATTTTGCTCCAACTGAAAGAAACACTCTGAAGTGCATTAGACATCATACATTGGTTCAAAAGCAGTTTATGGCATCCAGTGGTATTTGGGTTTCCTGTGGTGGGATTTCCTTTCCTACCCCACCCTCCCTGCTACCCTTTGGGCCCCAGCAACATAAACTGAGAAAACTAAGCAATTTAGTATTTGTTCTAGTAAAGAGAGAAGAACCAAGATGGAAATGGGAAGATTTAGCCACTCGCAAGACTGTTATTAAGGACTCCACAGCCAAAATCATGTGGATGTAAAAACATAAAATTGCAAAGGGAAAAGTGAGCTTTCTCCTTAGATCCTGACCACACATGAAAAATAACAAGCAGGAATGCCATTTCCACCAGAATCAAAGGGAGCTATTTAGCCACTGTCGGGAAAAAGATACTGGCAAGGCCCCTCTTATATTTTCTTCATGGGGTGGGGTGTTTAATGGGTGTCCTCTTGTTTCAACAGAAAAATGGAGCATACAGATCATTGCTACACCTCTTCAAGCACAGAACTCCTGTTTTAAATGCTATGTGTTTCTGTCCCTACGTCTGAATGCATATCCATCATTTGATGACATTAAGCTACATTCATCAAGGTGGACAGCAGCCTCAATGTCACATATAAGCCCTATAGTACCACAGTGACACTAAAAATAATAAGGGAAGGCAGCATTTTTGGTGGTTTCATCATTTTAATCTTTCTCACATATCCAGGTCTAGACAGCAAAAGACCCATAAAAGAGAAAGAGGAAAAAAAATAGTAATCTGAAGTAAAAATGAAACATATTCCAATGTGTTTGGGGTTCTTAATTCCGCCATCCATCATCAGAAAAATATAGCTATTCTTTTATCAATCTGGGAATTTCATAAGTGCTGTAGGACTATGCAGGCTTAGTAAGGATCTGGTAGATGGTGATTTATGGAAGAAGATTGAAGTAACTTAATATTTATCACTTGGCCAAACAACAGCTAGCTAAAGAGGGATGTGGCTTTCATGCAATAGGTTCTAAGACTTACATTCATGAAAGAGAGAAGGATATAAAAACAATGCAATGGCAAAAAGCTATAGAATGGATAAGATAGGAGCACTTATGAGTCCTTTGTACAAAAGTGCAAGTGAAGGGGAAGAGCTAGACAAAAATGGCAAGGACTGCACACTGCATCACAATCTTATTTGATTTATATCTGCTTTTTGTTCAGAAGCAGGAGGCAGTATATGCAAAGCTCCCTACTCCTATTCCCCTAGTCCTTGTTTTTAACTATGACACTATACTGTGTGTAGGCACCACCCTTATGGTTGGCAAACCATGGTGGTGGTTTAGCATGTTGGTTGTGTTGGGGAACTTCTTTGACAAACAGCATAAACAAAGGGTTGTTTAATGCCTTGTTCAAACTGGCCCCATAAATCAAATAGAGCCTTGCAGAATTTGAAATATGGTTGCTGTCATCTTAGAGAGACCTGTATTCATTGTGCCTCCCAGATGGCTGCTGAAAGTAGGTCATGGAGTAGAGTGGCTAATATCCAACAAACTATAAGCAAAATGTAAAACGTTTTAGAGCTCATTCTGTGCATAAAAATTAGATCAGGTTGTCTAACAAGAGGGAAATACAGAGCATAAAACGTATTACTGGTGGAAACAGCAGAGGTAAATAAGAAAGTAACCATTTAGCAACTATTCACAGTTACAATGATGAAAAAGGAACTTTGAGCCCAATCCTCAGACTTATGACCTTCGCAGGATTGCAAAGTAAAGCTGAACTGAGATCATAAGCATAATCTGTTTCACTTAGTGACCACTTTGCTTAATACTGAATTGCCCTTATAAATTGTGGTTGCTAAATGAGTATTACCTGTATTATGCTACATGTACTTATTTTTATTTCTACCCTATCTTTTCAGAGAAAAATAATATTTATTCTCGCTAATTTTATTCTTGCAATTACTTTGAGGAAGATGGAAAGATGGCGATCCGGGTTTAGTGTCACATGAAGTTACAATTTGTTTTTCAGTGATTCACTGAATTACTTGGTTGGATTTATAAAGTACCTGGTGAGATACAACATGCCAGCGCCTCTGTTCCCAGGCATGTAAATCTTTCTGCTTGGTGAACTCATCTCTGTGTACTAGAAGAGCTGGCTGTGTTGTAAAAGCCATTGTTCCAGCAGTTCCAGCTATTACAATGGTTACCTCATTTTTCCTAGAATGAAGAAAAAGGAAACAAATATATTATGGCAGAACAGAATTTGCTCTTTTTTTTTAAACCTCCATCTCATCTTGTAGGAATGAAACAAAAAGAGCCATGTATATGGATTGTGCTGTGAGGCCCTGATACTGGTGCGACCATTTTAGGACTTTAATCTCAGCCCCAGAATTGTTATTCATTCACGATCCAAATAGTTGACAGAGGATTCCAGCCAAAATAAATTTATTTAGAATGTATAATGCATTCCTGAAGACATGAGCTACTTGTTAACAGTTTCCTCATTCTGAGGTCTGGATTGGCCTCTTAAGTAAACAGTGGGCAACACTTCAGTCTTTTCTCTGGGACTGACTAACATGGATCTTTAGGGGATGAAACATTTTCTCTTCCCCCCCCCCAAATGCCAGTTCCACATGTTGTGTTTTACTCTGACCAGAAGGAGGCAGGCTAGCTTAAAAGATTTATCCCGGTCAGGGCTGCCCAGTGTTTTCCAGAGAGGAGCTTTAAACCTCATGCTGTGGGGCTAGCGCTAGAGACTGGAACTAAAGCTAAGTTTCATTAAGTAAAATTAAACACAGTTAACATGATTCTGTTTCAGAAATGTCTTTTAGAATTTCTCCTTTGATAACACTTAATGGTTTCTGGGAGCCTCACTCAAGTCTTTTTCTATCCCTTGAAGACCCATGCATATCATCAGAAATACAGAACAAAAGAATATGAATTCAAAAATAACAATGGCCACAGGAGCAGCATTAACGTTACGTCGACTACAGCACACTCACACTACAAAAATCTGTTCTGTCTTGGCTGCTCTTATAGGACTTGAAATCCAGAAATCCCCACAAATCAAAAGTAGTGTCTACTACTGGCTGACCTCCATGGATTTCAACAGACAGTTTGGTGTGCCACCAGCAACAAAGCAAAAAGTTGTCACACTGTTAGGATACACTCTGCTCGCTGGATGGCATGCAGAAATATTTGGATTCTTTTCCCTAGCCATTTTTGTAGAGTTTCACAAAAGAGAATTTGTTTCTGAAATCTGTTTCAAAGGAGAAATTAATTTATGTGAAATTGTCCTAGGTGGGGGTGCGAACCTGCACCTCTTTATTTAGCCATGAAGCAGCTATATTTTAACACATGTCTTGTTTTTCATGGTACAATAATCTCTCCAGCAGTTTGCAGGCTCTGGCATACCATACTTCCAAAGGAAAGGATCTCCAAAAAGTCCTCCATGACTTTTTTTTAAGTGACAGACTGGGAAGTGCCAAGTAGACTGGAAGACTTCAAAATGATAAAACATTCAGAACAGGAAGTATAGGAACAGCTGCACTAGAACATAAAACTGTCAGAGAAACTGTGAGTTCCTGTAGTTCTTCTTCAATAAAATAATTTTAAAAACCATTGGTACTGTCTTAGTGCAGAGATGAGTTCTGGTCGCAACAAAACACAAATAAAAGGACATTTCATAGCTGAACACTTCTTCCAGTCATCACAAGTTTCCATTCCATGCTGGATTCTGTAAAGCTGATGCCACCATCACACTGACCAACATTAACATGGAGTTTTAATTGGCCACAACCCTCAGAGGTTTTTGGAAGGCCCTGAAGACACAGCCCTGCTGCCGTGCCTGGGGATTCTGCAAATAGTGAGGAGCACAATACATAATGGTTGTACTGAGCTGATGCAAAGTTTAATAGAATAACTGCCCAAGCAAGATAATGCATAGGTATATTCTGGTGCTGATCATGATTATTTGGTTTAAATTGATCATGGATGGTTTTTATCTATTTGTCTATTGTTTTTAATTTGTTTTTCACTTGTAGTGAGCCACCCAGTTGCTTGGATAAAATGGGCAGCCATACAAATGTTGCAAATAATGATAATAAATACTACTAGCTTTAGTAGTGAGTAGCTGAAAGCTTTAGTATAGGGATCATACCCATCTCTTACCATCTTTTGTGGTGGTGGTACGTTAATGAGCATGGAGCATAAGGTAAGAAATAAGTGCATAGATATAGATGGTTAGAAAACTAATTGTTACTGGTAATTTGATAATGAGCAATGAATAGAGGACTGAAATGTCCTAAGCTGCGAGTTAGGATGATGAGATCCCTTGAGATTTTTTTTTCTTTGCTGTTTGGTTCTTTAGATTTTGTTTCTAGTTATTTAATTTTCTTATTTCTAAATGTCATTTCATTTCATTTATATTTAATGTTATCATTACATCAATTACTTCTATTGATACTTGATTTTAATACATGGATACACCTACTGCTTGATACACTGTATTGTTGCAAAACTGCATTGTTTATATCGTTTTTCATAAACCTTTATTCTTTTAGTTTTTTTTTAACCTCTAAACCCAGTAGTAAAGAATAAAAAGAAAGAAAACACAAAATGTTACAAGAACAAGACAATTCTTTGTGGCGGCCCTTTTCATACCTACTTCTCCGGAGAGTCCCCACTCTCGTACTCTTGTAGCCACCAAAGCACCCTAAATGAGTTTGGGCTGGTCTCAACCTCAACCCATCCTATCCCACAGGGTTGTTGTGGGGAAATTTATGGAAGGAGATCTGAAGCGAGTTAATCCTCAACTTACAAGTTTGTTTAGTAACTTACAACAGCACTTAAGAAAGTGATTTATGGCTGTTTTTCACATGACCGTTGCAGCATCCTCATGGACATGTGATCAAAATTCAGACGCTTGATGTGACTCATATTTATGACGGTTGCAGTGTCCCGGCTCACGCGATCCCCTTTTGCAACCTTCTGACAAGCAAAGTCAATGGGGAAGCCAGAGTCACTTAACCATGTGACTAATATAAAAATGATTCACTTAACAACTCTGGAAAGAAAGGTCGTAAAACAGGGCAAAACTTGCTTAATAAGTGTTTCACTTTACAACAGAAATTTTGGGCTCAACTACCTGTAGCCAGGAAAAGGATCGAGTGGGATGGGAGGGCGAGCCATGAGACCCTGGTCAACTCCGAGCCGGCCTAGCGGGCCCCGAGGGGCGGTGGTGGGAAGACGCGGGGAGGAGGAGGAGGAGGGAGGAAGACCACGCAGGCCGCCTGGGCCAGCGCAGGAAAGGCGGGAGGCGGGAGAGGGCAGCTGGAAGCTCCGCCAACACGCCACGCCACGCCGCGCCGCCCGAGGCCGAAGTGGAGCCGCCTGTCGACTGAGGGGACCCCGGGATGCCGCTGCCTTCGCCGCTTTAGAGATCCGCGAAAGAAGCGCGAGGCCGCCGCCGCCGCCTCTCTGCATTCCGGGCGAGGCGGGACCGAGAGCCGCCGCTTCCCCCTCCCGGCAGCGGCGGCCATGGCCCGCGGCGGTGAAGAGGAGGGCCGCCCGCCCGAACAGGCCGCCTCGCCTCCGGAGGCCTCCCAAGGCGGCGGTTCTGGGCGCCCGCTACCACCGGCGCCTCCTCCTGCTCGGCTGCCTAGGCTGGGCCTGGCCTTGGCTTTCCTGGCGGCGCTGCTGGCCGCCAAATACTACCGGGACGCGGAGGCCGCCCGGCGACAGGTAATGAGGAACCGGGTGGTGGTGGTGGTGGTCGGGCCTTGTGGGGGCAAGCTGTGTGGTCTCGGGACGTTGAAGGGGACTGAGACTGATAATAGTAATAATCATGATTATGTACATGAAATGGTATGTTTCATATTACATTTCATCTTCTATTGAAGAGAGAGAGAGAGACAGAATAAATATCATATTGAATAAAGTCATAATTAAGTATTAAGTCACGATAAAGAACTGTAACCCCAAGAGTGCAAGGAGCCTGCAATCTACCAGGGTTTCTGCATAAGGCCTTTTTTGATGTCATTGGGGTTTATTCTGGGGGTAGTGGGGAGTAAAGATGGGGTCCTTCCCCTGGTGCTTTTGATTCTCGGTTTAGAAGGGGGTTCAGAAGGGGCTTGGTCACATTCTGACATTAACCTGGCTTGAGTAACCGATGTTTTGGATGTGCAAAATGCAATCCTTGGTGGGCCTTGGTGGCTCAGGCTGTTAATTGCCTGCACTTAAGTTCCAGCTGCCTACAACTGCTGTAGGCTCAAATCCCACCAGGCTCACGGTTGACTCAGCCTTCCATCCTCTTGGGGTAGGTAAATTGAGGACCCAAGATTGTTGGGGGCAATTAGCTGACCTTGTAAAAATGCAGCTTAGTAATAAGCAGGCATATTCAATGGAATGAAGGCTATCGCTGAGCACACTGGGTTGTATCCCAAAAATTGTAAGCCGCCCTGAGTCTCCGGAGAAGGGTGGCATATAAATGTAATTAAAAAAAAAATTCCTGAACCATCGTGAAATGGCAAAAGGGCCTCAGCCTCACCCACACAACCTCCTTGTAAGGTTAAAAACTGTCAGACATAAAGTGCATCTGCTAGTTGTTTACCTGATGGTTGTGCATTTTGTATGGATTAGCTAGGGTTATGTGCATCTGTATCCTGCTGGAATGGAGAACATCTATTTTATTTATGTACTTATATTGTCTGTCTGTCTGTTGTCTGTCTGTCTGTCTGTCTGCCTGCCTGCCTGCCTGCCTGCCTGTCTGTCTCTCTCTCTCTCTCTCTCTCTCTCTCTCTCTCTCTGTGTCTCACACACACACACACACACACAACGCAGTGAACATACCTCATACTCCTACCTCCTATTTTCCCTACAGCCACAACTCTGTGTGATGGATTAGGTTGAACCAGAGAGAATGAACCAGTCATTCACTTTGGTCCATCCAGCCATCCAGATTTCATGCCTAAAGTGGGACTAGAACTCTGTGGTTATTTGAACTGGACATCCAACGATGGTGCATATTAATCTCCTAAGGGGTTTGAAAGGTATTTCTCCCAACTAAAGAGCTGCATAAAGATTGGGCAACAGCTTGTATTGTTTGGGGAAGATAAGCCCCATAAAATTCAGAAGTGTTTTTATTAGAAATAATTGTACATGTGATGTGAATGTTGATGTTTGGAAGAGTGTTTGTTCTTGGAGTGCTGGAAGTTTTTGAAGGCTCTTTCATCTTTTTATTAGTAGGGTAATAAAAGCTGAGCTGCCCAGAGTTATGTACATAAGACAGGCAGCCACACTCAGCAGCATTAATAGAATTGCTTTCATTGGGTATCTGCTGTTCCTGGTGCCATAAAACTGAAGGGGAGGGCATTTGAGGACAGACGAAAGAATGCACTTCTAAATACATGTAACTGATTGGATTCTTTGCAGCCTTCAATTTCTTTAAAGGAGGTTCCTGAAGGGAGGGGCAGAGGATAACCTTTCAGCACCCCCCACTAAACTAATTCCTCAATACAGATATTCCTCAATTTACGACCACTTTTAGAACTGGTACTTCCAGTGCTAAGCAAGGCAATGGTTAAGTTAGTCATGCACAATTTTATGGCAATTTTTGCCATCCTCATTCAAAGAATCCATATAGTTAAGGGAATTACGTGGTCTTTCAGCAAAACTAGCCTCCCTCGTTGACCTGCTTGTCAGAAACCAGCTGGGAAGGTCATAAATGGGAGTCACGTGTCCCCAGGATGTCACAACCATTGTAAATCCATGCCGGTTGTTGCCAAGTACCTGGATTTTGATCATGTGACTGCAGGGATGCTGCAATAGCCATAAGTGCCTGGACCAGTTGCATGTCACTTTTTTCAATGCCGTTTTAACTTTGAATAGTTGCTAAGCAAATGATTGTAAGTCGAGGATTACCTTTAGATACAGACGGATGCAGATAGTTCGGACTGTATAGAAATAAATTTTTATTTTGTTTTGTTTTCCTTAAGTCTACTTATTGTGCCTGCAGATTCCAGGTTTTGATGCTTGCCATTTTGCAGGTAGCACAAATACCCTGGGGGAAAGAAACATATTTGGGAAATCAACATCCCACCTGTAGGCATTTTAATGGCATTGCTCAGCCAAACGGATAACTGGTTGTACCTCACTGCATTTCAAACGGCCTTGGGCTAGTGCCACTAAAATAATGTCCTGGCCTTAAGTGCTTAGTGATGTCACCGTTTTTGTAGCTCATGAGCTTTCATCTCTTCTGAGCCTTAGTTTGGGACCCATTCCCAACCCATTTCTACTTTTGAATCAGCCCTGCAAGGCACTTAAGTGTCTTCCTGACCATAATTGACAACAACAGCAGCTTTTCAGGCAGCATTAGCATCCTTTTAGGCTGGCAGATAGCAGATGGAAAATAAATGCTCTTCAGAGCTGTGGGAACTTTAATGGGGTGGCAAGCAGCAGAGAAGCCTGCAGAGGGAAGAAACCATATTGCTCTGGGGAGATGGGGGTGGTCTGCCTGCACTCCATAACAGATGACAGAGTAAATTTTAAAGTCACCCCCTCCAACCTCACTTGAGATTGCTTGCTCATAGACCAGTGTTTTTCTAACCTTGGCAACTTTAAGACTTATGGGCTTCAACTCCCCGATTTCCACAGGAGAATTCTGGGAATTGAAGTCCACATGTTTTAGAGGGACATGTCTTAAAGGGATGAGGAACATGTGCCCTTTCAGGTACTGTTGGACTCCAACACCCATTGCCCTCCACTGAAGTCCAAAAAACAATAGAGTTCGTTACTTAACGACTTACTCATGTTTCCCATACTCTCTTATATTTCCAAAACACTGCCTGAATTAAGCAATTTTTTTTGCCAATCTGGCAGTAATGAGCTGAGTTAGAAGGAATGTGAGCTGTGGACTCAACCCATCGGGAGAATTTGCCTTAAGTGACTCATAGAAATTAATGGGAACTAGTGAGAGAATGTAACTATGTTTTTTTTTAATAACAGCTGCTACATCTCAGCCATGAGATAGAATAGGTTTGGGGCCAAACATCTCCCCAAATGATTGCAAAACCTCTATATAGGAAGCTGCTATATAGCTTCCTAATAGAGGCTTTGCAATCATTTGGGGAGACCAATTATGGGTTGGTTAGTGGTTAGAGTAAGGTAGTCCTCGACTTACAACCACAATTGAGTCCAATATTTATGTTAAGTGAAACATTTGTTAAATGAATCTTGCCCCTTTATGACCTTTCTTGCCATGGTTGTTAAGTGAATCACTGCAGATGATACGTTAATAATATGGTTGTTAAGTGAATCTGGCTTCCCCATTGGTTTTACTTCTCAAAAGGATCTTGGGTAACAGCAATGGTCATAAGTATGAACCAGTTGCCAAGCATCTGAATTTTGATCACATGGTCATGGGGAGGCTGCAAAGATCATAAGTGTGAAAAATGGTCACACTTTCTTCAGTACCATTATAACTTTGAACAGTCACTAAATGAACTATTGTAAATTGAGGACTGCCTGTACAAGGTTTGCATATAGACAGTTGTAGGTTTGATTTCAGCCATACCAAAACAGGCTTTTTTGGTAATCTTTTTCACTCTAGGTCTCCATTCCCTCAAAAGAAATCTATCGGAAGGCATTGTATGGAGATATCTGTAGGTAATCCTCAACTTACAATCGTTCATTTAGTGACCATCCAAAGTTACAACGGCACTGGGTAAAAAGTGCCTTATCTTGTCTAGACTAGTCCCCACACTTACGAACATCACAGCATCCCCACAGTCATGTGATCAAAACTTGGATATTTGGCAGCTGGAGTGTTGCAGCATCCCAGGGTCAGGATCCATTTGTGACTTTCCTAGCCAACTTCTGACAGAGTCAGTGAGGGAAGCCAGAATTCCAGAGGTGGCATTCAGCAGGTTCTGACCAGTTCTGGAGAACCAGTAGCGGACATTTTGAGTAGTTCGGAGAACTGGCAAATCCCACCTCTGACTGGCCCCGCCCCCATCTATTCTCCGCCTCCCAAGTCCCAGCTGATTGGCTGGGTCTTCTTTGGTTGCCCTGCACAGGAGAATGGAGCTGGAAAGCAGGTTAGTGGGGTGAGGAGGGAATGAGGATTTTGCAGTAACCTTCCCCTGCCACGCCACCAAGCCACGCCTACCAAGCCACACCCACAGAATCAGTAGTAAAAAAGTTTGAATCCCACCACTGCAGAATTTGCATAAGAGCCGCTGATTCATTTAACTGCTGGGATTTACTTAACGGTGGCAAAAAGGTTGTAAAATTGAGTGCGACTCACTTAACAATACACTGCTTAGCATCAGAATTAATGGTCCCTGTTATGGTCATAAGTCAAGGACTATTCCTCTTTTCTCTCTCTCTCTTTCTCTTTTCTGAAATCTTTTTTTTCTAAGCAGCAGCTGCAGGAAAAGAACAGCTAGAGAACTCCCAGAGATCTGTCCGATCATTGGTTGAAGTGTTGTGAAGATAGGCCAAGGGCTTTATGAAATTATATTGAAGCCACCATACTGCAGAAAAAACAGTGAGCCAGGAGTTACAACCTGTTATCATGCATATTCCTCCTCTCTTGTGTGGTAACCAGCTTATTCTTACTTTGTGTCAAAACAATTCACCCAGAAGTAAAGCGACTGACATTAAAAAAAGGGAGAGTGCCTTGTATCATATCGCACAGAATGATAATAGATGTTTGTATAACTTCAGCAGTCTATTTGCAGTTAATTGCAGAGATAAAAAAATTCAGATTGTCTATTTATTTGTAAAACAAATAACTTTTAGGGTAGAAAATCTTCTCAAAACAGATTTTGAAGGAAAATGTGATAGTCCCCACTATCCTGTCAGAACTGAAGAAGCTTCTTGGATGGGAAGTGAAATGTCTTTAAAAGAAAAAATAAGAAAGTCCACTTGCCTCCTGAAAAAAGCACATTTGGGGAAATGTGATATGTTCTCTCCCTCTCCCTCTCTCTCCCTCCCTCCCCCCTCTCTCTGAATATATCTGTGCATCTATAAAATATGTATATTACACACACACACACACACTGTATACACACACCTATATACACATATTTATTTTATGGGTCTTTGCATGCCAAACATGATGCTGCCAAAAACCAGTGTTTTATTGCCGAATTTTGGCAGCCTGATCTTGCATAGTACACAGAGATGCAGAAATGGTTGAGGAGGGAATCTTTGTGACTCGCGGACTGTAAATTGTCTACTAGTACAACTTTATTGAAGGGACAATGCAGGTAATCCTCAACTTACGACCACAATTGAGCCCAAAATTTTTGTTAAGTGAAAAATTAGTTAAGTGGATTTGTCCCATGTTGCAATTTTTCTTGCCACATCTGTTAAGTGAATCACTGCAATTGTTAAATTAGTAACATGGTTGTTAAAAATGAATCTGGCTTCCCCATTGACTCTGCTTGTCAAAAAGGTCACAAAATGACTCCTGAACACTGCAACCGTCATAAATATGAGTCAGCTGTCAGGCATCTGAATGTAAATCACATGGATGCTGCAATGTTGATAAGTGTGAAAATAAGTCACTTTTTTCAGTGCCGTTGTAACTTGGAATGGTCACTGAATGAACTGTTGTAAGTCAAGGATTACCTGTATTGGATGAATTAACTGAGTTTTGTTAATTTTTTGCAGTGAATTTTTTTAAATTGTTTACTGCTGTTCATTCTTACATCTGAGGCTTCAGTTGTATTCCATTGCTGGACAGGGATAATCA
Organism: Naja naja; assembly: GCA_009733165.1. Taxonomy (NCBI): domain Eukaryota; kingdom Metazoa; phylum Chordata; class Lepidosauria; order Squamata; family Elapidae; genus Naja; species Naja naja. The sequence continues at coordinate 10,121,389 of CM019160.1, forward strand.
CTTTCTATTAAAATTAGACAGCTTCAGAGCTCCTGCTGCTACTGCATTTGTAGGAAGAGCATTGCTTAAATTTAGAAATACCTTCTGCCACATTTGAGAACCCTGTACATATAATTTTTCTGACCATGTACTTGATTGATTACATAATCCTTGCTACTGGAGCATGATAAATATCCCTGGTTCACTAACCATAATTGCAGGTCTTTGAGCTATCTGAAAGACTCAAATTCCTTGTGAACAGCAAACTTTTTGACAAAACAGTGGCTGGTGAAGTTAGTGTCTTGTTCGCTTTTCAGTTCAATTCGAAATGCAGTTATGACACAAAGTTCTCTTCAGTTAAGTGCATTGGTGAGGCAAATTTGATAACAACCAGATCTTTTTATGCCTGCTATTCTAGCAAATAGCAGGGAGGTAATTATCTTTTGATTTCATCCTGTAAAGTTGGCTTACCTTCTATAGCGCATCAGCCTATTTCTAATTTGCCTTTAAAACAGTTGCCATGCAATCACGAATCTCCACTTTGGAGAATATGTTCTGAAAAGTTAGTATCCAGAAGGCTCTGCCTTAGAAGAGTGAAAATGAAAGAGGAAATTGGTTCTTTCTTCACTTCACCTTTTCCTAACATAATTCTCTCCTGTGATGTTAGTCTTGCTGGGTGAAGATTTTTGTTTTCTGCACCAGAAAGGAAAAGAATCCCTCTGTGAGGGAGATGAGGGATTCTAAATTTGATAAATAAATTAAACAATAAAAGCAAGATGATGTATGCATTTTTCACAAGCATAGCTAATACCTGCCTCTAATTGGTGTTCCTTGAGTGTGTCGGACCAACAAACATAATACTCAGAGACAAAGTCTAACAAAACTGGAGGGTTCTTGGTACTGTAGAAGAAGACTGGCTTACAAATAAGGATATTTAAAAATTAATTGAAAGAGCAGGTATCAAATTTAACTGTGCTGCATCAATGCCATTTTCTTGACAGGATTATAGAAGTGGTTTGGAATTTCTTTCTCAGTCTAGTTTACAACTGCAGTTATGAAGAAGCATACAGGTAATCCTTGATTTATGACTGGTCCCTTAGTGATGATTTGAAGTTCTGATGGACTTACCTGAGCACAGTTTTTATGACCCAGTTCTGAAGGTTTGACAGTCACTCACCTTGTAGTCATGTGACTGGACTTTGGTGCTCAGCAACCAGTCTGCTATTACTGTGTCCCATCATGTCACCATGATTTATTATGGTTTTGCCAGAAACCAGCATTTACTTTTGGTTTTCAGCAAAATCCATACCAAAACATGGATTTGCTTAATGACTACAGCATTCACTTAACCACCATAAAAAAGAAAATAAAATCATGAGCTTTTATGGGCCACCACACAGTGCCTGATACCTAACCAAGCTACAGTAGCTGCAATAGTCATGACTTAAAACCATGATGGGCAGGCTCCATTATGGTCAGAGTTTCTGACTCCTTCCATCAAAATTAAATCCTTTCCCTCCTGGAGTTTCTTCAACATTACAATACTGAATTGGAAAAAAAATCATTTTCCAGCTGTCCTGCATTATGCCTGTTTTGATGAAATGATCTGTCATTTGTCTGAAAGAGGAGCTTCTTAAGCTTCTTACCTGCCCAGGTGCATATCATGTAACTAGCTTGGGTGACAAGACAGGTGGTTAATTTGAATTTCTTTATTTCATGAATGTATGATTTAAAGAATCCCTTTCCTTCCACTTAGGAAACAGCCCTGAAATCTCTGGGAAATGAGGGACTTTTTCTCTTCTCTTCCCTGGATACTAACAATGATTTGTTCATCAGTCCTGAGGAATTCAAACCAATTGCAGAGAAACTGACTGGTAAGTGTTTTAAGAATTTGAGAGCAGAAATGATGAGTAAATATCGGTGCTGTGCAAAAACATTCCTACCATTTTGTCCCCTTGGCTTAAATGTGTGGGTTGTACTTCTTTAGTTATGATATGGCTAAGCAGTGTGTGAATATGTGGAAATGACTTGTTTTTAATTGTAAAATGATCTATATTTTATTTAACTTCCCTAATTTCCTGTATAGTACTTCCTTTAATTCACAAGGAGCGACTCCAGGATGGAATTTCTCCCACTGATTTTGTTTTGTTCAGTGTTATTGTCACTAGTAAGGAAAGATCCTACCCTTAAAAAAATTAGATTTGTGAGAACATGGCGTCCATGAGGGGACTGTGCAATAATGTAAACAAAACCCACGTTGATCCAATGTTTTTCGCTACCTCTTTTTTTCTTTTCCTTTCATTTCTTGGCAAATAGCCACACCAAAATGGGAGGATTTTGTTGTGTTCTGCCATGATTACAGGCTTCGGAATGAAGAGTTCTCAGGTGTGGGGATGCTGCTTATCGGTATTTAGGTGGTATAAGGAGCCTAATGCAAGAGACTGATGGCCACTTGAAACCAGCTTTAATAGCTATATGAAAACAATTCTCTTTTCTTCTGCAACAGCCCTACCATAAAGTAGCTACTACAGTTGGATTAAATATCAGGAGCTATGTGGTGGCCCATAAAAAGTTCATGATTTTTTTCAAGGACTGTAAAATTTGACTTGAATTTCGGATGTATGAATTGCCTGCCCTTTGAAGCAAAGGTATCCCTTGTAAATCCATCATGCATAGATGCCAGCCCTACAATATATGTATGTACATGTGTGTGTGTGTGTGTGTGTCTGAGAGAGAGAGAAGTGCCCACAGCTTTTTCCCAGTTCAGTTTGATTTTTGAAGGGCAAGGGCGATGAGTTCTCTGGTTTTCTTGAAAGGCTTGTGTGTCAGATGCTGTTCTCATCAAGGACAATTTTTTTTGTAAAGTTGCTGTTCCCATTGTTGTACGTGCTGGTTTTGGCTAGGGCTTAAAAGAGATTCAGCACAGCTGAAGGCAAGAGGGGCTCTGCTGTCAGGTAACCGAAGAGCTGTCCATGGGGAGGTGTCAATGGGCTATTTTGAACTCAGAAATCTCTTTGCATGCAGCATCATAATGTCAAGATTTCTATCTACTGGTTACTTAAGGTTGTCTTGACAATATATTTGCTTGGGAAATGGATCCGGTTGCTTTTACAGGGAGTCCTCAACTCAGGTCCCCAATTGAGACCAGAATTTCAGTTGCTAAACAAAGCAGTTGTTAAGTGAGTCGCACCTAATTTTATGACCTATTTGCCTTGATTAAGTGAATCATTGCAGTTGTTAAGTGAATCATGTAATTGTTAAGGCTTCCCATTGATTTTTTCTTGTGGGGAAACCAGCAGGAGGTCACAAATTGATCACATGACCCTGGGAAGCTAAAACCATCATAAATGGTCATAAAAGTCATATAAAAGTCTAATAAAATATAAATGAATGCCATTTGCCAAGTGCTTAAATTTTGATCACGTAACCATGGGGGGAAGCTGTGATGGTTGTAAGTGTGAGTCAGTTTTTCAGTGCAGTTGTAACTTCAAACTGTCGCTACATGAATGGGTTGTAAGTCGAGGAGTACCGGTACAGGAAAGAAAGATTAATTTGGCCAATGCTTGTCCTTTGCATATCTATAAGGAGATCAAACTACCTGGGAAACTAGAAAGGTTCTGTCAACTTTTCAGCTATTTTCTTCATAGAAATCTAGTACTGTTGAACTACGCCAAGGATAAAAGCCTCAGTGACAATGCCTTAGAATAATGCTCACCAGCTTCTGTAGTTTGAGAGTCAAAATCTTACCAGTTCTCCCTGGTCATGGAATAGCCTCCTCCTCATTTTGGCTGTATTCACGCAAAATGCACACTTGCTGAACAAAGTATAGTGGCTTGTTTCACATATGTTGTACGCCATACCTCAGGTGTGCCCTACCTGAGACCTTCTCCTTCCTCCAAACGTTTGGGTGTGGCCTCAAGAAGTTTCTATAGAGATTGCCTAAAAGTGCTGATTTACTGGTATTTCATGAATTGATTTCATTTTAATTTTACATTCAGACAATTTAATTGTGGGGCTAATTTTTGTGCCCGCATAACCTTCTTTGCATGTTTTGGGGTGGAGGGTCACCAGTGAACCACTCCAGGACCATGTACAGGTCTCGGTCCAAAAAAGCTTGTGTTGCCCTGCAGTAAACCTGATTCCTTCCACCACAACTGTGGCATTAAGCCAAACCCAGACAAATTTCCTTACAGTTTTGAATCTGATCCGTGTTGTATTTCTTCCCAACCCAAAGTATTTGGCAGCAAGCTGTATCCCCTCTCATCCCAAAATTATTACCATCTTCCAGATTGATGTATAGTAAAGTGGAAGGAGCCCAGCAGGAATCTGAGAAGGGGCAGGAGGAAATCCACAGGCCTTTTGCTTAAGCCTATTTATGGGAACAATAATAAATTTGCAATCCCACTTAAGCCCCCATGTCAATTACTGATGGTCTGTTACTGCCACCTGGTGCATTAAGGTAGAATTGTTGAGCTCTGGCTCTCTTTTGGGGGTTTGGTATAGTTGTAAAGTATAGTTTCCCAACTGCACAAGTATAATCCCTGTTTACAATGTGCAATGCACTGTCTGCTTCTGCTTGTTCTGTCATGACAAGGGGTAAATATAGTTGTATTAGATTGCAAATTGAAAAAAGGGCAGTCATAATAATTTGGATCAAGCTTTTTTGCTGGTGGTTTCCATTCTTTGCAGCTCACATCTGCCAAATTGAGATTTAAGATTTTGTTGGCTTTTTGAGTAGGCTTACCTGCTGACTTTCCGTGTTTTTTATTTCAATGCTTGATTTTAATAACTGTAGCTTTATATTTTTATTGCAATCTGTCATGGGAATTTTGGTAGTGAAATGTACAACAAGTTAAAGGAGTCAGTATGTTCACAAGGACAGTGGTGTAATTTTTAAATGCTTGGCAACTTAAAAAAAACAAGGTTTGTCAGCATTGGCACTAGCTGCTTAGTGAAGCCTATAAAGAGCAGATAGAAGGAATCGAATCAAATGTAAGGTCTTGCCTCATCAGTCCCTTCAAGAAAGCAGAACTCTTGAAACAAGCAGCATTTCAAAAGGAACTTTTGTTGGGTGACAGTGATAGCAAAGAGAACAGGCAGGACCTGAAGTTCCCACGCTAAAACATTAGGTTAAAAGTTACTTGGGCAAAACCTCTGCTCACTGCTCAGTCTGACATGAGCCAATCACCAGGTGTTGAGTTGCTGTGAGAACTTTAGGCTGGGAAGGTAATAAGAAGTTGTTCTCAGGCACCACACTCTCTTCTTCGGAGCTGAGACAAAACAGATGGCCCCAAGCCCATCCCTATCTCCTTCCTATCCCAGAAAAATACATCAAAGTAAAGAAAGACCAAAGCAGGTGACAGGTCATAAAAATACTAAGGCCCCCTCATTCTCCAGAATGGCAATGTCCTGATAGGGTTCTATTGGGGACCTGATATCAATGATCACATAATATTTTGCATGTATCCCCTCAGATGCTATCTAAATGATTTTTATATAAATTTCTGCCACTCTAATTTGGACAATAACTGCTATTGTGGATTCTCTGTCACAGTGTCTATCAATCAGTTGCGCTGTAGTGTAGCAGTGAGCTATTGTACATGAAACATTTATTTCACTAAAGAAGATAACAACTCAGTAGGAGAGAAGGAATGAGAATAAATCTCAAATCCCAAATCTTTTAGGACTGCAGTATTTTTGGATTACGTTTTAGGGATGAAATTGCTGAAAACTTATATGACATGATGATGGCAAAATTTCAGGTATGTTAAAACTACTGTGTGATTTTGTTTGGTGGCATTCAATTCCTAAAAAAGGAATTATTTTTCTAAATGTTACTTAACTATTTAGATCAGCCTGTAGAAAACACCACTGGGTCTGTAAAGGATATATCTTATAGTGAAACATAACATCAATGTTATCTTCATTCTTACTGAGACATTTTTTCCTCTCTGCATCACCTGCTTCATGCCAACTTTTTCTGATAGAAATTCTTGTGTCCTCAATTCCATTTTTTTTTGCATATTAAAATGAGGTTTTGCCCCATTCAGGCATGGTTCCTGTGTCTGGCACAGAGGAAGAAGAGGTGACAGATCCCAATGGGGAGACACTCTCTATCCTTGCAAAATTCCAGCCACTGTTGATGGAAACCATGACAAAGAGCAAAGATGGCTTCCTTGGCGTGAGTAGCACATGTTTGAAAATATTGCAGACATATGTGGGGGAGACAGTTTATCAGAGCGTTTGCAGCGTGACTGCTATTATGAGACAACCCAAGAACAAAACACAGCACATGGAGACTTAGACATTTAACAGTGGTTTATATACAAGATATATACAGTAATATATGTGGTAGGCAAATACCTGACAAGCAATCAATCTTCTTAACTCTACACAGAGAACTCTGCAATGGATACCAGACACAGGAGAGAGAATATGCCCTCTAATGGCTACTTTATATAAACATCTCTTAAAGGGGTAAAACTCCTGTGGACTCACTCTTAGTCTTAAAGAGGCAATACCAATGCTGATTCATGTTCGTTGCATCAGCCTTACATTGCATCAGCTTTACAACTGGTCAGCTCTTAAACCTCAATACTTTAACATAGTTTCAGTCAGCAGTTCTGTGAACCCAGTCCTTCAAACTATTGGTCTTTATTCTGGTCATAGATCAACATAAAGGGGTCCAGGGTAGTTATCCAAAAAAAGCATAAACATCTAAAAGATGTATAAGGTATAAAAAGATGAAAAATTTAAAACATGCAGATCATATAAAATATGAGTAAATTTAAAACTAAGAATGTATAAACAACATAGAGATAGCCCTCGACTTACAGCTGTTCATTTAATAACTGTTCAGTGTTATGAGGGTGCTGAAAAAAGTAACTTACGATCAGTTCTTGCATTTGCGAAAATCATAGCATTCCCTTCAATCACAGGATCAGAATTTGGGCACTGGAGCAACTGGCATGTATTTACAATTATTGCAGTGTCCCAGTCATGTGATTGCCATTTGCAACTTTCCCAGCTGGCTCCTAGCAAGCAAAGTTGTTTCACTTAACAACTGCAGTGATTTGTTTAACAACCATGGGAAAAAGGATCCTAAAATCAGGCAAAACTCACTCAACAACCACCTTGGTTAGCAATGGAAATTCTGGTCCCAGTTGTGTTTGTAAGTTGAGGAGTATTTGCAATCTCTTAAAACTAGGTTTGCTTATTAATATGCCTTATTTTTTCTTTAGATTTCCCATGTGGCCTTTACTGGGCTCCGCAATTGGACCGCTCCTGCTTCACCCCTCAGTACGATGTTTGCTAGACAATTCAAGGCCTTTCTTCCCCCAAAGAATAAGATGGAACTTGGTGATCCATGGTGGATCATTCCCAGTGAATTAAACATATTTACCGGATATCTTCCCAATAATCGTTTCTACCCTCCAGCTCCCAAGGGCAAGGAGGTAAGCATTGTGCTTCCTAATGAGGAAGAAAAAATAATTTTTGCAATTATTGAGTGGAGCTATCTTGAATTTGATTCAATGGTCAGGTTGTAGGTTCTTATTAAAAGGGTAATTCTACACCTTTAATTTTGTTAATTGGGAAGTGGAGATAAATGCCTTTAATTTCCAAACTCTATGTATAGAACAATTTTGAAATTTCTCAGTCTTAGAAACTTCAAGTCCTTTGGATTTCAACTCCTAGAATTCCCCAACCGGCATGCTGGGGAATAGAAAATAGAAAGAAAACCTGCTGGCTGGGGAATTCAGGGGTTTTGAAGTCCACAGGTCTTAAAATCACAGAGATTGAAAAACACTGGGGTATAAGATGATTCATTAAATCCAGTCTCTGCAAAACTGACTTGAGAGGAAGGCTTTGGAAAGAGGGGGAAGGGGTAGAGAAAGCAATGATATTTTAGTGCAGTACTTTCTGAATCACAGAAAGAAATACTGCGGATCGATAGAGCACAAAGTAGAAATGCAGTGCAAATGGGCAGATCAATTTCCAGTCCTTGGCAGCTGCCCATTGGAATATTGGATAACGCGTATTAAAGACCAAAACCACTGTGATTACTATAACAAATATTCAGTAATGACAAGAGCTATAAATTATTGAAAGGAGAAACGGGAGGGAAAGCAAAGAACCAAGATACCTACTGTTGAGCTGTATTTCAGAAGGACATTTTTCTCTGGTGAGAAGAGGCAGCTGGGGTACATTTCCTGTCATAGAGAGACAATGTGAGGGGAGATGTAATAGCTCTTTTCAAGAACCTGACAGGCAACTTACACCAAGGATTTCAAGATAATTATTTCAGAATGCAGACAGTAGAGGTGCTTTCTAGTCCTGAGATTCTGTAATTCTTGGCTTATCGTTTCAGGGGCTATTATTTCTTTCCAGGTCATACCTCCTTATATATTTTCCTTTAGGTCATCATTCACAAGCTCTTGAGTATGTTCCACCCACGGCCATTTGTGAAAACTCGTTTTGCTCCTCAGGGAGCAGTGGCCTGCATTCAAGCTGTAGCAGAGTTCTACTACAAAATAGCCTTCAGGTAAAGTAAAGGTAAAAGGTAAAGGTATCCCCTGTCTAGTCATGTCCAATTAGAGGGGATGTTGCTCATCTCCATTTCTTAACCGAGGGAGCCAGCATTCCAAAGACACTTCTGTGCTCATGCAGCCAGCGCATACACCAAAGTGCACAGAACTTTGTTACCTTCCCACCAAAGTGGTACCTATTTATCTACTTGTATTTGCCTGCTTTTGAAGTGCTAGATGAGTAGGAGCTGGGGCAAGGAATGGGAGTGCTGCACTTGAGTCTGGAACTTGTGCTGTCAGCTTTCCAGTTGATAAGCTCAGCTTCTTCAAATGCTTAGCCATCCCACCCACCCATCCTTCAGATATAGTTCCCCCAAGAGAAGAAAGGTCGCATTCAGTGTGGGGCATGGGAGGAATAGGTGTCCAAGTATGTGTGGGTAGATCTGAGCTGGAAGCATGTTGGGTGCAACCATGAAATGGGACTGTTTCATTCTGTTGCTTAGAACCATCTGAAGGAAAGACACTGAGGGATGCACATTATGTATGTGACTCTGTGGCCTTGATTCATGAACTGGCCCCTTTCCAAAGTTATGGCCAATCTGAATTGTTGGCCATCTATGTTCTTTAGAATGCTTTTCCTGTCAAACTGAGAACTGATGACCTTGCTGGGATTTAAAAAGGCCTTAAAACATATTGCAATTGTTTTTCATTGTAGGTAGATACAAGTTTTTAAGTTTGTGGTCTGTTTGGTGTTTGTGTTCTATTTAAATTGCTAAGGGGCTTCAGTATTGAAGGCTCTAAAATGTAATTATAAAGATGGTCCAGTGGGTTAACTTTTAATTCAAAGTTAAATTTAGCTTTCTTTGTCCCTGAACAGATTGAATTGTTGGGATGTGATATTCCTCCCTCAGTGCCATTTAAAGACCATGTATTTAAAAGCCTTCTGTTGCTGGGTTGTGATGGAGAATAATTGTCCTTGCTCACTGGTTCCTCAACAGGAGAACAGTTGTTCCAAACTCCACAGTCCTGTACTAACGTTGCTTATTGGAATCATGTGTTACTTATTGGTGCAGACAAGCAGTTCCCATGTGGTGGGGAGGGTGTGTTTCATGTGCCAGTGAAATTGATCACCTGAGGATTACCTTCTCAGCTGAGCATCTAGCCAACCTGCTTTGCATGTAAATAGGCTCTGGTTCATTCCTTGGCATCTCCAAAAGGTCTGTCAAAATTTCCAGCCAGGTGCTCAGGAGAGGGCCAGTCATTGTACAGCTAACAGTACTGAGCAACCATTTAGTTTCCCACTTCCTAGAAAGTAGGAACCATCATTCAGTCATTGAGATCAGGGGTCTCCAACCTTGGCAACTTTAAGACTTGTGGACTTCAACTCCCAGAATTCCTCAGCCAGCAAAGCATTACCAAGGTTGGAGATCCCTGATTTAGATCTACTATACCTAAGCAAGAAAAGCTTGAAATGTATGTGTGTCATTTTTTGCAATTGTGGGTATGTGACTGGTTTTGTCACACATTCCTCAGGAAGTTCTGTGATCTTCTATAACTCCTGGATCTGAATGGATTTGCACTTATAAATCTTTTCCTATGGTAGATCAAGCTAAGTGACCGATGAGAAATTGACAGTGCAGTTTGTTAACTCAGAATATGCCTAACAAGAGAGCTGATGTTTCATTGATGAGAATATAGAATTCTGCTTAATAGTTAATACGCTGTTAAAAACAGAAAGAAAACTCAGAGTTACAATTATGTGCTTTATATAGAACTGTTTTCATTCAATTTTGGGTCTCCACAGATGCTAGCAACTCCATTTAAAATAATTAAATTAAAATAATAAAACACAAAAAAACACCTTCTGATAGGCAAAGACTTCTTTTATGTTTTGAAGGCAAGAAGCACCATCAATATTGTATGTATGAGAGGCAGAATATTCTACCCTGTCAATTATTCAGTATTAATGGCAGTGCTGGCAATTTGCCATAGAGGCATACTGGAAGCTCCTGCAGCTGTCTAAGCCAATATAGATAGATGTCTCGGTAATTGAATCATGTGAAAAAGTTCCACTGTTTAGCCACTTCATTCTTGCTCGTTTACAATAACCCAAAATTCTTCTAGTTTACTATGATGTGTGAATCCCATCATCTTTATTTAGTGCAGATGAGGGAGGATAAATTTTGTGAAGTGCTTAGCTTCATTAGGACACAATGGCTGATAGCTATTTTTGATTTCAGAATCCATGCAGAATTCCAACTGAATGAGCCTCCAGATTTCCCATTCTGGTTTTCTCCTGCTCAGTTCACAGGCTACATTGTCTTCTCAAAGGATTCTTCCCATGTTCGAGAGTTCAAGCTATTTGTCCCTAATAACAGGTAAGCTTCTCCAGTTTCCAGTACCAATGATCAAGAAACAGCATGAAGTTAGCTGCAAATTCAAAGCATGCACGCTCAATACATCATTAACAATTTCACATGCTTCTGCCTGAAGACAGTTTACAATAAGCATTTCGGTATGATTTTCAGACGGAGAAACAGGTCTGCTTTAATTTTAGTTCTTAGCAAGTTTAAAGCCAAAATGATTATCATTTCCCAACTGAATTGGAAGGGTCTGTTTTCTGATGCTTCTTTGGATAGAGTTCACTACCTTGACCAACCTATAGTTTATGTCATGCTGGTTTCTCTTAAAAAGACACAGTGACTGAATGTATATCATGTGCTAAGCCAAAATAGGATAAACCAAATGGTAGCTTGTGGCATAATTTCAGCTACTCAGTCTGGCAACTATTGGGTTTTAGAGCAGAGTTTCTCAGCCTTGACAATTTTAAGATATGTGGACTTCAACTCCCAGGATTCCCATGCTGGGCATTGAATTCTGGGAAATAAGTCCACTCACCTTAAAGTTGCTGAGGTCAAGAAACCCTGCTATAGAGCATGTGCTTTGGCACTGACCTTTTGCCAGAAGAAGAAAAACTTGGAGAAGGTGGGGGGTTTAAAATTGTTTTAACTTTAAGGTTTTATTGGTTTTATTGTATATTTCGGCTTGTCTAGATTTAATTTGTTTTTAGGTAAATTTTTGTAAATACTTGCTGTTTTATTGTTAGCCGCCCTGAGTCCTTAGGGAGAAGGGCGGCATACAAGTCGAATAAAGTATTATTATTATTATTATTATTATTATTATTATTATTATTATTAGATTCTGGAATGTCCATATGGCCTTTCAAGCAAATTGCAATGATTTATTTAACAAGACCTTGTCTTGCTGTCAATGTACTCCATATACTTCTGAATGCTATGTTTGGTAATTGCCCTCTTCCCTTTCTCATGGGTGCCCTGCTTGATATGAATGAAAATTTCTGGCATTGTTGAATACAGTTTTCCCATTTCTAATGACAGTGATTTCCCCCCCCATCAGGTCTCTCAATGTAGATATGGAATGGTTATATGGTGCCTTAGAGAGCAGCAACATGGAGGTGGATATAGGATACTTACCTCAGGTAAGTAGCCAGTGTGGACTAATTCTCTTGTGTACACGCATAGACTTTCTTGTTCTAACAACGAGAACTTCCCATCTTTTCCACTCTAGTCTCGACCATCTTTCCATAAAATGCTGGCTAAGAAATTGAAGAGTTCTTTTCCAGCTATTCCATAGTGATTGCATTTGCTGTTATGTTTAATGTAGCTATTAAAACAACCCCTGTTCTGGGTTTGTGACATAGATTACATCATAAGGCAATCAAATACCACTTTGGTATTCCCAAAAGATCTTATGTCCTTGTTGCTTCGCAGATGGAGCTGGAGTCTCTGGGACCATCTACCCCTTCAGTGATTCATGATGAAAATGGGAACGTGATTGACAGCAGAGAAGGAGAACCAATTCAGTTTATTTTTGAAGACATTTCCTGGCAGAGAGAAATAAGCTGGGAAGAAGCATCTGGGAAACTGGAAGTGGTCATGTATCCATTTAAGAAAGTATGTAAAGAGCTTGACATCCTCTCAAACATGATTAAATAATTATGTCCATGCTCTAAGGAATGGAAGTAATACAACTATGCAGGCGATATACCAGTAGTGAAAGTGGATTAACCTACTAACAAAACAAGCAGCTCTTTTAGCCAAAACTCAGATATATGAAATAAATACACAGTACATTTTTTAAATACATGCTTGGAAGTACCAGTTGAGGTCCCAGTGGAATCTGGATCTCTTAGAATAAATGGTGTTTTTAATGGCTGTATCTTCTCTTCTTCTCCTTATCCAAATCCCTGATGCCATGGTGAAACAGGCAAGTGATAGAAATGTTTCTAGGAGCTTCTTATCAGCAGGGAACACAAAGGCTGTGTGTAACTCAGGAGCTTGAAACAAAGAGTGAATTTATAGCTCAAAATATGAAATATTAGACAGCTCTTGTAACAGAGCTCTCCCGCCATTGAGCTAGGGAAAAAAATTCCAGGAGAAAATGAAATTAAAACAGAAGCTGGGGGAACTTGAACAGTTGAGTCATTTTAAGACATTTGTGCATGGTTGGCTCTTAAGTAACACAAGTACTTTTGGCTCGAGGGTTATATCAGGCTTTGTGCCATATAGATGGAGCAGTTCCGAAGTGGGTAGGCCAGGACCTGATTTTGAGATGTAATTGGGATTTATGGGGGGGTGAAAGGACACTATGAGTCTCTGAGAGGCTTAGGTGCTTTTTTACTCTTTAACCCAACGCCCCCAAACACACACAAAAAGGCTGCCGGTTTTGGCCTTACCCACTCAAGGGTTGCAAAGAAAATAATAGCCTACAGGGCACGTTTTTTGCATGCTTGTCTTAAGAAGAACTGATTCCCTTTCAGAAGGTTTATATAGCAGGACTGACCAACTTACAGGCTTGTGCGTAATGCCAGATCTCTGTTTAACTTGAAATATGTGACTTCTTGTTAAATGAATTGCGAGAATATTGCATATGAGCAGTTATGGTAGTAGTTTAATTTTCCTTGTCTGCATCAGAAGCAGGATGGGGACTAGTTATTTCCTGAACAGGGAACCACGTGAAAATGTCAAGGTTGTAAATTAAGATGGGAAGCTGAAAAAGATCCCAGAAAAGCACATTGAGAAAACCACTTTTATGCTCTGCTGCTGAGACAACACTGTGAATATTCCTAGGAGATCCCAAAGGTGCTTTTTTTTGCAAGAGCCAACTGGACTTTGTTTTTCCTTGAAGATGTTTTGCTTCTCATCCAAGAAGCTTCTTCAGCTCTGACTGGATGGTGGAGAATGGAAGGATTTATACTCCTTGCAGACAGCTGGTCATTTGCATTCTTTTAGCAAGTAGTTGAGGCTACTTGGAGGCTTATCTGTGTTGTCAAGGTCACCTGAGTTCCTAGGAGATGAGTGTGATTGGTATCTTTATCTTTAAATAACAGAGCAAGTGAAATCTGCACAACTTGTCTTTGGTTTTGGGAGGGGGCCTCCTCCCTGAAGATGCTGTTTTCATTGTTCAAAGGAAGCTCCCTTTGAAATGCAAATAAGTATCAACAAGCTTTGAAGAAGTGGGTTTTCTCTTAGCCGTGATGAAGGAGGAAGACATCACAAAGAAGTCTTCAGTACCTTGGGAGCACCTACCACATGATGGTGGGAGGAATCCCCTCTTTTTCTCCACAGTTGTGCATTACAAACTTACAATCACTCGTTTAGAGACCATTCAAAAAATGACTTACGACCGGTCCCCACACTTATGACCATTGCAGTATTCCCATGATCATGTGATCAAAATTCAGGTGTTTAGGATGGCTGTAAGTGCCCTGGAGTCATGTGATTGCCATTTGCAACTTTCCCAACTGTCTTCTGACAAGCATAGTCAGTGGGGGAAGCCAGATTCACTTAACATCTGTGTGTTTCAATCAAATAACTGCAGTGATTCACTTAACAACATAGCAAAAAAAGGTTGTCAACGACTCACTTAACAACCATTTTGCTTAGCAATGGAAATTGTGGTCCCAATTATGGTTGAGGACTACCTGCACAGTCTATATGGCACTGTGTCCAATCAGGAACGTTCTATATGTCTCTATTTTGAATATACTGTAAAGAATAGAACACTTTTAACATTTTAGCATTCGTAACAATGAAGACATGAGCCAGACCTGAAGGGTACACTCAGCTCATTCTATTTTTCAGGTTTCCTACTTTCCCTTTACCCAGGCTTTTGAAAAGGCCAAGTCTGAGGGTAAACTTGTTCATTCCATACTCTTGTGGGGAGCCTTAGATGATCAGTCATGCTGAGGTAAGGGCTGAATTTGACACTGTGGTGTTTTTTTAAAGGAGTTTGTCAAGAAGTTTAAGGGGTTTTTTCCCCTCCATCCTAAGATAAAAATGTTAGAGGAGAGGTCTCCAAACTTGGCAACTTTAAGACTTGTGGACTTCAATTCCCAGAATTCTCTAGCTAGCTGGCTGGAGAATTCTGGGAGTTGAAGTCCACAAGTCTTAAAGTTGCCATGTTTGGGGACCCCTGTGTTAGAGGATGCTTACTGAGAATATTAGCAAATTAGCATGTGAGGTAAACATAATATATTGTGCTTGTTTTAATACCCTGACTTTTTAACTCCATAGCTTATGAAACCCTAACTTTGCAAAGCCTCTATCAAGGTGCTTCATTCATTAAGGATCTTGTGCTAGGTTGATTTTATATAAAAAATCTCAATAAGATAATGTATGACTACAAGCCAATATTTCTCAACCTTGGGAGCTTGAAGATGTGTAGACTTCAACTCCCAGAATTCTTGGAGTGAAATCCACACATCTCCAAGCTACCAAGATTGAAAAATCCTGATCTAGACTTTCGTTTTATATGGAGCAAAAGGAAGCCATTCTCTGAAGAACTTAAACAGTAAATTGAGACCAGACAGGAAGGTAAAAGTTGCAAACGGAGATAGGAAGAAGAAATGCAAGATAGAAGGGCATACATTCAAGCAATTATAAAACAAATGGCATTTTGGTACAGTAGGATGCTTTAACTCCATTTGCATATTATCTCTCATTGCTTCTAATGCTTCCTTTCTGCTTCTCTTGGAAGCCAGTGGAACATCCAGCTCTGTGCTGAGACTTCACTCCAAACTGCCCTACTAAGCCAATTCAGAGTAACTTGCATTAAGGCAAATTGAGTTCCATCTCCCTACCAGACATATCAAGAACCTTGCCTAGGAGCCCTTCTGACAGTGCCCACTCACTCCTATATTCATTACCCAACCTAATGTTTGCAGCAGGACCAACATAACAGATATCCCAGGAGACGAAAGTGATAAACGAGATATGAATATTATACCTAAAGATTCAGAAATCTGCTCCTAAGTGGTACTACATTTCATCCAAAGATTTCACTAACTTCTTTTGTTGTTCCTCTTTGGGCAGGTTCAGGGCGAACTCTCCGGGAAACAGTCCTGGAAAGTTCGCCCATCCTTGCATTTCTGAATGAGAGTTTCATCAGTACTTGGTCATTGGTGAAGGAGCTGGAAGACTTACAGGTAAGCTGCTCCTGAAATTCAAGGGGAAGACAAGGTGGAATAGGTAGCTTGAGAAGACAGGGAAGAGATCACACAAGGTGACCCTTCCTCCTTAAGTAGTAGTTTGATTAATTAGTCTTGCGATCTTATCAATCTTTGCTCTGTTAGATCATGTTCTGTTTACTCTTCTACTGTTATGGTGGTCAGTTCTTCTTTGAATAGATCTGGGAAGCTTATAAGCAAGACAACAAAAGCAGAAGTACCATCCTTCTTCTGTTTCTCAACACATTGCCTCTGATTCTTAAAGTATTTCATAACCCTTATGACTAAGTGATAAGCTGACCCTCCATTGCAGCAAACCCGGAATGGGGTCCCTAAGCCCCAGGATTTTGTCTTCTTTGTTTAGTAAACTTGCAAGTGCCCAACTATTAAACTCCTGATGCCTATTAATATGAATATGTATTAAATTAAGCACCCTTACTGAATAAAAAGATGGTCAAGATATAAATTTGTGAATAGTAATTAAATTACTGATTAAAAGTGAAAGATAAATAACTAATTATAATCCAGAATCAAACATGTATGGTTCCATCTTAGTTCATCAAGTGGCCTCCAGAAGGTCTCTGTTTTTCACTTTCTAAATGAGATTAGGCATAAGGGACAACTATGATCTCTATGGAAAAGCTGTTCACAAAAATGGCTGCTTATATTGAGACGTGACTCTGAGCCTCAGCCCTGCCTCCCCACTTACTTTACAGAAGTGGAGCACTACCAAAGGCTTCTCTCGAGACAAGTTGGCTGGGCCAATAAGTGCCAACTCGTAGAGGGCTTTATATGTGTACTTTGAGTTGCATTCAGACTTCTCAGAAATCAGTGGAGGACCCATATTGGGTACTTCCAATGCCACACAACAGCTAACATGAAACATTGCATTCTCCAACTGAAACTTCCTGGCGGACTGCACATTGCAGTCATCCAACTACCAGTAAGTATGAAAAGCATGACTTATGTTGGCAGAGTTGCCCTACTTCAGGTATGGCCACAACTGGCACACCAATCAAAGCTGACCATATTTTCTATCTTCTTCACCAGCAGCAGCCAGGACTTCAAATTGGGGACCTTCTCCTTCCTTGTCAAGGAGACATTGAGGCTGGCACAATTCTTCACTAGCATTGTTTTTAGATATCCTAAGAAGCTGAAGGCTCCCCTAACTGAAGAATTTGTCTTTGCTTATAAATGAAATCTAAATAAAGTTATATATGATATATAAATGTCATTTTTAATACTGGTTATGCCAACTCTTTTACAGGAGCAAGGCTGTACAAAAGAGTTTGTTTTTATCTTTCAAAAGCAAATCCTTCTGTCCTTCTGCTCTTACTCATTCTTTACTCAACACCTCACAACAAAGCTTATGAAACAGTGGTCATGCAGATGTTGGGGAATCACAGCTTCCAGCTTCTCAAGCCACAGAATATAGAGTTGAACAACATCTGGAAGACAATCCAATACACCAGAATAAAACAAGAAGCAAACAATTAGGAAATACTATATCGTACTAAATATATATAAATACTAAATACTATAATCTTCATGGTTTTTAGATCTTGATGCAAGCATAGACTTTGATCTCATTTTAAACTTAAGATTTGTTTCTATTTGAACCAAACGAACAGCATCTTACACAAGAAATGTTAAATGCAAATGTCTTTTTCACAGGATAAACAGGACGAGATCACCAGCAAACTTGCAGACCTACATCTTGAAAAATATAACTTCCCTGTGGAGATTATGATCTGCCTGCCCAATGGCACTGTGGTAAGATTCTCCTTCTCTTGGATCTTTTCAACCCCCTCTTGTCTGTCTGGTATTTTTCTAAACCATGGAATCTTTTGGAATCACTTTGACTTACCTACAATAAGAACCGAACATCTCATGGACAATTCTGTAGCACAGAACTAAAATCAAATTATATGGAGCAATGCAGTGTCCTTGCAGCACCTAAAAGAACAGAAAAGTATTTTCTAATGACTATGGAGATTCTCACTCATTCAGGTCATGGTTGTCTCAAAGGTGTCTTTTCAAGAGGCAACTGGACTTTCTGGTTTTTTCTTTGAAGACGTTTCTCATCACTAGAGCTGAAGAAGCTTCTTGGATGAGAAGCGAAATGTCTTCCAAAAACAGAAAACCCCCAGTACCATTACCTCTTGAAAAAGCACCTTTGGGACTATTTTCTAATGATTGTTCTTTCTGTCCCAAAGACTCAGAAATCAGTATTTTTTTTAAAATTACATTTATATGCCACCCTTCTCCGAAGACTCAGGGCGGCTTACAATTCCTGGGATACAACCCAATGCGCTCAGCAATAGCCTTCATTCCATTGTATATGCCTGCTTATTACTAAGCGGCATTTTTACAAAGTCAGCTTATTGCCCCCAACAATCTTGGGTCCTCAGTTTACCTACCCCAGAGGATGGAAGGCTGAGTCAACCGTGAGCCTGGTGGGATTCGAGCCTGCACTAATTGCAGGCAGCTGGAACCTAAGTGCTAGGCAGTTAGCAGCCTGCACCACCAAGGCCCTATTTGCCAAGCATCTGTAGGATGGTAAAAGTTACTTGCTTGAAAATAGCTACATCTTGGGCAGAGACATGGCACACACATACTCAGAACCACTAAAGCATTGGAATGGATTAAAGTGAAGAAATTAGCTGAAATACTCCCAAAACTTCAACTTGAAGCAGGGAGGATTTATCACAAATATTCACAGAAACCTTAAAAATTAAATATGAATTACTATTTACTGTTATGACTCCAGGTATTAATAACTACAAAAAAAGATGCATGGGAGATTGCGGTGTATGCATGTATATGTAAATAGTATCTAAATATTTATATATATGCACCAGAGATATCTATGGGACAATCGCCCTTTTTTGATCAAAGAGATGCAGGCAAGGAAGTCCTGGGGCCACCTCCACCTTCCGTGGCTCCTGGGGAAAGCAAAAAACATTCTATGGAGTTTGGAACCTGGCTTCCTTGTTTTGTTTTGCAGGTTCACCACATCAATGCCAACTATTTTCTGGATATTACTTCTATGAAGCCTGAAGAAGTTGAGAGCAGCATCTTTAGTTTCTCCTCCAGTTTTGAAGACCCCTCAACAGCAACTTATCTCCAGTTCTTGAAGGAAGGACTTCAGAAAGCCAAATCCTACCTGTAGCCCCTAACACCCAGAAGCAAACAAGTGCTCTCTTCTTGATCCAACACGCTCATGACAGTTCTTCTTGTGTTTTTGGAGCTCAGGATTAACACAGTATTGAAAAGCAAATGTTGTATGTAAATGAAAACACTCCAAACCAGTAAGTGCTCCTTGGAAATATGAAGTCTGAAATTACCTGAATAATGTGAAGGATGCTGCCTGGACACCTTTCTTAGTGGTAAATGGGGGATTATTCTGAATCTAGACAGGCTACAAGAGACAGAGTTTTGGAGACAATATAGTGCAAAGGGTGGAGACAGATTCTGAGACTGCAATGAGATACCAGCAGGTTGCATTTTTGACTCCTTTGGTGTAGTTAAAACTTGGTGAGTTGATTCCTGAATAAGATGCCATCACTTCTACATCAAACTAGTCCCTTTTAGGATCCTGAATTTATAGTATATGGGCATAGTTTTATGCATTAGAAGTTTTAAGTTGCTCTTTGGTGTCAGAGGACCTCAACAAGCCATATATGTATCTTTTAAGTTCATAAATACAGGCAGGATCTGTATCTGTGTGTCTCTTGCTGATGCTTGCAGGATCCCTTTGTTTGATGCTATTATGTGGATCAATCCCTTAATTCAGAGTTTCCCAATTTGTTACCCTCCAAGATGCTGCATCAGGACAATACCCTCCTGGCTGGGAATTCTGTGAGTTGTCTCATCCACAAACCATCAATATGGTCATCCTCAAGCCACCAAGCCTCCACATTCCTGTTGTCTATTCTTCTCAAGCCAGATTTAGTCCCAAAGTCTCCATTAATGAATCCTTTACCATCACATCAAGAATACTGTTATCTTGCACTGCTTTAAGCACATACAATATATGAAATGCATTCCCAGGGATAGTGTGCTGTCCGACATCAAGCCTTTGGAAGTGCTTACTAAAGTTTCTTGTCACAGGAATACAACAGCAGTACACTTGTTGATATCTGAGATGGTCTTCAAAATTGGGCCACACAACCCCATTTTTCTCCCTTCTCTACTATATGTACTGCACATTAATTTCTCATGTTTCTAATTTCTTAATTGGGGGAAAAGACATGTGAATTCAATTGAGATCAGGATCATTCAGAGACAAGCACTATATCCTATAACCCCCAAAATTATATTTTCATTCTCTCTTGATAAGCCCATGATTGATGATGATAATGATGTTATCCATTCGGTCATGCCCAACTTGTGCCAGTTCTGTGGGTCAGATCCCTCCATGCCTTCAGAACTTGCACTGCTTTTTTGAGTTGTTCTATGCTCTCTGGCTGGTGTCAGCTTTGATGTTGTCCGGCCACTATGTTCTTTGGTGGCCTGGTTTCCTTTTACCGCAAACTCTTCCAAACATAATCGCTTTCTCCGGTGAATTCCCCTTTGTCTTGTTCACAGAATTTTACATTGCATCCCAAGTGATGTCTCTTTCTTTTAATTTTGTTATCATGTTTTGTTTTGTTTTTTGGGATTTGTTTCAACAGTAGGTTGAGGGTTTTGTTACCAGAAAAGAAAATCTGTAGAAGATACATAGCTCGTAGAAGATATTTTGGGAATGAAGAAAGAGTTATAACCTTATTGGTTTTGTTGTTTAAATAATGAAAAAGAGAGCCAGTATTTTTATAAACAAATGAGTTCAATTTCTGACTTAGGCACTCTGGGTGGTCAAGCCACCATCTAGATTGAAATCAACACACTATTAAAAGCCAAATTTCTTTTTTCTCTTTGATTAAAGTTACAAAATAACCTACCTATATTAAGCCTAGCACATCACATATGCTCTGAAGTCACTTACAAAGTCTTTAATATAGAAGCAGCATGTTAGCAAGAAGGTGGTGACTAAGGATAGCCTCAGTTTACAAGCAGCGGCAGCAGCAATCTTCACATGCTTTTATTTTTCTTTTAGAAACCTCTTTATATGATTTAAATGTTGCATAATCTAGGTCTTTGTATTCATATGATAGCCTGCTCTTGTTCGTCTCTTGATAGCTCTTAATCTATGGTCTCCTGAATTTTTAATCCGTTTGGAACATTTCCATATATCCCTAATTCCCTTCTTGGGAGATTCTGTGATCATCATAACTCTTTCTACTTAGTTCTATGTTGCCATCCTTTGTCTCTGAGTTCCTTATGTCTTTGTAGTTCTGCATTAGCATCACATATTCAAGGAAACACAGGAGAGTCAACAAACAGTCCCTTCTATCTCCTAATCATTGGTGGCATTAGTGGAAAGATGGCCTGTGTGCACACACTTACCTGCAGTGGAAAGCCGTAATGTTTTGCAGAATATTCCCTTGTGAGCTGAACTCCCAACAGGTGCATGGCACCATGGATGGAACCATGGATGGAACTAAATTCAACTATAGTAGTTGAATTTCTGTGTCACATTAACTCAAAAGCAAGCCAATGACCTTGAGTGTGTTCACACATTGCCGAAATGGGGTTTGCATCATATGCAAACTCCACTGATGGGTTGCAAATCATGATTTACACAGGCAGCCTATTTTGGCTTGTTCAGCAAACTGTAGATCAACAATGTGTGAACTCAGCCTATGTGGCCAAGCATTATTTCTCAACCCATGTGTTAAAGTGGAGCTTAGATTTTTAATAATTGTCACTCAAGCTATTGGTCGTAACAGCTGTTACCAGCAATAGCTATTGTCACTTTCATATATTAATCTTTTAAAAATGTATGCTGTTATGTTCCCTGACAGAGAAATCCCACAGGTGCATCAGTATTGTACTTAATTTGTGTGTGTTAGTATAATGTGGAGCTTTATTAAGCCAGTTTTTCTTTGCAAAGATAAAGGCAGTAGCCAAAGCAGTAACTAATTTTATACTACTGCAAATTAGAGGGAGCCTAATTTTAGAACACAGGGCTGCTGTCATGCTTTAATATGAAAGAAACAAAAGGGAGCATGTTCACATTAATTCTATAAATCCAAAGAGGGTAGCTTTTTTTTTCCTGGAGAAGGTTCACACCTGGCCTTTGAATGGAACATTGGGAGCTGCATTCCTAAAAGGAGAGTGAAACTAGGATAAAAATCACATTTCATTTATATTTCAATGTAATTACCATTGAATATAGGTGCTTGGGGAAAGCCACGTTTATTGCATTTAATTTAAAAGAGCTTAGGGAATCATGTATTAAGAATTTCCTCCTAAATTGCCATTTAGTGATAATGTTTGAAAATTGGGGGAGGGGGTTTATTTACAGGCAAGGTTTGTGCTTCTCTTCTGTGAAGAAGCATTTCTGAAATCTTAAGATGTTTTAGAAGCCTTCAGAAAGAATGCCAAATATTTATGCTGATTGCCAAGCACTCAAACCGTCTTTGCAAGACCCTGGGTTTTATCCACAATTAAGGCAATGGAATTGAGCAGACATTTAGTAATATCTATGGGATGGTTTTACTCAGTAGTGGGATTCAAATAATTTAACAACCGGTTCTCTACCCTAATGATTTCTTCCAACAACCAGCTCACCAAACTGCTCAGAAAGTTAACAACCAGTTCTCCCGAAGTGGTGCTAACTGGCTGAATCCCACCACTGGTTTTACTGCAGGAAGTTCTGCTTCCTTTTTACAGTAATCACCACACCCTCAATATTTGAAAAACAATTAAAAGAACACTTTAATTTCCCTGATTCTTTCTCCTGCTTGCATGCATGAAATTGGCTTACATTATGAGACAGATCATGAGTTAGTCCCATGAACAAAAGGTCAAGAGGTTTCAATTCAATTCCCGGCATTCTCCAGATAAGACTGGAAAAGCTGCTGCCTGAAATACTGGGGGCCATTGAGTGCTGTTATTTGTTACCTTTATCCAGTTAACTGAATCTTGGTTTGTAGAACACATGCACAGTAAGCCACAAACAAGCCGTGCACACTTCAGCCTAATGGGTAGTAGGAATTTTACTAGTACCAGACTAAAGTGAGCCAAATGGCAGGTTTTTTTATATTTCTGTGTACACAAAACAACATTAATAGACCAAAATTGGAGTTATTCTCTTGTTTTCCTACCCAAGATTCATTATAGGTAGATATTCTGACTAAATCTGGAATTTGGGGACTTCAGAGAAAATGGACATTTACTTCTGTTGGATGTTGATGAGGGTTGTGTAAACTTTAGAGCAAGAGTGTCCAACTTTGGCAATTCTAAGACCTATGGATTTCAACTCCCAGAATTTCCCAGCCAGACATGCTGGGTGAGGAATTCTGGGAGTTGAAGTCCCCAAGTCTTAAAGTTGCCAAGGTTGGACACCCCTGTTTCAGAGATACCTTACT
The DNA here is from genome assembly GCA_009733165.1 of Naja naja. Lineage (NCBI taxonomy): Eukaryota > Metazoa > Chordata > Lepidosauria > Squamata > Elapidae > Naja > Naja naja. Next base: position 10,144,896 of record CM019160.1, read on the forward strand.
AGAAGATGTCTTTCACCCTACTTCAAAACAGAATGCAGAGACTTGGTCGCATGTTTGTATGCCATTTTGTCACATCATGGACACCTGTGTACTTACAAAGGCTGTGTAAGGTTTTATATTCTTGGAAGCTTCTGCACATTTCCTGTCTCACCCTCTGACTTTAACCTACCGGTATGAATTTGATCCTGATTTGCTGTGGTTTGTGCAGGCAAAAGGCAAACACATTATTGAAAACAACTAATGGTGTTCTTGGAAAAGAACCTTCTCTGTGGAACGTTATTTAATGCTGCCAACTTGTGTCAGAACCAAGAATAAGTTCCACTGAGCTCATTGGAATTTATTTTGGAAGCACTCTGGAAAGAAAACACTAGTGGGCACTTTGGGGTAATCATTTCATTTATTCTATTTTTGATCCCTGGATTTCTTAACAAAAAAAAAGCTAAGACTTTTCTATTTATCTTATCACTATAAATAGATTTTTATAGGTATTTTGATAACTATAGAGAGAAGAAAATGAATAAGTTGGTTTCTCTCCTTGCTCATCTGTTCTTTGTGAAGGCCTGATCTTAAATCAAGGATGGATCAGGCTTGATGTCTGACAGTTGATTACAGGAGAAAAAAAATCTTTATTATTCTTCTCTTCATTTTTTAACTATTCCTTTAAAGATTTTTATTTTATTTTTGCTAAGTGTTGCTTTTTTTAAGGTGCTTTATTGTACAATTCAAACTTATTTGCATTCCCTCTGTTAGCAGCCTTTCCCCACTTAGTCTTTTATGATTTTTGGTGATCATGAGAGTTATACAGGTAGTCCTCAACTTATGACTAAAATTGAGACCAGAATTTCTGTTGCTAAGCAAGGCAGTTATTAAGTGCCCAATTTTATGACCTGTTTACCATGGCTCTTAAGTGAATCACTGCAGTCGTTAAGTGAAACATGCAGTCATTAAGCAAATCAAGCTTCTTCCATTGATTTTGCTTGTAGGAAGCTGGCTGGGAAGAATGCAAATGGTGATTCCAAAATTCCAGGAAGCTACAACTGTCACCAGTTCACACCAGTTCTTAGTGCCCAAATTTTGATCACATAACTGTGTGAAAGTTGCCATGGTTGTACAGCACATGTGGAGACCTGTTGTATGTCACTTTTTCAGTGCCACTGTAACTTTGAACAGTCACTAAACAAATTACAACTTACAACTAAGTTGAGGACTACTTATCTTAGGGAACTACCCATATCTTCAAGAATAATACGTTTGAGGCTGTATAACATTGAGAATGTTTTGGATCTAATTAGTGTTTCTATTCATAAAATTATATTAGAATAACTGTGCTGGACAGATTTTTAATGGTTATCAGAGGTCTGTAAAGCAAGTTGAGGTCAACCTTTCAGAGACTGTGCCAATATTCAAAGAGACTATTTTAGTTAGAAAGTTTTGGCTTCAAAGCATTGAACATTTTATACACCTCTATTTGTTATCAAATACTGAAAAAATATTAAAGGGAAAAATCAGGAAAGTCAATTACGTGATGGTCAATGTATTTTTAAACATCTGTATATTTAAATTTTTTTAACTTGCTCATAATTCATATAGAACCACAGTCCTTGGATTTCTTCTTGGATTTCTTCAAATCCAAAGAATATTCACTTTCACTTTGAAACTGAACTGATATATTTGGGTATATGATCTTAATTTCAGACCTCAGTTATTAAATTTGCAAGTTCACAGATTCATTTGTAACAGTTGAACCATTGTTATAGTAAACCATTGTGGATTTATTCTTGTATAAAATGTTGGCAACATGGCTGTAGCAGCAAATATCACTCCTTTACAATAATAAAAATTGGGAAAACCAAACAAATGTGTTTTTATATGTGGTGCCAGGGCAACACACACTGTATATTTGAAAAGTAAAAAGGAAGAAGAGCTTTGGTGGCTCAGGCTGTTAAATGCCTGCTCTTAAGATCCAGCTGTCTACAATTACTGTAGGCTCGAATCCCACCAGGCTCAAGGTTGACTCAGCCTTCCATCCTCCCGGGGTAGGTAAGTTGAGGACCCAAGATTGTTGGGGGCAATAAGCTGACCTTGTAAAAATGCCGCTTAGTAATAAGCAGGCATATACAATGGAATGAAGGCTATTGCTGAGCACATTGGGTTGTGCTCCAAAAATTATAAGCCGCCCTGAGTCTTCGGAGAAGGGCGGCATATAAATGTAATTAAAAAAATAAAAAAAAATAAAAAAAAATAAATAAATAAAAATGGCCAAATGAAACTGGAACTAATCTGTAAGTGGAATACTGAAATGGGCAGCATTTCTTCTACCAGCTGGTAAGAAGACAATGAATTTTAAAAATGTCTTTCTAATTAATTGCAGAGTTGGCCTTTTAAACCAATACATCAGAACAGGGTTTTCAAACTTTTTCAGGTCACAGAACCTGTCATTAAAAAAACTTTCCCTGAACTCTTTAGCAAAGTTCTAGTAAAACAGGTTATTTTCCCCCTTGGTCTTTCACAGAACCCTATCAAGTTCTAGGGAATATGATTTGAAAAACCTGCATTAAAACATGGAATGGTTAGCTGAAATCTTAAGCGACTTTGTAGCTGGGTCTGTGCATGTGCGAACTAAGCTTGTAAACATTCCCAAACCAGAGCCTTGGCTCTGTAGCCTAATCGTGTTCATATTTAGTCAGCAATTCGTCCTGTGTAGTTTATTGGATCAAAGACATCACAACATTTTGCAGCCCACCCGTTATTTACCCTAGGTCTCACAATGTCAATTCAGTTTTGAAATTCAAAGTGATTTGCAGCACTGAAAGAAACTAAGCAAATAATGTGGCTTTGGCCAATAAAGGAGATTCTTCCAGAAACAGCCTAAGGTAGTACTATATCCTCTGGGTGGGGCAAGTTGACAAGTAGCTGTTACTTCCCCAGGCAACTCTTTCCTGAACAGCAGCTTTTCAGGAATACTCCTTTGATTTGACACATCCCACCTGTAGGCATTCATTATAAATCGCAATGATGAAAGGTGATGAAAAATCCAAAACACACACCTCAAAGACACACACCAACTCTGGCTTTTCATATTTGTGTGCAGGTGTTGGGTATCAGTACACAAATCACAGGATCAACGCTTTTTACATTCTGGGGAAGCCTGTGTACAACCATTTGTGGGGTTGATTACGAGGGGGGTACATCTCTGATTTAAAGTAACAGGTTCGTTTCTCATAGAATATAATTCTTTATTGGCCAAGTGTTGTTGAACACACAAGGAATTTGTCTTGATGCAAATACTCTCAGTAAACATAAAATACAGATCAGACATCCAGTCCTTGCTTATCAATGGAGACCGAGTGGAGCAAGTGGCCAGTTTTAAGTTTCTGGGTGTTACCCTAAAAGAGGACCTGACCTGGGGTGCCCACATTGCAGCCCTGGTTAAAACGGCCCAGCAGAGATTATACTACCTGAGACTTCTCAGGAAACAACAACTGAATGAAAAACTGCTGGTAACCTTCTACCGCTGCACCATAGAGAGTAACTTAACTTACTGCACCTCTGCATGGCTTGCCAATTGCACAGTGGCAGATAGGAAAGCACTCCAGAGGGTTAATGTCATTGCCCAGAAGATAATTGGTTGCCCTCTCCCCTCTTTGGAAGAGCTTTATAGCTCCCGCTGCCTTAAGAAAGTTCAAAATATTCTCAAAGATCCATCTCATCCTGGGCACCCTTTTTTTGAACTATTACCATCTGGCAGACGGTACAGGATAATAAAAACAAGGACAAATAGGCTGAAAAACAGCTTCTATCCCAGGGCTCTTTTGAATTCTGCTATATAGTGCAGTGTTGGTGTGGTGTTGGGGGTTTCCAGTTCAATGTGTGAAGGGTGAAGGATGTGTGTTTGTGTTTATTTTCATGGTCATGGTCATGATGTGCACTGAAGATGGTGTTTGATTTTGTTGTATGAGGTGCAATGACAATAAAGTAAATTAAACTAGACTAAAAAGATACATTTGTCAAGAATCATAAGGTACAATACTTAATGATAGTCATAGATACAATAAGCAATCAAATCATACTAGGAAACAGTCAATAAAAATTGTTAGGATACAAGCAACAAGATTACAGTCACAAGTGGGAGGGGATGGGTGATAAGGAGTGATGAGAAGGTTAACAGTAATAGTGGAGACTTTGTAAATAGTTGAACAGTGTTGAGGGAATTATTTGTTTAGCAGAGTGATGGCGTTCGGGGAAAAACTAAGGAGTTTACTAAGGAGAAATTTTCTAACGGTGAGAACAATCAACCAATGGAACAGTTTGCCTTCAAAAAGTGTGGAGGGTTTAAAGAAGAGACTGGACAGTCACCTGTCAGAAATGGTATAGGGTTTCCTCTAGAGTAGGGGGTTGGACTAGAAGACCTCCAAAGTCCCTTCCAACAGTTATTCTGGGAGTCAGAAATCAATGAATGATAACTTCCTCCAGCAGAAGTTTCAAATAAAACCTCAACCTTCATTGTGACAGTATCTGTCAACTCTGGTTTGAAGTTATTGTGAAGTTTCCATTTAAAACTTTAAAATGTTTTATCTAAATTATATGCCCCAGTATGTGTTTTGAAATAATTTAAGGATGAGAAAGCTGAACACCAAGTATGAACATCAAAACCTAACTAAAACCTAATGTAATTCACTACACACACCCCAAACCCCAGACTAGTAAAAACATCCAAGCTTGGCACATTGAGTTACCTCAGAGGTCTCCAAACTTGGCAACTTTAAGACTTGTGGACTTCAACTCCCAGAATTCCTCAAGCTGAGGAATTCTGGGAGTTGAAGTCCACAAGTCTTAAAGTTGCCAAGTTTGGGGACCCCTGATTTAGCTGATCCCGTTAAATGCGTTCAGCAAGCCCTGCTCATCGCTGCTTATTCCAAAAATCGTGTTTAATTTAAAAAAAAACATGCTTTCGGGGCTTATTTTTCCAACCAGGGCTTGCAAGCAAGCGGCTCGCCTCGAGCATCCACGTGCCCCCGGGGGACTGGGAAATGCCTCCCGACGCTTTCGTCACCCAGGGGGCGGGGCAGGAGTGGAGGCGTCACGCGGCGACCTTTCCTGCACATGCGCCAGGAGGAGATCGGGGCGACGTTTAGGAGGGGAGGGGAGGGGGGCGAGCCGCGGTGGCCGAGCGGAAGGGCAAAACTCGGGATCGTCGGGAAGCGGCCTTCGCGGTTGGTGGCTGGGGGTCGTCGAGGGCGCTTTCCGCGTCCGGGTCGTCTTGGCTTGAGCGGCGGGGGGGCGGGGCGACTCGGCTCTGCCTGACGGGACCACCGCCTTGCACGGAAGCGGCGGTGGGGACCCAGAACCGTGTCAGGGGGAGGGGAACGTGTGAAAGGGGGAGGGGGGGGAGGGGCAGCTTGCGGGGGGAGGGGCGGCTTGAGGGCGACCAACGGGACCTCCGTTTTACTTCCATCAAGCTCTGCGCCTGGTAACGAAGTCGGACAAGAGGGCTCCCGAGCTGGTGCAGAGTGCTCCCCTGCTTCCCTTCCCCCTGAAAGCCAGTTTTGCAGAGGCTTTCGTGGTGGTGGGGGGGAGGGAATGTCGGCTTCGCCCTCCGCAACAAAATCCCTCCATCCAGGCTGCACCCCAAAAGACCGTCTGGTGCTTTTCCCACAGGCTGGTTGGGGATTTGGGGTAGGGAGGTGGGACTGCCACTCCCATCCTCCCCATCCAGCCTGCAGCTAGTGGGGATTGTAGCGTGTGGCCCGTTAGTCCGAGAAGGCTTCTCAAATCCAGGTAGCTGCCTGCAGGTTTGCCCCAAGGTTCTCCCTTTATTGTCATTATTTTTAAAACAATGCCTCTCATCTTTTCCCTCCCGTCCCCTCCCATCACTTTAGATGCCTATGAGGGGCAGAGCTTCTAAATTGGAGAATCACGATTTAGCATCCTTTTTTTAAAGAAAAAACCTAGGTAGTCCTGGGAGAAACATTTTATTTCAGTTTTTTTTATTTGTTAATGTAATAAGCCATTTTTTTCTCCCTGTGTGCAACTCTGTTCCATGATGGCTCAACAAAATTTATTCCCTGATTGACAGCGTACAGAATGCATCCTGCTGCTTCTGGACAGTAAAAATCCTGATATAGATATTTTATAATTCTTTACTCAAGCTTTTAAACCTTGTTACATTAGGTAAATTAGGTTTTAAAGGTGTTTAGGGTTGGTGCTATAGGTTTGTCCTTAAAATGGTTTTTGGTTCTCTGTTTCGTTTTCCTGTTTCAAAGTAGCATATGAGACCAGAAAGAGGATTGTTGGGTGAGGATGTCTTGAGTGATATTTCTTAAAAGTAGAAAATTGATATTACGTTATTAGCTTTGTAAGGACAAAGTTGTTCATCTTCTTTTTTGGACAGTTCTTCAGGTTTCCTATAGAGAGCAAGCTGCTGACTCCAAAGTAAATTTCTTGGAAGAATTCAGCATTTTCTTTTTCCAAGTAACTGTATTATGATGACAAAGTTTTTTTCCTCCTTAAATGAAAATACTGATGATTGAATTGGCTTTTTGCTTTTGTTTTCAGAATGTTTAAACCTGAGAGAATTGGCTTTTTTTTATGGAAAACACCTTCACTTAAAAACATTTTCTGTGTTGTGTCCCCAGACAGTGATGATTGAAACTTCAATAGGAACAGTTATTCAAGAATTGATTCTAGTATTGTATCCTAACTTCAATCTGCTCATTCAGGAGCTCTGGAGTAGGGGTATGTTAAAGCCAGTGTACACTGGTGCCTACATTCACTGGTGGTGGCTTAGATTTTCAAAGCAAATCAGCTCATTTCTTGGTTTAGTTTGCAAATTTGTAATAAGTAGATGTATACATATTAGATTATATTATGCTTATTTGTTTGTTTTAAATTGTAAATGCCTCACACTCTGTTTTTATGACTCTAGCCAGCTAACAAATAGAATTATAAACAGGTTAAGTGTGTTTTGTGAACACATCTAGTGGATATTCCTGAGTCAGTGGGAGGAAAGAAACAGAAACTTTGTTATTTCCTACTATATCCTTTGTCTGTGTCAGCCCACTCCCCAAACTGATGTCCCCAAGAATTTTTGACTGGTAATTTCAGCCAAGCAAGTATTTAAGGCATTTGACTTAAGACAACTAATCTATCTGGAGGTTATTAGTTATTATTAATTTTGTTGGAATACAGTCTTTCCAAGTCTGGAGTGTAATATAAAATGAAATACAGGTAGTCCTCAACTTATGACCATTTGTTCAACCATTCAAAATTATGGCACTGAATGAGTGGTGGTTAGAATTGGTCTTTAGAGTTCCGCCCCTAGTTACATGATTGAAATCTTTGTGTTTGGCAACTGGCTCCCATTGAAGATTAACTGCAGCACCCCACAATCACATGATCATAATTTGTGAGCTTTCCTACTAGCTTCCCCAGAAAGTCAGTGGGGAAGTTTGCAAGTCGCTGGTATAAGTTTCCCTTGCCTGCACACCCTTCCTTAACCATTCTGCACTTGCACTAGACAATGCACCCTCCCCAGCCCTTGCCATGCTCCCCCACCACTCATATATCCTCCCCATGTACCTTTCCCAAAGCTCGCTGTGCCTCCCTTGTTGGCCTGGGATTCTTTCCCTTACGTGAAATAAAAATAGAGGGTTTTTTTATACAATTAAGTTCTATAATCTGAATTCTATCACTGATTATGGTCTGTAGGAGGAGAACAATAACAGTAGCGATGAGAAACTAACTTCCTTTTTCTTCTGCTTAGCCATGCATTTGTTAGTAATGCATTTTGCCAATTTCTGCTCCAGATAATGTGGCTTTGTATTAAGCATCCAGAATTTTATGTATGGATTTTGAAAAAGATTTTTTCCCTTGATTTTTAAAGAAGCTGATACAGTATTGTTGGATCAATATTGATTTCTGTAAAAGCTGGTATTGTCCATTCCATGCACCTCCAGAAAGATACTTTGGCCTTATATTATCAGGGCAAGCTGGGCAAAACAAAAGCCTTATTTTTTTCCAACTAAATCAGCTGCTGAGTTGTCTTGAGCATTAGCTTTTAATTTCTGGTGTGTATTGTTGCTGCTGATCTCTCTTTGATTTCCCTCTTCCTCCAAACTGGGCAAAACAAATACTAAAGAGCTGCACCTTCAGCATATCTGCTTTCTGCATGACATGTAAACTGAGGATGGATAAGCACAAACTCTATATATGTCTCTGTCTAAATGATTTATCAAGAAACTTTTGCAATGGAGAATAGTTCTCCTGAAGTGGCTGACAGTGATACCAGGAATGTCAAACTCTTTGACACTAATTTTGTGTAGATTGGAGAGTTGACTCTCTATAGTAGGACATATCAGATAATTATATTTTCTTTTTCTTGTAAAGTTTGCCATGATTAACAAAAACTGCTAATTGCCTCTGAACAGAATAGGAAATTTTATCTAGTTGGCTAACTTAATGTTTTAGTTTAACCTTGTACTTATTTCTTTTATCTTATTTTGCTTTTTCCCCTTGTGAACTTCTATAAAAAAATTCTTAACACTTGATATATTTCTTCTACCTCTCCCCCTGCTCCATTCTTATGAGCCAAATCAGGGACTGACTGTGTTTTCAAAGCCAAACTAAGTAGTGTACATGAATAGTGAACCTTGGTCAGTCCAAAAGTCCATGTCGCAAATTTGGAGGCTATCTGTGTTATGTGGTGGATTTTAGGAACCAGATAATTGCATCACAAAATCAGGTGGCTAAGGAGGGAAATGAAAGTATAGCTTGTTTTTGTAGAACAAAGTCAATGTTTATACATTTCACTTCCCACAGACAATATTTGTTCATTTTCATATACAGTAAATAAAGTGGTTTATGTTATTATTCAACAGAACAATCATTCTTGGGATAATTACCTATCTGTTCTGTGATACCTTTGGTGAATGGGATGTCACTCCACAGATCTTCCATTATGAGGAGAAGCTGAGCTTCAGATTATTCGGTGAGTTCCATATTTATGAGGGCAGAGAGAAAAAAAGTAACTTTATTGCTGTGATTAACTAGCATAACAAGAGTGTTTGGATGTGCATCATATTTGCAGAAGCTCACAATACCTTGGGAGACTGGGGAGGGGAAACCTTTAATTTTTTTGGACAAAGAATGGCCTAAGAATGGATTGGTAATTGTCCTTGTCCTTGGAAGAAATCCACTGTCAGTCTGTCTGGGGGTTTCTGGGAGTTGAAATCCACCCATCTTCCAATTGCTAAGATTAAGAAATGCTGATCTAGACCTAAGTGACATAGAGATGCTCACCGGATTGGTGTTTTTTGTCAACATGATGAAAGCATTATATTGCAAGCCTAGTCCTTTCATAGAGACAGGCAATGTCACACCACAGAAGGGACAGAATGTAAAGACATTATGCCATTTGTTCACTGGAATCCCCTTTCTGGGCTGAAACAATGAAATTGCATCACATTTGCCCTGTTGCTATTCTTTTGAGAATGCAGATAGTTGTGTTACTAGTTGCATTTCATTCCATGCTTAGTAGTTGGATTTCAGTGAGAAGAAGATGAAATCTTCAAAACTGGAAAAACAATTTCGGAAATGGCCATCCTAAGCTGCACCTTTATGGGAAGGATATTCAGATGCTTTGTGTTCATAACTTGAAGTAACCCATGTTTTGCAAACTTTTAATTCTCTTATGAGGGACATTTTCCAGATGATAGTGAAGGAATGCATGCTGAAGCTTTAAACTGAAGATTTACTTAGATTGTAGCATTTTTATCACAAAGTAAATATTAATTGTAATTATGAGGGAATATTCTCTTTCACTTCAATCAGTATGTAATCATGACAGTATGTCAACCAAGGGACTTGTCTTGCTACTTGAATGTTATCCTAATAGTTGTGTAATTAAATAGTGAAGCAAATTATCAAGGGAATTTGTGTAATTGAGAGGTTATGTAAGTGTCTATGAGGAATACCTTTTTTAGAGTACAAGAAACTGTCATTTTTGTTTGGCAGACTATCAGCTGTTCAACAGCATCATTAAAGGCCTCTCAGGTCTTGTTTACCTTCTTTAAATTACATGAAACAACTGTGAAATCTACATTAATCTGTGTTTGTAACAAGACAATTTTCTTTAGGGATGAAATACTGTGCAGCTTATATATAAATCCTGGGGCTTCAGTTTTTTCCTGTGACTTATCTATACTTCTTGTATGGACAGACATGGAAGCTGAATCAGTAAGTACCTGATTTCTTTTTATTTTGACAGTATACTCTATGGATTGCTTATTTTATTTATACTATTAGAAATGTATTAAGGTCACCCACCTCTGTAACAACTGTGGGCGGTAAAAAGTAAAAACAAATACAATAACATTAAAATGAAAAGAACATCCAAACACTGTAAGACAAGCAACTCTTACAAGACAAATTAGCCTGTTCTTCCAGGTATATTGCTTTAGAGAATGTCGTCCCCTAGTGGGTAAAATTCAATCTCCAAATTGTTATTTTGAAAATTAAAGATACATGGAGCCTTGTTTTGATGATCAGTGCATGATTGGCATGATGAAGCTGAGATCTGAAGCTTCAAGCTTGCCTAGTTTTCAGGGACTAGGCAAAAATATATAGGTACAAATAATAGAGAGCCAAAAGTTATACAATCTGGCACTTAGTCTGAATAGATTATACTGCACCCTTCATTGTCAAGGCAGTCGTTCCCTTCTTTATAACTTGATTGATTGATTGATTACATGTCATCAGGTCAATGTAAACTCAGTATGTTTTCTCCAGGACAATCTGCCTCTATACTGACCTTCTAGGTCTTCCGGTAGCGAATTCATCACTGTGGCAATTGAATTCATCCATTTTGCTGTTGGTCATTCTCTCTTTTCTTTTTTTTTTTTTTTTTAGAAAAGTTTATTTACAATATAAAAAAGACACACCAACATACAAACATACAGTCACATATGAATATAAATACATCACACATTAGTTGCAGATCGGAAATGCTTTTTCCGTGTGAAGTTACAGTCTTGTATAATCATAAATATTTCTTCTAGTAATATTCGCTTGGTTTAACCTCTATTGTGAAGTTTCCTTTTATCACCTCTTTCGAAGTTCTTATATCACCTTACATCTCTATCTCCTGCTTCTATGAATTCTAATATTCTAGTGTTTCAAATAGCACTCTATTTTCCAGCATTTCCATTCCCTTCATTTTTATGTTCCATCCAATTATACCACTTTTCCCATATCTTGTAATAATCTGTATCTTCTTTTCCATTTAATTTGAGAGTTAGTCTCTCCATTTCAACACATTCATACATTTTGTTTATTACAGTTTGTATAGGCGGAATTGTAGGTTCTTTCCATTTTTGCTAAAACGATTCGAGCCGCTGTTAACAGGTGTGCAATCAGGTATTTGTCTTTTGAGGAAATTTTTTCTTTATCATTCCAAGTAGAAACAATTCTGGTTTCCACTCCAGCTCACAATTCATCACATCCTCAATCCAGTTTTTGATTCCTGTCCAATATTTTTTAATTTTAGGGCATGTCCACCACACATGGTAGTAGGTTCCTATTTTGTCCTGACATTTCCAACAGTTTGGATTTGCCCGGGAATATTTTTGCTAGTCTAGCCGGGCCAAATGCCACCTGTACATCATTTTATATTGGTTTTCCTTGTACCACTGACTTTGTATATTTTAAATTTTCTTCCCAAATATCTTCCCAATCATTTAAATCTAATTTGTATCCTATATTTCGCTCCCAGGCTACCATTGATCCTTTTACTAATTGTCCTGCTCTTTCCTGTTCTAACAATAATTTGTATAATTTGGATATCAACTTTTCCTCTAATCCCAAAAGTATTTTGTCCAGATTTGTATTTTTTGTTTCTATCCCATATTCCTTTATGTCTTTATTATATCTTGATTTAATTTGTAAGTAGACCCAATTATCTATTAATATGCCTTCCATTTCCAAGTCTTGTTTTGTTTTTAATTTTCCATCTGTATCCGGTATCTGGTAATATTTAAGTTTTTTATTCAAATCCCATTCTCTCTTTTCTTCCATCTTTCCCAGCATCATAAACTTCTCCAGAGAGCCAGGCCTTCACATTATGTGCCCAAAGTATAACCTCACTTGGACATTTGTGTCTCAAGTGATAACTCTTGAGATAATTTTATTTGGTAATCCATTTGCTCAGTACACCTGTTTAATCATAGTGCCATCAATATGCCAGAGGTGGGGAGTTTGAGCAACAGTCACAGATGTCTTCTTAGGAACCTCTCTTTTATTTTGAGTACATCTGAGCTTTGGTGGCTCAGGCTGTTAATTGCCTGCTCTTAAGATTCAGCTGTCTACAATTACTGTAGGCTCGAATCCCACCAGGCTCAAGGTTGACTCAGCCTTCCATCTTCTCGGGGTAGGTAAATTGAGGACCCAAGATTGTTGGGGGCAATTAGCTGACCTTGTAAAAATGCCGCTTAGTAATAAGCAGGCATATACAATGGAAGGAAGGCTATTGCTGAGTATTGTGCTCCAAAGCCTGAAATTCAGCCCTGTCTTCGGAGAAATTTAAAAAAAAATCTACCTCCTGTTATCTGGGCTAGCTGCTCCCATGCCTTGAATGTTTTAGATTCTGCTCCAAATTGTTCTTTATTCCAGGAATCCACCTCTTTAAGGCTATTGGGTAACTGCAGCTAATTTGGAAAAAACGAATTAAACTCTAGAAGGTCAATCTGGTATCTGATTACTCTGAGCAAGGTGGGAGCTGGTTTGAAACTGAGCTAACATGCTCTGCTCACCAGTCTTCAGATGATTGGACTTCTCCCCTCCTTCCCCTTTATGATCAGGGCAAGCCCAAAGGTCCTTGATCCCAGACAACTACCTAATGGGTTGAGCCTTTTCTCAACCTGTTGAGATTTAATACCTTGCCTCCAGTGTTGCTAGACAGGAGACCAGGCATTCCAGGACAAGACCAGAGTGACCTTGAGATAGCCATATGGGTTGTTGTCCTGCCCTTTTTACGCAGTTCGGCATTCAGACCTAATCACCTGCCCTGCTGCTAAATTGTTCTTGCAAGTCAATCATGGAAATGTGTTGTTTCTTCCAGCAGACAAACATGTATGCAGAAATCTTTGGAAACAGCTAAATTCTGTGCTGTTGCCATTGCCATTTGGAGAGAAATTGTTCAGTCCCCCCCACAAGTTTCATCAATTCAGTTTGTTTATTGCTTTGACCATGGATTATGGGGAAAAATTCCCAAATTCACAGTCCCTCCTCCCACACCACTGAGAATTTTGGCCCATTTTGCTTTTATCTCTGTTTCTATATCTTTGTTTTATGTTTTATAGTGCACAAACATATGCTCATTTGGGAAGTTTATTTCTTTTTATTATGCTGGTTTATGACCATAATAAATGTTAATTATCATTGTTCTCAAGTGAGATTTCCAAAGCACGATTGTCCCATTATAATCGTTATGTTGGTTCCAAGTAATACATCCCATTCAATAAGACTCTGAGGCAGGCAAATTCCTCAAAGAACATTTTATTGAGACATATCAAATTGGCATCTTCTTGGTGAAAAACCAGCTCTAGGTTCCCGCCGGTTTTACACCCAATTAAAAGTAAAACCTTGTCACTCCCCCTACAAGTCTCCAGTCACATGGTCCAATCAGCATGCAGTCCAGTTGCTAGGTGACCTCAGTCTCCACCTTTCGAACATCTGCACCAACGACCTTGATTCCCAGGGGAAAGGATTTTATTTTGGCTACAGCACCCCAGCTATCTCTACACCCTCCTCCCTGGCCTCTTCACTCCAGGCTGTGTCACTCCTGAAGACATGAGAAGAAACTCCCTAGAGAAAACTAACAAAAGAAAATGGCCATTCAATTACTCTGTTTGCTGTATATAATCTACATAGTAAAATTTCTGAAAATGAAAGTTGATGTCTCATTTTTAAAGAAAAGTTCTGCAGCCTTTAGTGATTAATAAACTGCCTGCAGAATAACTTTTTAAATGACCAGGCACAAAACGATCGGTAGCTAAGGCCCCCGGGCTGTATTTATAAAGCCAGTTGTTTTCAAATTCCTTAGTACATTATAAAGATTAATTCCCTTTAAACAGAGCTATGCCAGACCAGCAGTTAAAGTTAATATTATGGATCAAAATATGATGTATGATGTTTCTTGATAATAGTAATCAAATTGTATTAAGGCCGCTGTCTTTAAAACATTTTTATTTTGAATTGTTTACTTCGTATTTTTCTGATTCAATTAGTTCACTTTGTGGTTGTAAAACTAGCTAAACTAAGAAGCAGGTGACCAAATCATCACCTGCTTTGCTGTGTTAAACCCTCATTTGATAAATGACAATTGAACTAACAGGGGTTGTAGTAGCTTGCTGGCGACCTGCAGACAGAAAGCATCTTCACAGTGTTATTGTGACTAGGAAGATTACAATGGCAAGACAGATTTAAGATATAAATTTTGCACAATGGCCATTAGTATCCCAACACATTAACATATAAGCAACAGGAAAGATGCTGTGAGCAAACGAGATCAGTGAAATGAGTCATTCAAGTTCCATTGAGGGATTTAGCTAAAATTTTGGTTACTTCTACCATTGTTTTGTGATGATAGTAAAGTTAGCTGCAAGTGTCCAATATATTTAAGCTCTTGCATGAAACTAGGAAGACAGGTGATTTTTTTACAACTACTCCTTATCTACAGATTGAATAATTTCATGTAATATTGTATTGGTCCTCAGACAATACCAATTTGGCAGAACAAACCCTATGGTTCATCTCGCAGTTTTGTGAGAAGAATTGGAACAAGCCTTCCTTTAAAACCATGTCCTAGAGCTTCCTTCCAGGTAAAGTTGTGTGTTTGTGATAATATTTGCACAAGGTAATTCACAATCTAGTCTTACGTGCATTCCAGAGAACATGGTCCCTGATTAATACAAGTAGGATTGTAATAATAAGATACTATCTTCAGTAGCAAGTGTATTAAGAAATAATAAACATCAATTTGATGATAGAATGTAAATTATATAAAACCAGAAAGCACTCCACCCATCCCAGCATTCTAAATAAAACGATCCATTAGTAATCATAACCAAGGCTTTAAAATTGGTGTATATTATTCTATGAGGGAGGTGGAAACTTGCTGTCTGTCACACCTTAGATGGTATCTACTGACCTTCCACATTAAATGCCATTTTTAAGCCTGGAATATTCTGAGATTTCAATATTCTTATATTTCATGAGATCACAGGATTGAGGAAAACAGAGACTGTGTGAGATTTAAACATTCTGAATAGATTTCATATGATCATAAAACATTTCATGGGAGTAGAGGCCAGTGCCTTAAAAGATTGCCAACCTCTGCTTATGAGGACATCACTGTTGTTATAGTTCTGTTGTGGTTCCAGGGTTCATTTATGTATACAATACTTGCATAAGAGTTGTCTCTCCAGTTGGAATGAAGCTTTCAGAAAAATAATTGCCTTACCTCTTATCCTTTGCATCACTTTAGGCTTCAGAGGTAATGGATCACCATGAGGTAGCTTTTCTAGCTTCTTGCAAATCACACATGCTGGGAAGTTTTTATGTGTAGTGCACAAACTCCTCATGAATGCTTTGGGCTCACATCTACTGATTTCATGATTGTTTCCAATCCCAAAAGAACTGAGTGCATCTTTTCAGCTTGTTTTTGCAAAGTAGCTGCTTTCTGTAAAGGACCTTTATTTACTCGCCCTCCTACAGAAATTGTCCACTTCTGATTTTCTCTTAAGAGCAAAGTCACTGTGCCATCCTGCTGACAGAAACAGTTGAAACAGGAGAGCTAATGTGTTCTCTAGGGAAATTTGGGAGTTTTGTAAAAGGACAAGGAATTTATTATAGTCACAAAGACAAATAAAGCAAACAAAACAAGCCACCCACTTCCCTGCTCTGCAAGAGTCAGTCAAAATACGGGCATTCTCAGTCAACATCCACCAAGATTTGTGGGTACCTAGGAAAAGCAGGCAATGAGCAGTTGAGCTGCTTCAGCCTGTATCACCTTATTACCTGGGTGTGCAAAAGGGGTATGCCCTCTACAGATGTGTCCAGTTACAATGCCTATAAGGTAGCCAGCATGGCCAGTGTCAGGGATTATGAAATCCCCTAGTTCTGGGGTCCCTAACCCCTGGTCCACGGACTGGCACTGGGCCGCAGCATGCCAGAAACCAGACTACGCAAAGAAGCGAAGCCCCATCCACGGGATGCAAGCAGCATACAAAACCATGCCTCCCCTCCGCTCCATGGAAAAAACCTCTCACCACGGAACTTGTCCCTGGTGCCCAAAAGATTGATGGCTGCTGCCCTAGCTTCCAGTAGCTACGAAAGGCATGACCAGCTGGAATCCAGAAGAGGTGTCTGATAGAGAGTAAGGATGTGCTTGTTTCAGATTACACTGCTTTTCTAGATTCACCAGATGTTGGTTTTCTGTACCCTTCTTTAATTGGGCAGGTGTAATTTTTAGAATTCTAAGCCAGCCTGAGCCCCAAGGTGAAGCAGGAATTATTTATAAAGTGAAGACAGTGCTTAAGAATTAGCTGAGCTGAGCCTGGTGTCTTCTCTCCTGTAGCCACTACCAGACATTTCTGATTTCTACTTCAATGACACCCCCCCTGTTCCCACTCTGGCAGATGTTGCCTGGATTGCCTCCGATGATGAAGAAACATATGCCAGAGTCAGGTAGGTTCCTTCTCCTTTTCCTACTCTTTTGACTTCTAAAGTAGAACATCCCCAGGGCAGGAATTATACCCAAGAGAATTAAGTCGGGGTCAGTTTACATTTCTTCCTAAAGTTGTCTTCTTGCCCTAGACTTAAATGGTGTTTTTATAATGGTTGTTGGACAGCCATCTTTGTGGCCTCCTGATTAGACAAGAGAGGACCTTGGGCAGATCAGAGATGACTGTGTGCTTTCATACAGTTCGTCAGGACTGTCCAGCGATCCACATTCTGAGGTCAAGTGTTGATTCTGAGTGACTGTGGCTGGCTGCATATGAATGATCCCTTGGGAGAATCTTCAACAAATGTACCTTTTCCCAGAATCACCCAGCAGCTGCAGAAGCCAGGAAAAGGCATTGCTCTAAGGCATTCCCAGCAAGTGCTTTATGTGCCTCTAAAGCAGAGATGGCAAACATTTAGGGCTCAGCATATCAAATGCCTCCAAGGCCCAGCGCTCTGTGAGATCTGCCACATGCTGCTTACCTTCAGGTGGTCTTCCCTTTCTGTTGACAGGCCTTCGTTCTCAAAGCCTCTTTGGAGAACGCTCTTCGGTAGTCCCTGCAATCTCAGAAAAATGTGCAAAAGCATGCCCCATACTCATGCCACTTCCAAAGAGCCCAGAGGCTATACAAGAGCATGCCTTATTCTCATGTAGTCTCTGCAGCTTCATACAAGAATGGGATGTGCTTTCAAGAATAGTTGTTGGGAGTTATTTAGTGCTATTGTGTCACTTTGATACGTGTGTCATAGGTTTGTCATCACTGATTTAGAGGGTCTGTGAAGTTCATGCCCTTTGGATACAACCGCATTGTACAGCACTTCAACTCAGGACAGCTGTTCCTTGTTGATCAGGGTCAGTTTGACTGAAATGTTGGGTTCTTGACTTCTAGGACAGACACACGTCCACTCAAGCACAGATGGAAACCCACACCATTCTTTGTTATTCAGCGGAATGCTTCGGTCCCAAATTTGAGGAAGCAAGAAGAAAAATTGTTGGTTCTGAAGAAACCATGTTTACCTGCCTTGAGTCGAACCACAGAACTCCAGGAAGAATTGAGTCACCTGCGGAGTCAGATCGCTAAAATTGTTGCTGGAGATTCAGGTAAATGCTCAGGGTCTCATTATTGGAAGCATCATACTAAGAAATAAAACCGAGCCAAAATATTTACAACCATTCATTTGGTGACTTTGAAGTTGCAACAAAATGGGGCTTATGTCCAGTCCTTGCACTTATGAGCATTGCAGCATCAACCACGGTCATGTAATCAAAATTCAGGCCTTTGGCAACCTGCATGTTATTTACAACAGATGCAACATCTTGTGGTCCTGTGTTTAGTATCTGTGACGTTTCTCTGTTCAACAAGAAACATCTTTTACCTCTGCATCCTCTTGTAACTTAAGAGCCAATTTACTGTCTGCCACTAATTTAGAGGTTGAACTCAGTGGAATCAACCTTTCATAATTTATAAACTATTGTAGTGTATTTTAAAGTTCTTTTAGTCTCTCTCCTCTTTGGAGAGTCTGTGGTCTGGGCCTGGAATAATTACAGCAGCCTTGTTATTTAAACACTTACCTGGTGGCTGCTGGTGATGAGAGGCCCCATGCAGGCACGTGAGTGGGTTGGCAGAGCAGAGATGAGGCTTGTGTCCTTCTCTTGCTAGTCTGTTTAGCATCTGTGCCAACTTATCTGCCTCAGAGGCAAACATCCATACCAAAACTATTAAACCCTGCTAGCAAATCATGTTACTGCCCTCTTAAACTGGAGTTTAACTTACAACTTGTTTATCTACTTGAAAGCAGAAAAGGTGGAAGAATGGGGAAACTAGTATGTTTAATGCAGCTGTAATGCAGTTACTACAAATAGCCTATCATGGTTAAAGCAAAAGAGTCTGTGGAACCTTCTGAAAGGAACCCAGAGAATGTTGCTTCTGCTCCTTTGATGCCCATTGAGAATTTGCTCCTGTATCCCATGTGGCCTGCAAAATGTTGCCCTTCTAGGCTGAAGGGCAGATTTTTCTGCTTTCTTTTTTTCATTCATGTATAGAGCTGTTAAAACAACCTATGAGAACCTTACTCCTGGCATGCAAAGCAGGCAGTCCTAGTTCTTATTAGGGGGAAAAGGATTCTTTGGGTGGTGTTTTGGCTATCTGTAACTGATAACTGGATTCTTCTGTTGACCTTATGAGAGTGGAACAGTAGATTCTGGATTAGTGTTTCTCAACCTCAACTTTAAGACCTATGAACTTCAACTCCCAGAATTCCATATGCTGACTCTGTAAACCACTTACAGAGGGCTGGAAAGCACTGTGAAGTAGTATATAGATCAAGTGCTATTGCTATTGCTCTCCTCCTTTCCTTGGCCCAGGTGATGCAGTGGTTAGAATGCAGTATTGGAGGCTGATTCTGCTGACTGCCAGCAGTTCAATTCTCACCAGGCTCAAGGTTGACTCAGCCTTCCATTCTTCCGAGATGGGTAAAATGAGGACCCAGATTGTTGGGGGCAAGAGGCTGACTCTGTAAACTGCTTAGAGTGGGCTGTAAAGCACTGTGAAGTGGTATATAAGTCTTGAGTGCTATTGCTATTGCAAGGACAAAACCCTTGATACAGTTCATGTCTCCTTATATTGTTCTTTTTTTCCCCAGCTTCCTCTTCTTTAACGCCAGAATTATTATCTCCAGGAAGTTCCAATGTGTCTTCTCCCTTGCCCTGCTTTGGACCCTCATTCCAGTCTACAACTTCCTTTGTCATTAGTGACATCACAGAAGAGGAGGCTGACTTAGAAAGTCCCGAACTTCCATCTGTTTCCATGCTTTGTTCTGCAACTTCTGAATGTTGCAAAGCCGACCCGAAGGATTCGGACGACGAGGACACAGTGTCTCTCTCAAAGGCCAGTAGCTTTGCGGATATGATGGGCATTTTGAAAGACATTCACAGAATGAAACAGAACAAAGACTCGTAAGTCCTTTTCTTTGGATTTGTACCCAATATTTTGGAGGTATCTATTAATCCAAACAGTGAATTGCATGTGAATCACTGTGTTTTAATTCCCAAAACAGTAGCTAATCCAGATCATAGTATGGCTGCATTCACACAACACCTGAACCTGGCTCTCAGATTAATCCACAAATGCATCACACAGTAAGTTAACCAAACGGTGCTGCACCAGTAGAGTTAAAATTAGACCAGCGTAGTACAGGCAGTCCTCAATTTACTACCACAATTGAGCCCAAAATATATATTTCTAATGAGAAATTTGTTTTGCCGCATTTTACAACTTTTTTGCCATATTTGTTAAGTGAATTGTTGCGATTAGTAACATGATTAAGTGAATCTGGTTTCCCCGTTGACTTTGCTTGTCAGAAGTTTGCAAAAGCTGATTGCATGACTCCAAGGCACTGCAGCCATCATAAAGATGAGTCAGTTGTCAAGCATCCGAATGCTGATCATGTGACCATGGGGATGCTGCAAAGGCCATAAGTGTGAAAAACGGTCATAAGTCACTTTTTTCAGTCCTGAACGGTCACTAAACGGCCTGTTGTAAGTTGAGGACTACCTGTATGTACCATACCAGTTGCTCAGTTTCACTTTGGCTTAGCATAGTGATACATAGGCACCAAAGCAGTAACTGGCTGTTAATTTTTCCCTTCCACACAACCTTGTTATACCCTTCTGCATGATCCAAGTGAAGGTCAAATTGTTTCAGGATCAGGTTGATGAATACTGAACACTTAATGAAGGAGTGTGGATGTGTCTCCTGTTGATGATGACATTAGGAAGGAGAGGGGGACCTACCAGATTAAAAGGAACATTTGGTTGACGATCATAGCTCTTGTTTTTAGAGTGGGTTTCCTTAATCTCCTTAATCCTTCAAAATGGCCCAGGAAGTAACTTGGCATAGATAGTCCTTGATTTACAGTTGGTCTGTTAGCATCAATCGAAGTGCTGATATGTCCCCCAAAAGTTATTTACAACCTGGTTCCAAAGTTTTGATGGGCCACCCACCTAGATACCCCCACCGTCACAGAGGCTTGGCAGCTGGCCTACATTTACAGCTGTTGGCAGCATCCCACGATCATGTGACTTGATTTTACAACATTTTTGCTGAAAACTGGCTCCATTATGGTCATAGGTCAGTGGTGGCTAACCTTTTTGGGCTCCTGTGCCAAAAATTGTGTGCGCGCTGGTGCTCGCACACTTGCATGCCACCACCCAAAAGGCATGCGTGCCCCTCATGCCCCTGTGCATGCATGCTAATCCCCTGCCCCACCCCTTACCTGCACTGCCTTACAACTGATTTTCGTCTGGTTTGAGGCTTTTTTCGACCTCCTAGAGGCTTGAAAAAGCCTCTGCAGGCCGAATAGGCCCATTTTGTCACTTCTGGTATGACAGGAAGTGATGAAACGGGCCCATTCGCCTGCAGAGGCTTTTTTCAAGCCTCTGGGAGGCCGAAAAAGGCCTCAAACCAGGAGAAAACCAGCTGTGAGGCACACACATGCGCAGTGAGATAAATTTGCCTGTGGCTTGCATGCCAGCACAAATGGCTCTGCATGCCGCCTCTGGCACATGTGCCATAGGTTCACCATCACAGTCATAGGTCAAGGACTACCTGTAATTTATGGAGCAAAACAGAACTGAAGTAAGGGTGGAGTTCTTTAAAGGATGCTTTTCCGTAATATTAGAGCTTCACATCAATTGTACTTTAAATCCTCCTGGCACCTTTTAATATGCTCATCCATTGGGATTCTTGCTCTTACCTCAAGTTAATTAAACCAGTAAACAGAATTACCTCATTATCAGGGGGAAACTGGATGAAAATTAAAGCTGGAACAGATGTGAGAAACACATTATAAATAAGTGAGCTCACATTTAAATACGTTTAATTCCAAGCCCCCATGCCAGTCTTTTAGTAATAAAATTGATTTCCTGGGAGTTGGTCCATGGGTCTTAAAGTAACCTGAACAACATGGTTGCTTATTGCATAGAGTATTTACTGTATTGTTTTGAATTTTAGGACAATGCATCTTTGGTGGTTGTTGACCGTAAATATTCCATATTGGAAGGACTTGGCTAACCAGTTGACACCATTAGCATGCTAAGATGTCTTGCTCTGACTACCACCATTCCACAGGAGCCCCTTCCCACACTCATGTTCCACTCCATGGTGGGACTGATTGTTGGGAGCAAAAGAGACAGCAAGAGAGACCAGGCTTCATCTGGGATATGGGAAGAGAAGTCTCTGCTAGGCAATAAAAGAAAGACTGTTGCAGCAAGGAAGTTGAGAAAGGAAGGGAAAGCTAATGAGAACAAGCCAAAAGAAATAAAAAATCTAGGCCAATGTTTCTCAGCCTTGGCAACTTTAAGACCTGTGGACTTCCGGAATTCCCCAGGCAGCCAAGGCTGAGAAACACTGATCTAAGCCAGGGGTGTCAAACTCGCGGCCCCTGGGCCTGATGCGTCATGTGCTGGCCCCACCCCCGCTTGGTTTAGCGAAGGGCGGCCAAGTCCCAATACATCACATGATGCCACCGTGACAACATGAGTTTGACACCCCTGATCTAAGCCCTTTATAGTACAACGTTTGTAGATCATATCATCTTAGCTATGATCTTGGAAAAAATAAACCACTTGGTAATAAAATTGATGAAAAGGCTGCCAGCTTAATTTATAACATTGGTAAATATTTTAGAACGTTGGTAAATAATTCAGGAACAATTGCAGCTTATGAAAATCTTCCCATACTCTTATGTAACAGTCTTCATCTGGTACCTTCCTTTTAGGAACAGAAGTTTACTGAAAGAAGAGGATCCTGCAATTCTTATAGCAGAAGTTTTAAGAAGGAAATTTGCTTTGAAAGATGAAGATGTAAATATGAAAAAGAACTGACAGTTACGTTCACTTCTTATGTTAGTATGCTTCTTAAGATTTTTCTCTACAGTGGCTGCCTTTCTTGAACATTAAATATCCTTTAGGGGTTAGGCTTCCTGTGTGCTTTTGTGCAAAAGGAACACACTAAGTGAGAGAAACTGACATTTTGCTGGTTTTTTCCCACACAGCCAAATGATATAATTTTTTTTAAAGGTAAAACTTTTCCACATTCTGAACTGAAGCAGTGAATACGGATTCTTTTAAAGTTGGAATTGCCGGTGGCCGACAGTGATGATTTTCATTTTAAAAAAGAAATTCATTTTATATTCTTGCTGCAGATCTGAAGTCTGTGAATACTTAAACTGTTGAGTCCCAAGATTTTGTTTTGTAAAGGTAGATTTCTGAAAAGTTCTTATTTTCTGCAGCCTCCCTCCACAACCAGAATTTTTCAAACAACTGACATATAGTTAACTAAAGATGGAATCAAGCATCTAATCTAAGCATTGGATTTAAAATCTGGTTGTTAAAGCTGTGCAGCACTACAGATTTGAAAGTAGACTTGGAGTCCACCTGTCAACACCTCCTTAAATCAAATATATCTACCGAGTTGCTGGCATATGTGAGAAGCACACCTGTGTGCACTCCAAAGTATCTTTACCCCTTTGAATTTAGGCTGCTACCCAGTCTTGTAATTCAGCTCTGTAAAGCTAAAATTCCTTTCATTTGTTGAGACAGAACACAACATCTGTGTGCCTGACTCTTTGCTTTAAGCTCAGGGGCCAGCAGGTTAAGTTAACGCAAATGGAAGAAGTTTCTAGTGGGAGGGCAGCAAAATAACCCGTGAATTTGATAATATACTTTAGCACTGGTGGGGCTGGTCAGCACAATCCAAGGGTGGCTTGATCTGTTGTGTTGGCATTGGAGAATAAAACCCTACTGTGAAGATGGGCTTTGCAAAGTTTTGGTCCAGGCAGAGCATTTTTTTCTCATGGGGTTCTGGCAGTGTTGCGTTAATGATGTTTGCAGTTTTATCTTCATGTGCATCTACAAACATCTATTTCTAGTGAAGCATCTGTAACCCAAGAACCCTCAAAGCAGCTCCTCAGTTGCCTTCTCCCCAATAACTTGCACATCAACTCCTTGGACTCTGGTGTAGCAACAGGCCAAGGCATTTTTAAAGCAATTGGAAGGTGTTTTCTAGGGCTTGTCTGCATGTTTAAAAATATTACCACTAATAATATTTCAGAATCTCCTGCCAATTTGTAGAAGGGCAAAAGTGTGGAAAAGTTTTTGCAGTATATTTTAAAAGCCTTTTGAGCACTGGCTGGTCCTTCATCAGCAGCAATTGTAGCATGATAGTTTGTGATGCTGCCACTGTTATCTAGGGGAACCACGATGGTTTAAATCACTAACTTCAACCCTCAGGGAATTTATAACACTCTCTTTCCCATGGCGCACAAAACAAGTTTCCACTTTTTACCCATTCTTTTCTCTTTTCTCACTGTTAATATTCTATTGAGTTATTTAAAGATACTGTACAGCCAGATGTAGACAACCTAGTACTTTCCAGTCATTTTGGACTACAATTCCCAAAAGCTCTTGCCATTAGCCTGAAGTTCAGGCTGATTGCATTCAAATCCAAAGCCCCTGAAGTGCATCAGGTTCTCGTTGTGGCAGAACAACTGTGAGTCCTGTTCATATTCATTGATTGGAGTTCTTTGTTAAACATACAAACTGGTATTCTAGTCTTAAACATTGCCTAAAGGAGCAAAAGAGAAGTAGACCCATGTTGGCAGGCTGGATCTTGCTGAAGTTGCATGGGGTCAGGTTCACTAGCTATGCAACCTGGCAGGTCTGCTGTTTTTTTTTAAAAAACAACAACAGGACTTTTGCCCACCCACCCCCTCCATTTTGAAGCAGCGAGAACTGGTCTGCAATACCAACTTTTAAGCGGTGCTGTGGCTGATGGGTCTGGCTGAAACCCACCTTAGCCGACCTTTAAGCTACCTGAATGAAAGCTGGTTGAATCTCATCTCATGGAACAATTCTAGAGCAGCCTGATGTCTTTCTAGAAACACCAGGATTAAGCTTGCATTCCTTGGTTTCTTTTATTAGCTCACGCGCCGAAGAAAGCATGTTGAACAAAACAGGTTAGGTATGCGACACACAGCCACAGGCAATATACAAAGGGGCCCTTTAAGCCAGGTTTGTTTTGTAAGGAGGCACCGAGCACGGCTATCTCACAGAGCAATTACGACTTAGTGTTTAATGACTTTATTGCCTTCTGAATCCTCTGTGAATAGCAAGTCGTAACACGACTTCTCCCTACTACCTTCTGTCAGAGAAACGTTCCTGCCCAGAGACCCAGGGGGGCTTCTGTCTCCAGCCCAACCATCCCTAAAGCAGCTCTTATTATTGAAGGAGCTTCTTCCAGGGGTCCCTTTGTCCCACCAGAGCTCCTTTGCCAAGGACGCTTGGCTTCCTTCTCCTTCAAAGCGGTGCAAAATGACTCTGTAGCCCTCGGACTCCTGTGTGAACAGCCGCTGAGTTGAAGCTAGGGAGCTGGTCTCACAGCTGGTGGCGTCCGTATATTTTCTACCGAGTCCAGTTTGGTTGAACTCTCTCAAATGTGCTGCTTCTGGTAGGTTTGCTTCCAGTTCAGGATCCATATTTTCAGAGTCAGAGTCGTCCACAAAAGTAGCACCCGCCCAAGAGGAAAGGAGTCTGTGCCATTTCCTTGCGCCCATTCTTTGGTTGGGAATTATTTTAAAACTTGGGCTTCTCTGAGAAAACCAAGTGGGACTCTCTCCTCTTTGCCAGCCATCGTTTTTCTCTTTCAGGGGGACCCGGAGCCACCTGCTGCCGAAGGCCTCCCTTTTCTTCCAGGTGCTGCATGAGATCTGTAGTTAGAAAAGCCCCCCCTTCTGTTATGGCGTCTTCCTCCCGAGCAACAGGGAAGCTGCTGGGGTGGCTCTGGGCTCGAGTGGAAAGAGAATCGCAAAGGAAAGGACCCAAAGCATCCGTTGCCTTTGCAGGTTGCCTTGGGCAGTCTTGCAGGCTTGATGGTTGAAGGACAGAAGCTGGGGCCCTGGACCTTTTCCCTCTAAGCAATTCAGAGTCTTTTAGACTGACAACGTTGTTTGATGCTGAGGTCGTTAACTGCTTGTTTGGGTCTGTGGTCTTTTCCCCTGCCAAAAACAATGGAATCTGAATCAGCCAGAGGTCAAATACACAGCCTTTATATAGCCTAGCAGTCTAGGGAAATGGCAGGTGCAGGTCTTTTACTTCGGGAGCCAGATACATGACTGGGGGGGAAATGCTATAAATCCAAAATTCTATTCTTAGGCGGAGGTTCATGCTCCATCTTCTCAAGAGTCCCCCTGAATCTAAGAGATCAGATGTTCTCCCTGCTAGATAGATGACCTGCCCTTGGAAGGGACCCCGTCTCCCTGTTTGATTTATGGTGGTTTCCAGAAGCTTTGCCAAGACAGGGACTTGGGCTAATCTAAAGCTTGTCAAGGAGGGGAAGATCACTTAATTTAGGAAAGAAGTGTGCCTTAGCCTCTGTGTTTAAAAGAAAAGGTTTGGGGGATGTGTTTGTTGGTGCAAAAACCTGACTTGCTAACCACTGAAAACAAATATATACAAATACTGATCAGGCTCTTGTTGTAACTAGTGCTATGCCTGAATGATCAACATGTCTTTCTTACTAGATCTCAATTATTCCCTCTCTTGCTCTTCTGTGGAATTGAAAGAAACAACCAATGAAGAACTGTTATCTAAAGAAAAGACTTGAAAAAAATTTTTTTCAAAAGTTGCTGCTTTCCTCAATTACCTTTTCCCCAGTTTTTGAAGTTGTGAAGAATAAGTAGTGGAACAGGAGTTGTTACACACCTCCACACCTTTTAGTAGTAGTAATGCAGTGGAGAGACAAAAGTTTTTTGGATGATATTGTGTGTTTTGTATGTCTTTGCAGTGAAGAATGCGATGGAATAGCAAATAATAAATCCTCTTATATAGAGCTCGGCAAATGTATGTGCAAGTTATTTGAACTTACTACTTAACCTACTACTTACTCTCTAGCCTTGAAAATGTGCAATGACTGCAGCTGTTGAAATATGGGGTGAAAAAGCTGACCACTAGATGGCACTAAAAAGTTTACATTTGTTTATCTTTTTGCTGCCATCTAGTGGTGGGGCTTTTTGCAACCCTGATGTAGTGGAAGAGCTTCCATTTTCACAATGATGATATCCAAGAAAGTTCATAAGCCTCCCCACCTCTCTCCACTTTTCAAGAGCAGACCGCAGCGTTTCTCCAGTAATGGGGAGACGGAGGAGTGGGGTGGTTGGGTGAGGGGCTGCAATGCAGCTTCTGACTTTATGTAGGGCCATAGAAAACCATCCCATGATAGTACATGGATATGGTTGAAATTTTCAGGAGTTAAGGATGAGAATATAACTTCCTGCCAGGACAAAGACTCTGGCAGGCAAACTGTTTCAATCGCCACCTTTAAACTCCAAAACGTGGCCCTCAGGTCCCACTGGAAATGTGGCCAATAGTTTCTAAGTGTCAGCAAAGCTACAGCCCTGCACCCCCATCTACCTGGTACTTGGATAACAGACCATGCCAGTTCATCCTCCATAATTGGCAACTTTCCTAAATTAAGGTACTGCAGAGGCCTTTCTGGCAGGGTCTATGACAATTCGCCAACTTGCTGCGGCCAACTAGCCACGGGACAAGAGTTACGTTAATATCAAAGAAATTGAATAGAATCATTAAAGAAAGGATGCAAAATAAAGGACAGAATGAAATGTGAATGACAAAAAAATTAAATATTTATTTTAAATAATTGCAACATTAAATTGTCCCTGAGCGAGTTGACTACAACAAATTGTCCTATTCAGCTTGTCAAGGGAGAGGCCCCAAATGATAAGATACCCCCCACTTGCATTGTGGAGCTTAAACCTGGGTGGGTGGGAGTACTACATTTCCCAGAGACCCATCACTCTCATTTCTGCCTCATTTTAGCAGGAATCCAGAATTTGCTTGCTGCAGATTAGGGCATTTGTGACATTGTTGAAGCAGCATGTAAAGAAATGGGGTTTCTACAAGGTTAGATAGCATGTCCTAAATCCTATTCAAATTATAATGGAGAGTTTACCTTGTGCTAAGCCACTGTTCATTGTAACCATAGTGGCCTTATGCCAGAATCTGGCAGACTACATGATGGTTTAGCACATCCTGTAACTCCATAATGAAAAGAGAGAGTGCCATATTCTCCCAGTCCCCTTTGGGATTATCAGTGTGTAGCCTCATTGCATTTTACACAAGCATAAACTTAGATGAGAAATATTTATTTCAGTTAAGCCTAAAGAAGTTTCACTCATTCTTCCAAAGCCTAACTCTGAACAATTTCATATGTGTACCGTCTCCTCTCCCCCAGCAACAAAATAAAGCAAATGGTTTTTTTTACTGGAGGATTATGGAGGGAGAAATCTGTGTTTTGGGGGTCCCTCATTTTACCCAACATAGTTACAAACCTACAAGCTGCATTTACACAACACGGTATGCTTGATTTGTCTATTGTGACTTAAGCAAAGCAAAGAACTTGAGCCATTTGGTCTGCTGATGTTACAGTGCAGTGTGCATAATGAGTCAAATTGATAATAATTTCTGTGAAGATAATTCTCTTCCCATGTCATGAGTACCTAACGATTGTTCCCGCTTGTGGGAGGGAGAACAGACTGTACCTGCTTTCTGAGTGAAGAAACTAGAAATAGTGGTTTGTTTAGTGCATGGATGAGCTCCAATTATTGCAGAAGGACGAGAGTCCCGGCCCAGGAGAGTGAAGGCTGACTTAGTGGCAACATTCTAGATGGAACAAAATACAGAATTAAGAGCCACTGTTCCTCATGCATTACTTTTAGCATATTGCATACACTTAGTTAATCCCAAACCCTAAATTAATAATGATTTACTTAGATAAAACCGATTTGAACAGCATCTGCATCCAATAGGCATAGTGTACAAGTGTCAAACTCGCTGCATCACATTGTCGTCACATGATGTACTGCGATGTTTTTTTCCCTTCAAGGAGCTGGGGTGGGCGTGGCTTCATGTGACGCATCCAGCCCGTGGGCTGCCAGTTTGACAACCCTGCTGTCATAGCGTGATTTCCTCTATTGACAGGAGAGTTCCTGGTCACAAAACCTTCCTGGCAATCGTATCTTCTTTTTGAAAAATGCCACCACACTATGAGTAACTTAGGTTTGCACAACATATTAAGGCAGGGGTCTGCAACCTTAAACAGTCAAACAGCCATTTGGACCCGTTTCCAACAGAAAAGAAAATACCGGGAGCCTCAAAACCTGGGTGGGCGTGGCCAACTCAAAGTCACTCCCACCCAGTCACATGACACACCCAGCCACACCTACCCAGGTTTTGTGGCTCCCGGTGTTTTCTGTGGGAAGTGGGGGTCTCTCTCTCTCATTTCTGTTTTTTATGCTTTACCTTCTCAGGCGAGGTGAGTGACGGGGAGGGGAAGGCGAGGGGCGGGACCAGCTAGTGGTGGGATCACTCACTAGGGAGCCACGGCAGAGGGCCCAAAGTGCCACATGCAGCTCCAGAGCCACAGGTTGCTTACACCCGTGTTAAGCCAAAGGAACCTTCCTCCCACCATGTTTTTGCAATGTGTGACCACTAAGTAAAATAACCTGATGTTTTTTCAACTACGGATGATCTTCGGTTTATGATCGTAATGGTCATGACAGTCATAAAGCAAGTCAGTCACGTGACTGATCTAATTTTAGCCACCTTTTTTTGAAGTGTTTGTTAAATCACAGTTGTTAAGCAAACTAATGGTTTCCTAGGAGCATGGTTTTGCTGACAAGAATTGCTAAGTTTTCAGCAAAACTCTGATAATATATAGTCACATGACCATGGAATGCTTCCAAGAGCTGTAAGTGCAGCCTAATGAACATTTGAAATGCAGTCATGTGACTACAGCCTCTTCTCCACCCCACCCAGTGGTGGGATTCAAATTTTTTTACTACCGGTTCTATGGGCATGGCAGGGGAAGGATACTGTAAAATCTCCAGTCAGGGTGGTATTTGCCGGTTCTCTGAACTATTCAAAATTTCCACTACCGGTTCTCCAGAACTGGTCAGAACCTGCTAAATATCACCTCTGACCCCACCCCACCCATCATAACTTCAAATCTGGGCCATAGGTATCCCCCAGGTAGGTCCATCATAATTTCAAATAGTTGCTAAGCAACCAATCTCAAGTCGAGGGACTACCTGAATGGCACCATAATACTGGTACTTAATACTATTGTTATATGTGACTTTAAGGCATCTTTCCAGAGGTTCTAAAACAGGGGTCCCCAAACTTGGCAACTTTTAAGACTTGTGGACTTCAACTCCCAGAATTCTCCAGCCAAGTGGCTGGAGAATTCTGGGAGTTGAACTCCACAAGTCTTAAAGTTGCCAAGTTTGGGGACCCCTGTTCTAGAAGGTCATTCTCAAAAAAATCAAAATCAAACTAAGGTAAGATTAATAATATTTCTGATCTAGAGCTGTTTATGGACTTCCTAGGTGCTTACCAACCTGTTCATCTCCTCAGACTTCCTCTCTGATACAGTATTCCAAGGTAGATACTGGCTAAGCTTGTATATCCTAAATCATGGTTAGCATCATTGACAAAATCCCAATGGTCTGGCTTCCTACTCAATTTATGCTAAATATAAATCACAATATACAAATCCCAATCAGGCAAATTCACCCAATACATTAAACCCCAAAACGAGCAAGCCATTATATAACATATGTTATATGTTTTTTATCAATTTTAGTTTTAATCGGGTTTTAAATTTTATTGGGCTTAGTTTAGTTTAATTCTATTTTAATATTTGTATTCTTGTTTTTATTGTAAGTCACTCTGAGTCCTCGGGAGAGAGGCTGCCTATAAGTCCAATAAAATAAATAAATAAATAAATAAATAAATAAATAAATAAATAAATAAATAATAAATAAATAAAAAAGAACCAGGCCACAAAGGGCTCCTCTGTCTGAAGGCCTCCAAAGATGACACGTTTCAGATTAACCTACACAATGAAATATCTCGTGTTATTTTGCTGTTCAGCTTTAACACTGTATGAGATAAACTATCTTAGTACATTAGAGCCAGTTTGGTCTAGTCTAGTGGTTAAAACAGCAGGCTGAAAACCAGAAGGCTGTGAGTTCTCGTTCCGCCTTAGGCATGAAAGCCAGCTGGGTGATTTGGGTCCAATCACCAAGAGATCAAGAGCCTTCTAGTCCTGCCTTAGAGATGAAAGCAGGCTGGTTGTCTTTGGCCCAGTCCAACACACATCACAGAGTTATGGAAAAATAGGAAGAGGGAGAGTATTATGTAATTCACAACCTTGAATTATTTATAAAAATAATAATAAAGTGGGATATAAATAAATTACCATCGCTTTGCGTCTCTTGAGTGCTGAAGGATCCAGCCACACATCACAAGAGTCCTGCTGCTTTCCAACAGCACTTCTGCCTTTCCCCTTCATTTTCTGCCTTCGGACTACATGAAATATCCTTCAGCATGAAAACAGAGAAGATGAAAATTAGGGAACTCCTCAAAATATCGAAGCTTGGAAGCACATTGTGAACAAAACAACAGTGTGCAAAATAGAAGAATCCCAACTGACTAACATTTGTAATGCTGAAACGTCCAAGAATACGACTAACCAACTTGTAACTGCAACTGCCTCATAGGCTTTGAGGGTACTTAGATTAAGGTTACCTTTGCACAACTTCGCTGCCAAATTACTTGGCCATCAAATTAACTCACCCATTTGTACATATATCCAACCATAAAGTAATCAAGACTGACTGGATTTGCGCACACACACACAAATTAAAAATCATAAAACTAGAGGTGAGCATGTTTGCTCAACCTTGACAACTTTAAGGGGTGTGGACTTCCATTCCCAGAATTCCCCAGCCAGCCATACTGTAATTGTAATTTCTTCTTATTTTATATATTAATTGTAATTCTTGAAATAGGATAGAAAGGCTCATGGAAAGATACTCCAGGCATTCTAACAACTAAAAGGTCAAGGTTCCTTTGAGATCAGCTCAACTCCAAACAACGATACTGACAATGGTCAGTACTTCTTTTCCTGGCAGCAATATAGCATGCCCCATCTTCTCTATTTCTCAGCTCACAAAATACTCCACAGTCCCGGAATCTCCTGGTGGTCTCCCACCCAAACATCAACCAGGCCCAACGCTGCTCAGCTTTGGACAGCATCCCAAAGCAAACCTGTTTGCACATGTTTGATATACATACACCCCACATCAGGAAAGGAGAGGCAGGCTGCACCCCGGTTTTACGAGGAGTCTCCAGAGCACAAATCCCAAATCTTCTTCTCCCAGGAATTGCCCTCCTAAGGTGCTACAGGGGCGCCTCCTCATCCAAAGGGACCTGGGGAGTTGGGTGGGGAACCTTCTCAAGTCAGAAGTCTGTCGAGATTCTCACTCATTCAGGTCATGGTTGTCCCAAAGGTGCATTTTTCAGGAGGCAACTGGACTTTCTTGTTTTTTTTCTTTTGAAGACGTTTCGCTTCTAATCCAAGAAGCTTCTTCAGCTCTGGCAGGATGGTGGGAAGGTGTCAGAGCTGAAGAAGCTTCTTGCATGAGAAGCAAAACGTCTTCAAAAGAAAACAAACAAAACAAAGGAAGCCCAGTTGCATCCTGGGGAAAAAAAGCACTTTTGGGGCTTCTCCAGAAAGCAAATCTCAACTCTAC
Organism: Naja naja; assembly: GCA_009733165.1. Lineage (NCBI taxonomy): Eukaryota > Metazoa > Chordata > Lepidosauria > Squamata > Elapidae > Naja > Naja naja. The sequence goes on from CM019160.1 coordinate 10,177,344, forward strand.
GCAGTTGGGATTCACCTAGTGCCCCATGCAAACGCTCTTCCCCGTCACACATACTCCTATGAGTACAACCCTTGCAACCCTGAATAGGAGTGCTCTGCCTGAAACGAAGCGTTTGCGGGCTTAGCTGCCTCTTACCGGCCTCCTCTTCCTCCAGGCAGAGTGGAACAGACTCCAGCTCTCCAATTCTGGGAACTATACAAAGAGGCTTCCGGATTCCACTTTCATATTTCCCGCCACCCTGACTCCGCCCCCCCAGTTAGGAACCGCCCAATGGCAGAAGCAAGCGGCGATTCACCACGCCCCCCTCTTGGCTTTCTGGGGGCGGGATCAGTCGGGGCGGAGCCCGGCCTGGGGAAAAAGAGCCCGTTCTCGTTTGCGCCTGCGCCGCTTCTAAAGAGGCAGGGGTCCCCAAACTTGGCAACTTTAAGACTTGTGGACTTCAACTCCCAGAATTCTGGGAGTTGAAGTCCACAAGTCTTAAAGTTGCCAAGTTTGGAGACCTCTGCAAAGAGTGATCGCTTGCAAAAGAGGGATCGGTAGTTGCGTGCCAGCGGCGGATCCCGCGCAGGGGACGGGCTGCCTTGCCCGTGTTGCTCTGCTCCGTTGCAGCTGTCGCGGCATCCGATGCAAAAAAAAAAAACCCGCAGAGCTGACCGCCCTGCATGAAATCAGACCAACGGGAAGCATTTACACGTGTCAGTCCGGGTCATCCGTCTGGGAATGCGCTAACTCGCCGCTTTCTTCAAAACGGGGAACGAGCTGCAGGGCCGTTATCCCCGCCAGCCCCCTTTGGTTTTCCAGCGATCTCCCGGTTGACTAACCCGTCCCTGTTCCTCACACGGGGGTGACTGCGTTCACACGAGATGCTGAGCTGCAAATGTAGCGGCTGCCCAAGAGGTAACTCCGGCTGTTCAGTTAGGCTGCGGTTCCGATTCGAGGAAATGTCTGCAGAAATTCTCAGTCATCCAGGTCTTGGTTGTCCCAAAGGTGCTTTTTTCAGGAGGCAACTGGACTTTCTGGTTCTTTGAAGACATTTTGCTTCTCATCCAAGAAGCTTCTTCAGTTCTGACTGGGTAACGGAGAATGGAAGGATTTATATTCCTTGCAGGCAGCTGGTCATTTGCATCCTTTCAGAGAGTTGTTAAGGCCACCTGGAGGTTTATCTGTGTATAAATCCTTCCATTCCCCACCATCCAGTCAGAGCTGAAGAAGCTTCAGGGATGAGAAGCGAAATGTCTTCAAAAGAAAAAAAAAACCAGAAAGTTCAGTTGCCTCCTGAAAAAAGCACCTTTGGGACATTCTAGGAAAATGAATTCGTTCTGCAACCTGGTTGAGCCAGTTGTATGAACCAGTGGTGGGATTCAAAAAATTTTACTACCGGTTCCGTGGGCGTGGCTTGGTGGGTGTGGCAGAGGAAGGATATACTGCAAAATCCCCATTCCCTCCCCAGCCCACTAACCTGCTTTCCAGCTCTGTTCTCCTGTGCAGGGCAACAAAGGAAGACCCAACCGATCAGCTGGGACTCGATGGGAGGCAGAGAAGAGACGGGGATGGGGTCAGTCAGGGGTGGGATTTGCCGGTTCTCTGAATTACTCAAAATTTCCGCTACTGGTTCTCCAGAATTGGTGAGAACCTGCTGAATACCACCTCTGGTATGAACGCAGCTGGTATTGGGAGCTTTGAGCATTCAAGATTGTCCCTCACCATCCTTGCCACCTTCCTTGGTCTGCCTTCTGTTTTATTTATACCCAATGACATTGGACGTATGCATGTGTTAATTCTGTTTTCTGCTTATTTCACAAAGTGGGATGATTTATTTATCCTACTCCTCATTTATGCTATGCTGTCTTTTGTTTTTGAAACATTTTACAAACTAAAACTTTTTAAAAATAGCAATAATGCTTAGACTTTTATAGTGCTTCACAGCCCTCTCTAAACAGTTTACAGAGTCAGCCTCTTGCCCCCAGCAATCTGGGTCCTCATTTTACCCACCTCGGAAGGATGGAAGGCTGAGTCAACCTTGAGCCTGGTGGGATTTGAACTGCCAAATTGCAGGCAGCTGGCAGGCAGAAGAAGTAGCCTGCAGTACTGCACTCTAACCACTGGGCCACCAAGGCTCTTTTGGCATCAGTGTATACACAGTGTTTTGAGATGTTATAAGTTCTCCTGCTTGGACTTAGAAAATCTCCGAAGTCCCTTCCAGATCTATTCTATTCTAAATTCTAAATTATACACCCCCAGCTCCCACTTCAAGTGCTTAAGCTGCAGTTTTATACCGACAGTCTTTGACTTACAGCCATTTGTTTAGTGATCGTTCGAAGTTACAACATGTCAGAGTATATTCATGAACTGGAATAGAGCTTGGTAACAAGGTCAGCCAATGAATAGGCATAGCAACTAAATCAGCCAATTAGGACTGTTTCGGAAACTGAAACTGAAAGTAGCCTAGGCTGGAAACTGAAACTAGAAGTAGCCTAGGCGTGGCTCTATATTAAGCTCTGCTACTCTGCAGCGATGTTAAGCTCTGAGTCTGTCTATTGACAATGAAACTAACTTGCTTGCTTGCCTGCTGAAGTTACTTGCAACATGTTTCTGTCTGAGTTTGCTCCATGTTGGAGAAATCTACAACTAGCTTGTACCATCTACTTCTTATGTTTATAAAGATGTTAAATGAAGCATCAGCCATCTGTGTTTATTTTTCTGGCGCTGAATTAACCCTGCAAAACTCTGAACACAACAGCACTGAAAAAAGTGACTTAGGACTGTTTTTCACACTTACAACTAGCAGCCTCCCCGTGGTCACGTGATCAAAATTCAGGCACTTGGCGACTTGGGATGTATTTATAACAGTTGCACCCTGCCAGGTCATATGATTACCATGTAGCCTCCCCAGCCAACTTCTGAAGAGGAAAATCAATGGGCGACGCCAGATTTGCTTCATGGCCACATGATTCATTTAACGCTGCAGTGATTCAGTCAGAGCAGAGGTGAAAGGGAACCTTGGAGGTCTTGTAGTCTAACCCCCTGCTCAAGCAGGTAATTCTATACCAGTTCAGATAGGTGGCAGTCCAGTCTTTTAAAAAGCTCCAGTGATGGAGCACCTGCAACTTCTGAAGGCAAGTGTTCCACTGGTTAATTGTCTTCACTGTTAGGAAGACAAGAAGCAATGGGTGGAAACTAATCAAGGAGAGAAGCAACTTAGAACTAAGGAGAAATTGCCTGAAGTTAGAATAATTAATCAGTGGAACAACTTGCCTCCAGAAGTTGTGAATGCTCCAACACTGGAGGTTTTTAAAAAGATGTTGGATAACCATTTGTCTCAAGTGGTGTGGGATTTCCTGCCCAGACAGGGGGTTGGGCTAGAAGACCTCCAAGGACCCTTCCAACTCTTGTTATTCTGTTCTTTTCTATTCTCCTCAATTCCAGGTTGCTTCTTGCCTCAGTTAGATTCCATCCATTGTTTCTTGTCTTCTGGTGCTTTGGAAAATAAGTTGATTTTCACTCTTCACTTAACAACTGTGACAAGGAGGTCATAAAATGAGGCACAACTAACTGAACAACTGCTGTACTTAGCAACAGAAATTTCGGTCTCAATTGTGGGTGTAATTTGAGGTTACCTATAGTGCAAATATTCCATAAAGTTAATGGAGAGGTAAGTCCCAAGTAGGAATGGCCACCTAAGGTTGCTACAAATATCCATGGTAGATCTGATGTTTATCTATCATCTTTCAGCTATCTGCATCCATCCTACATTTTTTTAAATCATTTTTCCTACAGTCGATCACCTTTGCTTGGGTGTGGATGAAATAAACAGGACTTTCTTTTCCTTATCATCCCTAAGATTTATGCAAAAAAGAAAAACCCATCCTGGAATAAATATTGCTCTTCCTTTCATCCTTCATCCCCCATTCCCCTCTTGTGCCTTCCACTGTTTTCTGAGCAGACGGGCAAATTTCCAGAGAGGGCTGGGTTGCAGCCAATGACTGTGAAGAATACTTACTATCTAATAGGAGGGCCACCCTTTTCCCACCCTTTCACCAGCTGTGGGCGTAGGAGGCCTCGCTCCCTTTCTTCTATGCAAGAGAGGAATGCGTTGAATTTCTGGGGTGTGCCTGTGGTTTTTTGCATTTTCCTCCCACGAACTAAACGGTTTGTCCCAAGGGTACTTTTTTCAAGAGGGAATTGGACTTTCCCTTTCCCAGAGAGCGGAAGAAGCTTCTTGCATGAGAAGCGAAACGTCTTCAAAGGAAAACCAGAAAAGTCCAGTGGCCTCTTGAAAAAAGCACCTTTGGGACAATTACAACCTGGAGGGCTGAGAAGCTCCATAGACATTTAAACGAAGGTCTCTCTCTCTCTTCCATCCTCCCTCCCTCCCTCTCTCCTCCCTCTTTCTTCCATCTTCTCTCTCTCCCCCATCCTCATTCTGTCTCTCCCTGTCTCTCCCTCCTCCTTCTCTCTCCCTGTCTCCCTTCCTCCCTCTTTCATCTTCTTTCTTTCATCTTCTCTCTCTTCCATTCTCTCCCTCCCTCCCTCTTTCATCTTCTCTCTCTTCCATCCTCTCCCTCCCTCTCTCTTCCATCTTCTCCCTTCATATCTGTCTCTGTCTGTCTCTCTCCCTCTGTCTCTGTCTCTCTCTCTCTGTGTCTCTGTCTCTCTGTCTCTCTCTGTGTCTCTGTCTCTCTGTCTCTCTCTCAGGAAGGGTGCCAGATGTGTGTGCAGGAGAAGGAAGTGAACATAGTCAGGATGCATGCAAGAAAGGTGAGTCTTCAATTGCCTGGGTGTGGCCACCATCTTCATGTTTTGGACTCCCTTCAGCCACACCTGATGTCTGCACATTTTTGACTCTGCAGGTGCCTGTTTTTGTTCTCCTGCCTCGTTGTGTCTGAGTGTCAATTCGTGTCCTGGGAAGCCCCCCCAAAATGGGTCCATGCTAGGTCTGCATGGAGTGGCCCAAAGCATTCAGAGCTACTGCCTCACCCTTTGGTGGAACTTCTTCTGTATTTTTCCTCTTTGCCTCCCCACCCAGATTTGAGAACAATTAATCAAAGGAACATCTGATCTCCCAGAGTTGTTGCTCCCCATCACTGGAGGCTTTTAAGAAAAGATTAGACAACCATTTCTTTTCGCTTTTGGAAGGAATTATTTTGGAGGATTATTCTACAGACTGGCAGACTTTCATCATCTTTACATAATTTATTGAGTTCCAAAGAATTAAAATTCTCACCATTACTGTAGAGATAATTTGAAGAAAAAAAACCATTTTTAGATATCCCAGAATATATGCCTACCACAAAGCTAAAATTGGGCTTTAGGTCTTTTTTCTTTTTTCCTGCCAGCTCTCCAAAGAATCACGGGATCGATCTTTACAAGATTTCATTTGTACACTGTAGAATTTTGCAAAGATCAGGAATATTTCCCACTTTCTTGCAGCTTAACAACTGCTCAGGAAGAAAATTTCTTTCCTTGTTTTCTTCTTCGCTTTGCCAAAGCTGCCGAGTGAATCTGAGTGATCTAATTATGTTGGTATGTCACTGAAGTTTAACTACCGTATACAGTTGTTTGCTACAGAGGATATGCAGTGACCTTTCTTTAATGCAGATAATTTGGCTTTGAATCCTCTGCTTGTAATTCACTCCCAGGCCAAGATAAACACAGGTGGCTCAGGGACAGGAACTTTGCTAAGGGGGCAGCCAGTGGTGAGCTTCTACCAGTTTCACAACTGGTTCGGTGAGTGCATGCTTTGCGTGCGCACAGATCATTACAAAACCACCATTTTACAGCTTTACAACTTAATTTCCACTGCAACGCCGGTGAGTAAAACAGCTGAGGCCCGGTAATCCACAGTGCCGCGCCTCAGCTGAGCTTCAAAACTGCAGAAATAAAGGACAGACTAAGACAGGGTGGGGCCAACCGATCACTGGAGCTAACGGGTTCGCCCGAACCTGTGCGAACCCTTAGCAGCCCACCCCTGGGGACAGCAGGGCAAAGTAGACTCCAAAAGGAAAATTGTTGGGGTGCTGATTGAGTTACAGGTAGTACAGGCAGACTTCAGTTATGGCCAAAAATGAATCTTATTTCCAATGGGGAGGAAGTACAAGTGTCAGGTGAAGCTCCATTCAGAATCCAAGAAAGAAAACCTTAGACTCCATTGTTATAGAGAAAAGGATTTTTACTGAATTTGAAGTGCTGGCATCAGAAGAAACACAAGATCTGAGGCAATAGGTATGAAAAATAAATAAATAAAAAACATATAGGAAGTTATCCCATGTTCCCACCCCCAATAGTTCAAACTGGCCATCCAATCTGGGATGTGTATAATCTCATGTGGGTGCATCTTTCTTTTCCCAAAGAATTTTTTATTTTTAGACAAACATACACAAACAAAATATAAAAACATAAAGCCATCTTCCAATTACATACATATAGTGTGTGGGTTGGTTACAAATTTTTTTTGCATCTTCTCCATAGTCTTCACTTACAATTGTTTGTATATATTCTCATATTATCAATCAGATATTTCTAAATACATTTATTAGCATTGTTAATCAATCATTTGACTATACTATTATTCAATCATGTTATGCAAGATATTCCATATTTTTAAATTGATTTATCTTAATAACAATTCATATCATCCTAAATCCATCCAATAATAATACATCTTTATATATTCTATATAGTTCTATTCTCCTTATATTGTAAAATTCTACATATTTCGTTACCACATTTTATTTTCTAACCATTGATAAAATAAATCCCAAATCTTATAAAATTGTTTATCTTCTTGTTCTCTAATTTCATATGTCAATTTACTTATTTCAGCACATTCCATTATTTTCTTGATAACTTCCTCCTGCGTTGGTATTTTCTCATTTTTCCAATTTTTAGCAAATACAATCCTAGCCACTGTTAATACATTTACAATCAAATATTTCAATTCCTTACTATATATTTCAGGTAAAATTCCCAATAAAAATATCTCTGGTTTCAAATCTAGGCGTTTCTTTGTCATTTTTTCTAACCATGTGTGGATTTTAGTCCAATATCTTTTAGCTTCTGCACATGTCCACCACATATGGTAATATGAACCGGGTATCTGATGACATTTCCAACATTTTTCAGATTTGTTCTTGAACATTCTTGCTATTCTTGTTGTGGGTAAGTGCCACCTGTAAAACATCTTATACAAATTTTCTTTATATGCTGTTGACATTGTCATTTTATAATTTTGAGACCACAATTTTTGCCATTTCTCTAAATCAATCCCATATCCAAAATTTTCCCCCCAAGCAATCATTGTTTCTGTAACTTGTTCTTCTTCTAGCTTAATTTCCAATAAATGTCCATATAATTTTTTAATTACCTTTTCATCAGTACCTGTCAAAATTTTATCTTAAGTCAGTCAGTTTATCATAGAAACCTTCTGTTTTAAAGTCTTTATCATATCTAGAGCATATTTGCACATATGAAAACCAATTCATCTTTATACCTTGTTCTTCTAGTTCTTGCATAGATTTAAGTTCACCCTTCATTCAATATTTCACCATATCTAACTGTTTGTTCCTTTTTAAATGTTATTAGATAAGAAAATGCTTCAATAGTTGATAAACAGACTGGAATTTTTAAATAGCATTGCTTTTTAGTCTTCTCCCAGTTTAATAACAAAGCCTCACATATATAATGTCTTCTAAAATACCCCTGTGTTTTAATTCCCTTGTACCATAGAAAGGCATGACACCCCAACAACAGATCATGTCCTTCTAATGTCAATAATCTAGTATTTCTTAGTGTTATCCATTCCTTAACCCACATCAGGTTTGTTGCTTGATAATATAACTCCCAGTTGGGCAGACCAAATCCTCCTCCATTCTAACATCTTGCAAAAGTTTTAACTTTATTCTCGCTTTCTTTCCCTGCCATATATACTTCAACACTATTCTATTTAAATCTTCAAAGTAATCTTTCCCTAGCCTAATTGGAATTGTCTGAAACAGCTATAAAATTCTAGGTAATATATTCATCTTAACTGTTGATATTCTCCCAATTAGTGATAATTGTAAGTTTTCCCATTTTGCCAAATCTGTCACAATCTGTTGTTTGAGTTTAAGATAGTTATTCTCTTAAGTGTACTACATCTTGCTGTCAAACATATCCCCAAGTACTTAACCTTATTTGTGACCTGGATCTTCAAAGCATCCGCCAATTCTTCCTTTTGTCTTACTAACATATTCTTTGTCAAGATCTTCATTTTATCTTTATTTATTTTCAAACCAGCTACTTTTCCATATGCCTCTATCTTTTCTATCAATTTAAGTGCTGTTTCTAATGGATCCTTTAAGATAAAAACCAGGTCATCTGCAAATGCTTGCAGTTTAAATTCTTCCTTTTTAATTTTCATCCCTTTTATATTTTTCTTCTCTGATATTTCTATTTAACACTTCCAAAGTTAACACAAACAACAGAGGTGACAGTGGACAGCCTTGTCTTGTCCCTTTCCTTATATCAATAGAATCTGTCAATTCTCCCTCTATCATTACCTTTGCTGTTTGTTGATGATATATTGTTTCTATGGCTTGGATAAATTTCTTACCAAAGCCCATCTGCTCCAGCTGTAATAACATAAATTGCCAGTTCACATTGTCGAAGGCTTTCTGTGCATCTAAGAATATCAAAGCCATTTGTTTTTCAGGATGTGCCTCATAGTATTCCAAAGTATCCAGAATTATTCTCATATTATCTTTGTCTTTTTGGCAGAAACCCATTTTGATCAGGATGAATAAAGTTATTCAGGTATCTTTTAAGTCCTTCTGCCAATATTGAAGCAAAGATTTTATAGTCTGAATTTAGCAGGAAAATAAGTCTATAATTCTTAATTTGTTGTGGGTCGGCGTCCTCCTTTGGAACAAGTGTAATATATGCTTCTGACCACGATTTGGGTATCCTCTTCTTTGACATGACTTCATTCATAACTTCTAACAATGGAAGGTTCAAGGATTCCTGTAGTGTCTTATAAAATTCTGCTGGAAGTCCATCCGGACCTGGTGCCTTTCCATTGTTTTGTTTCTTAAGTGCCTCACTTAACTCCATCATCGTTATATTGCTTCCTAACATCATTTCAGTCTCTTTAGGTATTTGAGGTAAATGGGCATTCTGTAGATATTGTTTAACTCTTTCATCGTCTATATTCTCTTGTTCATACAATTTTCCATAATAGTCTCATATAATTTTTTTCTTCTCTTTATTTCCATAGCAAATTTGACCTTGATCATCTATTAGTTGCATTATTTTTCTTGATTCTCTCTCCTTTCTCAATTTATATGCTTCAAATATTGAAAAGAGATAGACTTAAAAAAAGGGGGGGGAAGTTCCCACCCACCCCCAAATCCCAAATGTCCACCAAAAATAAATAGCTAATAGGGAGAGGGGGGGAAGTAGAGGATAAGCCTAAAGCAGGGAAAAAAACAGCTTTCTGTCAAAAAGAAAAAGAAAAAACATACTGCACCTGTATAATATCTAAGGCTTTTTGTTAGTTTCCAAACAATTTTTATGACTCTCTTCTCTAGGCTCTTGTAATCTTTTTTCTGTAAATTCCAAACTTTCTTTCAAGACCAGACTCCAGCCCCTGATAGAAACCCAGAAGAGCACCTGTAATAAAACTCTTCCATGCTCTTCCCTCTATCTTATCAAACCAGCTCAAAGACCTTGAAAACAAGCCTCAGCTTTTTCTCAGCTTTGTCTAGTCTCAAAAAGTAAAAGAAAAACAATACTTCCAAGCCTCTGGTTGGCAGTGTTACAAATTTTCCTCTGCTTTCACTTCCCCCCTCCTTTTCCAAAACAAAAAAGTTAAAAGTATTTTAAAGAGCAAAAAATTAATTTAAAAACTTAAGAGAAAAATGAAAAAGGAATCTCTATCCTACAGTATATTATAAGAGCAAAAAAGAAAGAAAGAAAGATAACAAAGAGCCAGTCCAGTTTCAAAATAAAAAAGCATACATAAACAATCCAGCAATAACAAAAAGAAAAATCACTAATTTTGACTTTCTGTTTAAAATCGCCGCTTAGTCACTTCTGTCTTCAATTTTACAATTTCTTTCTTTTTCTTAGGGTGTTCTCACAAGTAATAGAGTTTAAAAAAAGTCATCTCACCAAACCGACACACTTTCTCTTTCCGTTCTCTTCCATTCGGAGCTGTCCCAGCTTCAGCAGCTTTAACGGCTGCCTCTTTGCCACCGGCAAAAAGAGCTTCTCCTGGATCTACCAGGGACTTTGCGGTGTCCCTGGGATCAGCAGGATGTGCTCTTTACTTTCACGGTCTCTTCGGTACGGTTCAGGTCCAAAAGGACTGTCCAGCAACGAAAATATCGACGGCGATCTTAGAGCTTCAAGATCGCACATCGTACCGCCGCGATGCCAGCCCCGCCTTCCCTCATGTGGGTGCATCTTCAGGTGGCATTTCAGACATCTGGTATGCCAAGACAGTTGGCCTTGGCCTAGAAAGATAAGAGGCTACATGAAGTAAGCAAGTGAGCATAGTCAAGAAAACATCCCAACTTTTACATTTCACCAACTTAAACTTCAGCACTCTTCCCCACCCACACGAAGCCCAATTATTCTTCCCTCCCCCCCCGTTTCTATGGCAGCCAGAACGAGAAGTAGAAGAAGGATTCTTGGGAGGCTGACAACAGGTAGTCCTCAACTTATGATCACAACTGAGCCCAAAATTAATGTTGCTAAGTGAGAAATGTGTTCAGCGAGCTGTGCCCCATCTTATGGTTTTTCCTTACCCACAGTTGTTAAGCGAATCACTGCAGCTGTTAAATTAGTAACACCGTTATGTGAATCTGGCTTTCCCATTGATTTTGCTGGTCAGAAAGTCACAAAATATAATCTCGTGACCCTGCGATGCTGCAGCTGTCATAAATATGAACCTGTTGTCAAGCATTCTGAATGTAAATCACGTAACCACGGGAAGCTGCAGTGGTCATACGTGTGAAAAACGGTCATAAGTCACTATTTTCAGTGCTGTGGTAACTTTGAATGGTCACTAAACAAACTGTTGTAAGTCAAGGACTAATTGTATCTGCTGAAATTCCCCCTTTTACTGGTTGGGCTCACATCAGAAATGCGTCAGAAATTTTGAAAATCATCCTTCGATGAATAAAACCATAGTGGAATCATTCCCATACAAGGCTGTGTCACTCTGATGACCTATACCAGTGATGGTGAACCTTTTTGTTGTGGTGTGCCAAAAGCACAAGTGCGCGAGCACCCACAATGCAGTGCGTCCTGCCCCCCTGCACATGCAAGCACAACACACACCCCCATTGCCCCCTTACCTGCACTGCACATGTACGTGCCTCCCAGCTGATTTTCGGATCGTTTGAGGCCTTTTTCGGCCTCCCAGAGGCTCGAGGGAAACCTTTGCAGCCTTTGGAGGCCGAAAAATGGGCCAGTTTTTCAGCCTCCAAATACTGGAAGTGATGAAACAGGAAGTGATGAAACCGGACTGTTTTTCGGCCTTCAAAGGCTGCAGAAGCTTCCCTCGAGCCTCTGCGAGGCCGAAAAAAGCTTCAAACAGGCAGAAAACCAGCTGGGAGGTGCGCACATGTACAGTGCAGGTAAGTTTGGCTGGGGCTCGCATGCCTGCACAAACGGCTCTGTGTGCCATCTGTGGCACCAGTGCCATAGGTTCGCCATCATGGACCTATACCATAATAAAGATTGGTTTTAATGGGACATCATTGTGGTTGGGTTGATCTGTTGAGCCAAACAGAAATTATTGTGGTATTTAACCCCAGAAGAACATCGTGTGAAGGAATTTGGGCACTTTCCCAGACCTCCCCCCCATTAACTACTATGTTTTCCAACATGTTATACCAAGGAGCCCTGGAGGCACTGGGGTTAGTAGTGCAGGCAGACTCTGCCCACAGTCTGGAGTTGGATCCTGAATGGCTCAAGGTTGACCCATCCTTCCATCCAGGGGTGGGCTTCAAAAATTTTAGCAAAGGGTTCTCTGCCCGGTTGCTGGGTGGGCGTGGCCATCATGTGCATGGCCTAGTCAGCCTTCTGCATCATGGCGGGGAGGCATTTTTGCCCTCCCTGGGCTCCGGAGGCTCTCTGGAAGCCAGAAACAGGCCCATTTCCGGCCTTCCCGAACTTCCTGGAGGCCCGTTTTTCGCCCTCCCTGAGCCTCCGTGGGTGCCCTGCACTTACCTGAATCAAAACAGGCTGTGTGGGGACTCCTGGAATGGGAGGGGAGGGGTGGGCAGGGCCAGCCAGGAGTGGGATTTGAGGGTTCTCCGAACTCTACAGAATCTTAGCTAGGGGCTCTCCCAAACCTTCCATCCTTCTGAGGTTGGTAAAATGAGGACCCAGATTGTTGGGGGCAATGTGCAAATAATGTTGACATTGTAAATCACCCAGAGAAAGCTGCAATGCACAATGGGGGAGAAGCCTTGGTGGCGCAGTGGTTAGAGTGCAGTACTGCAGGCCACTTTTGCTGACTGCCAGCTGACTGCAATTTGGCAGTTCGAATCCCACCAGGCTCAAGGTTGACTCAGCCTTCCATCCGTCCGAGGTGGGTAAAATGAGGAGCCAGATTGTTGAGGGCAATAGGCTGACTCTGTAAACTGCTTAAAGAGGGCTGGAAAACACCATGGAGAGGTATATAAGCCTAAACGCTATTGCTAGTGCTATTCATATGTAATTTCAGGTAGTCCTCAACTTAAAAAAAGTTCATTTAGTGACTGTTTGAAGTTATCACAGCACTGAAAAAAGTGACTTTTTGACCGTTTTTCAGTTACAACCCCATGATCATGCGATCATGATTCAGATGCTTGGCAGGTGGTTCATACTTATAACTGTTGCTGTGTCCCCAAGGTCATGTGATTGCCCCCCCTTTTGTGACCCTCTGACAAGCAAAGTCCAAGGGGAAGCCAGATTCACTTAACAACCCTGTTACTAATTTAACGGCTGCAGTGATTCACTTAACAGCTGTGGCAAGCAAAGGCATAAAACAGGGCAAAACTCAGTAAACAAATTACTCAGCAACATAAATGTTGGGCTCAGTTATGGTCGTAAGTAGAGGACTACCTACATGTGTGGACTAGCTATTGGGAATAAACTATCTGTCCAAGCATAGCTGGCTGAGGAATTCTGGGAGTTGAAGTCCACAAGTCTTAAAGTTGCCCATTTTGGAGACCCAGAGATCCAAGCTCTACCCTTTCAGGTGGAAGACAGTAGAAGCTCATGTAATTTATCTGAACATGAACCCAAAACGGGTGGAATTCTACCAGTTCAGGTGAACCAGATGTTAAATTGGCATCTGGTTCACCAAAACGGTATTTGAACTGACCGGCTGGCCCCACCAACCCCTCCCCTCCCCTTCCAGGAGTCTCCACGCAGCCCATTTTCAATGCAGGTAAGTGCAGGGTCCCCGCGGAGGGGGAAAACAGGCCATTTTGCCCTCCCAGAGGCCTGAGGGAAGCCTCCGGACCCTTGGAAAGGCGAAAAACATCCTTCCCGGAAGTACTGGAAGTCGCAAAACGGGCCTGTTTCTGGCTTCCAGAGGGCCTCCAGAGCCCGGGGAGGCCATTTTCGTCCTCCCAGAGGCCTGAGGGAAGCCTCCAGATTCTGGGGAAGGTGAAAAACAGCCCTCCCGGAAGTTCTGGTAGGCCACGTCCACATCCACCCAGCAACTGGGTAATGAACCAGTTACTGGGATTTTTGACCCAAAATGCCAGAGATAAGAGCTTGCAATCACCCTTCTGTAGCCGGCATGTGACACAAACTTTTCTGAACAATGGTGTCACATATCTTCTGTGAAGGATCCTATTTCTGAGGAAACAGATGCTGGACCACAGAAAAAAAAAACACCACTTCCCCTTATTAACGGAACAAACCTAACATGTCAGAAGATGATCAGATAAAGAGACAAAGAAGGGGAAGAAAATGATTTGGCTCTCATTTGATTAGGAATGAGTCTGACTTTGCATTTTCCAACTAATCAATGTCAACCAAAATGCAGCTATTGTTCTCCATTTGTGTTTTTCCAGACAATAAAAATGTGATCTGTCCACCAAAAAAAAAAAGGCTTGAGAAAAGTCTGCGTAAAAAAAATTCATAATAGTACATTGTTAGGGCTGTCAAATAGAATAGAATAGAATTCTTTATTGGCCAAGTGTGATTGGACACCCAAGGAATTTGTCTTGGTGCAAATGCTCTCACTGTCCATAAAAGAAAAGATACATTCGTCAAGAGGCAAGAATCATAAGGTACAACACTTAATAAAGGGTACAGTAAGCAATCAAATCATACTAGGAAACAGTCAATAAAAATAGCAAGGATACAAGCGACAAAGTTACAGTCATACAGTCACAAGTGGGAGGGGAGGGGCAATAAGGAGTGATGAGAAGATTAATAAGTAATAGTAAAGCAGACTTTGTAAATAGTTGGACAGTGTTGAGGGAATTATTTGTTTAGCAGAGTGATGGCGTTTGAAAAACTGTCCTTGTGTCTACTTGTTCTGGCGTGCAGGGCTCTATAGCGTCGTTTTGAGGGAAGGAGTTGAAACAGTTTATGTCCAGGATGTGAGGGGTCTGTAGATATTTTCACAGCCATCTTTTTTGGCTCATGCAGCATACAATTATTTAGAGACAGCTCATCTCACAGAATGCAATGCTGACTTCAATGTAGGAGGAGAATGGTTTACCCAGACCGTGTGTTAAAAGAACAACAATCCACAAGGTCTCTTGTCTCGGGAAATTGCAGCAAAATAACATATTTTAGTGCAAACCTACTGGGGCCAGCACAGCTTTTCCAACAGGTTCAGAGAAATCTGTACAAATGCTCTTGTTTTTATCATCCAGATTCTAGGAAGTTTGCTCCCTTCTTCCATTAATTGCAGTGGCTCGATGCCAAAGTAACCCTCTTCCCTCCAGTTTATTTTAATTTTAATGGGAGGCATTTTCAAAAGCTCTGCTGGCGTGGTAGAAGGAAAATGTTCACATCTCATCCTTAGTCCAAGAAGTCCGGTTATTAAATCCCATTATGTGCTCCAGAACATCCCTCTTTGAATTCCCCTGTTGCTCTTTAATAAGCCAGAATCTCTCTCTCTCTCTTTTTTCTTTATGTTTACCCTGAAAAAGCAGCCATGTAATTTGTATAACTATGTCAGGGTTTTTTCCCCCTAGCTTGTTGTGAAACCAGCTTGTTTTGATTAGGTTATGGCTCAATATACCAGCCAGAAAATGAGTCAATTCAGGAACCAGGAGAAGCTTGGTGAATGATGACAACCAGCACCAGGAAGTCTCATGTTTACACAGAAACTGCAGAGATACTTAAAGCTTTCTGAAGCAGCTTGTAAACCAGGTCTTCTGTGAAAGAGATGTCAAATTTTAGTGCAAAGCTTCCTCCACTCCCAGGAGGAATGCAGTCTAACTTGAATTCATAAGGCTGCATTCACAATTTGGGATTTTTCCATCACATACATCAATAAACATGACAAAAAATGAATTTTAAAAAAGTATATAACCAATACAGGTGGTTCTCGATTTACAGCCATTGAGTTTAGTGATTTGGTCCTTATACTTACGACTGTGGCATCATCCCCACACTCGCGTGATCCAAATTTGGGCGCTTGGCAACCGGCATGTGTCTACAATGCTTGCAGCATCCCTGGGTCATGTGATGGTCATTTGCAATCTTCCCCAGTTTTGATCATGTGATCATGGGGAATGCTGTGAAGGTCATAAGTATGAGGACTCGTTGTAAATCAGTTTATCAGAGCCATTGTAACTTCAAGTGGTTGCTAAATGAAAGATTATAAGTCTAGGAATACTTGTAGATCTTTCTGCAGCCTGTGAACCAGTCGCTCACTCTTGGAAGATCATCAAGAAGCACCCTATTCAAACAGGTCCAAGAGATCATGCCATGCAATCACTGTTTTCTTCCAATGGTCTTTGGGCTTAAAATCACTATGAAGTTTCCATTGTCAAAGAAACAGATTCTACCTGTCTGCAGGGGTGCTGCAAACACCAGCCAGCCAATGGAGCAGACATCCAGGGCATAATTAGCATTACAGAGTAACAGAGATGGAAAGGACCTTGGAGGTCTTCTAGTCCAACCCCCTGCTCAGGCAGGAAACCCTACACCTCTTCAGACAAATGGTTATCCAATCTCTTCTTAAAAGCTTCCAGTGTTGGAGCATTCACAACTTCTGGAGGCAAGTTGTTCCACGGATTAATTGTTCTATCAAGAAATTTCTCCTTAGTTCTAAGTTGCTTCTCTCCTTGATTCATTTCCATCCGTTGCTTCTTATCCTGCCTTCAGGTGTTTGGGAAAGTATCTTGACTCCTTCTTCTTTGTGGCAGCCCCTCAAATATTAGAATGCTGTTATCACATCACCCCTAGTCCGTCTCTTCATTAGACTAGACATGTTCAAATCTAAGGCAACACAATTTACCTATCCCTCCATCCTCGTGATCTCAGAATCTAGGATAAAATGCTCTAGTGGCATCTATCAACTTTTAGAGAACTCTTTAACTAATTTCCCTTGAAGTTTGTATATCCACAGATACAATCATTTTATTTATTTTGCATCACTGCCAAATAAAACTCTGGCAGAGGCTAATCAAAAACTGTAACGCAAACAAACTTATCAGAGAAACCCTGGGTAGAGAAAATTAAGAGCTCCCAGTCATTTTCTCGATCCAGTATGTGGATTTGCAAGAGACTCTAGGTGAAGACTTTTCTAGTCCAAAAACTGTTGAGAGGATCTCCTTGACTTCTAAAGTGGGGTTTGGTTCAACAAGGAAAACATAGCATGTTCTTTTTATAAGGCGCAACGGCTACAGTTGCACAATGAAAAACCTGTTTTATCATTTGCTTGAAGTTGCTTTAAAAACATTAAAGGAAGTATCTTAGGGCGTGGCTGGCATGTCAAAAGCCATTTCACAATCAAAAGTGTTTGCATGTTGAGTCCCAAGAAGGTCTGCAGGCTACTCAAGAGGGACACAAGGGGGAGGGGAGACGTGGGGCAATTCTCCTCCAGCGGGGAGGGCTACAGAGTGAAGTCAGGGATTCATTCCTGTTAATCTGATGCAGCCAACAGGCATTCTCTTCTCTGTTGTTGTATACAATGAGGCATCTTTCCTTCACTGTTGTTCTGAAATCTATCAGCTGGAATCAAAAACAGAACTTCAGGAAGGGTTTGTGGGTAGCACCGTCTCTTACTCAACGAAGGAGATTTGCAGCCCAAGATCTCCCAAAACATCACCTTTTAATCCACTGCGACCCCAAGATAATTGACTTGAGAAAGAGCCAGAGCTGAAAAGAGGATTTTTGCAGACAACTTTGCCAAATTGCCCTATGATGAGAACATTCTGTTGTTGTTTTTTATTAGGAAACCTCAGATAAGTGAGGTTCATAACCTTAATCATGGCAGAGTGGTGTTATAGTTGTGCCTTTTTATCTAGCACAAAATGTGTGCAAATATTCTAAGTGGGTCATCAAGATTGAGAGCTAGGAGAAAGGCCACTCGAGCTTTTCCAGGGAAGCTGGAAACACTCTGGATTACAACGGAGGGCCCTTCAGTCTTGACCTCAGCCCTTCACCAAATACTGTATTTTCAGAGCTGCTCAGTTGAGGAGCCTGGCAACGACAGTGGATTTGAGCTGATGACCTCTGGCTCCAGGCACCCAGTGGCAGCTGGGCAAGCTCATGAGGACATTTTAAAAGCATCAAAGCAGGCAGCCCTTTAGTTGTGAAGGTCCCTTGGGAAACGGCCCTTTCATCTGAGTAAAGAGCCTGGGCCTCTAGATTTCCAAGACCTGGGGGGCAGTCCTGCTGGAAGTTCTTCTCTGACGTGGACTTCAGTGCCATCATGTTTAATCAACAGGGCTGGGGATTATGGGAGTTTAAACCCAAGACTCCTGGAGACCATTGGATGGAGGGCTACCCTGAAAGCTACTAGCACAGCAAGGCTGATTTTCCTTGACACGTCAACAGGACTGAAGAGCAAGTCAAAGAACATCAGTCCAATTCACTAGGAAAGCCAGTTTGGTCTAAATAGTTAAGGCACCAGGCTAGAGGCCTGGAGATTGTGAGTTCTAGTCCTGCTTTAGGCATGAAAGCTGGCTAGGTGACTTTAGGCCAGTTCTTCTCACAGCCCAACTCACCTCTGAGGGTATTGTTGTGGGGAATGTAGGAGGAGGGAGGAGTATTGTGTATGTTCATGGCCTTTCTTGTAAAGTAATAAAGGCAGGATAACATAAAAAAATAAATGCAAAAATATCCACAATTTGAGTAACAATTGCTGCAAACTCCTGCACGTTCAACCTTGCACCATTTGCAAGGAAAGCGGATTCTTTTCTCGTTCAAGGCAAGTCCTAACTTCCCCCTTGGAGGAAACTAAGTACAAAGGACCCACCAGTGAAGGAGGCAGATTCTCTCTGTCAGCAATAGACGTGTTTTTGCATTAACAAGATTTCCTAGTTCCAAACTCGTCCTTGTCAAAAGGACGAGTTAAACTGCAGAGTTGGAGAAGCCGTCCCTTGGCTTTCTGGGAACTTAATGTTTTGTTACTTCCCTGGTTATTATTATTTTAAATAACAACGGAAACCATACATTGTCTGCCTCCTCTGTAGGGCATTTGGTTACTTGCTTTTGTGCACTGAATGATTTGAGGCTTGTTTTTCTCTCCTTCCACATTTGGCATCCTGGAAAACTGGAAGAATGTAGTGGAGGACCAGACTTTTAAGATCTTAATCTAGCCGCTTCTCTTAAAGGAAGACAAGGCAGTGTTTTTGTTGATTTAAACACACATATCATGCAATGTGTGTTGAAATTTAGAGTGAGCAACAAAGGATGCCCAGCAATGTGGGTCACATTGCAGCAAAAAGTTCCTTGTGGAACTAACTCCCCATGGGGCTCCGTTTGGCTCCGGATCTCTGCTCTTTCCGCCACGATCTGAAAACTTGGCTGTTAGAACAGGCTGGGCTGGACTGACCTCTCGGGGAGGGGGGTTTTATGTGGGCTTGTAGTGTTTGTTTTTAATGTATTTATTGTTGTTATTTTTAGTTGCGAGCCGCCCCGAGTCCTTTCGGAGAGGGGGCGGCATACAAGTCCAATTATTAAATTAAATTAAATTAAATTAATTAAATTAAATTAAAATTCCGGACAAGCCCCTGAAACTGCAAGCCACAGTGTCATTTTTCAAATCAGACAATGAAACAACTTTAATCTCCAGAACAGAAAGTTTTTCCTGAACACTGTTATGTTACCTATATTTTGCCAGTCTTCAAATACGATCCCCAGAATTCGGTAGAGTTAACAAACGTGTCCCAATTTCTTTTGGCAAATATCAAAGAACTTGCGCGTTGCATTTTTCCTATGTTAGATTTTTCTATTTTTTAAGCAGCCTTGTTTCTCTAGATGTTGCTTCACTACAACTCCCATTGTCCCAAACTAGCGTATTGTGAGTCAGGTTTAGCCTAGTGAGAGTTCGAAGACCATAATTTGAAAAGGGTTACAGTTGAAACAGCAGGGCCTAGGTGCTCAGTTAGACAACTCTTGTTCATGAGATGAGGGGCAACGCCTTCTTTGCTATTACCATCCTCTCTTTTTCTCTGCTCACATTCTTAATTCAGCTGAAGTTGGAGCAAAATAAATAGGAGGAAGATGCTGAAATGCAACCCCTCTGTACTCCTTAAACCCTGAGTGGACTCTTGTCTCACTGTTAACATCCTCTCTAGCAGAGGACAAATACCAATGCTTAGATCTTTTGTTTCCTTTCCCTTTCTCCTTTCCTTTCTTCCTTCTCTCTCTCTCTTTCCTGTTTCCTTTTTCTTTCCCTCACCTCCTCCTCCTCCTCTCCTCTCCTCCCCTTCCTTCCCCTCCCTTCCTCCTCCTCCTGTCGTCTCCTTTGGTCCCCCTCCCAGGAAGAGCCAGTCCTTTCATGTAGGCAAAATGTTTCACCCGCAGCAGCCCTCTCTTTTTTTAAAAAAATATTTTTTTTATTTTTGAACAAACATACAATAGCCCAGCAAAGACTGAAAAATAATAATCATTCCTCAAATTCTGTCTGTAGCAGAATGGGATATGCATAGGAGCCTCCTCTCTCACTGTGGCAACATTTGGTTCCAGCACCCCCTCCTCTCCCCAATGATGAAGGTGTTGTGGTGTTGTAAGGGATAAAAATGAAGCAAAAGGTTAGAATATTTGGCTTATAAAATTGTATTTTTAATAGAAATAAGTGGAGGCGTCAAAGCCCACTAACATGTACAAAATGTAGGAGAGACAAGAAAACAAAAATCAACAGACACATGTATCCAGACCTCCTTTCTAAAAAAATTCTGCAGTGAGATTGAAAAAATCAACGTTCAGCATCCAGGACAATCGGTAGAAAGATTGCAGCCCAAATGTACACATCCATAAATATCATCCAGTCCAAAGCATTCGGGCTAGGAAGCTTTGTAACTCTGATGGGGAAGGGAGGTTGGACAAAAGAAGGTTCATAGCCTGGGAAGAACTAAACTACCAGCAAAAGCTTCTGGCCTCCCCCTCCTCCTTGGCATGCGCTCTTCCATTTTTCTAATTGATCTTCCCCCAAAACCTGAATTCATGAGGAGATTGAACCTCCTGCTTTTTTGTGATTGTGTCACCAGATCTTTGGACTCGAGGAAGAGAAGACAGCACAAAGCCTCGTATTGTTGAGGTCGAATGCGCCAAGCTAAACTTCAACTGGCTTAATGTATCTCCCACAGAGCTGGCTCGTTTTTTGGAAGACGGATAAAGCTAAAATACAGAGGAGGGGGTGGAATCTCATGGGAGGATCAGGTATTTGACAGACAGGTATGACCCAGATATTCGATTCTTCACTTTAGAGTTGTAAAGGTGGGGTTTTTTTTACCTTACCTTAAGCTTACTTTTGGTCATAGGTTATGGGGTGGGGGAGATACCCCCCCAACTCTGGCAAGCTACACTCTCAAATTTGGACACAAAGCAGGTGGCGAGGGCTGCCAGGAAACAAAGGTACGACCACCTGTGGTCTAAATATCGAACCATGATATTAGCCTTTTGCAAAGGTCAAACCACAACAAATTGCTCCGCTTAGAAAACCCAGGATGAGTCCTGATGTTGCAAAAGTTGTCCACACCGTGTCTCAGCCTGCACATGTCGCTCGGCTAGTATTCCCACAGGTGTTGGGACTTCAGCGTCAATCATTCCCAGGAGTTTGGGGAATGCTAGCGTAACTAATTGGTGTTTGGATCTCAACCAACCAAAAACGGGGTAAAAGTGAGTTGGGACAAAGCTAAATCCCACTGCATTCAGGGGAAGCTGGTCATGCGCTCCCATGCTTGTTTACACAGAAGTAGGCCCCAGGGAATTTAGCACGGCTGAGTCCCTATCAGTATGTGCAGCTGAAATAAACAGACCATCCAGAGCCAACCCGTTATGAAGAGTCCCCAAGTTATTTCTCAACGGACTCTGTTTAGGGATTTTAATTTATACTCTCCTGGGAAAAATAGGACATGTGTTTGGCAAATGGAAGATGCAGCCTCGCTCCTCTTAAAAGCTGTGAACGTAGTGACACTCGGGTTAAGCTTATTTACTTACTTACCAGTAAGCATGCATTGGAATTTGGAATAGTCCAAAAGATGAGGAAGAACATATCTTCAGAAAGACATGGTGTTCTTTGGCATATGATCCCGTAACCGCCACAAACGCAGACAGGGCTTTAAAAGGAGGCTGAAGATGCACTCGAGAGGCCCAATAAAAAGATGCCTAGGATACAATTTCACAGGGTGCAATCTGGTTGAGTTTGAAGGGATCTCAAAGTTCTCCAAATGCAGGGACTGCAGCTTGGTGGCATCACAAACGTTTGCCATGGGAGAAGGGCTAATC
Organism: Naja naja; assembly: GCA_009733165.1. NCBI lineage: Eukaryota > Metazoa > Chordata > Lepidosauria > Squamata > Elapidae > Naja > Naja naja. The sequence continues at coordinate 10,199,247 of CM019160.1, forward strand.
TCAATCCTTGGCATTGCCATTTAAAAAGGGCAGATTATAGGTGACAAGGAAGCCTCATCTCTGTGTAAAAAAAAAAACTAGAGGAGAGGAATAAACCTCAGGGGTGGTAGATGAGCAAAAAATTAAAGTTGAGGGGGGGGAGGGGTCTCCGGAGCACTGCTTTAAGGTCTGTTAGCTCAACCCATCCACAGTTGCATGGACTTCCTTCTGAAAACGCCAAAGCCCATCTCTTCCCCCTTCTCAAAACTCACTTTGACCCACAGCGTTTGTTCCAGGTTCTCCTCTCCAAACAAGCTTACCACTGCATTAAAAAAATATCACAAGTAATATCATTCCCACATACAAGGTTTTGGATAGGCAGATGCTCTTCTGAAGGCACGTCTACCTGGCAGGTTTCCCCAAGGCTTGGCTCATGGTAGACAAGCAGAAGTCCTAGATGGTTTCCCAAAACAAGGAAGGATGCTTTCGTCTGGATATTGCAGAAGGCAATCCGTGAAGGCACCAGTGCTGCACGAGTGCCCTGAATGCAGGGCACAGAATTGTGGGGCTTGGGACTGCATAGTGCAAAGATGCTGGACAAAACAAAACAAACCCCAAATCAGTGAACCCCAGAGCAAGAGCTATTTTTATTCAAAATATGGAGGCTAGGAAATCCTCTCCTCCAGGGGAAGTGCTGGTTAAGTGCCATCTCTAATCTCTTCTTCCACTACTCAAAAAAGGAAGAGACCAAAAGGAGATCATGGCCGACAGGCTGACACCTGTTTTAAATGGCAGCAGTGAAAGTAATCATTCCACCCATTACCTCTCAAGCACTGCTGAAATGGAGGAAGTCTGCAGAACCCCAGGATGAACGTTGGGCTGCTCCGTCTAGTTCTGATATTCAGAACCAGTTCTGGGCCTCAGGAAGGGTCCTGAACTGATCCCTCTGGCCCAGGGTCCCATTTGTGGATCTGGGAACTCTTATAATAACTGAGTGGATTCCTAAAAGCCCGAAGGCTGCCAGCTCTGATTCAGAAGGATGCAAGAAAGATGGACGTAGCTTCTAAGAGGTATACCAACAATGTGTTCTCCCTTCGATCGGAGACAGCAGTTACAGTACCGCCCTCCAGGAAGCAAAACACGAACTCCTTTCCACCAAAGAGTTTGGTCACTTCCTTTCTGATGCAACCTCCAACTTATCATGTCAGTTGCCTGGACACAGCAACCCGCAAGCAAGATCTCCAGTGCAAGAGGAGGGGAAGACCCCAGCATTAGCTACCTATCCTATTCAGTTTCCTAAATGACAGCAGGAGAGACATTCCCAGAGAAAGAGTACCTAAAGAGGAATCTGGCAGTAAATCCCCAGCAGCTGGTGTCCCCTTAGCTCAGTCCCGCTTTGGCCAGACTTTGTGTTTGACCTTGACCATCATGTAGAGGGCTGTGAGGCTACAGCCAGCCATCACCACAAGGCACATGATGGAAAAGAAGGGAGCCAGGTCGCCATGCAGATCAGCATAAATGTGCCGCCTAGTCCGGTAATCAATAAGCACCGCCTCTAACTGGATGAAGGTACAAAATATGAGGAACATGTGGAAGAGCTGGTGGCCCTGTCCAACAAAGTGACACTTCCCGGGAAACCACTTCTCGGGGTAAGGGTAGGCGAAAAAAAAGGCTGCAACCAGGAAGCACAAAACGTGGTACTTATGGTAGGTAGCAGCCAAGTCGTTTTTTCCGGAGATGGTGGAGGTGTAGATACGATGGAGCACAGGGCTGATGTCTAAAGCATAGGCTACCGCGGAGGGCATTTCCTGGCAGAACCTGCCCTGCAGAGGGGAGAGGTGAGGGAATCGGTATTTGGCATAGCAGGAACCAGCACAGGACAACCAAGCCAACCCCACCGCGCCCAGAATGTAGAAACTGGAGATCCAGGCGTGCCATTCTGGCTCAATGGCATAGTAGTAATGCACTAAAGCGCTACTGTACTGATAAGTGGCCACCCCTACATAATCCAAGAAGAAGAACGTGTAGTGGCAGAACTCAGACTTGGCTTGCAAGAGATGAGCCAAGGTGCTGAAGGTTGAGTAGATGATGGAAGACACGGCCACGATGCAGAAGGGCTGTGCATGCGGGTCACCCACAAAATCGACTATCTGGGAGAGTTGCCAGAACCGCCCCAGCAGCATGAAAGCCGCCAGCAGATGCGTCCAGACGTTGAGCGCTTCGTTGTGCTGCTGGAAGAGGGACAGGAAGTAGAAGGTCCAGCTCCGGTGGAGTGGTCGATAGCCGGCGTAGATGTAGGGCTTCCGGAAAAGCTGAGGCACCTCCGAGGCTGTCACTGTGCAGGATGGAGCAGGCAGGGCCTTGGACAGAAGTTGAGGGATTTTGCACAAGTGCTGGAGGTTGATGAAGAGGTGGCTGAGTTTTTCGGATACAATCGTTGCCATGACAGGAAAGTGAGAGACCTTGAAGAGGGGAGCAAAAAAGACATTCAGAGGGAGAACACAGCAAAGCCAGCGGGATTGATCTCGATCAGCATTCTAGGACAACGGAAGTCGTGGGCCAGCAGGCCATTGGGAGGAAGCGGATGTGTGCACCAACACCCCCCCCTCTCAACACACAAACACAATTCAGCAGGAACTTAAGACTGTGACCGCCTGTTGCCTCTTCATCTGGAAATTAAGCCTCGCTGAACGCAGCAAGACTTGCTTTTAAGTAAACACACCCTCTACTACACTGCTTGGATACAACCAAAACAGGAGTGCAAAAAAAAGAGCAAAGTTCAAGACAGTAACATGGAACGGTGCTAAATGGTGTACGGCTTTCGGTTTTACCTCAAACAACCTGGAGCATTTGAAAGCAAGACTTGACAAGTCAGAAATTGGAGGCTTAGTGGAGCAACGGGCCAGGCAGGAAACGTCAGTAGACATAACCTAATCGATCGCAAACCATTCTTACTTTGATTCAGATTTGACAAAACACTCCCATCAAGGCACCCTTGTCTCATCAGTTTTCTATATAGTCCAAGAAGAATTAATTGTAATTCTAAATTTTCTAAGTTGTCACATTGCATAACTCCAGAACAATCTAATCCAGGGGTTCCCAAACCCCAGTTTGTGGACCAGTACTGGTCTGTGGCATGCCAGAAACCAGTCCACCTAAACAAGCAAAGCCCCATTCGCAGGATGCAAGCAACACACAAACCCACACCCCCTCCTGTCCACGGAAAAACCTGTTTCCATAGAACTGGCCCCTGGTGCCCAGAAGGTTGGGGAGCACTGATCTAACCCAGATATGTAAGTAAGGAATGAGTAAATCAGGTGGGTGGACGTGCACCCAATATAGATAGTCCTCAACTTATGAAGCAGAATTGAGCCCAAAATTTCTGTTGTTGAGTGAGACATTTGTTAAGTGAGTTTTACTTCATTTTACAACCTTTCTTGCCACAGTTGTTAAAGGAATCACTGCAGTTGGTAAGTTAGTAACCCGGTTGTTAAGTGAATCTGGCTTTCCCATTGACTTTGCTTGTCAAAAAGTTGCTACAGGTAACCATGTGACCTTGGGATTAAGCCACATTCACAAGTATGAACTTTGATCACATGATCATAGGGATGCTACAATGGTTGTAACTGTGAAAAATGTTGAGAAATCCCCCCCTTTTTAGTACCGTTGTAACTTTGAATGGAACAGTCACTAAGTGAACTGTTGTCAAGTCGAGGAATACCTGTACAAAATACTTACAACCTTCCTGGACCACAAATGATAAAATACTGCTTAGGATACTGTACAGCAAGGGTGTCAAACTCCAGCCCGTGGTGTGCTTAGATCTGGGCCATGGGGCTGCCCTGGAAACAGTGAAGGACCAGACCGTGGTGCCTCTGCCAGCAAAAATGGACCTCAGGAGGGCCCTCCCAACCTCCGTTTCCGCTGGCAGAGAGTTGCAGGAAGCCGTCGGAGGCTAAAACGGAGCTCAGGAGCCCATTTTCACTGGCAGAGCACTTGGGCCATCACAGGCACCCCCGACATGCGTGATGTCAAGCTGGCCACACCCTCTGGCCACGCCCCTTCACTCCCTCCAGGGTCAAACACAACCCTGATGTGGCCCTCAATGAAGTTGGGTTTGAAACCCCTGCTGTACAACAATTCAGAGGAATGGAGATCAATGTGTGACTTGCCTAAAAAAGTACTCGAATGAAATCAGGGTCAGACCTGAAAAAAACAAAGGGCTCCTAACTTTATGGAGATGGAGTCGATTACTGGAGAAATGACAGGGGCTCAGCTCAGGGGCTGCGTTTGTGTGTCCACAGGGGAGAGAAAGAGAGAGAGGGAAGAGCTCATCCTTCTTAAAAGACTGCCTGCTGCAGCACATCTGCACCACCTAACAGCTGGGTTTTTCCTCTCTCTCTTCTTCTCTAAGCTTGCTTTCCTCTCCTAGCCAGAAGACAAATGTGCAGGGCTAGCTGTCTAAGGGAGGCATCAGCTACAATGCACGTGACGAGTCTTTCACCAGGCAGCCGTGAGACCAGATAAGCTTTTCAGCATCAAGAGCGTGTTGCTGTGGGCCGTTTGACAGGCAGAGAATGCGATGCGCCCGACGCGCCACTCAGGAGCAGCATGGCTGGGTAGAAGAATTAGTTCCAGGGCTCTTTTCTTTAACTGCTGTTCAGGAAGTCTGTCTAAATCTCCGGTAGATTAAAAAAAAAATTCCCAAGTTTGAAAATGATTGCCAGGCATCGTATTTATTCTGGCAGCTTTGCCCTCTTGCACCACACAAGAAGCAGATTGGTTACTTCCTCAAATGTCTTCTTCGTTCAGGCTGCACTTTCTGGATGGGAAGGAGCTGGGTCAGGATTACATTTTACTATCTGCCAGATGCCAAAAACCGACTGAGATTTACTCCAAGAATCAGATGGGTGGCTGTGATGACACCAGGCGAATAACGATCCCCTTCTCTGCATCGCTTCTCCCCAATCAGATGTCCTCCAGATGTGTTGGACTCCCAACTCCCACCATGCTAAGTACAGGTGATGGACTTGGCAGTCATCTGGAAGCACTTGGGGGAGGAAAGGTTGCCTGGGCTGACCATGTGACCATCTGGTAAGGAAGGGTAAAAGCACGAGCCGTGTTCATCACACAGTTATGCTTGATCCCACTCAGGGCCTCAAGAGCGTCACTTTAGAGCAAAAATACAGGAGTCAAGTTCTTCACAACTGTAATGGTGGCTTCCATACAATGGGAGGTGGCTTCCATACAATGGGAGGTGAGTAGCTTACGTCTCCATCTTTTTTTCATTCCATTGTTGCAGAGGCCCTTGATTTTATCTGTGTTACTTCTATAAATAAACTAATAATAATAATAATGCTCATCTATTTTAAGAACGTAGACTTCATCTCCCTTAAGAGGCGCAGTGGTTAGAGTGCAGTACTGCAGGCTCCTTCTGCTGACTGCCGTCTGCCTGCAATTTGGCAGTTTGAATCTCACCAGGCTCACGGTTGACTCAGCCTTCCGTCCTTCCGAGGTGGGTAAAATGAGGACTCAGATTGTTTGGGGCAATAGGCTGACTCTGTAAACTGCTTAGAGAGGGCTGTAAAGCACTCTAAAGCGGTATATAAGTCTAAGTGCTATTACTATAAGAAAGCATTCTCATTCAACCTTCCATACTGGAGGATGATCAAGAGACTTCCTCAGATTATGGTGCTGCCTTTATTAATAATACTCTTGCTAACTAACCACTTTGGATGTCCAAAGAGAGGAGTGCTTTCTTTTGGTTTGCAGAAATATCTAGGAGAGTTCGCCATATTTGGTGCAGAGTGAACTGCCATAAAAGGCCCTAGGATTTTCAAAGGACATCTTGATTTATTCCTGTGGGATAGGGCTCATTTGTTTTATTAGGTGTGTAGGAAGTATTAGCTTTCTGTTTGTGTTCTATGCAGGCATATCTGTAAGAGGCAAGCAAAGAAAGTCAAGATGCAAATTGTGACCTTGTCGCTTTTTAATGCCCATTGTGCACAGGCGGCAGAGTTAGTTTGCAAGGTGTAAAGAGGGCAGAATATGACCTAGATGGAGATATATGCAGGAGCGGTTTCCTGGTACAAAGATCTGAAGCATATTTTAAGTCCACGAGGAAATAACATCTTGCAGAAGCCCAGGCAGAGCAAATCCCTAATTCACTGAAGTAAAAGCTCCAGCATAATCAGACTTGCAAAATTCTGTTATTACGGCCAATCTCAATAAAAGTAGTTTTGGCCTTCCTGGTGTGTGTGTTTGTGTGTGTGTGTGTGTGTGTGTGTGTTGTTTTTCTGCTCTGGTCTACTAGCGGAAGGACCGAAGGACACCATCTTTTTCCTTTCCTTTCTTGCAGATGACTTTGTCTATATCTGCTTTTCTTCTCTAAATAAACTAATAAGAGCAACACTGTACAAATACAAATCAGGAAAATGTGCTTGGGACAAGATAAAGTGGGCTAGAAAAACAATTGAGTTGGTCAAAAGGAATAGGAAGGTAGGGTTTGTTTGTTTTTTTACATTTTTAAGAACATATGTGTGAGTTACAGCTTAATGGCAAATACACGCCCACAAATGCACTGACAACTAGGCCAAGGCTGTCTGATATCCAGTAAGGCTTCTACCAACTTGCATATTTGATGTGCTATCTTATAGCTAACATGGACTTTCCTGAACATTATCAGGCTACAAACAATGTGTGTTGAAAGGGAGGTTCTAAGTGCTGGGTAAGTATGATAAGGAGGGTGAAAGCGCATGGGATGGGTGCAGTGGGGGGGAAGGGTTAGGAATCTCTCCACCTAACACACACTAGCAAAACCCCAAACAGCAGAGCCACAACAGAGAATGTTGGAAGCAAGATGTCAGTTTCTGGGTTCCAAGACCTAAAGATTAGTCCCAGACTTGGTGAAGCACAGGAGAAGCAGGACATGCTGGCTCTCTTCACATAGCACACTCAAACTAGCTTATAGGTAGTCCAGAGGTGGCATTCAGCAGCTTCTGACCGGTTCTGGAGAACCAGTAGCGGAAATTTTGAGTTCGGAGAACCAGCAAATACCACCTCTGACTGGCCCCGCCCCCATCTATTCTCTGCCTCTCAAGTCCCAGCTGATTGGCTGCGTCTTCTTTGGCTGCCCTACACAGGAGAACAGAGCTGGAAAGCAGGTTAGTGGGATGGGGAGGGAATGGAGATTTTACAGTATCCTTTCCCTGCCACACCCACCAAGCCACGCCCACAGAACTGGTAGTAAAAAAAATTGAATCCCACCACTGAGGTAGTCCTTGATGTATGGCCACAACTGAGCCCAAAATTTCAGTTGCTAAGCAAGGCAGCTGTTAAATGAATTTTGCCCCATTTTGTGATCTGTCTTGCCATAGCTGTTAAGTGAACCTCTGCAGTGTTAAGTGAATAACGCAGTTGTTGTGTGAATCAGGCTTCCCTATGGACTTTGCTTGCCAGAAGGTCGCAAAAGGGGATCGCATGACCTGCAACCGACCTAAATACAGGCCAGTTGCCAAGCATTCAGATTTCGATCATGTGATGATGGGATGCTGCAATGGTGGGGAAAGTACAAAAAATGGTCATGTTGGTTTTTTCAACACCTTTTTAACTTCAAATGGTTACTAAGCGAAGAGTTGTAAGTTGAAGGCTACCTGTTCTTAGGGGAACTATTTTTCAGCTTTACACACAGCATGAAATCTCCAGCCAAACAGGCTGGATTGATGGAACATTGTAAACCAATTAAAAAGAAGCCATGATTAAAACTAACCAAGTTTAACATGCTGTGTGAATGCAGCCTCTAGGGTTAACACAGGGCAAGAAGGTACATGAACAGAATAACAGAGTTGGAAGGGACCTTGGAGGTCTTCTAGTCCAGCCCCCTGCTGAAGCAGGAGACCCTCTATCACTTCAGACAAATGGCCGTCCCATCTCTTCTTAAAAGCCTCCACTGATGGAGCACCCACGACTTCTGGATGCAAGTTGTTCTACTGCTTAATTGTTCTAGCTGGCAGGAAATTTCTCCTTAGTTCTAGATTGGCGCTTCCCTTGATTAGTTTCCATCCATTGCTTTTTTGTTCTTCCTTCAGGTCCTTTGTAGAATAAGTCAACACTCTCTTCTTTATCGCAACCCCTCAGATATTGGAATACTGCTATCATGTCACCCCTTGTCCTTCTTTTCATTAAACTAGACCAGTGGTGGCTAACCTTTTTGGGCTCCTGTGCCAAAAATTGTGCATGCTCGCATGCCAGCACCCAGAAGGCAATGCGCATGCCCCCTGAGCATCTGCATGTAATCGCCCCCCCCACATCACCCCCTTACCTGCACTGTGACTCACAGCTGATTTTCAGCTGGTTTGAGGCCTTTTTCAGCCTCCCAGAGGCTTGAAAAAAGCCTCTGCAGGCCGAATAATAGGCCCGTTTTATCACTTCTGGTGTTTACAGGAAGTGATGAAATGGGCCTATTATTCAGCCTGCAAAGCCTGCAGAGGCTTTTTTCAAGCCTCTGGGAGGCCCAAAAAGGCCTCAAACCGGCCGGAAATCAGCTGTGAGGTGCGTGCATGCGCAGTGAGATAAGTTTGCCTGCAGCTCGCATGCCGGCACAAATGGCTCTACGTGCCACCTGTGGTACACGTGCCAAAGACACGCTATCACGGAACTAGACATACCCAGTTCCTGCAACTGGTCTTTGTATGTTTTAATTCCAGCCCCTTAAATCATCTTTGCTGCTGTTTTCTGCACTTTTTACAGAGTCTCAACATCTTTTTTATTTCATGGTGACCAAAACTGGATGCAGTATTCCAAGTGTGGTCTTACCAAGTGATTTTAATGTGGTATTAACACTTCATGTGATCTTGATTCTATCCCTCTGTAATCACTGAATATCCGATCATCACTGAACAATTTTTTAAGATAATTCAAAAAATGGCAACCAGAGAGCTATAAAACCCCTCGTTTTATAAAACAAAGGAAAACCCAACCACAAAATCCATCTGGATGGGCTCAGGTGTATGAATCTCTCTTGTTAAGGGCCAGGGAAATCAAGGGATCCAGGCAGTTCAAATGGGCAATAAAAGATTTATTGCAAGTTTAAGCTCTCTACAAGAATCTGAACTACTAACAGTCCAAGCAAATAGGCGCTAGATAAAAGTCACAGGAATTCAAGGAGGGCTGGACTTAGATCTCTTGTGGGAGTGAAGGGACTCGAGACTGATGACGTGTTTGACCCCTCTCTCAGGCTCAGCCTGGTCATCTCCTACCCCTCTTCGCTAGCCTCCTTTTCGAATTCAGTAGAGTTGAGTGGTGCTTAGAAATTAGGAAGGGAACAAATTGTCAATGGATAACAAAAATCTCTGAATGCATTTCATTCATTTTAATTTTTTTTCTTTTCTGTTCTCAAACATCACCCAGTAAGGGTTATGTAAATAGAAATTACACTGATTTTATCTTAAAGTGGTGGTGCTCAAACAGAAGATCGCCTTCTGTAAAGAATCCTACACAGCAACAGAGTGTGGGATAAAGGTTTATGAGCATACCAGGAATATGACGTCATTCATGAAAAGATCCAAGGAAGTATTTTGCATGTTCCCTACTACACAAAAGGTAGCGAGGTCCAGTGGTGGGATTCAAACATTTTTACTACTGGATCTGTGGGCGTAGTTTGGTGGGCATGGTAGGGGAAGGTTACTGCAAAATCCCATTCCCTCCCCACCCCACTAACCTGCTTTCCAGCTCCGTTCTCCTGTGCAGGGCAACAAAAGAAGAGCCAGCCAATCAACTGGGACTCAGGAGGCGGAGAATAGATGGGGGCAGGGCCAGTCAGAAGTGGTATTTTCCGGTTCTCCGAACTACTCAAAATTTCTGCTACCGGTTCTCCAGAACTGGTCAGAACCTGCTGAATACCACCTCTGGTGAGGTCTACGGATTCAATTTGGAGCAGAGGTGACATTCAGCAGGTTCTGACTAGTTCTGGAGAACTGGTAGCAGGAATTTTGAGTAGTTCGAAGAACCGGCAAATCCCACCTCTGACTGGAGATTTTACAGAATCCTTCCCCTGCCAGGCCCACCAAGCCACACCCACAGAATCAGTAGTAAAAAAATTTGAATCCCACCACTGGTTTGGAGGCATTTATTCATATGGCAGCTGAAAATGGAACCTGCATAATTGGAAGTAGGACATCTGCACCTTAACTCCTGAGTGGGTGTTGTTGAAAAATCGTGAAATATACTTTGGGTTTCTATTTGTCCAAATCCACACCAGCAAACTTTATGATGATTTAATAGCCAACACCCGGGACAGGATATCTTAAGTGTTCCGAATGTAAAATTAGCTACATGAAAGACCTCCAAAGGAAGTCATATTTTTGACAAAAAAAAATTAGAATATTTTGCCAATGAAATAATTAGAGCATTTTTAAAAAATCCCTGGTTTTGATTTCCCTTTGAACAATACCACACTCAGCCTTAAGTCTCCCTGGAAATGTCGCCTCTGCTTTACAGTTTCAAAGGCAGCTTTTCATCTCCTGCCAGAGATGGCTAATTCAGCACTCAAGCCAATTCTTCATCTGACTGAGATCGCTTCATGAAATAACAGAGATGGTCTTGCAACACATTAAAAGGAAAAATAACCCCAAACTCTGCTCTGAATCCAGCAAGCGCAGCCAAAGGAAAGTCACTTGTGTGTTTGGTGAGGCCAGATTAAAATCCATAGCTAAGATTGGGGCCTTTGGTGGACTGGGGCTGTGCTTCATTTTATTTTGTTTCATTTATGTGCAACCCATCTCACTATCGAGTGGTTCGGATGTGTGTGTGTGTCCTTTTGTTTCATTTCTTTATCTAGTTTCTTGGGGAGCCCCTGGCTGGATCTGGTATTGCAAGGAGGTTATTTGAGAGTCAGGAACTCAGTTTTCTGGGTGGTTTTAAACAGGTCCTAACAAATCTATTTTGTTTTGGTTCTTTTCCCCAGCAAGAAAATCTACGCACTGAAAATCAGTGAATGTGCAGTTGAATGTTTTCTGCACAGTTAATGATGCCTTCTGGTTATTATAAAATGTTCCCATTCTTTGCTTCACACATTCAGAAAAAGACATAGAATGTATTTTGCATAATTCCTCCCTCGGATTCTTCAGAAATTCACCTTCCTTCTTTCTTGGTACACTGGAAAAAACTGGTCAAAGCCGATCAGCATCAGTTACGCCCATGCAGGTCAGACTTTAACCAGGTTGAGAAGGGCTCAGCAGACACAATGACCCTTCGTGCTAAAACTTTACTAGCGTTACCTCCCTTCTTGCCTGACCGGATCTGGTAAGCTGGTTTCGATAACAACTGGAGGGCAATATTAACAGTAGTAGCTTTGTGTGCAAAGCAAATCAAGCACCTTTGACTACTCTATGACCCCATTTTCGCAAGAAAGCTGAAAATCGGCTGGCCAGGCCTGTCCTGTGAACACAACCAGGGTTGACTCAGAGAGCTGTGGTCCTCATGCATCCAGAAGGTGCCAGGGCCATCAATGCTGATACATGGGGCTTGGTCTCTCCCATCATCTGCTATTTGTTCCTTTCTACTTGGGATCTTTCTTGATCTACAGCCAGCATCTCAGCAAGTGACTTCAGGTGGTAAAACATAAAAGCAATTAAAACAATAGCAAGCAAATATACTCGGCACCAAGTAAAACTGTTACTATGGATGGTCATAGAGCCAGGAAAAGGAGCCCCGGGCCTGGACACACAAAGAAGGTGTCAAGCCCGAAATTGACCTATGGGTCAATTGTGTATTTTATGTCATTGCAGGGGTTTCTTTTCAAATGAAGGAGGGCAGCTTGTCAAGCCCAAAATTGACCTATGGGTAGCCATTTTAGTTAGGCTTAGTATATATTCTTTTTCTTACTTTCTCTTTGGCAGTTATGGGGGAAGGGTTTTGGGCTTGCCACATTCCTAAGGCAGGGAGGAGTGGAGATAGAGAGAGTTGTTTAGGCTAGGTGGTTCTTCCATAGGAAAACAAGCTGTCCGTGCTTAGGCCCCTTGAGGTGAAGATTTATGATATCAAGCAGCGTTGAATTACTTCTATTGGAGAATGTGACTTTTGGGGGTTGTCTCTAAATTCTAATATTGTGGGGTAATTCCGACTTGTGTCGGATCTGGAATTACCACAGACTTTGCCAATTTGATGCTTTCCTCAATAAAAGAAATTGTCTTGGAAGATGGACTTTGTTCTTTTCTTTTTAAATGGATTTAATCACTTGGAAACCTGACAGAAGGCTGCATGATGTTGCAAAAGGTAAGCAGGCTAGGGGTCATCATGCTAATATCTGAAGGAAGAAGGTTCCCCGAGGGCAGAAATAGGGCTGAGAAAGCACCTCTCCTAGTTCCTGCCAGCCAACATTCCTTACCTGATGGGACCCGCAGCAGGCCCAACCTGCCTAACCAACTGGGCAGGTAGAAATGACAAGAAGATGGACCTTCAGGTAATCCACACCCAAGCCACGAAGGGCTCTAAAGGTGACAACCTCTCAGTATAAAACAGGGACTGCAATATCTTTTAGATGTGAAAACCCTGCATGCCACAGATTTGCCTGCCTGCTTGCCTGCCTGTATTTGCTCAATCGGCAACCTCCTAACAAAACTGCTGTAACAAAAGACACTGGCTAGAAGAGGTTAGGGGAAAAAATAAAAGTGAGTTGATTCATAAACGTCCCATTCTAAACAAGGCTGCAGGGAGCTAAAAGCTTGCCACAATATAGCCATACATGTTTGCACAAGCCTTGATTCGTTCCCATGATCCTAATCACATTCACTTATTTGTTTGATTTAATTTGAACACAGCCCAACTCTCAAAGACCTTGGGCACTTCCTAAGAAAAATGAAACACAAGAAAAGAACCAGCAAAGATCTTTAAATCACTGTAGGTGTGAATTGAAATAATCAAGTAAAATAGTCAAAGCCAGAGTGGCTCAGACCGGCAGCCCCATGAAGCGGTGAATGGCAGCTGGCTTGGGGTCAAATCTTACATGCTCCAGACAGAATATTCAAAGACCAAGGACACTGAAGGTTCTGGTAAAGTTCATCTGGAAAACACCAACCTTGTTATGTATACCAGTGGTTGTTAATTAACAGCACGCATCTCACTGAAAGACTCAGAAACAGTTCAGGTGAGCCACAAGGTAAAGAATTGAAACTCAAATAAACTCTTGAAAGCTTGCTGTAAAGGATAACATAACAACAGGATGCTTAAGCATGTATGCATATTTGGAGGAAAATGAACTTTCATTCATTCATTCGTTTGTTTGTTTGTCTGTCAAACTTGTATCCCAGCAAAGGCGTCTCCAGGCAGCTTGCAGATATTGCATAGAATGCAGCATAAAACATTGAAACAATAACTAAAGGTCTTAAATTTAAAAAGTCAGTAAAAACAAAACTAAGCAGAATGGAGGGCGGGAGCAAAGTGCACGCAGGGTACAGGTGCCAATGTGCCACACCCCATTGGGGCGACAGACTAGTTGGCATAACCATGACTTCAAGGTCTTTTGGAAAGCCAAAAGGATGGGAGTAGATCTGATCTGGAATGGGTCAGATCCACTGCAGAGAGCAGAAAAAAGGTAGAAAAAAGGCTCTTCTGGACCGCATCAGCTGAGATTCCTTGGCTGACTGGGTCTGCACTGCAGCATGCCCCTTCTACCTGCACAGGTGGGGCTGGCTAATCCCATGGAAGAATCAGTTTCTCAGATTTCTACCAAGATCCAGGTTCTTTGATCACAGTGACAGGTGGAAGGCAAGATGCAAGGAGTTGAGAATCAGTAGTACAATCTGTACAAACTTTCTCCAACCCTTGAACATGGTTTGAGCATGCTACATTCTGTTCTACGCATGGAGGACCAGTATATAAAGAAGAAAACACACTACATTCTGTCCTACAGATGGAGAACTAGCGTATTAAGAAGAAAGTGTTAGTTCAGTGCTTTGAAACGTGCAGTGATTTTTCTAAGATTTGTAAAAAATCTACATCATATTTTCTATAATGTCATTTTATATGCTACCCACAGAAGATTATTCTGTATCACTAATAATTTGTTAGGAGACCCATCTTGGGTTTCCTTTCTGAAATTCCTTGGGATTCTCTAGCACCTTCTTATCAATGCAGTATAATAACTGGATTCTACCTCCAGCTTTAGGCATAAAATCTGGCTGGGGAACTTTGGGTGAGTCCCTCTAGCCCAACCCACCTCACAGGGTTGTTGTTTTGGAAAATGGGAGGAGGAAGGAAGATTAGCTATGTTCACTGTTTTGAGTTATTTGTAAAAATAATAAAGGATCAAAAATAAATGATAAAATGAATAACATTAAAGCATACTTTTGGTTTCTTGCATGATGGACTTTCCCAGATGAGTTGAATTTTGTCTCCCACTGCTTCCATCCTCAACTTTTGTTTTTCTCTGGGCCAATTTAATACCTTCCTGTCGGCCTCATCCACCCCTCTCTAAAGCTCCACTGGCAATTTGGGAAGCCGCAGTCCTAGCCTACTAGAGGAGGTGGCTTAGGTAGAAGATAGACTTAAATCCCAGAAACCGTGGAGCAGAAAAGTCTGTTTTATAAAACTGAACCACCAGAGCAAAAAATGGGGCGATCCCTTTAACTAAATAAAAAGCAAGCACACCCAGAACCAAAGTCAGCACATTCTCCCAGTCTTGTGCTCTGCCATGTCATCGACAATGGAACAGCTTTCTGCTTTTTGAATAATAATCCTCCCTGTGCCACTTCTATTACTATTAGAGGGGAAAAAAGGGTATTATTATTGTTATTATGGCTGGTCACCCAATCAGTCAGATGTCTAGACTCGATTTGGCATTTTTACCCCCCTATGTAGAGTTCTTCCCAAGCTCCTCTGGGATAGGTGAATGCTGTTCTTTGAAGGCCTTCAAAGTATATTATTATTTATTGGTAGTATAAGCAAAAGATGGAGGAGAAGCATCAGCTGCAGCTTTCTTGATCTTCTTTCATAATCTCCACAGCCACCCAAGTTTATATGGCAACAGGCAGATTTGAGTGCCACTCGGTTAATTTTTTTTTTAAATCACCACTAAGACAGTAGCACCTTTTTCAAAACAGGCAGACTAGCTCTGAAGAGCACCACCCAGTTACATAACTCTACATGGTGGAAAGGAGGTGTGTGTGTGTGTTTGGATTTTTCCTTAGAAGCAATTCAAGAATTCGTGCACAAACTCAAAAGCACCTGCCCCTCCCTTTCTGATTTTAATATACATGCTTTGGGATTCAAGCAGCATTAAAAAAAGCCAACTGAAATTTTCCCAGTTGTAGTTTGTTTTTCTTTGTTGTCTCCAGCTTAACCAACTTTTTCCAAGCCTTCCCAATATATTGGATTACAAACTGCCAGAATGTCCAGCCAACAAAGGGTGGAATAGTTGTCAACCCACCACTTTCGCCCACATCAAAAGGTTACCAAGAGAGAAAAGGCCAAGAAAAGGATCATTTTTTCTCCCCCGATTCCCCATAGTTGAGAAACCCAGTCTGCTTCCAGAGAGACTTCAAAAGTCATTGAGGCTGGATTGTATACAAACAAGCTAAGCCTAAATCATGCAGTGGCTTAGACAATGTGTGAAGCAGGCTGATGGTTTAAGTCAGGGGTCTCCCACCTTGGCAACTTTAAGCCTGGAGGACCAACTCCCAAAGCTGGCTGGGGAATTCTGGGAGTTGAGGTCCTCCAGTTGCCAAGGTGGGAGACCCCTAGTTTAAGTCCCAGAAAGCCAGGTAGAGCCACCTTCTCCACACGCTGTTTTCAAGAGTCCCAAGCCACACACGGGCTCAGAGCAACCAGCCTCCACCCAGAATAAACTTGTACTGGTCTGAGCAAAAAAAACCGCCTCTCTCTGAACAAAGGTAAAGGTATCAGGAGGACGCTTAGCTGCCCTCCAGGAATGCTGAACCGTAGCTGCCCCCCACCCCACCCCGTGTTTATTGAGCAAGGTGGCGCTGAGGGTAGTAGACCTTATTATAGTCCAGGAGAGTTCTGGCAAGACTTTGCAACAGACGGGCGAAAGTTCCAACGCCCCAAAGGCGGCAAGCAGACAATCCTGTCCTATTCGGGGTTATTCCGAAGTAAGCCCTGCTTGAACCCAGCGCCGTGCATTCCCCACTGGACGGGAGCTGCAAAGGAAGGGGGAACGGGACTCTTCTCCCCACCCCACCCCTCAACATACCTCTTTGGAGAGAAGCTGCCTCTTCACTTTCTCCCGAGGCGGAATTCTGAAGCAGAAGTTGGTCTCGCCTCGGAGACGAAAAGCAGAAACCACCCCCACCCGCGGCACACCCGTCCTCCTCGCCTCGCTTCACCCCCCCCCCAGCAGCTCAACTCCAAGCGGCTCGCCTCTTCCGCGCGGACCCGCCCCAGCTGGAATCATTCATAGTTTTAGGGAAAGCACGAGGACGCGCGAACAACCCCGACTGCAAAACGCGCGTTTAAGGCGCCCGGGCATCGTCTACTCTAAACAGATGGGCTTTGGCCGTGCAACTCGCTCGCCTCCTCCGCCAAGACCGGGAGGCTTGCAGCGTCCCAGTTTTCCCCTCCTCCAGATGCGCCCCCTCCCCGTTTTGTGTTTTGTTTTATTTATTCCCCCCCTTTTTTTTCTCTTTTTACTGACCTTCTCCTGTTCCTTCCCGAGGATGCTGGGTGGGAAAGCCGAAAGGCTGCGAAAAGCACAAAAGCGGGAACGGGAGAAGGGCCCCGGTCTCGCAGGGCAAGGCCGCCTCTCTGCGGCAAGAGAGCCGCCTCTCCCTGGGAGACCCGCCTCGCCTGTTTTTTCCTTTTTCCCACGCAGCTGCGCGGGCACGAACCAAATAGAAGCAGCGCCGCCGCCGCGGACTCCGGCCGGCCCTGCGCCCCCTGGAGGTTGCAGGCCGACGGTCCGTTCCCCCTCCCGCCCGCCTTTCCTCTCCGCCACCCGCCCGGTGAGGAAGCTCTTGGGAAGAGAAGGCGAGAACGCAGCGCCATCCGCCCCAACCCCCTTTCCAGCTTGCTTCATGTCTCCTGGTAAAGGGAGCGCGCCAAACACTGGCCAGCATCTCCCTTTGGGTCCAAATCCTGAGCCAGAGGAATCAGGGACCGAGCCCTTCGTCTATCCGCCTGCAATTTCTCTTGGGTTGCAAAAGGTGGAAGGAAGGTCATGTTTGTAGTGGGCCCATATCTTGAGAAGGTGAGAAATTTAGGGACTGTTTGTGGCCTGCCCAGATCTTGATAAGGTATACCTAAAGTGAGACAACAACTGAACCAACTAGGCAACTGCATGTCCCAAAGGTGCTTTTTCAAGAGGCAACTGGACTTTCTGGTTTTTCTTTGAAGACGTTTCACTTTTTCTTCAAAAGTTTCTTGCATGTGAAGCAAAATGTCTTCGAAGAAAAACTAGAAAGTCCACTTGCCTCTTGAAAAAGCACTTTTGGGACAACCATGACCCGGATGACTGAGAATCTCCAGAGACATTTAGGCAACCACATGCTGCATAAGCTATCCATATGTGTAGCTTAGACTTGTTATGTGAAGACACACAATTTGGTTGAAATAAACAGTTAAACTAACCATTAATTTTGAATGCTGCTTCCAGTTAAGTTGGTGCTACTTAGAACTTGCATATTAAAGGCATCTGTTCAATTATCTCAGTGGCACAAACATTTATTTTGAGTCCAATCAAATCCAACTTCAGTCATTCCCAGCCTGGCTATTAACAGAAGTATTGGCTGACTAGGAGCATTCTTCGTTGTAAGCCAACATGCCTGGAGGTAAGCCAGGCTAGGGAAGGCTGTTCCAAAATGTGGGTAGAGACTGGAGCTGCGCTGGTAAAAGAAACTGTGGTATCACCAAGTTTCTGTAGAAGCTTTGATAAGTGAATGATCCAGGAGACATATGGTCAGAATCCACATCAAAGCCCCTGTCCCTTATCAGCATTATTCCTCTGTACAAGAAGCCGAAGCTACTCCCACATGAACCAAGGGTGAAGCAGTGGATTTTGGCAATACATACCATGGACAGGAATAGCAGCAAAATATTGGATGGCAGAGTTCAGAATGCCATGTACTTTTGTCTCCTAAAGCGGCCTGGTGACCTCAGCACTGTAGATTCCTGATTCAACTACAAGGTCCAGTTTCTAGGCCAGTCAGCTTGTCTAACAGAAAAAAGTATATTACATACACAGAGAGAGACTAGGAGCCAGCATAGGTTGTGGAGTCTTTCCTCTTTTATCACTTTCAATGTGGAGGCTAATGGAGTAGTGGTGTTATGTTGAAAGAACAAGAAACTGCCCTTATTACTGAATGCTAGACCAGCTGCAACTTCAACATGCTCTTCACAACAATCCCATGCAGAATGCAATACAGGAATCTAATAGGGAACTAAAGCATGAATCACTTTGAGCAAAGACTTCCAGTCCAGGTGTTGATGTAGTTGGTGTACAAGACAACATGTGCACCTAGGCATGACTACTACCTGTTCTTCAAGGAATTGTGATCCAGAAGGACTTCCAAATTATGCACTAGTTCTGACTGGGGAAGCAGACACCTAAACAAAGTTAAATGTTTTTAAACCCTGGAACCGGGGTGGTGGTCTTAAAACCCACAGTCAATCATGCTAGGATTGAATATACAAATTGCCACAGCTTCCTGGGAAATTGACAGCAACCAGGGGTGGGATCTGACCAGCATAACCACCAGTTTGGGGAGTGCACCCATGCACGCTGCCGGCTCCAGCAAGCATTTACCTTCTCCAGCTAATGAGTGACACCCAGCTGTGCCACGCAAAGCAGCTGAGGAGGAAAACGCAGCCACTAAAGGACAGTCTAGAGCCCGGGCGGGCAGGCCAAACAGCAGACCAAAACCTCGTCCCAGCGAACGGGTTCCGTATCAGCTGCTCTTCAGAGCTACCAGTTCTGTAGAACTGGACCGAACCGATAGGATGCCACCCGACAGCAACACCTGTCAAGTGAAGATATTCCACTGGGTATCATCAGGATGTTACTAACACTGACTGGAAGTGGGCCCAGAGAAAAGAGAGCCATGTACACTGCTCTTACTTCTCAAAGCCAGCCCAGAGGGATACCAAGACTGATGATACTAAAAGCTACTGAGATCAATGGAAGATGAATGTGCTATTCCCAAGATGGCCTGACCAGAGGTCTTTAATTAGTGCAATCATTGCCATCCCAATCTATGATCAGACCCAAATCCTGACTCGGATCTAGATAATCTCCTTCAGGACCCACCTGGAGCTGCAGACTGATCAGCTTTTCAACAGAAAGGTGGAGACTGGATGACAGTTGTCCAGATCCATTGGGTTCAGTCATGGTTTCTTAAGCAGGGGGAAGCCACCATCTCTTTAAAGACAAATGGAACCATTATCTCCTGCAGAGAAACATTCACCATTGCGTGGACCCATTCACCTGTTACTTCCTAGAAGATTTTAATCAAGCAGGAACAGGGATCTAGAAGATAGTCAAGCTTATAGCTTCAGGGATCCTGTAACCTGATCAGGGCCAACAGGTTCAAATTCTTCCTAGATCAGGTGTCTCCAACCTTAGCAACTTTAAGACTTGTGGACTTCAACTCCCAGAATTCCTCAGCCAGCTTTGCTGGGCCTTGGTGGCTCAGGCTGTTAATTGCCTGCACTTAAGATCCAGCTGCCTACAACTGCTGTAGGCTCGAATCCCACCAGGCTCACGGTTGACTCAGCCTTCCATCCTCTTGGGGTAGGTAAATTGAGGACCCAAGATGGTTGGGGGCAATTAGCTGACTTTGTAAAAATGCCGCTTAGTAATAAGCAGGCATATACAATGGAATGAAGGCTATTGCTGAGCTCATTGGGTTGTATCCCAAAAATTGTAAGCCACCCTGAGTCTCTGGAGAAGGGCGGCATATAAATGTAATTTTAAAAAAAAAGTTGCCAAGGTTGGAGACCCCTGTCCTAGATAACTGGGTAAGACTCTGGAAGCATGGGACCAGAGAATGCCAAAGCCAATAAGAAATTCTATGTGTATAACAAAGGATTGATGTATAACATGGCCCAACTCAGACCACATTGCTGCTTCCCCAAGGTCTAAAGTATGGCCTTCATTATTAGACCAGAAATTATCTGGGTCTGGTTGCTCCTGAACTGCCTCTGAGTCCATGAGCAAAGAAGACAAATTGAAGTCCCCCCACAAAGCCTGGGAAACTCCACTGCCAACCCAGCCACAGACTCAATCAGCCCTAGTAAAGAGGGAGGTTACTGTGCAGCAGAGAAGCTGGTACACAAGCAGAAACCATTTTAGAGTCCTACGGCCCTGTTTGACAAGCAAGGCTTCAGACAGGAGCAGGGCCTCTGAAGACCCCAAGGGTTTCTCAGATGACTATAGCTACACTTCCACCCTGACCCTGATTTACAACTAATGCCACCCATGAAACTGGCAAACACCTCTCTGAAAGGGCCTGGAAGGTGGCATTAATACCAAACATCAAGTTCACTTTCCCCAAGTCAAGTCTTATTCCCTTGCCTTATTCTACTTGTCCATAATCACCATAACTGCTTTGTCTGTCCTATTCTACTTCACACCCACCCACCCACCCACTTAATCTCAACTCCTTGCTGGTCCCCAAGCCAAAGAATACCAACACATCACTCAACCTTCTAATCCTACCATCCAAAAATTTGGCACTGATCTTGGGGGTACTTTTGCATCACAACCAACCTCCCCTAGCCTATCTAGACCTTCCTTTAGTGTCATCAACCAAACAGACTGCCTTCCACACACCTCACCGCATTCTCACCTAGGTATGTTTATGAAGAAGCTACCAACCCTATAAAGGACAGGTAAACTTGGGATACAATGCTGCAGCCATTGTCACAAGGAAAAACAATGACAATTACCTTCTTCTCCCACCTGATGTGGTGGGAAGTTTGGTAGCTTCAGTGATGCTGAAAGGAATGCTGCATGGAGCAGGAGATTCAGCTTTGCAGGTCAAGTCAAAAGGGAAGCAGTTTACAAGAGGAAACAAAATGCAGCTAAGTAGCTTCAAAATCAAACCCAGAAAAGGCAATGGCAAACTGCAATATTATTGTGAAACAAACACATAGATTTAGAGTTGGAAGGGAACTAGGAGGCCATCATCCCACGTACCGTGAACATATATGAACATTACACATTGTACGGATATGGCTAAAACAGTTACAACAAAACATGTCTGCAGATTTTCATCAGTAAACACAAAACCAAAAGGAGGAATGTGGAAACCTAGACTTGTAGGAAGATTTGGATTGTGTAAACACAGTAATGCAATAGATAGAATAACAGAATTTTGTGAAGACAATTCCTTGTTTATTGCAAACACCCGTTTCAAGAAATATAAATGTAGATTCTATATACGGATATTTCCTAAGAATACAATATCAAAATTAAATTGACTGCACAATAGGAAACAGATGATGAAAAAGTACAATCCTGTCATCCAGGACATTTCCAGATGCAAACTGTGGAACAAATGAATTATTTTTTTATTTATGACTTTACTCCACCTCAATCCAGACAGCTCTAGGCAGCCCAGATACCAATAATAAAATTTATACAATTATAAATAGAAAATGATGCACTATCAAAACTAAAGCCACCACCAGTGATTTGACAATCGATACCCAAAGGCATTCCAAGGAACTAGGTTTTTCTCAGCTTCTTCAAGATCACAAGAGTAGAGCCCATCCTTGTCTGTCACAGGAGAGCCCCATACAGAATGCCTACTGTCTGTCCCCCTCTTCTTGGACTTAAACAGCACTCTGGCCATCTGCACAAAAGGTGGTTTTATAGATATCCAAGCCCCAAGCTGATTGCTCCCTTTCAGAAGTAGCAATCAGTACCTTGAATGGCACTTGGAAATGCACCAAAAGCTAATAACTTTGACAACCAGTACAACCCTATCAATAGCATCACCAAGCAGTAGCTATCTGCTTCACTGCTGTCATGTTTTTCATATAGCAACAGCACTTAGACTTATATACCACTTCACAGTGCTTTACGGTTTACAGAGTGCTCTAAGCGGTTTAGAGAGTCAGCATATTGCTCTCAACAATCTGGGTCCTCATTTTACTGACCTCGGAAGGATGGAAGGCTGAATCAACCTTGAGCCTGGTGAGACCCGAACTGCCAAACTGCTGGTAGCTGGTGATCTGCAGAAGTAGCCTGCAGTACTGCACTCTAACCACTGCACCGCCATAGCTCCTATCAGATATCAAATACATCTCTCTGTATACGCAGGTATACGAAGTAGATACAAAAAGATGAGGTAAAAAAATAACATGGAATTGTACAACTATCTCATTCAAGGTAGGGATATTTAAGCATTATCATGAAGACCTAATGGAGCTAACCAAGGTTACAAGGAGATAGAATGGCTATAGTGAATCCACTTAGGACAAAACTGGCGGATTTAGAAGGTGCAAATGAAACACCACTTAAAAGTTGCACAGATAATTAAAGTATTTACAACTTCTATCCAATAAGATTTGCTCATTATTTACAAAGACATGGAAGAGACAATGGACAAGTTTCAAACAAGCTTTAGCTATGAAAGATCAGATGGTTAAGATACGAAAGATATGCAAAGAGAAAGTGTTTACCTTTGCTTGATTACAGGAAGACCTGTAACTGTATGATACACCCTGAACATCTTACTATTCTTTTGAGGAACTTTCACAATGAAAAAGAAGTTGTAAGAACCTAGGTCTGGAGAAACAATATTCTAGAATAGGAACATAAATAAGAACATTTTCCTCTCCTGTCTGAACTTTTACATTGAACCATGTAACCCAAATGACCAATCCCTACTGTATTGGACAATAATCAGAAAGAAGCCAATGCCCATAGTTTATACAGGCCTGCCAAAGGATAATGGGCTACAGAAAATCACTATCCTTTGCAAGGTTGAAGGAAGAAAAGCACAATAGTAAGATAAACAGGATCAAGATGACTGTCTTGGAAGCCTAAAACTATTATAACATGTTGAAAAGGTTAATATTTTTCCATGCAGTCAATAGTCATCAGCCCCAGTGGTATCCCAACAAACTCATTTTGTTTCAGGTAAAATGTTTTTGGGATGGTCTTGTGTATACTGGAGCTCTGGAAAGAAAATTAAAGACCTGTACTCTAAGAAACACTTCAGAATTCAAAATACTGTATAGTTAGTACATAAAATTTACTTGGCTGTTCTTAGGAAATCACTGTAATCTAAAAAGCAAGAGAACTGAGTTTTAAGGTTTTGTATTGCATGCCACCTAGGGTCATCTTCATAAGATGGACAGTTTATAAATTAAACCATTCATCTTTCTGAAACAAAACTGATATTCCCCAATGTAAGAACATTTTAATTCAAATTAAGTATTATTCAAATACATCAAGAGGTATTCCAAGCTTTCAAAATGAACTTTTCCAATTGATCTTTTCCAATGTTATCCCCAGATGTTTTAAGTCTAAGTCTAGTAAATTGCTGTGGATATTTGTCAAATTAAGCTAAAGTATTTTAGAATTTTGAGTGGCATCAGCTTGGAGAGGCTTCATTACTAAATCGATACTTCCTAAGGCGAGATCCAAAGTTATACAAGCATTATATTACTGTATGAGTGAGATGTATGGCAGGGCAATTTCACTTGAATATCTTTCCATTTTCTAACCTTCCTACTACAATTTAAGTAAAACCCAACAGGATTTAGATAGAAAACAACTGAGGAAAATAACTGATGTTTCTCCAATTGGGAAGAATGGATTAAAAGTGGAAAAGTATCTTCCTTTCCTACTGACAGGAAACCCCATTCACAACTTACTTAAAAACCAACTTTTTACTTGAAGCGATATTGGTGCTTGTATCATGACAAGATGTATTATCCTAAGTAACATACTTTCATGCAGGAACACACATGCAGAAGGCAAAATATATAGCCATTGTTTTAAAAATGTGACTACTTAAAGTTTTATTTATATGCTTTCTGAAGTGTTATCAACATTCTGACTCCAATGGCTTTGCATTCCAGCAAAAACACCCGTTAAATATTAATTCACCTATTTCGCATTGCAGAATGCAACAGCAGATTGATTCAAGCTCTAACTTCTGCATTTGTTCCCTTGAAATTTCAATCCACCAGAAATGCAAAAAGGGGGGGAGAAGGTTTTCAATTGTTAAGCAAAATACGTTTCAAATTAAGTTACAGGTAAGTTTTGGAGACATGTTTTAGTAACAGAATATATAGAATATATATTAAAGCTTAGAAAAGACAAAGGTGCTCTTAAAAGATTTTGCAAAAGATTTCTATGGTTAATATGTTTTAACATTTTATCTGTTTTTCAATTAAATGTAAGTTATCCAGGGTCACTTTTATGTGAGATGGGCAGCTGCACAAATGTAATAAAATGGATTTGGACCCTTGGTGAAACATACCTCCTGTTATCTTTACAAAAATGCACATATGGTTTGCAATTACCCTTTTGCAACATTTTTAACTTTTCAATCAGCCCAGCAGCCTAAAATTCTCTTATAACAATCTCCCATTCAAGTATTGACAAGATTTGATGTCAATATGCATTTTAACCTAGTCAAAGGTCAGGCAGATGTCCCTATCTGCCGAGATCCACTTACCTGAAGAGTAAACCTCACTATAATCAACCGAATCATTACCAAATAAAAATACATACAATTTATACATCAAAGTATGTTTTAAAAATTCTTGGTCTTTAATGCTATATTTATTTTATGTTTTAATAAAATTTATCTGACAGCTAGCTATACTACTTCAAATATGTGTTTTTGATATTTTCTGACCCCAACATACTTTCAAAAATGTCTACGCAGTTCTTACAGTGGCAAAACATTCACTATCTAAAGACAGCAGAAAAGTGCACCAAATTTGATTAAGTCTATTTATTAATAACTGACTAAGTCTAAGATACAGAGGTATGGTAATTATAAATTTTATTATTTTGAAGTGAGCAAGGAGATCAAGCACATATATCTGAACACAGGCATGCACAGAAGCAGTTTCACTTTTAAACTATTAAAAATTACAGCATGAATCACTTGGCACCAATCATATATTTTAATTAAAACATCCAAGGCCTGGGGATGGAATATCAGATGTTTCTCATATCAAGGTAAGATGGCTACAAACACAATTTTAGTTAACCCAATCAATTCTCTTTACTGCAGCAATTGAAAAACTGCTTTTAAAGGCTTGAAGATGTTGAAAAAGTATTTTAACTGCAGTAACCAATTGCCACACTGGGTTCCTGAAGCTTAAATGTATGCTTTTATTTCCAACATAATCCAGTATACAACATACCATTCTTGACTATATAGTTACCAAAACTACTGCCACATGAGGGCGCTTTTAATTCCCACATCCATTCTACAACAATGATACAAGTTAAACAGATACTATGCCAGGCTTTTGTCATCATCCCAAGATACAAATATTTTTGATGGCGTATATTTATTGTTAAGGAACACAGCTTAGCCTTACTTTAACAGTATCCCTAGGATCAAATTGTAAAAACAGCAGAACCAAATGTTCTTACCTAATAAGGTTTGAACCTACAAGTGCAGTGATTTTTACTGTTTTTACAAGGTAAGTTTCCTTTTATGTGCTGTTTAAGGAAAGCTGTTTTTATTTCTAAACTTAATTTTGAAGATACCCTAAATTTTAAGAGAGATTTCATCCCTTCAAATTCATCCTATGTAACAAGGAATTATTCGTTTTTGTTGAAAGTACTAGAATAGTCAAGAAGGGAGGTGGTTCTGGGTTGTCTGAATAAATAGCAGCTGGCAACTGCTAAGGTAGAAGACAAAGCTCTTATTGTAAACCTAGAACAATAGGCAACTGCACAGAAAACAGTACTGAGGAATATTATGCCACTGTATTTAGGAATAATTTGTAGATATTTTAATATTGCATTCCAATATTCTAGCTATAAATATGCTTGAACTGCTTATGTAGTAATGCTAGTTTCAAAAACACCTGTGATTAACAGCATTGTGCAGCTTTATTAAATCACTTGGTTACAGTAATATCTTAAGACTGACAGATTCTGAAGTGTAACAGATTCAGCATGAACATTACACTACATATTCAGTTCACAAAAATGTCAGAGCTGAACGCAGCACTAGCCATCAATCCAGGAACAAATGCTCTGGAATAGAAGAAATGCAACAAGATAGCTACACTGGAAAGACAACAGTTTAGAAAAAGTGAACATGAAAGGGCTCCCCTCTAATTCCCCAAATCAAGTGTACAGTCAGATCTAACTATACAGCTCTACATCAGTTTCTAGAAACTTAACAAAAAAAACACTGGCCAATACAGTCTTTGGATATTTAGACAAAGGGGAGATGTTAGTTTCCAGAATGAAGTCAGTCGCTTTCATTCTCACCAGGTTCTTTGCCTCCTTCTTTGTTCTTTCGTACTTCTTCAATATGCTTATCCTAATAAAGCAAAATTAAGAAAATGAGAAAATAAATTCTTCATAAATTTTAATTTTACCCAAATTGGGAGTTTAATTCAAAGTACTTTCCCTTAAACTAACACTGTCCAAATAAATTGGATTACAACTAACCTTTGGCTATGCTGTGGGGAATTCAGTGAGCAATTTCCTGGTGGTAAATGGAATATAGGAGTATAGTAGAACATTGACTATCAGTGTAGCAAAGTAGGTCTTAAATAACCTATGTATAAAGTCTGTACAGATTATATTCTATTTTTTTCAGTTTGTAATAGTGATAAGCTCAATAATGTATTGAGAATTTTCATTCCAGCTGGCTAGCTTTGAGAAAGGGGTGGGGGAAGATAGATAGATAGATAGATAGATAGATAGATAGATAAAGAGTTACATATATAATCTTTTAATCCAGTTTTAAGTGTTAGCTCCAGAGGACTATAATTCTCATTTGTAAGTTATCCCATGTTTAAAAAAGCTACTGCCTTAAATAGTACGCTTTTGATGGAGTAATTTTTATTGTTAAAATCTGCCACAGCAGTTTAAAGCATAAAAGCCAACATTTTACACAATTTTTACAGTTATTGAGGAAAGACTGAGTTTGATCCCACTACTCTATAAACATAAGTTATTTGGACAGAGCCATGTCTAGATGAGCCTACTGTGTTTGAATCTTCCTAATCTCAATTCAGAATGCCATGTTTACTTGTGCTGTACATGGCTCTTGTTTAACCCAATTTTAAAAACAAGATCTTTTTAAAAAGGTTTATCAAAAGTTATCATTAATTACCTATCATCCTTGCTTTTCCTGGGATCCATACAACCCACTCAAATACAAACTAATTTTTTAAAGCTCCCACCCAAATTCTAGGAATCACCCATGGTTGGTTATAAGATGGGTGGCTATATAAGTGTTCTAAATAAATAAAAGAGCAACAAAAATGATTAGGGGACTGGAGGCTAAAACATATAAAGAACGGTTGCTGGAATTGGGTATGTCTAGTTTAATGAAAAGAAGGACTAGGGGTGAGATGATAGCAATGTTCCAATATCTCAGGGGCTGCCACCAAGAAGAGGGGTCAAGCTATTCTCCAAAGCACCTGAGGGCAGGACAAGAAGCAATGGAAATTAATTAATGAGAGAAGCAACCTAGAACTAAGGAGAAATTTCCTGACAGTCAGGACACTTAATCAGTGGAACAACCTGCCTCCAGAAGTTGTGAATGCTCCAACACTGGAAGTTTTTAAAAAGAGATTGGATAACCATTTGTCTGAAATGGTATAGGCCAGGGTTTCCTGCCTGAGCAGGTGGTTGGACTGGAAGACCTTCAAGGTCCCTTCCAACTCTGCTATGCTATTCTATTCCTAAATAAAAACTAAAACAAACTAAGACCAATACCTATCACTGCTTTAATTTCAGATGGAAGACATGTACATTTTCTTGTGTCTTTGGGAAGAGGTGTTTTCCTAGCTTTCCTCTTGGGGGAAAATAGCTATAGTCTGATTTAACCAAAAATTAACATTCCATTGCCATATCAAGTTGTTTTACAAACTTGTCTCAGGTAAGCTTTTCTGTTTTTCTGAAAAGATGGTAATTATACATGAAACTTTTGTATGAGATATTGTACCATTTTGTTGTGATTAAACACGCCTCACGTGGCAGCCAATGTATGGTCATTCCCAATGATTTCCCAAGTTCTACAGTCCAAATAGAAATAAGGGCCAGTGAACTAGCTATGTTATTTTTACTTGTTGTAAAGTTCAGTGCCTTTCCTTGTAGCATTCAAACTGAACAGCTACTTCTTAACCAGATTATTAGTTTTTATTATTATATGTATCATTTCTGAATTTAGCCACGTTTTAAAAAAACTCATGTGAAATTCTGAATAACTATTGCCAATTATTCTGTGTGTAACTGGTAATAAGTTCACAGTTTACTAAATGAAGAAAATTGAACAGCACTTACTTTCTCTCTCAAGCGTTCCAGTTTAGCAGCCATTTGTGCTTCCCTGTTCTCTTTGTTGGCTTCCATTTTGTGAGTCAACTTTTCCTCTGCCATTTTGCTGAAGTTGTTATTTTCTTCAATTGCCTTCTGCAGCACCTCTTTTTCATGCTCTCGCTTTTCAGCTAGTTGCTTCAAAACTTCAGCTTCATGGGACTGGAACATAGATCCATTTTGTATTTAGCTGAGAGCAATCTATATACAATTACAGTTCTTGTCTAGGTTCATATTACCCTCATATCATAAGTACTTGCATCACAACTGCAACTATTAATTCCCATTCAGTTAAATATGAGTACTGAAATGGCTACTGCGTGAGTTTACTGTTTACAATACTCTCTTTATGGTCAGCTATTATTTGCTAGTTTAAGCAGTCCACTTTTCATTGGCACATAGACATATGAAAGCAAAACAGTATATATTTACCTTGCGTCTTTCTTCTGCAGCTTCTAATTTCCTCTGAATTTCTTCCAATGAGAGATCTTTTTTCTTTGGAGGAGAGAGAGGAAATTCTGGAACAGCTTCTTTTGGAGGAGGACCAAGTATCAATTCAAATGCCTGACCTGAAGCACGCTTTTCTAGTTCTTTCACTTGAATGTCTAGATGAGATATTGTGTTTAGTTAATATTCTGAGCCATATTATGAGTCTTGTCAGACTTTAAACTTGTTATATTGGCTAATTGTGGCTACTTCATCTACCCAGGACCTTCACTTTATGGAATCAATAAAATTCCATATACCTGCTATAGTCCTTACAAAAAACTAGATGTTTATAACTTTACCTAACTCCATAGTACTGCAGCATATTCAGGAAAAATACCTACATAAATTTAAAACACTGGAACACTTTTAAGGATTACATTAACAATTTTAGTCTAATCAATTACAATTGCTTTAGAACTATTATTTTTAACCTTAGTTGCTAAATTAACCTCCAGAGAATAAAAATAACTTTAAATTAGGCATCGCTTACTATTTTTCAATTTATGTATTTATACGTATCTCCATTATTTGCAAATACAATTTTTCTTTAGAAATAGCTGTAATCAAAGGATGACTCATAACACCCACTAAAAATAATTTATAATGTTTTTTCTAAATGCTGAGAAAGCATTTTCTTATTCAATTATGATGCATTGTATTGCAGTGAAGCTAATACTTACCAGAAGAAGCCATGGCTAAACAGAATAACTCCAAAAGGTATTACAGCTAATCCAGTAAATGAGCCCTAAGAAAGCAGACACAACCTTAGATAAATTGAAATATGCAGTACCATTAACATGACTGATCTCAGTATTTAAATAATTCTAAATAAGCATTATTAATAAATTACATCTTCTATCAGTCTAGCCCTTGTTTTTCAAATTTAGAAGATACATGTGAGGTAATGCATCTAAAAATGTCAAACAGTATGGAATGTAGTAATCAAACTAGAATATTCAGGCTTAGGTCATATCTGCTATACTCTACTTTTCACCTTAGGACCCATTCAAGATCCACTGTAACATGTCTATGTGGAATGAACAAAGACAGGGTACCACGTGGCTGTTCTTCCTGAGACACTATCATCACCATATTCTCACAAATGACAGTATGGGTATTTTATTGTTTAACATAAAGCACAGCACTTATGCATTTTAAAGATAAACAATTAGCTAAGATATCTATTTCCTCACTAATTTCACATGCAAAAATTAAGAGTTAAATATAGTCAGTTTTTAAAATAGCTTGATTTTTCTTAAATTAGAAGCAATTCCTCTGTAGCAACAACAAAGAATCCAACACTATACAATTCACAATTAGGCAGTAAAATATCCAAGACACAGAGTTGCTCTTAAAGGCACATACTAGTTTTGTCTTTAGATATACCTAGAATGAAGATAGCCCTGGAGTCCTTGTTGCTTGGGCACCCAGACATCTGATGCTGGTATTAGGGGTTTTTATTTAACACTAAGGTATTCAAGGAAATGTATTACTAACATAAACACCTATCAACTAAAAGAGCTGTCTATACTTTATAGGGCAATTATGAAGGATGATCAAACCTTTTGCATATCAAATTAGAACTCCTGAAGATCTCCCTCAAGAAAATCCATATTTCTAATGACCTGCAAGCCACAGATCAGTAATGCCATTGTTCTTGCTTTTTGAAAAAGCTCAAAGCACAAAGAGTGCCTCAGCAGAAGTGTTTGTTCTACATTAGCATCAATAAAGCAACCACGTTGCTCTTGGGTCTCTTTAACGCACATCCACACAAAGGAGCTGAGATAAAGCAGGAATTCAGCAAACAAGAAAAATGAAATAAAACGCCCCTAACGTTTAAGGCTCCTAGGTGTGCGATGACATAATAAGGGGGGGGGGAGAGCACTGTGGGGACTATTCGTTTTTGCAAGAGGGGGAAGCAAAACACCGTTAAAGAAAAGCCAGATAAACAACGCCCAAGATTGAAGAGGAAGGAACTGGGTGGAGAAAAGCACCCCACCGCTGTCCCTCAGTGGGGCGGGGCCATCGGGAGCCAGCAACCCCCATAACTAAAGAGAACAGGTTTAAAAAAAAAAGGGAGGGGAATGGGAGGAGAAAGGGCGGAAAGGAAGCCCCGCCCTCCCCACGCGCCGCTCTCGAACGCACCGAATTCAAACTGAAAGAGCAAGAGCGCGCGCGCGCGCTAACCCCCTTCGGAGGGGGGGTGTTTTTGCAACGGTAACATCCGGGCACCCGCCGCTCGGGCTCCCCTCCCTGTTCCCCCCCCCGCTCCCCTATGGAGCCCTCACCCCCCCACCCCTTTCGACCCGCCAAAAGAGCTCGAGCGGGACGAGCTCTTTGATTTTGCCTTCTGGAACCTCAGCCTGCGGAGGAGGGGGGGGACTCTCTCTTTTCGGTTATCGCAAACCTCCCCCCCAACACCACCCTTTTTCGCTCAAGCGTTTCTCTCCCCCACCCTCCCCCCGGGCGGACGGAGACGGCGCGCGCCAGGCGGGTGTTGTCTCGGGCGCCCCCTCCCTTCCAAAGCTCGCCAGCGCGCGCGGCACGGCGGCGACCCCCCCGCTTTTCCACCTTCCCGCCGCCGCCGCCCCTTCTCTTCGAACAATGGATCAAAGCGCTCCGCTTCTGTCAAACCGAGGAGGGGCCGGGAGAAAGAGCGGGAGAGCCCAGCCGGCGGGGCTTGCAGGTCTGAGGGAACGGCGCCGGAGCAGTCACCTGTTCCGTGCGGGGCAGAAGGAGGCGAAGAAGCCGAGCGTCCCAAGTATCGCAGCGGCCCTTCGTCGACGTCGCGCCCCGTTTTTTCTCTCTCCCGCAACCCCAAGTCTCCGCGAAGACAAGAGCCCCGCCGAAGTGGATTGAGCCGCCCGAGACAAAAGCGGCTTTGTGCGGAGACCTCGCCCCAGCCGCCCATGCCCCACGGGGATCCGCTTTGCTTCGCTCCTCGCCAAGGCGGACTCGCCCGCCGGAGCCACACCGCCCGCGCCCTACCTCGCTTCGCCTCGACCCACCTGCTGCCGTCACCACACACACACACGGACTCCGCGCCTAACTGCCCTGCCCGCTCCTCAAAAGCGCCAAACAAAGGCACGTGACCCGCCCCTGACACGCCCCTCTATTGGTTGAGGCGGGCGGCACGTGCCGCTCGGCGGGAGGGCGAGGGCGGGAGGGGAAGGGGAAGGCGGGGAGCGTCCCCCTAACCCCATTCACCTTTTTTTTTAATCTAGGTTTGATGGGAAATGTAGTCCTGTGTGTCCTGTCGTTGGCGGCTCCCAGGCCTTTTTACCTTCGCTCAGGGGTGGGAGTGCTTCTGGCTGCTCCTCCTCGTCACGCCCTGAGGAATCAAATCAGCGCTTTAACGCTCAGCAAGCTTTGCCCGTGGGGCCATTGCAAATTGTTAACGTTGGAATGGGCGTTTGCGAAGCGTGTTAGCCTTAAGTGGGTAGGCCAAGGGGCTTCAAACTTGAGCAAGTTCAAGGCTTGTGGACTTCAACTCTCAGAATTCCTGAGCTAACATAACTGGAGGGGGAATTCTGGGAGTTGAAGTCCACAAGTCAAGTTTGAGGACCCCTGAGGTAAGCGATTCAGCGATTCAGCCAGGGCAGAGCAGGCTCTAGGGCAGCACCCCCCCCCCGCAAACTTGGCAACTTTAAGACTTGTGGACTTCAACTCCTCTTTGTTCCACCTCTCAGTTTCTATCTCCTTGGGCAAGCTGGGGGTGGCCTCAATCAGACTCTTGCCTGCTTCACACAGTAATGCAATGCATGACTGGGAGGGGGTTCACTTCGCTTCCTCCAAGTTTTGGCGCTTCCATATGGGACTGAAGGAGTAGATTTCTTTGGGAAGTGGGGGGCCACACCCTCCACAGCCTATTGGGGCAGGTCCTGACTGTTTATGTCAGTGTTTCTCAATCAGGCCATCATGGACTTCGCTTCCCAGAGTTGGCCAAGGTTGAGAAATGTTTGTTCAATTTCAGCCCTTCACAGTCAGTCTGCACTCTATGAGTTGCAGCCAGCAATATAGGGTAGTTCTGGACTTGGTTGTTGTTAGTTGCGAAGTCATGTCCAACCCGTCGTGACCCCATGGACAATGTTCCTCCAGGCCTTCCTGTCCTCTACCATCCTCCGGAGTCCATTTAAGCTCACTCCGATTGCTTCAGTGACTCCATCCAGCCACCTCCTTCTCCGCTGTCCTCTTCTTTTGCCCTCAACCGTTCCCAGCATTAGGCTCTTCTCCAGGGAATCCTTGACTTACAGTCATTCATTTAGTGACCATTCAAAGTTACAACAGCGCTGAAAAGTTTTTCACACTTTAGAATTTAGAACAGAATAGAGCTGGAAGGGATCTTGGAGGTCTTCTAGTGTAGCCCCCTGCTCAATCAGGAGAACTTATGCCATCGTAGACAAGTGACTGTCCAGTCTCTTCTTAAAAACCTCCAGTGGTGGAGCACCCATGATTTCTGGAGGTTAATTGTCCTCACTGATAGGAAGTTTCTCCTTAATTCCAAGTTCTATTGATGACATTGCAGTCCTGTGATCAACATTCAGACATTTGGCAACTGACTCAAATTTCTGAGGGTTGCAATGTCCCAGGGTGATCACCTTTTGCAAACTTCTGACCAAGTCAGTGGGGAAGCCAGATTCACTTAACTGTGTTACTGACATAACAAGTGGAATGGCTTACTTAACAACTGTGGCAAGAAAAGTCTTAAAATGGGACAAAAAAAACTCACTTTAAAAAATGGTTCACCCAGCAACAGAAATTTTGGGCTCAACTGTGGTTGTAGTCAGGAACTACTTGTATACAATTGTTGGAAGAAATATCCTTCTGGGTTCAGTTCCAAGTGGGGAAAAAGACACTGGAAACATGGAGGCTATTTGGAAAGATGGTTTAATTGTGGACAGGATCACATGCCCTGGATGAAGAAAGAAGGAAAAAACAGCTGAGATGCTGAGAGACCCTTAGTTTTATACCCTCTGTTGGGCCCCACCTTAGTGTTTCCTGTTACTGTGTAAGAAATGTATCCCACTGGCTGTCAGACTCCCAGGGATGGGGGTCTTAACTAACTTTGTAGGCTTTGTCTGAACCACATGACTTCACCTGAGTTCCAGGCTTGGTTGAGCCTTGCTGGATGATGATGTAATGAAAAAGGGCTTTGGGCAATTGCTATAGCTTTACCTGAAGATCTTTGTTATGTAAAATATTCTGGTCCAGGCCTTAATGGCCCACCCATTAACAAAGGTGGGGGTGAGCTTTTGCTTCTGAGGTGAGTTTCTGCTTCTGAGTTTCTATTCTTTTTGGGGGAAATATTCTGCCTTTTTAATATTTCCCAGGATATTTCATTTTTCTAGGAGAGGGGTGGGTGCTAACTTCCTACACAATAAACCAGGAGTCTTCAAACTTGGCAACTTTAAGACTTGTGGACTCCAACTCCCAGAATTGCCCAGCCAGCATGACTAGCTGAGGAATTCTGGGAATTGAAGTACACAAGTCTTAAAGTTGCCAAGTTTGGAGACCCCTGCAATAAACTATCACCCACAATATAAGAGTAGTTTTTCAGAGTGGGAGAGTGGCATATAAATTTAATAAATAATAAAATGAAAATGGAGTTCAAAAGATAAAATATGTTAAGTTCCTGCAGGGAAAGTGCAACAAATAAATTACCTTATAGCTGCATTCAAACTTCAAAAACCATAATTTCGTTTAGATTCTTCAAATCTGTATGAATGGTCATTGGCTACACAACAGAATTCACCTCTTATGTGATTAATTAGGTTCACACTTTAGGCTAAGCTGCAATGTGTGAATTCAGTCATTATATGCTTATTTGGAAAGGAAAATTAAGAACCAAGAATCCTCATATATACAAGTCCAATTTGTTAGCAGCTTCAGTGCATGCTAAGCACACTTTTTGTATCATACAAGCAAAGCTGAAATGTGAAATCTGTCAGACATTCTGTCTTGGGCATTATCTATTGTACAGATATAAATTGGTTTAATAGCAACAGAAACAAAAAGCAATAAAGGATTATGTGACACATATTTAAGAGATTATTGTGGTGTAATTTTTTCACTTTTTGAGTTAGAACTAGATGGAATCACACAATGTTTGCAGCACAATAAATATCTTAGATTTAAGATACTCCAAGTTCATCCATATTTGTTCTACAAAAGATTGATGGGACAGCCCCTTGACTTAAATCTCTGTTTCACTTAACCTATGGCACATTTGTTCTATGTTCTTAAATCAAGCATGTTTAGAAATAGTTTTGGTTCATTCTAAGAGCTTTCAAACAGAGAATATCAGAGGATTAGGTTCTGGCACAATGCTGATGCTAGAGAGATTCCTTTGCTGAATGAATTACTTTTAGAGTTCTTTGGATACAATGGCAAAACACATTTGAAAACTGGTTTAAATTTTTCAGTAAGACAAGCTTTAAACCTTTTTCATTACCTTAGCCATATAGGGTAAGAATCTTGTAAGGAGTTGAAATCTAAGACATCTGGGGGAGATCAGATCCAAGTAAATAGTTCTAGACATATATTTTTAACAAATCACTTTAATCTGTTTTTCATCCCACAATCTTTTCGAACACTTCCCTGATTCATAGAATAATAGAGTTGGAAGATACTATTGATGTGATGAGACTCAGATCACAGCATCCTCAACAACTGGCTCAGACAGATCTGTGCTCAGACAGATCCAGCTAAAGCCTCTAATTGATCCCATTCAAAATTGCTCTTGTTTTACAAAGTTTTTCTTAACTTTCAACCGAAATTTGCTTTCCTGTAATTCACAAAGGATAAGGATACTTGGGGGCAAAATAGTATGATTTTTGCATAAAAGCTTAATGAAGATCTGAAAACCACAACCTTCAACATTTTTAGCAACAACTTGGAGGAATCTGAAGATAACACAAATTTGGGTGAAAAATGAAAAGCTCCAGTTTTCCCTTGTGTTACTTGTGTGCATGTTTAAATGTGTTTCACTCCAGGGAGCTTCTGCCTCATTGCATTTCAGCAGGTGCTGACAGAATGTAGATTTGAAATATAGCAAGAAAGTCACACCCTGGAGGTACTCTGCAACTTGGCATCAGGCCCTTCCATGTGTTCTGACTGAATTTCATAAATCTGAGCTAATTGACAGGAAAGTTGTTAGGTTTCATTTTTTTAACATTTATAAAATATTGCTGTGTATGCTTCCAGGAGAAATTGCTTTTAAGAAGATCCAGTTTTGTATCAAAAGGTCCTGACAATTGTCAGCATAAATGGTTCACTACAAGTATAAAGAGAATAAAGTACATATGTCAGGCTTCAAAGGGCAAAACACACTGGCTGTCACTACAGAAAGTGCAACATACAATTTCAACTCTGTTGCGCCACATCCATTAACCTTTTTTTAAAGCTTTTCTTTTTTCAGCACTCTCACACAAAGGTTTAAGCTGAGAATATTTAGTCCTAAAGATTTGGTGCATGTTACTTTAGAACAGGGGTGTCAAACTCCCAGGCTGGATGTGTCACGTACTGGCCACACCCACCCCTGGCTTAGCGAAGGGGGGGAAGTCACGATATGTCACGTGATGACAACGTAACGCCATGAGTTTGACACCCCTGCCTTTTGAATTAAGATTCTGATTGGATTCAATCCCACAAAAATCTATATTGGATATCATGTGTTTAAGCAATTCTACACACCATGCTCAACTAGGTCGCAATAAACTCACTGGTTGTTAAGATCAGTTGCATCGTTCCTTACAAATAAAATGTCACTTATCTAATATATGTGAACATTCAAAAAAATTCTAATGTTGATAATGTATCAAAAATCAATCAATAAAAAGATTACTAATTTTCTTCCAATACTGTACAGATTTATTAGAAAAAATATTTAGTTTTCTAATCATGTGTTTACCTGCATATTTATATATTTCTTCCCAAAGTTTATTATAATCTTGAAACAGGCTCAAAGCAATCCATTAGGAAAAAACCAGATATTCGGAGGGAGCTAATAGTTAGGAAAGGCCAGCAATACAATAAAATTTTGATATAGGTAGTTCTTGATTTACAATCACAGTTGGGACCAGAATTTCTGTTGCTAAGCAACTTGTTGTTAAATAAGCCATGCCCAATTTTACAACCTTTTTTTGCCATGGTTGTTAAGTGAGTTGTTGCAATTGTGTAAGTGAATCACATGATCGTTAAGTGAACCTGGATTCTCTCACTGACTTTGCTTGTTGGAAGCCAGTTGGGAAGTGTCATGCCCTTGGTAGAGTCAGACTCTGAGGGAGAGGAGGAACAGCCTACAGGGAGTGGAGGTGTGGATCCGGAAGTTGAGGAGGAGGTTGGGGAAGGGCAGAGGCCGGCTGGGCAATCAGAGGAAGAACCAGGCCCATCCTCTCTTCATTCTAGGATACACAGGGAGGAATGGAGAAGGCAAAACTTGGCTTATGAGAGAGGAAGTGGCCATGGTCCTCCTCATTGGTTGTAGCTGGGGAGAATAGTATATAAGAGAGATGGTTAAAACACAGCGTTGCCAGAAGCAAAGCATATTTTATCTTGGGCTGAAGTTATCTTGGTTGGCATCCTTCCTACAGACTGTGCCTTGTTATCTCCTTGCAGTTGGTAATTACTTATCCTGGTCATTGTGGAATTTCCTTCATTATAGTTTGTTTTAGTTTTTTATTTCACCTCTATCTGCTCATTAAGTTCGGACTGTATTGCTTTCTTTTGAAGACTATTTTTGAATAAGTTTCATCTCCAACTGAGAATTATTGAACAGTGGGGCTGAGTTGGAGGCATTAAAGGACATTTATTTACGTTTCGGATTTTGTTACATTTGTGTACACTCTGGGTCATCACAGGAAGGTTGCAAATGGTGATTAGGTGATCTACCCCCCCGAACCATGCAATTGTTATAAATACATGCTGGTTGTCAAGTGCACAAATTCTGATCATGTGACCACGGGGATGCGACAGTGGTTGTAAGTGGGAGGACCACTGTTTGTTCAGCGCCACTGTAACTTTGAATGGTCGCTAAAGGTGGTTAGAATGCGGTACTGCAGGGTCCTTCTACTGACTGGCGGCTGCCTGCATTTTAGCAGTTCAAATCTCACCAGGGTCAAGTTGACTTCCTTCCTTGGAAGGGTGGAAGTTAGCCTTCCATCCTTCCAAGGTCGGTAAAATGAGGACCCAGATTGTTGAGAGCAACATGCTGATTCTGTAAACGGCTTGAAGAATGCTGTAAAGCATTATGAAGCAGTATATAAGTCTAAGTACTATTGCTATTATAAGTAAAGGAAAGCCTGCAGATGTCTGAAACTCTTCAGTTCCATGGCGTGCCATCATCAGAGCTAATATCTCACACATCTCTTTTGTGTACCAGGCTGAGTCCATAACTTACATATTCCAAGTGTTTGGACTGAAGCAAGTTAATTGTGCCAATCCTATGGCATTTTAAGACAGCTGTAAATCATCTGTAAATTGTTGGCTCTTAAACTTAGGTTGCATTGAATGAAACAAAAATTTTCCCCAACACACGCATATACATACCTCCAAAGACTGCCTTTTTCTTTGATAATGGGTTATTTATTTTTATCCTATATCAAATACAGCAGACATCTGGATTTCTCACGGACACAAAAAACCCCACACTAATCACATATAAGATTTTTTTTAAAAAAAATTCTTCTCTAGCTCATCCATTGAACTTTATCAAGATTTTTATCTATAACAAAAAAACCCATGCTAAATAGTTTCAGCAAACCCATTCTTTTATTAGGGGAGGCTAATATTGTGACAAACCAGGATAAAACGTTCAAAACACATATTACTTTAAAACCAGGGGATTTTTCTTTCTCTTCCCAATTGGGTGTCTGTTTCCATGGAAACAGCACCCAGCAGCCAAACATTTTTTTTCAGATGAATACGCTGAAATAGATATTTTTCACAAGCAGCTATTTACAGCCAAACTATGTAGTATTTCTAATATGGTTCAGCTGTTTCACCATCTATATCAGGGGTCGCCAACCTTTTGGACCTCAGGGACCACCAAACTCATAATTTTAAATGCCAGGGACCACTAACCGGTTCTGTGGGTGTGGCCTAATTTGTGGGTGTGGCTTGCTCATGTTACTGGCTGGACATGGCTTGTTTGTAAATATTATAAGTATATAAATATTGAATTTTTTATTAAAAAAAGAGCAACTTTTACCCAAAATCAGGCAAAGCAGGCAGGCAGATTGAGTTGCTCACAGAATCACAGATTCATTCAGAGATCTATCTATCTGCCATTGGCTAGCTCAGTCTGTCACATAAAATTTGCTTGCAAGCAAACTCATAAAATTTGCTAGCAAGCAAACTCACAAAATTAACTCACAACACACCATGTATGTAAATATTGAATTTTTTATAAAAAAGAGCAACTTTTATCCAAAATCAGGTAAAGCAGGCAGGCAGATTGAGTTGCTCACTGAATCATTCAGTGATCTATCTATCTGCCATGGGCTAGCTCAGTCTGTCACATAAAATTTGCTTGCCATGAGTCTGCATTGAATAATACGACCTTCAGTCCTAAGGGAGGTTCGGCTGTGCTTAAAAGCAGAGCCAAAGATCTAAAGACTAGCTAGAAAGCAAGAAAACCAACCAGTTCCTGCTTCCTAGCTAATCTAAATCTCCCGGCACAGGTGGGAGCTGATGGTTGGAAAAATAACAATTTAGCAGGAAAGTTTGCAGGGTAAGGAGTGAGTGGGCGGGGAGGGTTCCTGTGGGCCACGTGGGCGGCACAGCCTTGTGTTCCCGAGCAGCCTGGATTAATTGCTTTGGGGGGTACTCTGGGGGTGAGATTTCTCTGCGGCCCACCAAAATTTTCTTGTGGACCACCAGTGGGCCATGGCCCAGCGGTTGGTGACCGCTGATCTATATGACCTCCTATGGCAGAATTCATCGTATTTACTTATTTACTTAAATTTATATTCTGTCTTTCCTTGAGGAGGTCAAAGAAGCTACTAGGGACCCCAAAACAAGGCTGGGCTAAGAGTTAACCTTGTAAACTAGGTTGGGCTAAGAGGGAAAAAAGACTACCCAAAGTCACTCTGTAGGTTGAAGGGGGAATTAAATTTAGATCAAGCCTATAATCACCATGCTGTATTGGCTATCTGTAAGTATCTTGGGTGGTTTGTACTATGAACTGGCTAACTTATTTTGTACCATGCTTTGTTAACTAACTAACAGTGGCAATGCATACATAATGCACTAAACTACAAATAAATCACATTAGCATGATGGTTGAACCAAACCAATGTTTATAGGACAAAGCACCTGAGTCCCCCCAAACTCTGCCGGAGCCCAAAGCAATCTACTAATTTCCATAAAATTCTTTCCACCCTTATAGAGGGCCAGACAATTAGATAAATAAGGTATTGTCCTTAGGTGTCACATCAAGAAGAGTGAGACTTGCTCTTAAACATAACTTGGAATTGAGATTAAAATTTTAATGATAGCATAATAATGACATAATATGATACGGAAAGTTGATTAATACAATATGAATGTAAAGTTAAGAGGAAAAGATTATAGATATTGTGCACATGATACATGTACCAAACCGACACACTGTACAATTGAAAGGAGGTTTTATTTGTTGTTTTGTATGTTTGTTATAAACAAAAAATAAAAAACTTTTATTAGAAAAAAAAGAAAAAGAGTGGTCAACTTATTTTCCAAAGTACTAGAAGGCGAGTCAAGAAACAATGGATGGAAACTAATTAAGGAGAGAACTAACCTAGAACTAAGGAGGAATTTCCTAAGAGTGAGAATAATTAACCAGCGGAAGGGCTTGCCTTCAGTTGTTGTGGGGGCTCCATCACTGGAAGCCTTTAAGAAAAGACTGTCCAGCCATTTGTCTGGAATGGTATGGGGGTCTCCTGTCTGAGCAGAGAATCGAAGACCTCCAAAGCCCCTTCCAACTCTGTTATTCCATTATCTGTTACCAAATGCTGAAGAACAATGAGTAAGGATGAAGGGTGGAGACACTCAGATCAGAGTATTAGTACATCTAGAACAGGGCTGTCAAACTCCTGGCCCGTGGGCTGGATGCGTCATGTGCTGGCCATCACCATGCCCACGCCCCGTTTAGCAAAGGGGGAAAAAGTCCTGATACATCACAAGACGCCAGCGTGATGACGTGAGTTTGACATCCCTGATCTAAAATTAGTTCTACTTCTTAAATTAACTTTCCATTAATCTTATTTTCAGTAATAATCTGTGATTTTCTATGACGTTGCTACTATTGAAAAATCAAAATCAAGTTCCAGTTCACTTGGTTTCTCTATATTAGGGACTTCAATTTTAATTTTTTTTCTTGGGTTTGCACTGGAGTGTTCTTTAGCAAGTAAGGATGATGGGTCAGCTGAATTTGATTTATGTTGATATGAATGCTCTCCATTTTTTAAAGCATTTTTCCTATTGCATTACAAATTATAATTGGATATTAACTTCCAGAGGGCATCTGGAAAAGCCATATGAGATATTGTCTTGTTCCTCTGACTTGGGCAACAGATTGTCTTGATGGGACATCACTAGACAGTTATGACCTGATGTGTGGCTGTGACCCCCTATAAACGTTAAGTGAGATGTACAGTATATAGTGGCATTTTTTTCAAAATCTAAGAAATGCAGTTTCTTTTGCAAAGGGTAAAACTAAACTAGTTTCTTTAGCTAATGTTATTCATGATAAGTGGCCTGCTAGATTATTCCTTTTAAGGTTCTGGCACTCTTTTATTCCATTATTTTATTTATTATCCTTTTAAGATTTCTGAAATCAGCCCATAAAACAGTTAAATGGAACTTACAGTGAAAAACTAAATATAATCAATAAAATACAATGCTGCTCCTTTTAACTAGGAGAAGCGGAATTTATTTGTAGTGGAAATTTCCAACACCACCCAACTCAAAAGCAACTCTTGAAATACAAGTTAAAAATGAAACCATAGTATGTTGAACTAAAAAAAAGTGATGATAATAGGGAGATACCGCAAACTAACCCAACTGTCTGGAGCAGGGGTCTCCCACCTTGGCAACTTTCAGCCTGGAGGACTTCAACTCCCAGAATTCCCCAGCCAGCAAGTGAGAAAGGCCAAGAAATAGATCATTTTTTCTCCACAGATTCCCCATAGTTGAGAAACCCAGTCTGCTTCCAGAGAGACTTCAACAGTCATTGAGGCTGGATTGTACACACAAACTAAGCTAAACAAGCTTCACACAGTGGCTTAGACAATGTGTGAAGCAGGCTGATGGTTTAAGTCAGGGGTCTCCCACCTTGGCAACTTTAAGCCAGGAGGACCTCAACTCCCAAAGCTGGCTGGGGAATTCTGGGAGTTGAAGTCCTCCAAGCTTAAAGTTGCCGAGGTTGGAGACCCCTGGTCTGGAGGAAAATCCAGATCTCCAAGACTGGTTTAAGGGAAGGGAGATGAGAGCTGTGTGAACTTTCATAGGATAGCATTCCAAAGGGCAGGCACTGCTTCCTAAGTCCCACCAGGCAGCATCACATGAGAGATGGAATGTGAAGCAATCTTGCTCTTTAATCTTACAAGACAAGTAGAAATAACCAACCTCTACAGCATAAAGGACTTTATAGATGACAACCAGCACCCTGAAAGGCACCTAACTTCTCACCAATATCCAGTGCAGCTTGTGTGTGTAAGAGAAGTGCTACTTGGACCTACTGAGGTATCTGTAATACTAAGGTGATGTCAACCCTTCAAGTAGATTGGACTAAGAAAGTCATGTCATAAGAAGCCAGTACTCCTTTTATCGTAACAGTTGTAGTGACACAATCTTGCAGATGTGAATGCACTTCATCCCTCCACTCTCTTTGTGTGAATTAGAGAGGGGCTTGTCTGATTTATTTATTCACATTACAGGTAAGTCCTTGACTTACGACCACAATTGAGCCCAAAATTCCTCTTGCTAAGTGAGACATTTGTTAACTGGGTTTTGCCTTTCTTGCTGCAGTTGTTAAGTTGAATCACTGCAATTGTTAACTTAGTAACACGGTTGTTCAGTGAATCTGTCTTCCCGCTGACTTTGCTTGTCAGAAGGTCTCAAAAGGTGACCATGTGACCCTGGGACACTGCAACCATCATGAATATGAGTCAGTTGCCGAGCGTTGTGAGTTTTGATCACGTGACCATGGGGATGCTGCAATACTTGTAAGTGTGAAAAACAGGAATAAGTCACTTTTTTCGGCGCCATTGTAACTTTGAACAGTCACTAAATGAACTGTAAGTTGAAGACTACCTG
Organism: Naja naja; assembly: GCA_009733165.1. NCBI lineage: Eukaryota > Metazoa > Chordata > Lepidosauria > Squamata > Elapidae > Naja > Naja naja. The sequence goes on from CM019160.1 coordinate 10,242,499, forward strand.
TACTTTCTTGGCCATGGCAGGGGGCCTTTTACCTGATTGCCTAGGTAGCAGCTCTTCCTTCTATCTTTCAAGGCCCCTTCTCTCTGTCCTCTACATCAGGGGTCCCCGATCCCCAATCTGTGAACCGGTAGAGGTCTGTGGCATGCCAGAAACTGGGCCGTGCAAACAAGCGAAGCCCCATCCTCAGCACATGAAACCACAACCCCCTGGTCCACAGAAAAACTTCTTTCCACGGAACCGGTCCCTGGTGCCCAAAAGATTGGGGGCTGCTGCTTTACATCCAAGGGCATCCCTTAAGAAGTTTGACGTAATTATAAAGTATTTTCGAAAGTGAAGAACAAGAATGGGATCTCCCATCATGCGTGCTCTGCATTGATAAACCCTTATTTAACCGTGATGTCCAGAAGGTCTGCAGTGTTGAAGGCGAAAGACTTTTCTGGTTGTTCTCTGATTCCTCTTCTCTCCTACTTTTGGTGATACCATTTTCCTTACCCAGTCTAGGAAGGCATTAAAATTGTTATATGGGGTCTACCACACCACAGTCTTCCTGTGATGACCCGGAGTGTAACACAAACGTAACAAAATTCAAAACATAAATAAATGTCCTTTAATGCCTCCAACTCGGCCCCACTGTTCAATAATTCTCAGCTGGAGATAAAACATTCAAAAATAGTCTTCAAAAGAAAGCAATACAGTCTGAACTTAATGAGCAGATAAAGGTGAAATAAAAAACCAAAACAAACTATAAAAACACGAAATTCCACAACGGACCAGGATAAGTAATTACCAACTGCAAGGAGATAAGAAGGCACAGTCTGTAGGAAGGATGCCAACCAAGATAACTTCAACCCAAGATAAAACACACTTTGCTTCTGGCAACTCTGTGTTTTAACCGTCTCTCTTATATACTGTTCTCCCCAGCTGCAACCAATGAAGAGGACCATGGCCGCTTCCTCTCTCATAAGCCAAGCCTTCTCCGTTCCTCCCTGCATGTGCTAGGATGAAGAGGGGATGGGCCTGGTTCTTCCTCTGATTGCCCAGTCGGCCTCTGCCCTTCCCCAACCTCCTCCCCAACTTCCGGAGCCACACCTCCACTCCCTGTCGGCTGTTCTTCCTCTCCCTCAGAGTCCAACTCTAACAAGGGCATGACACTTCCTACTGTTCTCTTATAGTCAAACAGCTGCTCTAATAGTCAAATAGAAAGTGGGTATCTATCCCCTCTCCACAATGACATGAAACATATTAATTAGTTGTTGCAAAGTATGAGTGTTGGTTTCTTCACCTTGGATCTAGACTAGAGACCTGCTGTTTTCCAACAACCCACCACATAGCCACGCAAAACAGACAAGCTATGAAATATTCAACACTGGAGGAAAAAGCGTGTTCCGACAAGGCATTTGCTGTGAAACTAAAATAGAAGAGTCTAAAGAGATTAGGTGAAGCACTAAAAAAAAATTCCCTAGTCCCTAATTAGACACAAAAAAGTAAGCTCAGGCCTAACAAGCTGTGAAAGTCCTTTGTATTATTAATAGCTCCTTCTGATGAGATGGTTAAATGTTTATTTCTGGACCAAGCCTGCCTTGTCTCAAAGAAATGAATTGCCTTCACAAGGACTCCCTCTTAGGTAGTATGCCTTGTAAGGAAGATCATTTGCAATATCGATCTGTGGTTGTAGGAATTAATGGGTCAATCCTGGTGCTTGAGTTCAAAGAAATCTTAGACATTCTTTTGCTTTTGAGTAACAGAATGCTTTTGAGGGGGTCAATCCTACAATTTGTGTGATACTTTCTATGATCTTGGTAGGGAGGACTATGAACATCATAGAAAGCCAACAGGGGAGGACTTAACCTTGGCCATTTTAAAACAGGTAGGCTTTAACTCCCTTTAACTCCCACAATTCTCTCTGACTGGGTAATTCTGCAAGTTGAAGTCTACCTGTCTTAAAATTGCCAAAGTTGAGAAACATTGGATGGGAATGTAATACAGGACAAGTGCTTTTTCTCCCTAATTGGCTAATAGCTAAAGAGTTACATTCTAAACATGGATGCCGGGGCTAAGGCCTTATTGAATGATCTTTGGTAGCTAATGGTTACTGTTATGTATGTAGGTTTGAATGTTATTGGTTTATTTGAACTGTTCTTGGAAAATGTCAAATGGTATTGGTTTAAATAGTGCGGGAAGAAACCCTGCACTCCCATTGGCTGGCAACCAAGGCTGCAGGCTATAAGAGGCAGCCGTAGCCAAGCCAAGACGGGTCCATTCAAGCTGTAGTCACTTAATAAACTCTTTGCTGGAACTCCTCGCGTCTGACTCTTCATGCAGACTTAACACTGGCGACGAAGGTGGGATTTCCCTGAAGAGAAGACGACGCGATGAACAAGCAACAGAGCAAGATGGCTGCGCTGAACACCCCCAGCCCCGTTCGATCCGGCGGCGGAAGACTGGGAATCATATGCGGATCGCTTCCAGATGTACCTGGAAGGAACGACCTCGCCGACATCACCGAGAGACGGAAGAGGGCGGTATTTCTCACACACTGCGGTCTGGCAGTCTTCAAAATGGCGAAGGCGTTAGCGGGAGCTGCAGAGCTGAAGGTAATGGAATGGCCTGATTTAGAGAAACTTTTAAGAGCCCATTATGCCCCACAAGTATCGTGCCTCATTAAGAGACACAAATTTTACCTTCGGGATCAAGGGGAAAGCGAGAATGTTAATGACTTCGTGGCAAGTTTAAGGGACATTGGGGGTGCTTGTGATTTTACCAACTTAGAAGAGGCCATGCGTGATCGGTTTGTTTTAGGCCTCAAAGATAAGGTCTTACAAAGCAAACTGTTAATGAAACCTAAGATCACGTTTAAAGAGGCCATTGAAGAAGCTGTTTCAGCGGAAGCCACCAAGTCCTCAGCAGCGGCCATGAAAAGATTAACAAGGCCTCAAGCCAGGCCTCAAGCCATTCTGATGGGGAAAAATCCACAACAGCCCATTGAACAAATAGACTCTGATTCAGATTGCAGTGAGGCAGAGGAGGGATTTTAGACTCAGAATGGAGAAGAAGAGAAAAGACTCTGGGAAAAACAGGCAAGGTTTCTATTGCAGAGGCTGTGGGGGCACCCCGCACTGAATGCAAGTTCTTTGACTCCATCTGCCTACGTTATGAGAAACGGGGTCACATAGCCAGAGTCTGCAAATCATCCAGAACTCCACCGATTAGGAAAAAATTTCCTGACAAAGACTTTAAGCCCAACAATTTCCTTGAAAAGATGGGGAAATTCAGAAGCAAATGGCAAGAATGAAACTCACCAAACAATCACTATTGGTCATTCTTCACCCTTAAAAAGCAGAAAAGTACATGTGAAGGTGTTTATTGAAGGAAGGCCTTGCCAAATGGAAGTGGACTCAGGCTCTTATTTATCTATGGTGTCATGGGACACTATCCACAGACTCCTTCCCAACATTCAGAAGAAGCATTTCCAGAAGCAAGCACTGACTCTTAAAGACTACCAAGGGAACAAGATTCCAGTAGTTGGAGCAAGAGATTTCAACGTGCAGTTTAAAGGCCACACCAAACGTTTGCCTCTGACCATCGTGGACAAGGATCGCCCAAGCTTGCTGGGACTTGAGTGGTTCAAGCCACTAGGCATCGAGGTGACTGGCATCAATCACGTGAGCAGCTCTGAATGGGAGGAGTCCTTGAAGTCTGAGTTTCCAGAGGTCTTCAGCGAAGGACTGGGCAAGTATATGGGGACCCCTATTGCTTTCAGCCTAGACCCCAAGGTGCCCCAATTTGTTTAAAGCCCAGGAGGGTCCCATTTGCTTTAAAGGAAAAAATTGATGCACAATTAGATAAACTTATTGCTCAAGGGGTTTTAGAGCCTACTGACCACTCCAGATGGGAAACACCCATAGTCACACCAGTCAAGGCTGATGGGTCAGTGAGAATCTGTGGTGACTATAAGGGGTCACTTAACCATGCTGCAGCAGAGCATATCCAGTACCAGTTGTGCATCATCTGCTCCATTCCCTTGGCAGGGGTACAGTATTTGCCAAACTGGACTTGGCTCAGGCATATCAACAATTAACAGTTGATGATGCCACTGCAGAGGCCCAAACAATTGTGACTCATAGAGGTGCTTTCAAATGTAAAAGACTACAATTTGGAGTAAGCGTGGCACCTGGCATTTTCAAAGCCTTATGGAAAGAATGTTGCAAGGACTGCCAGGGGTAGTGCCTTACTTTGATGATGTGTTAATCTCTGCTGAAAATGACACTCAGCTTCAAGAGAGACTCAGAGAAGTCCTTACCAGATTCAGAAAAGCGGGTTTAAAAGTCAAGGAAGACAAATGCACACTCAAAACAGACAGAGTTGAGTTCCTGGGGTACATGATTGACAAGCATGGCATCCACCCTACTGATGCCAAGGTTAAAGCAATCAAGGAAGCCCCTAAACCTAGATGCAAGACAGACTTACAAGCCTTCCTTGGACTTATTAACTTTTATCACATGTTTCTACCTCACAAAGCATCCATTGCTGAACCTTTACATCGCCTGCTTGATAAGAAGGCTGTTTGGATCTGGGGAGGAAGGAACAATCAGCATTAACAGTATTAAGAGACTAATCACATCTGATGCTGTATTGATACAATTCTCTGAGAATTTGCCTGTTATTCTGACTTGTGATGCATCCCCTTTTGGAGTGGGGGGTTTGAGTCACAGGCTTCCCAGTGGAAGGAAGCCTCTATTGCATTTACTCTCGCACTTTGTCCAAAGCAGAGAGGAATTATAGCCAACTGGACAAGGAGGCATTAGCAGTTGTTGCAGCTGTTAAGAAATTTCATGAATATCTGTATGGCAGGTCATTCACCATTGTTACAGATCACAAACCTTTATTAGGCATTGTGGCAGGAGACAAACCTACACCTAATATCCTGTCACCAAGAATGCTGAGATGGACTGAATTTCTTGCAGCCTATTCATACAAACTGATTCACAGGCCTGGCAAGAACATTGGACATGCTGATGCACTGAGTCGTTGCCCACTACCTTGCCACAAGGAGGACTTTGAACTTGAAACACACACCTTTTTCCTAGAGACTGTTGCTAAGCTTCCAGTCCATGCTGCTGAGATTGCCAGAGAGACTGCCAAAGATGCTGTGTTGGCACCTGTTATAGGCTGGATTAAGAAAGGTTGGCCTCTTCAAGATCTACCTCACCTTGCCCAACCTTTTAAGTCCAGGCAAACTGAATTATCTGTATTAAGAGGATGTATTTTGTGGGGTAACAGGGTGGTTATTCCTGCAAAACTGCAAAGGGAGGTTTTGGAAATGTTACATGAGGGTCATCCTGGGATTGTAAGGATGAAAGGATTGGCCAGGAGTTATGTATGGTGGCCAGGTATTGACAAAATGGTTGAAAACTGGGTAGCATCTTGTCCCAATTGCCAGGTAGTCAGGCCTGCTCCACCTCACGCCCCCACACAGGAATGGGAATGTCCTAGGGGCCCATGGTCTAGGATCCACATTGATTTCGCAGGCCCTACGAGAGGGCACACTTTTCTAGTTATAGTAGATGCATATTCCAAATGGCTAGAGGTAATTCCCATGACATCCACTACAACTGAGGCTGTCATCAAGCAGCTCAGAAAATTGTTTGTAACCCATGGGTTACCAGATGTCCTTGTCTCTGACAATGGCCCTCAATTCACATCTAACATTTTGAATCCTTTCTAGCACAACAGGGTATCAGACATGCCCTCACTGCCCCTGGGCACCCCGACTAATGGCGGGCTGAAGCGTATGGTACGCTTTACCAAAGAGAAGCTTCAGCAGCTGGGTCCTGGGGATATCACTGAGAAGCTTGAAAAACTTCTTAGTGTTCAACACATCACTCCTAGCCCATCAAATAACTTGCCCCCAGCAGAGTTGTTGATGGGTAGGAAACTTAGGTCTTCCCTTGACTGCCTTCATCCCACTTACGCACCCGCACCACTGGATTCCACTTCCAAAGTTCGTTCTTTCAGTGTGGGAGATTCTGTATATGCTAAGAACCTTATAGGTGAACCTTTGTGGATTCCTGCTGAAATAACTCACATCACTGGCCCTTGTTCTTACAGGGTACAAACAGAGGATGGCCTCCTCTGGAGCAGGCACATTGACCAACTTAGATCCAGGTTCCCTCAGGAACATCGCCCCTGTCTCTCTCTGGGTCCCTCATCTGATGGTCATGTCTTTCAAATGGATCAAAGGGGATGTCTCTATTAGCATCTAAACATTACAGAAAAATAGATGTTTGGAACAGGAGGCATGCACCTTGTAGTCAACCATCCTTGTGCTAAAAAAGCCAAAAGAGCTGGCAGGTTTGATTTTGAGCTGAGAGTTTTTCCCCTGAACTATGCATAAATTTAACTTCATCCTTTATACAGAACTGATGGGTTTTTTTTCATGAGAAGCTGCAGCAGAAAAACAACCCATATTTTCATCTGCAGTAACCTTTTAAGAGTATGGAGGCCTCTGTTCTCCATATTTTTTGCCTGCAAATGTCCACAGGGTAGGTTAAAAAGTCAAAAAAATGCCTGTGGCTGCACAATCAAAGCCTTGCTCCTATTTAACAAGTAAAAAAGAGTGAGGTTTTGGTTGTGCAGTTGCAGCAACCATCTTGACTTTTTTGACCCTAACCCTCTCTGTTTACATGCCTCTCCTTGGCTCTTTATGTTTTCATAATAAATACAAATTTAGTGGTTGAATATCACAATTTCCTTGGCCACCTTTGATAAAAGTTTATCTCTTCTTTTCTCGCTGCTACATTGTTCCATGTTATTTCTTTTATGTCTTTGTTATGATTTGATTTCTTTATTTTTATTTTATCAAATCTACCTCCTAACATGGAATCTGGGTGGCAAATAGAGTTAAAATTCAATTAAAAGAAACCATTACTTATTAGTTCCGTTTTCCGTTAAAAACAGACAAACCCAAGATTGTCTTACAAGGCACCGTAACATGGTTGGATTTGTAAGTCATTTCCCTATCAAATTCTGCATTACTACTTCAGCAATGTGTTTAGCACAGAATGCAAGCAAAATATTTCAAATAAAGACAAAGTACGTGTGCACAGCCCTGGAAAAAAGGCAATTACGTTCCATGCATAGGAACATGAAAAATAAGACAAGCTGTAGTATACATGTAATCCTTTAAGCAGCAGCTAAAAATTTCCATGTCCTTCAAGCATTAATTTCTGGATGCATGAAGTACATTCTAAAAAAAATATGCAATTATTTTCCATGAGCCTACATAGCATTAAATCAAAGCAAGGAATCTGGATTAATACAAAGCAGGCACCTTTCTCCAACATCCAAGTATTTATAAACACTATCAAAGCCTTCAGAACAATCCCTTGGGTTTTGAGCTTTGTCAGGCATATGTCATTGGCTGTTACACAGTTTCTGAAACAGGCATTTACATTTCCTATAAAGCATCTTACTCTTTGAACCTAATTTTAACTTCCGTCTTAGTTCTGTGGCTGGGGAAATATTTTATTTTTCGCTCACCAAAGGCTGTGAGTAAGAATGAGTGACTTCACCTAAAGAGACAGAATAGTCTGCCCTTTTACATGTTTAGCAAGCTGATTTTTTTAGCAGAAATAAAATAGGTGTATTAAGGTTATTTGAGGCTACTGCTGCTGTCCTACTTACTTTCACACACACAAAAAAGACGATGAAGCAGAAAACCACGTTAGCATCTGGGGTTGTTTTACCAACTCATTTTGGAAAGGAACTGTAAAGATCTGGAGGGGGGCTTGAGGTGACCTGCCCCCAGCCTAAATTTATACTATGCAATTATTTTTGTCTTTTCCATGGGAAATATTTAATGCATCATGGTTTTCCAGCATTTCTTGTACTTTTATTTCCTAACACTAAGTGATAAAGTATTCAGACGTGATTCTGGTGTATAAGGACAGCTTTTATTCAGCATCATTGTTCAAAACATTATCAGCAGAGTGCTTTCTTATTATACAAACCAGAAATGTTTTTCCTTCTTGCTGTTTAAAATGGCTTAGACGATTTTTTAAAAGCTGATTTTGCACTTGGATAAGAGATAACATTCTAAATGAATAGAATTTACTGAATGGCTAGTAAGGTCATTATCATAAATTTCATAGTGAGGTTGGCTAAACATGTGCTTACTTTAATAACAGTATTGAATTTGAATGTTTATTTTTGATTCTGACAACTGTCTAGGGAATATATATTTCTTACACATCATCTCCTCCTTCTTTCTCTCTCTCTTTCCTAAATTGTTCATAAAATACATACAGCAAAACATTTCAGTTTATAGACATATATTTTGGCATCACTCAGTTTGAGCCCAGTGATATATAAAAAAGTCAAACATCTCTCTTGCTGCCCAAATTGTTACCCAGCAGAGAAAGCCAAGAGATTGTTCATCTATTACTGTTAAAGAAAAACGAGTGTGGATAACAAAAAGAAGTGGGATGAAATTATATTGATGTGAAACATGTGCTATGTTGTCATGCCAGATTTTATGGGGAAGTTGTAAAGTACTATGAAGCGGTATATAAATCTAAGTGCTATTGTAATAGATAGATAGATAGATAGATAGATAGATAGATAGATAGACAGATAGATACCGTGTTTCCCCGAAAATAAGACACTGTCTTATATTTTTTTTGGCTCCCAAAAACACACTAGGTCTTATTTTCGGGGTAGGTCTTATATATTTATGGTGCCAAATAGTGGGTGTGAGTGTGTAGGGGGTGTTTTGGGTGCACGGTTGCTCCCTGAAAAGTCTTCCTGGAACTGGAGATTTACACTAGGTCTTATTTTCGGGGTAGGTCTTATATTAGGGCAGGTTTAGAAAATAGTGCTAGGTCTTACTTTCGGGGTAGGTCTTATTTTCGGGGAAACACGGTAGATAGATAGATAGATAGATAGATAGATAGATAGATAGATAGATAGATACACAGATACACACACGTGTGTGTGTATCCTCTCAAAACATAAAATTTTTCTTCTTCTCTGTCTTAAATTTATTATTTTTATAAAAAGCTGGAAATAACAAAGGTATGATATGGATTTATAGAATTGTATAAGTTCTCTCTATCCCCTCTGTCTCTGTCTTTATATCAATGCATGTGACATAATATGCTTCTATAGGTACAAGGTTGTTCAAGAAATAAGAGATTTTCAACAGGGCATAAGACCAACAAAAACAGCCTACTAAACAGGTCAAGAAATCAGGCACTTTCAAGAGGCAACCCAAGGCAGTGTGTACACAATAAGTTGAAACAAAAACTAGTTACCTTTATTTTAATCCAGCACACTGTTTCCCAAGCTTTGTAATTTCCATCTACATAGATTTTGGCTTATAAAATTATTAACAATAGCCCTACTGGCTAGGGAGTTCTTGGGATTCTTGGGATTTGGGCGTTGGTTTTGAGAGTTGGTCCACCGATTTAAAAATGTGTTAAGGTTGTGAAACCTTGCCTGGAGGCAAAGTTGTTCACAGTCCAAGTCTTATTTAAACTTTAAGAACTGTAGGAGTACATATATATTATACTGAGCCAGAATCTGATAAGCTTGGTTTCAACGGAGTATAGCTTTCCCCAAATTGGAGATGCTCCAGTTGTATGGAATTCCAGCTCCAGAATTCTCCACAATGGCCTTGTTGGCTAGGGCATCTAGGAGTTTGAAGTCCACATGCCCAATTGGCCCTCAGCTTGGAGAAAATTAACTGCTTGTGACACTCACTTTTGGATTAGTTAAAAATGACAGGAGTTACTGTGATGTGTAACTCTACTGCACAAAAAAAAGAGCAAGTCAACACTGTAATTGTGGTTCAATACTTTGAACCACAATTATGAATGAAAGGCGTACAATTCTCTCCAGTCACCATCTTCCCGCATGTGGGAAAATACGCTGGATTTTTTAGGTCCATGTAAATTGTTCCTAAGTTTCCATTTATTCATATAAATCAAGATATGCAAAGATTATGCAAATCCATGCTAAGTTTTATCACTGTTTGGAGATGCCCTTGATTTCTTGGGAAATGACCTATTTATGGACCCTAAGATACCCATTGGTCATTTGGCCTGCAAGCTGCAAGTTGCATCAGGAAATCTGATGTCTGACATTGTCCGTCTGAGGCAGATCCATGCCATCTGATCCATCTGTGGGTACAGTCTGTCATGGCCATCTTGGAGCCTCCTCTTACAGCTGCTCTCTGTCTCCATGGCAACAAGGGCAAGGGCCTTTCTAATGGGGTTTGTAGATAGGCCTCAGACTCTAGTAGCCCTTTTCCCCCAGATCAGCTTTTGTTGGTTTCTGTCAACAGACACTAAGAGCCAGGTCACTGAATGTTTAATTTCTATTAAAAAGAGCAAAACTGTAAACTAAGGGATGTTCTTCTGTTCTTTGTTGTATTTTGCTACCTTGGCAAAATCAATGTGCTAAACAAACTGCAGATGCAGTTGACTCAAATTAAGTGCTGGCTTCTTCATCTTGCTTCAGTTGTGGTATTTTGCTCAGAAATGGAGACTGGATACTTATGACAAAGGAAAAAGACAGAGGAGACGTTTGTGAAAAACAATTATATTTTTAAAAATGGTACTATCCCAAGGCAATAGAACTGCCTTCTTATTCAATAGTGTAACAGAATGTCCTTCAGCTGAATGTAGCTGTGAAATAAAACCAGAAGATCTTATGACAAACTCAGGAACCTTCAACAACTCAACAGTTCAACTCTGAGCTAAATTATATTCTCTACTCTTTGATCTAGCAATCATCAGATTAGTATTTCCATATTTGTTTTGAATTACAAATCCCAAATGCACAATTTTAGAGTGACAGTAATTATGACTGGGCTCACATCTATTATCTATCTATCTATCTATCTATCTATCTATCTATCTATCTATCATCTCTCTCTCTCTCTCTCTCTCTCTCATCTATCTATCTCTATGTATCTTCAGATTATGTGTCTGAATGGTCTAACAGTTGGCAACTCCAATTATCTCTGTCTCAAATATCTCAATGCTCTGTCCTACACATTGGAAAAAAATCTATATACCAAATACAATCTAGGTGGATATGACCTTGTTGATGACCCTCACTTTGTCAAGGACCTTGGAGTTCTCATATCGAATGATCTAAGTGCCAAAGCTCACTGCAACCGTATTGCCAAAAAGGCTTTAAGAGTTGTAAATTTAATTTTACGAAGCTTCTCCTCTGGTAATACTGTTTTGCTAACTAGGGCATTCAAAACCTTTGCTAGACCAATACTTGAATTCAGCTCTGCTGTCTGGAATCCGCACTGTATATCTGACATAAATACAATTGAGCGAGTCCAGAAGTATTTTACCAGAAGAGTACTACATGCCTCTGTTCACAACAGAATACTCTACAGCACCAGACTTGAGATTCTTGGCTTAGCTCTACGTGGACTATGATTAGACTTAAGCATAGTACATAAAATCATATGTTACAACATCTTACCAGTTAATGAATATTTCAGCTTTAACAACAACACCAGAGTGCACAACAGATATAAACTAAATGTAAACCACTCCAAACTCGATTGCAGGAAGTATGATTTCAGCAACAGAGTGGTCAATGTCTGGAACTCACTACCTGATTCTGTTGTTACCTGCTCAAACCCCCACTCCTTTACCCGCAGACTAACCTCTATTGACCTCACCCCATTCCTAAAAGGCCTGCAAGGGGCGTGCATAAGCGCACAATCGTGCCTATCATCCCTGTCCTATCGTCCCCAATTATTAGTTCCTATTTCTTGTATTTAAACTTAGGTTTATTCTTGTTTCTGTTATATTGTAAGCTTTTGACAAATAAAATAAATAAATAAATAAAATATCTATCTATATTTATTATCTATCTATCATCTATCTATCTATCTATCTATCTATCTATCTATCTATCTATCTATCTATCTATCTATCTATCCTATTTCTAAACTGCCCATCAAATTGTGACTTCCCTTGGTTTGTTGAGTTCAAAAGCCATGTAGGTGTTGCTCAGCGATATTTGAAGAGTTGCAAATTCTTCACTGAACAACTTCAATATTTGGAGAGCTGCACGTTCTCCATTAGTGAGTCAGCTACACCTCTGTTACATACTTTCATCAAGGTGATTCCAAAAGAATTGGAAGCTGGCTATGGCTCAGTTGATCCTTGAGCAACTGGGAAAAGTAGATTCAGATCTCAAGGCAAGTTTGAGCCTGTATATCTGGATTTCTGCAACACACCACAGTGAAAACATTGTCCTTCCTTTTGCCCAAGGGACTACATCAAGTTCATCTCACCAAGACAGATGGCTTTCGGTGATCAAACTAATGGTGTGTATAGTCTCCAGTGTATGACAAAAGGAGCCCCTTTCTAGACTGGGAAGATGGCACTTGCTTGATTTTAATCTTTCAAATGGCAATTGTATGAATTATTTCTGATCCCTCTTTTAATGGACTGACTCCAGCTATTCGCAGGAAAGGCTGGTGATGTGTGAAGACCGTAGAGAAGGCAGCCAGCTGCCCTCTCTGGAATTCATGTCACAATTCTGTTTAAGATATCAATTAGCAGAGAAATGAAGGCATTAAAACCTTTTTTGTAACATTATAGGATGCTTCTCCCTCCAAAGCCATTTTAACTTCAAAGGATTCAGCAGGATCCCAACATAACTTGCTTTTCCAAGTGAAGATATCAACATGCACATTTCATTATAAACTAGATCTAGCGGTATTTAATTAGGAACAAACTTTGTTGAATTACAAAAGCATTTACTTCTCAGAAGGAGCATTGGCAGGAGGTCCAGAAAGTCAAGATGGCAGCTGTGGTCAACCCTCTTACCTTTTTTTATGTGGCTCCCACATGTAACAACTAAAAAGAGGGCAGGATTTTGATGGCAAAGCTATTTAATACCCCCACTGGACATCTGCTTTTGAATAGACACAGAAAGGATTCTTTTGTCCCTTCTCAAATCCAAAGCCCTCAAAAGATTCCTTATGTTGAGAGGGAGAGACCCACCACCCCCTTGCATTTTCAGGAATAAATTGGAGCAGCTGTTGCCATGTCCCTTATTTTCAAAGAATGCTGCGCCATTTCGGAATTTCTTGTTGTGCTTCAGAAACACACTTTTATTGAGCTAAATTAGCGCTAAGAAGACCTACTAAAATTAAAACCACAAAATTGGAGGAGATAATTTTGGGCCCCTGGGATCCATCCTTCTGTTTGATGCAGGAGAAATCCAGATACAAGTATCCCAGATCAAGAGCCATCTAGCTTTCACGTGGATCCATCCAGTGAAGGGATCCTGTTCCCTATGCAGCTAGTTGGTTCCACTGTTGAGCAGCACTGCTTAGAATTGAATTTTCATTCAGTCAGAATCCACCTTAATGGGGCTGAAATTAATTGTTAATTAACAATTAATTTATCATGGATAAATTATCATGGATCATGGTGGGGGGGTGAGTGGGGGCCCTGCAGGGCCCCGGGGGGAGAGTGGGAGCGTTGATCTCCAGGGTGGTTGGGTTTGGCAGGGGACAATGAGGCGTGGGGCCATATCATGTAAGGGGAGTGCGCCCCTGATGTCTTCGTGCAGTGGTGCACTCCGACCCCTCTGCCTCTTCCCAATTTCCTGGGGATTTGGGATCTAGGACCCCTGGGCTCTGACTGGTGTACTTTAATGCCAGGTCCATGGCTAATAAGGCAACCCTCCTCCGTGAGGTAATTGAGGAGGAGGCCGCGGACCTGACTTGCATCACTGAGACCTGGGTGGGCCCAGAGGGTGGAATCCCTCTGATTGATTTATGCCCCCCAGGTTTTTGGGTGTTGCACTGGACACGAGCCCAGGGAAGGGGGGGGTGGCTGTTGTTATTCGGGAAACCCTGATTCCAAGGGAGGTCTCTGTTCCAGAGATAGGCGGGTGTGAGGCCCTCCTCTTGAGGTGTGGGCCTGAGAGTCAGGTGGGCTTGCTGCTTGCATACATCTCCCCCAGCTATGTGGCAGCGGCCCTGCCTGGGCTCCTCAACGCCATCTCGGGGGTGGCATTGGAGTTCCCTGAGCTTATTGTTCTGGGTGACTTCAACCTGCCTTCTCTTGGGGTGGCGTCGGGTTTGGCCCAGGAATTCATGGCCTCCATGTCGGCCATGGGCCTGACTCAGGTGATTGATGGCCCGACCCATGAGGGGGGTAACACGCTCGACCTGATTTTTGTCTCGGAGCAATGGCGTAATGATCTGGGGGGTGGTGATTTTACTGTCCATCCCGTTCCATGGTCAGATCATTATCTCCTATGGCTGGTTTTCCACCAAGCTGCCCCACACTGCTGGGATGAGGAACCACCTAGATGGTTCTACCCCAGGCACCTGATGGACCCTGAGAGGTTCCAGGCGGAACTGGGGTCTTTTCCTACATCCCTTGTCCACAGCTCTGCTGAGGCCCTGACGGCTGCCTGGCAACAGGCAGCCGCGGGGGCCCTTGACAGAGTTGTCCCCATGCGTCCCCTTACTCGGCGCAGATCCCGGGTAGCTCCCTGGTATACCGAGGAGCTCCAGGAGATGAAGCACCGTAGAAGGGGCTTAGAGAGCAGGTGAAGATTGACCCGTTCTGGTTCTGACCGAGCCCAGTTAAGAGCCTATATTAGGACTTACCTGGTAGGTGTGAGAGCAGCGAGAAGGGTTTATTTCTCCGCTCTCATAGCATCCACAGATAATCGCCCAGCCACCTTGTTTAGGGTCACCCGCTCCCTCCTACAGCTGGGGGTTGCGGTGGATCCATTGCGGGGTAGAACTGAGGAATTTGGTCAATATCTGCAGGATAAGATCGCTCGGATCCAGGAGGGGTTGAACTCTAGTTTGCAGTGGTCTGATGTTGGAGGTGCAAGTAGTCTGGCCAATGTAATCTGGACTGAGTTCAATCCTGTTTCTGAGGATGAAGTGGACAGGATTATGCGACGACTGAGTTCCACCACGTTTGTTGGACCCGTGTCCTTCCTGGTTGGTATACGCCTCCAGGAAGGTCACGTGCGGCTTGCTTCATTAAGGGAGGGTGCCTTCCCTGCCGCCTTGAAAGAGGCGGTGGTGAGGCCCCTTCTGAAGAAGCCTGCCCTGGACCCAGCTGAATTGAACAACTTTCGTCCGGTCTCCAACCTTCATTTTTTAGCGAAGGTTGTTGAGAGTATGGTGGCTCAGCAGTTTCTGCTTGTCCTGGAGGAAGCAGACTACCTTGATCCGTACCAATCGGGCTTCCGACCCGGTATAGCGGAGGCGGCATTGGTGCACTGGTTGATGATCTCTTGATGGCTCGGGACAGGGGATTCTCCTCTGTCCTGGTCCTGTTAGACCTCTCAGCAGCTTTGATACCATGACCATGGTATCCTGTTGTGGCATCTCGGGGGGCTGGGAGTGGGAGGCACTGTGTTACAGTGATTCTCCTCCTACCTCGGGACATTCCTGTCGGTGTTGGCAGGGGCAGAGGTCGACTCCAAGGGCTCTCACTTGTGGGGTCCCCAGGGGTGGTCCTCTCACCCTCTTGTTCAACATCTACATGAAGCCGCTGGGTGAGATCATCCGTGGCTTTGGGGTGAAGTATCATCAGTATGCTGATGATACGCAGTTGTACATCTCCACCCCAGGCCACATCAGTGATGCCCTCTCTGTGCTATCCCGTTGTCTGGATGCGGTGTGGATCTGGATGGATAGGAACATGCTTCGGCTCAACCTGGCTAAGACAGAGTGGTTGTGCATACCGACATCTCAGTCCAGTCAGGAGATTCCACCTTTGGTCATGGGGGGAGAGGTATTGCCACTCATGGATAGGGCACAGAACCTGGGGGTCCTCCTGGATTCACGGCTCAAGTTGGAGGAGCAGGTGGGAGCCATGGCCAGGGGGGCCTTTGCCCAAGTCCGGCTGGTTCACCAGCTACGCCCATATCTGGACCGAGATGCCCTGCGCACGATCACACAGGCACTTGTCACCTCTCGACTTGACTACTGCAATACTCTCTATTTAGGACTGCCCTTGCATACCATCTTGAGGCTTCAGCTGGTGCAGAATGCAGCTGCGCGGGTTGTGATGGGAGCCTCCTGGTACTCCCATGTTACACCCCTCCTGCGTGACCTGCATTGGCTACCGGTTGCCCTCCGGATGAGATTCAAGGTTCTGGTATTAACATTCAAAGTCCTATGAGACATGGGTCTGGGCTATTTACGGGAGCGTCTACTGCCGGCATCGAATGCAAACCACCCTGTAATGCAGTGCAGGCAGGGACTCCTCAGGGTGCTGTCTGCAACTCAGTGTCGTTTGGCGGTATCCTGGGGGAGGGCCTACTCTGTAGCGGCTCCCACTTTATGGAACCAACTACCCCTGGGGCTCCGTTTGGCCCCGACCTCGCACCTTCGCCATGATTTAAAAACCTGGTTGTTTGAACAGGCTGGGCTGTGCTGACTTCTTGGGAGGGAGTAGTTTTTTTATATATATATTTTAAATTAGTAATGGGTTCTTATTCGAATTTGGCTTGTTTGATTTAATCCTATTTTAGTTAAGTAACTTATTGTATTGTTTTTAGTGTGAGCCACCCCGAGTCCTTTTTTGGAGAGGGGGCGGCATACAAGTCAAATAAATAAATAAATAATTGTTATACCTAATGGTTTTATCATTTGCTATGGTGCTTTTAATTAGTTGCTTAGTCTGCTTCCTCTGTCACATTTCCAAAGTGGTAAATTAAATATAGCTGTGCTCTACAATACAGTACATGCTGAAGGACTACTACTACTACTAATAAAAAATAAACAGCACAAGCCTGGAATGATTATTCAACAATGTGAAGATCTCTACTTCCAGAACCATTTTGCAGTAGGGAGTCCCTATTATAGACCTATGTATTTGGATCACTATATACGAATGCATTTATTTGATTTCTCATGTTTTCCTATTATTAAGAAAACTGCATTAAAACTTAATAATTTAATTCCATCATTCGGCATAAGTTTTGATTAATAAGAGAGATTGGCATCTGTGTGCTTTTTTGTTTTTTTGATAAATAACGTAAAATGAAGCGTTTTACATTTGTGATGCATTTCCTCCAATGCTCATTTTAAAAAAATAATCTGTTGTTTGCATCAACTTCATAGGAAAACTGTAATCCTGTATTTGGAGAAATTGGTTGAAATAAGGGACAAGTGACACGAGCAGAAAATATGATGTCCACCAGGTGTTTTGGATCCAATTCTTAATACTAGTAATGTTGGATGGGGCTGACTGATGTTGGTTAAAATGTCTGACTGCTTAACCTTGGCAGGTAAATAAGCAAGGGGGTAGGTGGTCAAAAAGAAGTAAGCTAATTCAAGGAGAGAAGCTGCTAGCACAGGGGTTAGAATGCAGTACTGCAAGCTACTTCTGCTGACTGCTGGCTGTAGTTCAGCAGTTGAATTCTCATCAGGCTCAAGGTTGACTCAGCCTTCCGTCCTTCCAAGATGGGTAAAATGAGGACCCAGATTGTTGGGGGCAATACACTGACTCTGTAAAACACTTAGAGAGGGCTGTTGTCAGCCTTCAAGATTTCCCTCTTTTGCTTTGCATCTTTTGGCTGTCATAAGTAACGGGGGGGGGAGGGGGGACTTGATTATGGGAAGTGAGCTGGAGGTTTTGTTAAGAAGTATATCAGTTGGGGGATTTCTTGCTTTGATTTCTGTCTTATGCTATGCGCAGCCGCAGCTCCTTATCAAAATATGCCAAGGTCAACGGACAGAGGCCTCATCACCACCTGGAGATGCCCACATGATGTTATCCACAACTTTTAATTGGGTAGCCTGCTTGAACTATTGTGGGTGGGAACGTTACCATCACTTCGTATATGTGATTTTCGCGCTCATTTTCTCAGATTCAGAATTCTCTTGTTGCTACCACTTGATTTCCAGTAAAAGATATCTTTTCTCTAATTCATGGAGTCTAAGTATTTCTTTCTTGGATTTTGAATGGAGCACTACCTGACAGCTGTAAAGCACTGTGAAGCGATATATAAGTCTTAGTGCTATTGTTATAAGGGGCATCTGGCCCAAACATACTCTAAAATCTGGCAATGAAACCAGTTAGACTCCTCATTTGTCCTCATCTGATCCTCTAAGAACCCACAAAGCAGTGTTTCTGAAACTTGGCAATGTCCAGACATGTGGACTTCAACTCCCAGAATTCTCCACTCAGCAATTTGGCTGGGGATTTCTAGGAGCTGGAATCCATGTGTCTTAAACTTGCCAAGTTTGTAAAAACACTGCTGTAGAGTTTTCAGGAAAAACAAATGCCAATGTTAAGGAGGTTCAAGGTGCTTTTTTAATGTTGCTGTCCAAGTGCAATATTGTATTTGATGACTTTATCAGTAGTCTTCAGACAACACTAAAAGCGCTTAACTAAATATCAGTGTAAGTAGAAATTATCCCAATCATCATACTCATGAAGGTTGCCTATTGAGGGAGGTCAAAAACAGAAGATGGCAACCACAATGAAGTGACTGAAGCCCTGCCCCTTCTTAACCTCTGCTGTTTGCATCAATTCTGTGCCCCAGCCATATGCATACATTTCATTTAGTTTCTTTTGTGCTGGAGGCTACAGAACGAAAAGGCAGGCTGCTAAATGTTCATGAGTTTTAGTAGGTCATCTTTGTATGAGTAATCTGACACTCTCACCAGGGTCGTTTTGTCATTCGAGACAGCAAAGAAATTGCAGAGGCAAAGAATAAAGCAGCTGGAGATGGATGGATGGATGAATGAATGGATAGATGATAGACAGACAGATGATAGCAAAAAATAAAATTGGGGAGCAGAAACAGAAGGGTGGAAGACACTGGCGTCTCTGTTTGTGAAATGACAGATGGCACCATTAATGGAACATAAAGATTATACATGTAGCCGCAGAATACACACTGAGCATTCCTAATTCAACTTCCAGCTTTGAAACAGGACTAGGATTCTATGGTGCTATAATTCTTCTCTACTTAGAAATTCTCCCCCACCTGAATGATTTCATATAAGTCAATGCAATCAATGGATATCAGTGCTCCTGCTAGTTTAATCCAACCATTGCCATACCGTGATAGATTAACATCTACTGGACAGCTATTTAAATGTATGTCATAATTATATAAAACAGATAACAGATAACAGATAATCAGAGTTGGAAGGGACCTTATAAGTCATCTAGTCCAACCCCCCGGCCCAAGCGGGAGACCCTATACCATTTCTGACAAATGACAGTCCAATCTGTTCTTGAAGGTCTCAAGTGATGAAGCTCCCACAACTTCTGAGGGCAGGTTGTTCCATTGGTTGATTGTTCTCACTGTCAGAAAGTTTCTCCTTATTTCCAGACTGAATCTCTCTCCTTGTTCAGTTTCCATCCATTATTCCTTGTTTGGCCTTCAGGTGCTTTGGAAAATAGTTTGACCTCCTCCTCTCTGTGGCAGCCCCTCAAATATTGGAAGGCCGCTATCATGTCTCCCCTGGTCCTTCTCTTCACTAGACTAGCCAGGCCCAGTTCCTGCAACCATTCTTCATATGTTTTAGTCTCCAGTCTCCTCATCATCCTGGTTGCTCTTCTCTGCACTTTTTCTAGAGTCTCAACATCTTTTTTATAATGTGGTGACCAAAACTGGATGCAGTGCTCTAGGTGTGGTCTTACTAAGGCTTTATAGAGTGGTATTAGTACCTCACTTGATCTTGATTGTATCCCTCTGTTAATGCAATATCACAATTATAAGCCATCCCGTGATCAAAATTTGGGCACCATTTGGGCCTTTTCAGCTGGCTTTCAACCAAGTCAATGAGGAAAGTCAGATTTGTTTAATGACCATGTGATTCATTTCATCCCAATATCCCTAATTCAACCATGTAGCCAAGCGCAGAGCAGGGGACTCCTCGAGTGCCGTCTGCGACTCAGTGTCGTTTGGTGTTCAGGAGGGCCTGCACCCTGTGGCAGCTCCCACCTTGTGGAATCAATTACCCCTGGGGCTCCATTTGGCCCCTGGCCTCCGCACCTTCCGCCATGATTTAAAAACCTGGTTGTTTGAACAGGCCGGGCTGTGCTGACCTCTCGGGGGACGGGGTGTTATATTTTAAATTAGTAATGGGTTTTTAGTTGAATTTGGCTTGTTTAATTTAATCTTATTTTAGTTAAGTAATTTATTGTGCTGTTTTTAGTTGTGAGGCACTTGAGTCCTTTTTGGAGAGGGGGCGGCATACAAGTCAAATTAAATAAATAAATAAAACAGGTCATAAAATCAGGCACTTAAGTTCTGCTTTGCTTAGCAATGGAGATTCTCTCCCAACTGTGGTCATGAGGACGACTACCTATAAACCCAAATGGATTGGGTTCACACACCACATGCTGTGCTACAAACCATGTTTCACCAATCATAACACCCAAGCGCATGCTGTCAGAAAAAGAGGCACCCGTGGATAAGCACCATGTTTGCATTATTATTATTTTTAAAAAGAGCTATGTACAACCTCTGAGTCCAAGGCACCTACTTTTAACTTTTAAAAATCCTGTCCTCCCTTTACTCCTATCAAAATAAATACATAAATAAAAATGGAGAAGAGTTCCAAAATTTCAGCACTAGTCAAGGAGTGGAGTTATGAGTACACCATCACCAGGCTTCCTCCATTCCTTGGAGGTTGGGCTTTTCAAAGAGGAAAAATCTTCCAACCGAAAGAAATGGTCTGTTTCCAGATGTTGAGGGCTTGTTCCTTTGGCCTCTGGAGAGAGCCAGACCTCTCTCTTCCAGAGGCGGCTGCTGCTGCTGCCTTTAAAGACCCATGGAGACTGGCTCTCAAAGGGAGGCAGATGTTCCACAGCAGGACAAAGGTTTTGCTAGCAGCCGCCTTTGTCTCCCTTGAGAAGGACGTTTCTCTCAAAGAAACAGTCCATTTCGGATGCTCAAGTGCTCTCCTACAGCTGCCAAGCCTTTCCCAGTAAACAGCAGAATGCTGTGTGAAAAGAGGCTCTGCAACCCTGTTTGGGAATGACTGCACAGAACAGCAAGAGTTAAGAAGCACTAAGGGAGCTTTCAAAGACACCTCCAGATGTAACCGCGTCATCTGCTTTTGATGCCCCGATGCTCCTTCCTTCCTCCCTCCCTCTTCCTGTTATGTAACCCTACTGAATGGCTTCCTCTGAAGCGTGTCTTTCTCTAACATGTGACCACCCTGAGGATGGATAGGGCAAGACACAACTGATTCCCTGAACAATTGTGTAGCTGTCAGAACAAATCCCCAGCAATGCGAAGGCAGACTGGAAATGGGATGTAGCATCCTCTGGTGCAGCTAAAAAGGGAAACGACTAGACTGGCTTTTGCTGAGAAGCTCCATTGTCAGACCTGTTTTCAACCAAAATATATTTTATTTATCTTACCTTTCGACCCTTCTTGCTGCATCCAGGGGTCCATTTGCATCCATTCCCATTCTGGGGATCTTCCATAAAGGTTCTTACACAACCTCTCCAAAGGTAAACATGTTTCAGTCATTTACCTTATCAAATATTTTAGGCTGCTGCTTGTTTGTTGTGCAACACAACTGTTGGATACACTCCTTCATTCTGCACAATGTTCTTGAACAGGCTATTAAATGCTCCACAGCCTCTTCGCTGGAGCTGAAATGGCAACCATTTGGGCAGCCATTTGTCTGAAATGGTGTAGTGTCTCTTGCTTGAGCAGGGGGTTGGACTGTCTAGAAGACCTCCAAAGTCCCAACGTTTTGTTATTCTCTTTCAAACAACATGCTAGGCCATAATGTTGCTTGCTTGGCTTCAGTGTAGTTTGACGTGCGAATCCAGCCATTCTAAGTCATGGTTTACACAGCTTAGCATCTGGCAAATTATGGTTTATTCTAGTAACCATAGTTAAAACAAACCAAAGTTTAGTCCAATCAAAACTGGGCTTTTTGTTCAGCCAGAGCCCATGAAGGTTCTGTTGACTATCTGCAAAGCTAAAGAGTTTGCATGGAAGCAGAACAAGGAAGGAAGCAATATGGTCTTTGCAGATCACAGCTGGCAGTTAAGTTCTATAGAGTACAAGCTTAAATGTCTAAACAATGTACAAAGGAAGTCCATGCAAAATGCCCTTCACTGGAGATTATCAGCAAAGCTTCATTAGATTGTTTTCTTCCAGAAATGGATCTATGCACTGCTCCTATGGTATCCAGAAACTTTGCCAAATTGTATATCTAACTTTCTGAGGAAAGTGGCCCATGCATAATCAGATTTCCAGAATAAACACCCCTCCCAGCAAACAGTCTTGCTTATTTTAATGACTTCTGCAATGGGAAATAATTTGCCAGATTCAAGCATTGTGTCAAACCACAAGATAGTTTGGCTTAATGTGCATAAGGCCAGCTCTATGGTTTGCAAACTGCTTTGTGAACACAGCTAATTATGGTTGACTCGAAATCTGTATTTAACTTAAGTCTGGGGAATGTTTGAGCCCAGAATGGATGAACTGGTGGCCTCAAAAATAACCACTTGATCCAGTTTGATTTATTCTGTCAGGACTGAATAGCCTGCACACTGTCTTGTCCCAGGCTGCGGGTGTACAGTGTGGTTGAAACAGCTGGGGTAGTTTAGCCAAAGTCTTTGAATCAGAGAACAGTGTTTCATTTTTATTTATTTTAGAAACGTGTACAGCTGCTCAACTCTACGATGACTCTGGAAGTGTACAATAAAAGCAATCATATAATACAAGCGAACCCTACCCCTCACCCGCAATGCCAGAAGGAAAATAACCATTAAAAGACATTCAAACACACAGAGGCTGCTACTGCCTCTAACCCAAACCCTGGAGAAAGTGTCAGGTTTTCAGAGATCTTTTTGAACATGGCTAAAGTAGGGGAGAGAGAAGGTGTTCCATAGTCAAGCGCTGTGATGGAGAAGATATGTTGAAGATACTGCTTAATGGATGACCTGGAACATGGTCACTCTGTCCACTTACCCAGTCTGGATGCAAGCCACAGAAGTCTGATGGTCCATTAGAAAGGGGTCTCCAACCTTGGCAACTTTAAGACTTGTGGACTTCAACTTCCAAAGTTCCTCAGCCTGAGGAACTTTGGAAGTTGGAAGTCCACAACTCTGAAAGTTGCCGAGGTTGGTGACCCCTGCTTTAGATAACCAGGCCCAATGCCATGAAGGGTTTTAATGATAACAACCAGCACTTTGAACTGCATGTGGAGGAATTATACGTACGCTGTAGTGTAAGCTAGCCTGCTCGACTGAAGTACATCAGACCATGTTCTAGAGCAGGGATGCCCAACTGAGGCAGCTTTAAGACTTGTGGACTTCAACTCCCAACTCTCATGCTGGCTGGGGAATTCTGGGAGTTGAAGTCCACAAGTCTTAAGGTTGCCCAGGTTGGACACACCCCTGCTCTACAGTATGTCAGTGGCTGGGCTGGCTGTGGAAAGACTCAATCTGGCCAGCTGCTTGACTGTGAATAGCAGAGCAGATTCTGCCTTCCTGCTCCTTTCTTATCCCCAAGGGTTGCCCACAGAGGCCCACAGCAATTATTGCTGCTACGCTGCAGCCTTTTGCACCCAAACAGATCCTGATGGGATTCCCACTGCTGGAAGAAATGCTGGGAGAAATTCATTCATATTGTCTCCCTCTCTCCCTCTCCCTCCCCTCTCCCCTGTCTTTCCCTCTCCTCTCTCTCTCTCTCTTTCTGCTCTCTCCCTCTCCCCCTCTGTCTCTCTCTCTCTCTCCCCCTCTCTCTCTCTCTACCTCTCTGTCTCTCTCTGTCTCTCCCCCGTCTCTCTCTCTACCTCTCTGTCTCTCTCTGTCTCTCTCTCTACCTCTCAGTCTCTCTGTCTCCCCTCTCCCGCCCTGTCTGTCTCTCCCTCCCTCCCTTCCTCTCCCGTGTTTACAATTACAACTGGTAATTATTGTCCCAGCATTTTACTTTATTTTATATTTAAAAACTAAAACCGCTCCTCCCTTTTTTAAAAGAAGAATGTAGGAAAGCTTTGCAGTGCTATGGATTCCGTTCCATGGAGGGTCTTCAAAATCCACGATAGGCAGAATCCCAGCTCTGGCCTCAACCTTTTAAACCAGCGATGTCTTTTGCTGGGATCGCTCAGAAACTGTGCAACGTGGCTGCATGATCTCAGGAAAAGATGCGGCTGCTTTAAAGAACTGCAACGAGGCACTAGGTTTGTGTTCCAGGGATAGGGGAACAGTAAACCAGACATTTTTCAATAGACTGAAAAGGATTATAAATGATGTGAGATGTTTTGGTTCAGTTACAGAGCTCTAGCACCTGTGTCAATTTACTCCAGGGGCTTTGCCCTGAAAAGCACAACCATGAAGTGCCTTAGCACAAGGGGCTTCTTTCTTTCCACCACTATCATAAAAGTTTGTGACTCACAAAATGGCTGCCATGGCAAACCTGGCCTATTGGAAAGCTTGCATTGAATAGAAGATTAAAGCTTTGATGCTCAGACCTCCAAATGATTAAGCTCTTGCTTTGTGTACACTCTTTACAGATTTTCTGCCACAACATCATTGGGTTGGTATATTCCTTCTTGCCAGCCCTACAAAGGTAGTCGAAAAGGAATGATCTTTTCAATCCAGCTTCAGAGCTGCAATTAATGGCTTTAAACCATGGTAGATCTTTCTTTTCTGGTTCTCTTGCAAGTTCGAAAAGGATGCCGTCAGGATAGCGGGCAGCAGATTCTAGGCAGTGAGGTTGCAGTTTTCCTGCTATATTTTACTTTAAAGTGCAAGCAGATTTCCCTGAGGATAACACTTACTTCAATTTCTTCATTCACAATGTAGATCCATCTTTTTCTTAAGCTCTTGCTGTAGTCCTGGTAGAAGGAGAAGCACATTTAAGGAACATTTAAGGCAACTGTTTCTAGGCAGCAGATGCTTCTTGAAGAAGTGAAGCCTTCATAGCAGGAGATCTCAGGAACATGTCCATCATCATGAAGAGCAATTCTGCAGAATGTCCAACATCTGGAGAGCAATTTTATATCAAGGATGCTTTCCATCCCTTCAAAGGAAGGGGGGAAAAACCAAATCCAGAATATGCCCCAAACAATTGGGGCAGTGATATTTCTTGCTTAGAGGCTAGACTTTGCCAAGGGGCTATCCGGGACCACCGAGTTGCCTATGCCTTCCAGAAGATTATCCCACTGGTCAAAATCTTCTTTGAGTTCTAGATGGAGAAATCAAAGTGTTATTGCATCAAGAGGCTATGGTGCGAAGCTCTAAAGTCTAACTGTTGTCACCCTCACCATTTTTGAGTCTTCAAGTACATTATGCTGTGAAATTCAGTAGGGGATAAGAGCCCCTTTTCCATCGGGTGACCTCTTTGGAAATTTAAAGGCATCTGGTGGTACTTTCTAGAAATAGCATGGAAGGGTTTGCCCATTCATAAAAGAGTTACTGTGCCATGCAGAGTAAGCAGACACACTTAGGAGAAGGCAAACTGGCGAAATGGTGGTACCTGGCTCAACAGCAATAACTGTGAGAAGGATCTTGGAGTCCTAGTGGACAATCCATTAAACATGAGCCACCAGTGTGCTGCAGCTGCAAAAAAAGCCAATGCAGTCCTAGGCTGGATTAACAGAGGGACAGAGTCAAGAACACTTGCAGTCCAGAGGTGGTATTCAGCAGGTTCTGACCAGTTCTGGAGAACCAATAGCGGAAATTTTGAGTAGTTCGGAGAACCGGCAAATACCACCTCTTGACTGGCCCCGCCCCCATCTATTCTCTGCCTCCCGAGTCCCAGCTGATCAGCTGGGTCTTCTTTGGTTGCCCTGCACAGGAGAACGGAGCCAGAAAGCAGGTTAGTGGGGTGGGGAGGGAATAGAGATTTTGCAATATCTTTCCCCTGCTACGCGCACCAAGCCACACCTACCAAGCCACACCACGCCACGCCCAAGCCACACCCACAGAACTGGTAGTAAAAAAAATTGAATACCACCACTGGGAAGTGTTAGTACCACTTTATAATGCCTTAGTAAGACCACACTTGTAATACTACTCTACATCCAGTTTTGGTCAGCACACTATAAAAGATGTTGAGCAGTGGTGAGATTCAAATATTGTTGCCACCGATTCGGTGGGCGTGGCTTTGTGGGCATGCATTGTGTGCGTGCATAAACTTTGTGTGCACGCACACACACTTTGTGTGCACGCGCATGCCAAACACGCACTTTGCGCAGCGCAGAGGCATTCTAACTTGCCTCCTGCAAGCCTGCATGATCCCGGTTGCTTCAGCAGCTGCCGCGGCTGTGCTGCACAAAGCAGCTGCGCTTCAAATTCAGCAGATAAAAGTGAGTATAGGAGCCCGGGCAGGCAGGTGGGCCCAACAGCAGAGTGCCGGAGAGAACCTGTTCGGTCTCTGCTGCTCATTGTGCCTACCGGCTTGCCAGAACCAGGCAGAACCGGTCGAACACCATCACTGATGTTGAGACTCTAGAAAGAGGGCAGAGAAGAGCAGCAAAGATGATTAGGGGACTGGAGGTTAAACCATATGAAAAATGGTTGCAGAAATTGGGTATGTCTACCCTAATGAAAAGAAGGACTAGGGGAGACATGATAGCAGTATTCCAACATCTAAGCAGCTGCCACAAAGAAGAGGGGGTCAACCTATTCTCCAAAGCATATGAAGGAAGGGAAGAGGAGGAACAGCCAACAGGGAGTGGGAGTGTGGCTCAAGAGGTGGTGGAGGAGGCTGGGGAAGGGTAGAGGCCGGCTGAGCAATCAGAGGAGGATCTAGGCCCATCCTAGGGCACACAGGGAGGAGAGGATCAGGGAAAAGCGTGGTCTACTCGGGAGGAGAGGGCCATGATCCTCCTCAGGACTTACAGCTGGGAGCTATGTATATACCTTTGTAACTGCGTAGTTAGAATTGCTGGAGTTAAAGTTAGTGTTTCCTTTGAAGGAAGTTTATCTTTGTTGGAGTTCTTCCCAAGGACTTTACCCGGTTATCTGCTTGGAATGTATAATTACTTATCTTGGTTTGCTTCGGAACTCTCGCTGAGACGGTTTGTTCTTGTTTTCCTTTTGCCTCATTATTTACTTTTGGGACTTTAAACTGTGACTAATAAAACAGTTAAGTTGAAGGCACTGCCGGACTTCAATTCATGTTTTGGGTTTTGAGCTATTTTGAGAGACTATGGGTCAGCACATTATGGAGAGAAACTAATCAAAGAGAGAAGCAACCTAGAACTAAGGAGGAATTTCCTGATAGTTAGAACAATTAATCCATGGAATGACTTGCCTCCAGAAGTTGTGGGTACTCCAACATTGGACGTTTTAAGAAGAGATTGGATGGCTATTTATCTGAAATGGTGTAGGGTTTCCTGCTTGTGTGGCGGTTTGACTAAAAGACCTCCTTCAAACTCTGTTATGCTGTTATTGACTCTTCTTAGTCCCCACCCTGAATGCTGCCCACTAACCTAGTTTGATTTTGCCTTTTATCTGATGGGTGTCTTCTTCTTTATAGGACAATGTCTCCTTTAGAGGAAGAAACAACTTTCATGCTATCGACTTACGGAGATGCTTTTGCAAGAAAGCAAGAGCAGCCTGGTTGGTGATATTCAGGCCTTCGTAGGGATCAATGGTACCCCTTGTCTTGTAGACCCGGTTGACAAGGTTCCCGGCAAAGAAGGTGAAATCGGTGTGACTCTGGTGGATGGTACCCCTAGGAGGAAAAATACATCAGCGTCAAAAGCGAATCACTGAGAAGAACAGGGTCCAAAATGGATCCCCAGGTCCAAAGATTGGACATCTCCCAGATTTAGCAATTCAACATCTGCTGAGAAAGTCTACACCAGAGGTGTGATGACCCAGGGTGGGATACAAAAGCAACAAAGTCACAAAAACAGGTGAAGTCCCTTTAATTCCTTCAACTTGGCTTCAAAGGTACAATTACCGTTGACTGGAGAAAAAACTCCCCCACAAACAGTTGCAAAAAGGAAGAACTTCCGTTCAAGCTCAAAATACATATAAATTATAAATTAAAAACAACAACACAAACCACACTGAAGCAATTAATGAGACAAGGCAGGATAAGGGCTTGAAGATATCGAAATACACACACTGGGAAGGACGCCAGAACTCAGATAAGAACTGACAAACTAGAAATATTTTCACGCTTTGCTGCCAGCACTGGCCCATGTGTAGTTTGTCCTTTTAAACAGTCCTCATAGCTGCAAGCCGTGAAGGGGATCAAGGCCCTTTCCTCCCCTATAGACCACGCCATTCACGTTTCTCCCTTATCCGCTCCTCCCTGTGTGCCCTAGGATGAAGAGGGGATGGGCCTGGGTCTTCCTCTGAATGCCCATCTGGCTTGTGCCCTTCCCCAGTTTCCTCCACAACCTCTGGAGCCACACTCCCACTCCCTGTCAGCTGTTCCTCCTCTCCCTCTGAGTCAGATTCTAACAGGGGCATGACAGTGGTCTCCAAACTTGGCAACTTTAAAGTATTCTGGGAGTTGAAGTCCACAAGTCTTAAAGTTGCCAAGTTTGGGGACCCCTGCTCTATGCAATAAAAGAACACCCAGTAGGCAATTTGTAGTTTCAGAAGATACTGTGAAATCCAGTGCCTTGAAAGAGGACTTAACCATTGGAAATGTCCAACTTTTCTCTATTCTCAGCATGAAACTCCCAGGTTTGAAGGCAGCCTAGCTTCCAAGCATCTGCCTTGGAGAGCAATGGAGGGAAACTGCCTTATGTCCATTTCTGGTGCTTTGTGTAACAAAAGAAAACACCTCAGCAGTAACAACACTCCTTCCGCCAATGCTAGCGGTTGAGTTCTTTGGGAACAGCGGGAGAGATTAGATAAAACACTGGGTCTGATTTAGCAGCGCTTAAAGGAAAAAGAAAGAGAAAGAGAGAGAGAGAAAGCGGTGTGTTTTTCTCATCTCCACACAACCATCCATTGTCTGCAGATAAAAGCAACTCTATAAGGGATTTTTGGACAAGGGATTCTGACTATTTAGCAAGATGACAGAGATTTATTTTTCCTTCCTTCCTCCTTCAAAATTCATCCAAAAAAGCTTTGCCAGTGCTATTTTAAGACACAGACCTGATGCTGCCTTTGCATTCCTGTCTGAAATGAGCGTCAAAACCATTCTGCAAGAGTGTCATCCTTCAACACCAGTATGGGGAGGGGGAAAAGAAACCACACACACAAACACACACACACACACACACACACACAGACACACCCATCTGGTAACATCTCCCTTTCAAAAGCTCTCAGTTTTAAGGGGCTGGTTTGCATTCATTTCACCTCCCGAGTCAAAAGGATTCTCTGGTTTTGGGCTATGGCAAATCCCAAATTAATTTTATGCACCTTATCAAAAAAAGAGGCAATCTTACAAGGACGCAACCCTGTTGGCTTTGCTAATCCATGCCGTTCTTTGTTGCTTACCATCTTTTTCTTCCTGATTTCTCCCCTTTTATTCCCCTAAATGGTCCCTCCCACTTCTCATTTCAGATACCACCTTATTTTTAACCTCCCCCCTTCCCCCCCCTCATTCCTTGTGTCACATCTTCTTAGACTGCCAGAGCCTGCAGGGAGAGGCTCTGTGTGTGTGTGTGTCTAATCTGTGAATGACACCTTCTCTGATTGTGTATTCTCTACTACTACGGCAAAGGCGTTGATCACAGTTGGAGACCGGGCAGACTCACAGGATTGTAATGATCCTGCTTTCCCTGCTGGTGTCGTTGATTTTTTTCATCTTGGCCACGCTGTCTGCAGTCTGGAATGACTCTGTGTTGATAAACAGCACCGGCTTGGTCACTTTTGGGTAAACAGAATTCTCCAAAGGGAACATCCATGCATCAAGGGCAACAGCGCATCTACCGGAGGAAAATAAGCACAGGGCACCTAGTGAAGCAGGAGACCAACACCTCGGCTTCCCACATAGCAATAGACTTATACACCGCTTCACAGTGCTTTCCAGCCCTCTCTAACATTACAGAGTCAACCTATTGCCCTCAACCATCTGGGTCCTCATTTTACCCACTTTGGAAAGATGGAAGGCTGAGTCAGCTTTGAGCCTGGTGAGAATGGAACTGCTGGCAGTCGGCAGAGTTAGCCTGCAATACTGCATTCTAACCACTGTGCACCATGGAAGGAAGGAAGGAAGGAAGGAAGGAAGGAAGGAAGGAAGGAAGGAAGGAAGGAAGAAAGGAAGGGCAATAGTAATAGCACTTAAGACTTATATATTGCTTCACAGTGCTTCACAGCTCTCTCTAAGTGGTTTATAGAGTCAGCCGCTTGCCCCCAACAATCTGGGTCCTCATTTTACCCACCTCCGAAGGATGGAAGGCGGAGTCAACCTTGAGCCGGTCAGGATCGAACTCCTGGCAGTGAGTTATCCTGCAATACTGCATTCTAACCACTGCGCCACCATGGCTTCTTTGTTTGTCATTTGTCATTTATTTATTTATTTGATTTGATTTATCAATTGCTTACAAGATAATAGGTATAAGTATAAACATGAGTAAGAAAATAGGAAAGTAGGAAATAGGTACGAATAAATGGGGACAACAGGACAGGGATGGTAGGGACAATTGTGCACTTATGCACGCCCCTTACAGACCTCTTAGGAATGGGTTGAGGTCAATAGTGGATGGTTTAAGGTTAAAGGAGTGGGGGTTAGAGGATGTAACAACTGAGTCAGGTAGTGCATTCCAGGCATTGACCACTCTGTTGCTGAAGTCGTACTTTCTGCAATCAAGTTTGGAGCGGTTTACACGGAGTTTGTATCTGTTGTGTGCTCTTGTATTATTGCAGTTGAACCCGAAGTAGTCATTGACTGGTAGGACATTGTAGCACAGATAATTTTGTGTACTATGCTTAAGTCCAACTGTAGGAGGCATAGTTCAAGGTTGTCCAAGCCCAAAATTTCAGCCTGGTGATCTTTTTAGTTTGCAATTTCCTTTAAAAAAGAAGAAATTTTGGAAGATACTCACTTAAATTGGGCTTCTTTGACCAGAGCTAGCACACTTGTTGCGCCTCCAAAGGAGTGACCCATGACAACGGCTTTAGTGAGATCCACATTGTCCTGCAAGGGATGGGGTGAGAACACTTTAGGAAGCCAGCTCATTAATGTCACGGCCTAAGAATCTCCAAACTGGGCAATACTGGAGGGCTCCAGGGATGGTGATCAAATTTGCCATTCTGCTACTGGGAACTGCAGCTCCCAAGAAGCCTAGCCAGCTGTCCATGACAGGTAGTCCTCAACTTACAACAGGTTGGTTAGCAACTGTTTGCACCTACCATCTGCCTGAAAAGGAAACTTAAGGCCCAGATCCGATGTCCCAACAGTTGCCCACCCCAGTCATGTGACTGTATTCAGTGCTCAGCAACAGAATTGCATGATGGTATTTGCAGTATCCCACAGTTACATGACTCTTACTACCGTTTTCTCAAAAACCTGAACTTACTTCCTGTTTTCTGCAAAAAGCATGTCCATAGTGAATCACTGGTTCACTTAACAACTGCCGTGTTTGCTTGAGTGCTGCAAAAAATGTCTTACAAAAAATTGATTTGACCAACATAAAAACCCTGTTTTATGACCCTTACGACTTAAGGCTGTAATGGGTAGGCTCTATTATAGTTGTAACAAGGACTACCTATAGTGAGGAATGTTGGGAACTGTACTTAGGGAAAACCCCAATGAATGGCCATCCATTTACAAGAACAAGGAGAGATCTAGGATTCTCTCAATAATAGGATCTCTCATTTTTATGGAAGAGAGAGAACCATTATATCCCCAACCCATTTCAATTTTTCCATAGGAAAAAATCCAGAGAATTATACTACAACAATTCTGTAAAGCATCAGGTCTGTGAAGGCTGAAGCTCATCTGCCAGCTGTCAATATTGTACTAATAATTGGTGGTTTACACAATGTCTTTATGCACATTTACATGCACATAAATACAAGTCTATACATTCCAAGCGAAAGTTCAAAACGCTGTCTCTAAATGCCTTTTAATCTTCACCCTTTCTCTTAGAAATTAGTTACCGAGGCATTGACAAAATCCCCATCAGTCAATTGCAAAAGGCAGCTTTACTTGGAACAGCTTACATTCTGGGATGATACCTTTAACATCGCCAAACAACATTTGCCTATCCCAGTTCCTTGGGAAGGATTCAACAGGTGGATAAAAGTGCCAAATCTAAGCATATTTTGGAGCTCCTGGTGCTCTCTGAACTTGGTGGTTTGCTTGCAGATGTTTCATAACTAGATAACATCATCACTTACCTAGTTGGATAAGGAAACACCTGCAAGCAAACTACCAAACTCAGTTCAACCTGAGCTACAGATATTCTCTTCTATTCTCATCCTCCACATCTCATTTCTTTGCTGGTTCTGTTGTCGTATACTTTCCACGTGCACAGATGGGTTCACTTTCTATGAGAAGAACAGGTCCTGGCGCCCCCTGGTGGCTGGCTAAAATCACAGGGACAGTGCAACCTCTGGTTTGGATTTATAAACTGGGGGAAGTGCCGGGGAAGCGGGAGGTAAGCCCATAAAAAGATGCAAGCTCCTTCTTTGCCAAAAAGGTAGGCAAGTCAGCTTTAAAACAAAAACAAAGTATCTCAAATATCCAGGAAAACATGTTTCAGATACAAGACAGCAAAAGCATGTTCAATAAAAGACACAGGCCACTCTTTTGAAGACAGCAAAGTCCACATTTTGGACAGAGAGGCCCACTGGTTTGAAAGAGGGGTCAAGAGGCCAACTATGTCAAAACTGAACAGCCCTCTCTCATGAGGGGAAGGGATACAACATCGTCTATCAGTCCACTACAGTCCTTTCAGCAGTTCCAAAAATGCTCCACCCATTTGTACTACTAGGGTGACCCCGACGACACAAATAAATAAATAAATGAGTAGACTCAACAACCCTCTAAAAGGATGCAAATGACCAGCTGTCTGCAAGGAATATATAGATCTTTCCATTCCCCACCATTCAGTCAGAGCTGAAGAAGCTTCTTGGATGAGAAGTGAAATGTCTTCGAAGAAAAATAAAAAAGCACAGTTGCCTCTTGAAAAAGCACCTTTGGGATAGGACCTGCATAATTGAGACTCTCAATAGACCAGGGATCCCCAAACTTGGCAACTTTAAGACGTGGTCTTCAGCTTCTAGAATTCTGGGAGTTGAAGTCCACAAGTCTTAAAGTTGCCAAGTTTGGAGACCTCTGCCAGAGACCTTCATAGAATAGTGCTTAAGCTTGATAGATGTTTTCCAAAATTCCTTCCCTTTTGGAAGATCTCCGCTGCGTCAGTGGGGGTTGGGGTTGGGGGATGGATGGGAAGTCCAACGAGCCCACCTGACAAAAATAGCATCGCACCCTGGCCACACGAGTCTCTCACCTCTTTCCTAAATCCATCTAAATATTGTGCATGGGTTCTAAAGGATCGGAGCCTGTTGAGCTCAGCATGTTTACCTTCAGTGCAGAGAGGTCAAAATCCGTGCTCAGCAGGTTTGCAACGACCTTGCCACTGTTGATGCTTTGGATCAGCCTGTATCCCCGTTTGCACTCGTTTGCTCTTTGATGGAGCTGCAATGAAAAAAGGTTTAGAATTACCCTTTGGTTCCTCAACGCTGTCTCTCTCTCTCACACACACACACACAGGGTTAAGTCCAAGATTACAGCAGGATGCAGAGAGTGTGTCAGGTTTCCAAGTCATAGACCCATAGCAAGCAAAACTCCAAGGCAGGTAGATTCCTCAAAGAATAGCTTCATGGCATATATCATATTGGCACAGATCTGGGGAAAACCGACTCTGAAGGTTCCCACAGTTTTCACCTAAGTAAAAGTTTGTCACTTTCTCAAAACATTCAGTCACATAGTCCAATCATGGCTCTGTCTGGTTGCCTGGTGACATCCCTCCTCCTTCCTCTGACCTGGTGCGAGAATGTCCTTGGTTCCCAAGAGAAAGTATTTTATTTTGGCTACAAAGTCACAGCTGTCTCAAATACCCTCTCCCTGTCCCTCAACTCCAGTGTGGTGACACTGAAGCTCCAAGATGGCTCTGGGCAGGTCAGCTTCAGGGTTGACAGAGAGATCAGATGAACGGATGAAGTTTGTGATATTCAAGACTGCCTTAAGCAGTGGTGGGATTCAATTTTTTTTACTACCGGTTCTGTGGGCGTGGCTTGGTGGGTGTGGTGGGCGTGGCAGGGGAAGGATACTGCAAAATCCCCATTCCCTCCCCACCCTACTAACCTGCTTTCCAGCTCCATTCTCCTGTGCAGGGCAACAAAAGAAAACCCAGCTGATCAGCTGGGACTCAATGGGAGGCAGAAAATAGATTGGGGCGGCACTAGTCGGAAGTGGTATTTGCTGGTTCTCCGAACTACTCAAAATTTCCACTACAGGGAGAGCTTCCGGGTTGAGCCTTCTCGCTAACGGGCGGCAGTTTGCGATCGTCCGTGACCACAGCCCGGCTCTTGCGTTGGAGAGCTCCGATCCTTATGGTTCGGGGCTGAAGCTGCTTCGGAGGGCGGCGGAGAAAGGGAAAGCTGCCAGCCAGAGTGAGGGGAGCCGCATCTCCCCCCTTTTGGGTCTGGTCTTTTCCCTCCGAAGACGACAAGAAGCGGTGGTCAATACGGCCACCTCGAAGAGAAGGTCTCAACTGGACTAAGATCGGTGCAGGAGGAAAGAAAGTTGACAGCAGAGGAACCGGGAGTATCAGATGGTAAGATCAACAAAGGCACCCTGGGATTAAGATAAAGATGAGTTTTTTAAAAAAAGAAGAAGAAGCGGCGCAGTGTCAAGTGAAGGAAACAATAATAAGTAAAATATCTTTGACAGCTATAAGGGGCTTCGAACCTGGAAAGGAAGAAGCCGGCGTAAGAACTTAAGTTTGGGGCTTGAAAAATCCAGAATATTAAAATAAAAGGAAAGGGAGAAGATTTCGTGTAACAGAAAGTACCACTTTGTGGATAAAAATTGGAATTTAAAGAAGAAGGAAAATATCTTGTTCCTTTGTGAATTGGAGTTGTTACAATTTTAAAGAGACACTGAAACAAAAAAGTAAGACCCATAGAAGGTGAAAGTTTGTTTGATCGCTTCTCGGCCTTTTGGCTGAGATCAAGTGTAGTGTCTGTTCTTATCTGTTTGATATCTGATATGTCCTTTAGATGAGGACTGTGTATTGGATGGGTTTTTGAGACTTGGAGATGGGGTGGGGGCTTGCTCCGTCCACTTCATGCATTGACCTGATATTGCAGTACTTCCGGGACCAGTGCACCAAAAAAAAAAGGTGAAAGTTTGAATTAAAATAAAAGACAGACTGCTGGATTAGTTGGTGATATTGATATAGATTTTGGACTTGGGCTAAGATCTTAGAAAATTTAAAAAGAAGAAATAAGGAAAATAAAAACTTTGGTGGCCATCCAAGGAATTAAAAATGGAACTTAAAAGTATGAAAGAACTGCTACAGGAAGTGACTGAACTAATTTGGCTTGTTGCAGAAGACATGGGCATGGAAATGGCAAACAAAGAACAAGAAGAAGGAATTTTGGAAAGGAAGGAGCCAGCACAAGGGAAAGCCATTTTAAAGAGACAATTAACACAAAGATTAATACAAATAAAAGGAAAAGAAGGGTGGTTAAAAAAACGAAACCTAAGAAAGTAATTAAAAAGGGGAATATTTATGAAATTAGGCATGCTAGAAAGGTCCAGAAGAAAAGGGAGCAGAAAGGCAAAGAGAGAGAGGGGGATTCAAATTGGATGGAGAAGGATATAGCAGGATAAAAGGAGGAGAGGGAACAAGAAACAAGAGCAGAAGATAGAGAAATATGAGAAGAAAGATAGAGAAATATGGGAAGAAAGAAACTCGTTTACATAGAGATAATGGTTAATGTATTAAGAAGGGGGTTCTGCATGGAGAAGAGGGGTAATAAGAATATATTGTAATCATAAAAATGTAAAACAATAGAGGGGGTTACTGACAATTTTTATTAGATGAAGGTCACACTTTTACTTTTTATTTATAAAAGAAAGGTAAATGTTGATTAGATAAGTTGAATTAACTGAAATGATTTTTGAAGATGTTTAAAAACCAGATTTGTCAGTAACCAAGGTTAGTTATTTTTACTATTATTTTGGAACTATAAACAAACTTTAGGGGGATATGTGTTGCAGAACCCGATTGAAAAGAGATATAATGTTATGTAGCTTTTCTTTTCTCTTTTTCTTTTATTCTATCTTTTGCTTTAAAGGGAATGATTATCACTATGTTAATATATTAACCACTGAGGTGTCACTTTCAAAGTAGTAAAAGGGGAGCAAGTCTAGGTTTTCTTTTTATTCTTTTTGTGTTAAAGCTTGTATTGATTTAGAATTATGGAGAGAATATGTGATGAAAGGCAAATCTGACAGATAAAAGAAATATGTAAATGATAAAAGAGTATTAACAATGTGAAGATAGTTAAAGGATAGATATGGATAAACTTTATTTTCTATATGATGGGCAAACATATTGTTATTTTTAAGATATATAAACGTTTAAAAATATTTACAACTAATTTGAAATGAAATGGGGGTTATACAGATTGAGATTAAGATTTGAGACTAGGATTAATTTGTTTGGCCCTTTGTTTGCCAAAAATGGAATGGAAGTAAAAATGGGATAAAATAGGAAGTTAAATGTCAAAAATGAATATAGAACTATTGTCATATTTGCATGTAAAAGTGATGACCCGGGAATATGCTGTCTACTGAAAAGAGCCTTATTTGAACCGTTAAAAATTGAATAAAACTTGTTTTAAAAAAATTCCACTACAGGTTCGCCAGAACTGGTCAGAACCTGCTGAATACCACCTCTGGCCTTAAGGAACTTTACTGGCTGAGATAGTCAAGATGAAATACCTGCTGGTTCCGGAACGGAAACTCCTTCTGATCTCTGGGTATCCTGCGGTAAGTGAGCCATTCTTCATGCGTCTGAGCCTCCTGTAGATCTGGTGTTTCCGGATCCAGCTTGCAAAAATAAGTAGCAGAAGCTGACCGGTCCCTGGAAAGGGCAGGTATTTTGAGAATCAGCATGGGGCAAGGACAGGAAAGCGAAGAAGAAAAGGAAAACTCCTTCAGTTCCTCTACTGTTTCTAAGCTCCTGCCTGAAGTCAAAAGTTTTCCAGTGTGTCATTACAATCTCTAACTCAGTTTTCCTCGGGCTCTATGAGACAACACTTTCCTGGAAAGGAGGGATGATCTAATCTTAGCTTCATGATGCTATAATTCTGAAATCAAAGAACACTTCAAGAAAGGGTTTCTGGAACTTGCATCAGGCCTAGTATCTGCAGGTAGGGCAAATCATTAAATTACTGAAATTAAAGGTGTTGAACTTCATAACTGATTGGTCCCAGCTCCTCTTTTCCTCAATTATTGATTGATTTGATTTTTATTCTGCCTTTATTACTGTAAAAGTAACTCGAGGCAATGAACATATATAATATTCCTTCTTCTTACAAAACTGCAAGAATGATTTCTTGAAAATAATGGCCACTAGTATCAAGAAATGAAATTTTAGGATGTGCATAGATGCATCAAAGGCATACTTTAAAAAAAACATAAATACACAAATCTAATCTTAAAATGTCTTCTCTAAAGGGATTCAATCTCACCTGTGCTCAAGAGCCATCACCAAAAACCCCCGAGAAGCCATCTCAATACAGATGGCTGAGTATGCGGTTCTGAAAATTGAAGGAGAAAGCAGATAATTAAAACTGAGGAATGCTACTTCTTTTAAATTATTTCGTACTGAAACAAGCACATTAGCAAAGATGAAGACAAAATAAGTGGGTAGTAGTGTCTGCAAAAATCAACATGGTGATTGTGATGGCACGATTGAAGTACCACATGGATTTTAAGAGGATGACTGCTCAACCAGTTCCAGTGTTTCAGATGTTTCTTGCAGATGTTTCCTTAATTAAGTATTGTCTAGTACTGGCTTTTTCAAACTTGGCAACTTTCAGATATATGGACTTCAACTCCCAGAATTCCTTGAAGTCTGCCTATCTTAAAGTTGCCAAGTTTGAAAAATACTGTTCTACCTCTAAGCAAAATGAAACTACAGGTAATAGCAATAGCACTTAGACTTATATACTGCTTCACAGTGCTTTTACAGCCCTTTCTAAGCAGTTTACAGAGTCAGCATATTGTCCTCAACAATCTGGCTCCTCATTTTACCCACCTCAGAAGGATGGATCAACCTTGAACCTGGTGAGATTCTGCCAAATAGCAGGCAGTCAGCAGTCAGCAGAAATAGCCTGCAGTACTGCACTCTAACCACTGCGCCACAGAGGCTCCTCAACTTATGACCACAGTTGGGGCTGGAATGTCTGTCATAAAGGGATGCAGTCATGATGTGAGATACACTCAATTTTTATGGCTTTGTTGTCATGGTCATTAAGTGAATCAGGCTGCCCTCATCGACTTGGCTTGTTGGGAGCAACCCTGGAAAAGCCGCCAATGGTGATCATGTGACCCTGGAACATTTTAATCGTTGTAAGTACATGCTTGGCTGCCCTGCACCTGAACTGTGAACCGCAGGGATACTGCAACAGCCTTAGGTATGAAGACACTGTTTTTCGGCACCATCGTAACTTTGAAATATCCTTAAATGACATCGAGGACTACTCATACGGTACCAATTTTCAGCAACTGTGGCCAGAGGGCAGCTCTGGGGGTTAACAGCCTGGAATTCAATCCTGAGGGGCTCAAGGTTGACTCAGCCTTCCATCTTTCCAAGGTTGCTAAAATGAGGAGCCAGATTGTTGGGGGCAATATGCAAATCATGCTGACTGTCAGGATTCCGGCAGTTACTCCAATTAAATCATAAGCCTCGAACCACACTCCGAAAACTTCAAAGGATGTATTAGAAGTTAACATGCCAGCATTAGCCTGGGCGTAGCTGACTCTGAGATACGTAATTCACTGTCACCCTTGATCCTGCTTCCCCCCGCTCACCCCTCTGGGTGTATCATCCAATGAAACACATCCATAGCCAACAGTCATCAATCATGCTCTCCAATTAGATTTTTTTCATGGCAGAAGCTTCAGTCATCTAATCAGTCTTTGAAGAAAATATGAATGGAATGTACTTTCGATTCCACACTGCTCTTTGAAACTCCCCCCCCTTCTATCTGTTGACAACTATAAAACGTGTATACAAAATGTTTTATGAGTTGACACTGACATTGTAAACCACCCAGAGTGTGCTGTTGAGTGCTATGGGGGTCAGTGGTGGGATTCAATTTTTTTTTTACTACCAGTTTACTACCGGCTAGTAGGTGGGCATGGCCAGATGGCCATGTGACTGGGTGGGTGTGGCCAGGTTGCCATGTGACTGGGTAGGCACGGCTAGTAGGTGGGTGTGGCCATGTGGCCATGTGACTGGGTGGGCGTGGCCATGTGGCCATGTGACTGGGTGGGCGTGGCCAGCCAGAATTCTTACTACCGATTTGCCCAAACCGTACCGTAGATGCTATTGCTCTTTTTAATTATTGTTATTTTTTTTAATATACAATAAATCCATTCCACTTCAATCGTGTGTCGATTAGGTACATATTTCATGTGCTTAACAATTACTAATAATATTCTTTTTAACAGTATAACCAAATAATAATCATCATCATCACATTCCCATATATATAAGTAATATTCAGTATATCTATTACACTAGTTTAATGCTATTGCTCTTAAAAGCATTTCAGGTAAGAGAGTTGGGGAAGATCTCTTAGGAAAAGCTCCAAGATGTGGCTGGTCGGTTGTCCCGAGGTTTCCCTCTTTAATAGTGGCATTTACCACTATTTCCCCTTAAACATCCTGCATTTTGAGTCAGTGGCCTCTGAACTCGCTCAAACCTTGGCAGTGCCTTGGCCCCTCCCTCCCTCCCTCGCCCCACGGCCCCTTTTGACTTTCTCAGCACCCGCATGGATAATTGTTTCACTTGCCTGCCCTCCTTTAAACAATAATCTCTCCGCATCTCCATGTCTCACTCTTTCCTCCTCTTCTTCCACCCAGAACATTGACGTGTTTTTTTTTTAAATTACATTTATATGCCGCCCTTCTCCGAAGACTCAGGGTGGCTTACAATTTTTGGGATACAACCCAATGCGCTCAGCAATAGCCTTCATTCCATTGTATATGCCTGCTTATTACTAAGCGGCATTTTTACAAAATCAGCTTATTGCCCCCAACAATCTTGGGTCCTCAATTTACCTACCCCGAGAGGATGGAAGGCTGAGTCAACCTTGAGCCTGGTGGGATTCGAGCCTGCACTAACTGCAGGCAGCTGGAACTTAAGTGCTAGGCATTTAACAGCCTGCACCACCAAGGCTCAAGGTGTTGCTGGTATTTCTCTCCGCCCTGCTTAGAGCAGCCAATATGGACCTTTTATTTCTTTTGAAGGCCACCTGCACCCCAAAAGACTGGCCAACTTACAATGCACACAAAGACGTCCCCACAATAATATAAACATGTCCATACAGAAAAAATAACCCGGCCAAATATACCTCGAGCCAGCAAAACAAAGGCTCGGCCTCCACCTTAACCTCAGGTATCAGAGCCATGCTTTTAGTGATTTTCAGAACACCTCTAAGAGGGGAGCCCAACAAATCTCGGAAGGGTCAGTGGTGGGATTCAATTTTTTTACTACCAGTTCTGCGGGTGTGGCTTGGTGAGCATGGCACGGCTTGGTGGGTGTGGTTTGGTTTGGTGGGCGTGGCAGGGGTAGGATACTGTAAAATCCCCATTCCCTCCCCACTCCACTAACCTGCTTTCCAGCCCCGTTCTCTTGTGTAGGACAACAAAAGAAGACCCAGCCAATCAGCTGAGACTTGGGAGGCAGAGAATAGATGGGGGCGGGGCCAATCAGAGGTGGCATTTGCCGGTTCTCTGAACTACTTAAAATTTCCGCTACCGGTTCTCCAGAACTGGTCCAAACGTGCTGAATACCACTTCTGCTGCTGCCCAAATTTAGTGACACAGACAGAAAGGAGGCTTGAAAATGGCAAAAAAAGAGATCTGGGCCCCACTGATTACCCTGCTGATATC
The DNA here is from genome assembly GCA_009733165.1 of Naja naja. Classification (NCBI taxonomy): domain Eukaryota; kingdom Metazoa; phylum Chordata; class Lepidosauria; order Squamata; family Elapidae; genus Naja; species Naja naja. The sequence goes on from CM019160.1 coordinate 10,283,584, forward strand.
TACTGAAACAGAGAGAAGGAGATCAAGGCCTCTGCTATAAAGCGGACAAGAGGCATATAGGATCTACTAGATGTCGGCTGGCGGTCCCTAGGGGAGGGCCTTCTCTGTGGGGGTGCCCACTTTGTGGAACCAGCTTCCCCTGGAGCTACGATTGGCCCCTGACCTCCACTCCTTTCGCCGCAGTCTAAAGACTTGGTTATTTGAACAAACCGGCCTGGACTGAGGGGGGCGTTTTCGTTTTAAATGTTTTGTGGTTTGGGTTTTAAATATTTATTTGGTCTAATTAGTTTAATTATTTTTTAATTCTTTTAACTTTTATATTGGGTGTTTTTTATGTAAGCCGTCCTGAGTCCTTCGGGAGATAGGGCGGCATATAGGACCAATTAAATAAATAAATAAATAAAAATTTCCATGACTATCATTCAAGAATCTCAGACTCATGTACCAACACCAGCATCCTCATCCTCGGCCTTTCTGGACGAGTTGGTTTTCCACCCTACCTATACAACTCACCGAAAGGCTCCTAGTCCGTGGGAGAATACAATCAATGGGTACTTATGCGAACAGGGTCGGAAAGGCGCATCCCAGCTTACAGGGATCTTACACGATCCTGTGAAAATGAAGAGAATGTGTGTTTATATATATGGGTAGCCCTCGACTTAGAACCAAATTTATGTTGTTAAGAGTCTTGCACCATTTTAGGAACCTTTCTTGCCACATTTGTTAAGTGAATCACTGCAGTTGTTAAGTGAGTCATATGGTTGTTAAGTGAATCTGGCTCGCCTATTGACCAGAGGTCTCCAAACTTGGCAACTTTAAGACTTGTGGACTTCAACTCTCAGAATTCTCAGCCAGCATGCTGGCTGGAGAATTCTGGGAGTTCAAGTCCACAAGTCTTAAAGTTGCCAAGTTTGGGGACCCCTGCTGCAGACTTTGCTTGTCAGAAGTTTGCAAAAGGGGATCACATGACCCAAGGACAGTGCAATTGTCATAAATGTGAGTTTGTTCAGTGCCGTCATAACTTTGAACGGTCACAAAATGAACTGTTGTAAGTCCAAGACTACCTGTATATGCTATTTCTTAACTGCCCATCTCTCTCGACAAAAGGTTACCTAAGATATTGTGTGTTTCCTTGGATTGTAAAAATATGACTTTATCAAGGCAGTTATTGAGAAATTTCTAACCCACTTCCCTAAAGATGATAAACATGTTTTAAGAAAACATTGTTTTTTTCCCCATTTGAACAAGGCCTGGAAAGTACAATTAGAAAGGAAGAGTCTAGTTCAGTATGAGCAAATTGAATTGTACAGTGAAAAGACGAAGACTTGTAAAACTGTAATATTGGAAACAAAAATATTCTCCTAGTAGTTGGCAAACTAGTTTGAAACACATGTCCAGAAGAGAAACATTAGGTATATACATATATAGATGCTCTTTAAATTTAAATAGTAAACATGGTAGGAAATTAAGCTAATTGGCTAATTCACTTCATTTATTTACAGCATTTAAAAAAAAACAAATACCTACTTTTGGTTGCCTGACGATTTTTAAAAATATGCTTTACGTGGATGAATTATTATTTGGGGGAGATATCAAGATCATCATACCAATTTATGGGACAATAGGTAACATTTAACAATGAAAAAATACAAACATGATTTATTATGCTCTGATCTGATATTTTGCAATCAGCTAAAGGTTTCACACTGCAGGACAGTAGGTCATAGAACATATTTGTGTTGTTTGAAGAAATGTCCCAATGTCAAGCTTGGTTAGACTAGTGTTTCTCAACTATGGTGGCTTTAAGATAGAACTCTCCAAACTTGGCAACTTGAAGACTAGTAGACTTCTGGGAGTTGAAGTCCACACGTCTTAAAGTTGCCAAATTTGGAGACCCCGGTTTAAGACCTGAGGACTTCAACATTCTGGATGGGGAATTTTGGGAGTTGATCCATAGATCTTAACGCCACCATGGTTGAAAAACAGTGGAATAGGCAGAAGAACAGCTGAGGAGTCCACACACATTTCACTCAGTAACTCACAAGAAGCAGTTATCTTACCAAATGTGACACTGAGAAGTGGCGCAAACAATTTCCTATTTAAGTTCATGTAGTCAGCTAGTCCGGAGTAATATTCATAGCGGGGAATCCAGCACGGCTCCTCGGCTTCACTCTGAGGGACACAGGGGTAGAAGAGGCGGAAGAAGAGGCCCTATAGAAAAGAAGGGTCAAGTTAGTATAGACCCCCAACTGTTGATTTCAAACTGCAGAACAGTTTATTACCAGCTATCTATATATATAAGAAACTAGTCAACTAACAGTCAAAACTAAATTGACACTAGTAGATAAGGGTCAACAGAATTCACAGGGAGAAGGCTGGATTTGGGTCTCTTGTGGCAACACAGTGATTCCAAACCGATGACATGTTTGACTCCATCTTCCAGCTGAGCCCACTCTTCCCCTATACAGTCCATCTTCAACAGACTTCAGCCCATCTCCCTTTTGGTACCTTAGAACTACCTCTCAGAACATACTTACTCCATCACCTCCCTTATGCTTCTCAATTCCCTTTTTAATGTCTTTTTTCTGTGAATTCCTTGCCCTAGCCCTTCATTTTCCACTACCCCACTGCCACTCCAATATTTGTGCAGATGAGCCCAGGTAGTATTGCCTGATGCAGTGTTTTTTTTCTTTTTTAAGTCAAGTTTTTTATGTATATATAAGTATTTTGAATACAGTATATTGTCCGGGCATTTTATTTTACAAAGGAAGAAAAAACAGATATACTGATAGTAATAATGATAATACACATAATTATTCCCATATTTATAATTATATTAGCTTATTGATATTAATTATACTAGCATACTTATAATTATGAACAGCATTCATATTTTACTTATAGATAACAATGATCCTTCAACTAATTCCTATCTCTTATCTCTAACCATTGATAAAATCTATTCCATGTTGAATAGTATTCTGTATCTCCTTTATCTTTTCTTTTCAATGTCAATCTATCCATCTCTGCACAGTCCAATATTTTCTGAATTATATTTTCATCTGGTGATATATTCTCATTTTTCCAATATTGTGCAAATACAATTCTCGCTGCTGTCAATAAATTTAACATTAAGTATATAGTTCCTTTATACTTATGATTCTGGTGTTATACCTACCAAAAAAATGTCTGGCTTTAAATCTATATGCTTCTTTATCATTTTTTTCCAGCCATGCATGTATTTTCATCCAATATTTTCTTGCTTTTATGCCATGTCCGCCACATATGATAATAGGTACCTAGTGTCTGATGACATTTCCAACATTTGGCAGACATGTTGTTAAAATTTTTGCTAATTTTGCCGGTGGCAAATGCCACCTGTAAAACATTTTATATCAGATGCAGTGTTTTCATTGCAGACAATCACACATGCTAATCATAGAAGTAGAATAGACATATCGTCATGCTCTCCACATGACCAAGGAAATGTCTTCAGACCCTGCTGGCTCCCTTGGCTAAGAAATGGAGACGAGCAACATCCCTTACAGTCTAGAATAGGCAGATATAGGGTAGATTAGAGACTCTTGAAATAGTAAATGAAATTCAAACATTAAAAGAGAAAAGTCTGGGCTCAGGTCTAAGGTTTGGCCAGCTCAATGTTTCTGGGATATTTCATTTGAGGAACTTTCAATTTTCCAGCTGATAAGTGCCAGCCTCATTCATTGGATGGTTATATTTGTTGTCATTCTTTCCATTATGTAGGCCAGGCTTTACACAAGGAGTGGAGTGACACACCTTTTCCCCACGATGGCTCTTTCTGGAAAGCATAAAGAAGCTTTTCCAGCTTCCTGTACTTCCTCATTTATATGCCAACAGGTTTCTCATCAATTGCAATGATTCAACTCTTCTCCATGATATCATTCATATCTGCCTTCCTCAGTATGATGTGGACTGCAATTCCTGGAATTCTTCAGCTATCAAAGAGACAACATATTTCATGGGTAACAGGTTATGAGGAAGAAACTAGCTGAAATCCCCCCCAAGGAACTTCTGGGGTTGATGGGGAACCAGAACTTGGATCTTCCCACTCCTAGTCCAGCCCCTTCCCCACTAAATCACCAGGTTCTTGGACTGAGAGGAAGGGACTGGCCCAAAGCTATAGGGAGCTTCTTTGACTGAGCAAGGATTGGCACTTGGGTCTCTCCATTCCTAGTACAATGTTGTTCACACCCTGTAGTGTAAGACTTCTTGAAACACTGAACAGCTGTGCTGGAATGTAGTTGGGAGGTAGAGTGCCAGGAGGAAGGAGTACATTCCAAATGAACTGAGAGACAACCCAGTCCAGATATTTTGTGAGAAAGAGAGTGAGGAGAGTCCCTCCCTAACAGTTCCCAGAGTATATGGTAGATGTAGATAGTAAAGTGCTTAGTCTGGCAAGATTCTGTCTATAGATGTGGAAACCACAAAGAATTCAGCTTGGAAGAATTACCATATGTCATTCTTGGTTTTGGGGCGTGACAAAAACAATGTATTTGTTGTCCACTGATTCATCTCTATCTGAGCAGATACTCCTATAACTGTTGTATGGGAGACTAATATATTTGTTTATGCAGGTTGTCCTTGCTTAATGAACCCTTGTTCAGCAACCATTTGAACTTACAATGGTGCTGAACAAGTACTACTTATGACCCATCCTTATAGTTGTGGCCATCGCAGCATCCCAAAAATCATGTGATCATAATCTGGATGCTCAGTGGCCCACTCCCAATTATGACATCAGAGCACCCAAATGTAATGTAATTGCCATTTGAAACCTTCACTGCTAGCTTCCAAGAAGCAAAGTCAATGGGGAAGCCAGCAAGAGATTGTAAATGGCGACTATATGACATCGCACTTAACAATGTTGCAGGATTCATCTAACAACAGCAACTGGAAAGGCTGGAATTGCCATCATTAAGTGCTGCAGTCCACAACTGCATTGATTAGAGACTGAAATTCCATCTCTATGGTCATTGTTAACAGAGGACTACCTGTGGTTTCCATGTGCCAATTTGACTTGAGCCAAGATAAAATATCTCCTGTGGAATATGGAAGATATTATAGAGGATCCGGAAGCTAAAAATTGTCCAGAGAACATATCCAATTGCACCAGACTAGTGTGGTAAATTTGGCTCTGTCATTTTCTAGATCTAAATTCCAAATGTTTAACTTCAATTAAGGCTTTATCAAGGCTGAGTAATGCTATGACCAGGAGTGAGAGGCCACAATATGTCACATCAGAATCAGTTTGATTCTCAGCGTCACAGTGAAGAATTCACCATGAATTTGATTTGGAAGATTACTTTTCTCGGATTCCATTCTGCAGAGAAATTCACTGTATCTCCCTGTAGAAAAGTGGCAGTAAATGTATTTCTGTATTTATATTCAGGTAGTCCTCAGCTTATGACCACAATTGAGCCCAACATTTTTGTTGCTGAGATATTTGTTAAGTGAGTTTTGCCCCATTTTAGGACTTTTCTTGGCACAGTTGTTAAGTGAATCACTGCAGTTGTTAAATTAGTAACATGGTTGTTAAGTGAATCTGGTATCCCCATTGACTTTGCTTGTCAGAAGGTCGCAAAAGAGGATCCCATGACCCCTGGGGCCACTGCAACCATCATAAATACGAATCAGTTGTCAAGCATCCAAATGTAAACCACGTGACCATAGGGATGCCGCCACAGTCATAAGTGTCAAAAATGGTCATAAGTTGCTTTTTCAGTGGCGTTGTAACTTCAAAAAGTAACTAAGCGAACTGTTGTAAGTCAAGGGCTGCCTGTATTCCAAAAGACATGAGAATCTTAAGCACACAGAGAACAAGAAGGATGGATGAAGGGAGGGAGGGATAGTTGGGGAATTCTGTAAGTTGAAGTCCACAATCAAAGTTGTTGAGTCTGGATAGCCCTGTGTCAGCATTCCAGAAAAACAAACTCCACCACCAAAACTCCGAGACAGACATTTTCTCAAAGTTCCATTTTATTAAGAGTTGTCATACTGTCACATCTGGGAAAACCTGAATCTGAGAGTTCTGGGTTTTCCCTCCGTAACTGAAAATCAAAGATCCATCCCCTGCACGCCTCAGTCTGTCACATGACCCAATCACCATCCGTTTTAGCTTGAGACATCCTCCAACTACTCCTTGTCCAAGTGCAGGATGACATGACCTTTGCTGTAAAGAAGAATGCTATTGTGTCTAACTACATACACTCCGAGAAATCCCCCCTCCCAATTTCCCAGGCACAGGAATGTGGCAGCGTGGAAGCTTCTGGTGCTAATATGGCTTCCAAAGCTGACACCTTGTCCTAGAACAGCAGCTCCCAACCTTTTGGGCACCAGGGACCAGTTCCGTGGAGAGAGGTTTTTTTCCATGGACTGGAAGGGGCCTGGTTTTGTGTGCTGCCTGTATCCCATGGATGGGGTTTTGCTCAGATCTGTGGATTTCTGGAATGCCGTGGACTGGTGCCGGTTCATTGACTGGGGATTGTGGACCTCTGTCCTAGAAGAAGCTCAAGATGGAGCATTTCCAGAGAAACCATCTTCTTAGTTAATCATCACCTCTGCTTCTTTAAGTCTATTACTTCTGTTGGATGCATAGAATGAAGTTTCCAACAAGTTAGTGCTGTACTTATAATGTCAATATTTATTGTACAAGGTTTTTTTATTGTTGTTTATTCTGATGGATTCATGGATGTTTCAACTCTATTGTACTGCACTGTGAATCCTTAGCCAAATCAGTAGTCTACAAATGTAAATAAATAAATAACATTATTGCTTTGAGAACATGCTGCGAGCCTTCTCTCCCCTCCCAAAAAAAGTGGCACTTCCTTATTGACCAAAGGAACAATGAATAATAGGTCATAAAACATTTCTTTTCCACAAAGGGAAACCACTTCTCACTCATACATATTCTTATCTTTATTCCTGTAGGTGTCTGGTGCGTCCCTGTATTTTTATTTTCTAAGAAAGCCAATGGGTAAGCGTAGAAGTGAAAGAAAGAAAGAAAGAAAGGAAAGAAAGAAAGAAGGGGGGAGGGAGGGAGGGAGGGAGAGAGACAGAGACAGAGAGAAAGATGGCAGCACAGATTGGCCCTTTCTTTCGCAAGACAATCTCTATAGCAAAGGTCTCCAACCTTGGCAACTTTAAGACTTGTGGAGTTCAACTCCCAGAGTTGAAGTCCACAAGTCTTAAAGTTGCTAAGGTTGGAGTCGCTGCTCTACAGCACAATGTTAGCTACATTGCTCATCCCCAATTTCTTAAACACAGACAGAATCAGAACAACCAAATGACGCACTTATTATACACACAAAGAATTTAAAAATCGCAAGTTACTAGTGTTAGAGCTATTGTTCTGTACAATTGTGCAATCACTAAAAAGCAGAAGAAAGAAACGGGAAACACTACATCAGTTCAGGGTTAAAATGCACCGACAAGCAAAAACTTGAAATAAAAGTAGTAAAAAAAAAACAACCCACGCCATTTCCAAAAAGTACAATATCATTTAAACGGGGATTGCAAACTCAGATAAATCAACATTGCTTATAAGTGCTAAATTAATGTAGGGGTTGAGGTTGGAGCTCCTGGCTTGAACTCTAAGGGAATCAGTGGGATCAGTTTCAAGCCCACAGATTAAAGTGTAGTCTTTGACTTACGATCATGATCGGGATCATTGCTCAGGCAGTTGAAGTGAGTTGCGCTTAAAAAAAGTTAGGCCTTTTTTTTTGGCCACAGTTATTAAGTGAATCACTGCAATTGTTAAGTGAGTCCAGCTTCCTGTATTGAGTTTGTTTGTTGGAAGCCGATGGGCAAGGTCGCAAACAGAGACCACATGACCCCAGGAAGCTGCAACTGTCGTAAGTCCATGCCAGTTGCCAAGCATAAATTTTGATCAGGCGGGCTGAGGGGAAACCATGCAACGGTCATGGTTGTGAGGAACAATCCTTTCTTCAGTGCCCTTGTAACTTCATACGGTCGCTAAATGAATGATTGTAAGTCAATCATTTCCTCTATAAAAAGAGAAAAATAAATCCAAAGCATGCAGTTCAGAGGTGGTATTCAGCAGCTTCTAACCAGTTCTGGAGAACCAGTAGCAGAAATTTTGAGTAGTTTGGAGAACTAGCAAATACCACTTCTGACTTTGAGATTTTACAATATCCTTCCCCTGTCACGTCCACAGAACCAGTAGTAAAAAAATGTGAATCCCACCACTGATGCAGATAAAGGGTTATCCTTGACTCTCTTTATTTTATCTTGCTTTCTGTTAAGTTTGCATCAAGAGACAGACGCGGAGTGCTTCAAGCTCTTTAGTTTATTAGTGACTACAGCTCAGAACGGACCCAATTTGGCTGGGCTGCAGCTGCTACTTATAGCCAGCAGCCGCAGTTGACAGCCAATCAGAGTGCAGGGTTTTCCCGCACTTTTAAATCAATCATTTCTAACATTTTACAAGAACAGTTCAAACTAAACCAATGACTTTAAACCTACATACATAACACTTTCTATTTTGGTCTTAGAATGTTTTGCAATACAGACTGCATTTTTTTAAAAAATTCACATTTATATGCCGCCCTTCTCCAGAGACTCAGGGCGGCTTACAATCTTTGGAGCACAAGCCAATGTGCTCAGCAATAGCCTTCATTCTATTGTATATGCCTGCTTATTACTAGGGCTTTTGGCCCCCCCAAGCGGCATTTTTACAAAGTCAGCTTATTAACCCCAACAATCTTGGGTCCTCAATTTACCTACCCCGGGAGGATGGAAGGCTGAGTCAACCTTGAGCCTGGTGGGATTCGAGCCTGCACTAATTGCAGGCAGCTGGAACTTAAGTGCTAGGCGTTTAACAGCCTGCACCACCAAGGCTCTTATCTTTGTTTCCATCCCTTTGTTTTTAATTATTATTCACTTACAACCATCTCATTTCTCAGTCTCCCAGAGTGCATTGCTGAACTGAAAGAAAATTTCCATTCCTGACCTCGAGGATTGCTAATTTAATCTATTATGGCCATTAGCAAAGGAAAAAGGGACAAAGGAAAAAACCCAGGGAAAACACCCATCATGTGAGCACTTTCGGCATTTAAGACTTTAGGAAAAGGCCAAGCAGTTTTACTGCGGGAAGAACTCTGATCCACAACAAAAGGACTCTGATCTCCCTCTTTGAATACAGAGAGCCCACGACTTACAGTCACAACTGAGCCCAACATTTCTGTTGCTAAGTGAGACAGTTGTTCAACCAGCTTTGCCCCATTTTATAGACCTTTTTTTGGGGCCATAGTTAAGTGAATCACTATAGTTGTTCAGTTAGTAACATAGTTGTTAAATGAATTTGGCTTCCTCATTGACTTCGCTTGTCAGAAGGTTGCAAATTTTATTTATTTATTTATTTATTTATTTATTTATTTATTTATATCCTATCTCCCTAGGGACTCAGGGCGGCTCACATAACAAACACACAATACAAAAGTTAAAAGGAATTAAAAGATTATTAAACCCAATTCGACCAAATAAAGTATTTAAAACCCCATCACATGACGCTTAAAACTAAGACCAGCCCCTCAGTCCAGGCCGGTTTGTTCGAATAACCAAGTCTTTAGGCCGCGGCGGAAGGAGCAGAGGTCAGGGGCCAATCGCAGCTCCAGGGGAAGCTGGTTCCATAAAGTGGGCGCCCCCACAGAGAAGGCCCTACCCCTAGGGACCGCCAGCCAACATTGTTTGGCTGACGGTACCCCAAGGAGGCCCTGTCTGTGGGTGCGCACCAGGCGATGGGGATCACGTGACCCCGGGACAATCATCATAAATATGAGTCAGTTGTCAAGTGTCTGAATTTTGATCACAAGACCATGGGTATGCTGCAAACCGTCATCAGAGTGAAAAACAGTCATAAGCCACTTATTTCAGTGCCACTGTCAGCTTTGGGAGCCATATTACATGCTGCCACATAGCCTGAGAAAGTGGGAGGGGGGTGATTTCAATTGAGTAGCTCTAAGTAATAAAATTATTTTGTTAGTTCAAGGTCACTGAGTGTGGCGCAGGATGAAATAAGGAGCTTACTTTTGGACGGATGGTGATTGGGCCATGTGATGTGATGACAGCCAAGGGGGGATGGATTTGTAGTTTGGGAAATTGTGGGAAGCCCGAAAACTTTTAGATTCGGGATTCCACAGATGTGCCAGGTGCTATTCTAATGAAGGTACTTTTGAGATATGTTTGTCTCGGAGTTGCTGATTGGAATGGAGGTTTGCTGGAACGCTGTACTTTGAACTGTCACTAAACGAATGGTTATAAGTCTGTATTTGTTTTCTACTGATGGCTTTTAGGTTACAAAATGAGGCACGTTGGCCTAGCGCAGTGATGGTGAACCTTTTTGTTGTGGTATGCCAAAAGCGCGCATGTGCCGGCACCCACAATGCAATGCACCCTGCCCCCCCGTGCATGCGTGAGCAACACCCCCACCCTGCCCCCTTACCTGCACTGTGCATGCGCGCACCTCCCAGCTGATTTTCGGCCCATTTGAGGCTGTTTTCGCCCTTCCGGAGGCTCGAGGGAAGCCTCTGCAGCCTCAGGAGGCTGAAAGCAGGCCTGTTTCGGCACTTCCGGTATTTCCAGAAGGCCCGTTTTTCGGCCTCCCAAGGCTGCAGAGGCTTCCCTTGAGTCTCCGGGAGGGTGAAAACGGCTTCCCTCAAGCTCCAGAGGCCCTCTGGAGGTTGAAACAGACACACGTGCCATAGGTTCACCATCACGGGCCTAGCGGTTAAGAAGTTTAGACTGTCAACTGGAAGATTGGCAGTTTGAGACCCAAGTACTGTGCGATGGGTTGAGCTTGCATTCTTGCCTCAGCTCCTACCCATCTAGCAGTTGGAAAGCATGCAGTAGATAGGTACCACTTCGGTGGGAATGTAACAGTGTTCTGTGTGCCTCAGCATATAGTCATGCTGGCCACTTGACCACAGAAGTATTTTTGGACAATGCTAGCTCCCTCAGCTAGGAAATGGAGATCAGTACCACCCCCTAGAGTCGGACATGACTGGACAAGGGAAATTTTTACTTTTACCTTAGGTTACAAAAAGCCACCCCATTTGGGAGCAGGAAACAATGGCCCAGGATCTGGATTGTGATTCTTTGTTCCATTTGCAGTTCATAGTCCATAACTACAGCGCAGGTGACTAGATTCTGCATAGCAGCACTGAGGATTCATCAGAAACACACATGTAATCCACCATAGCTATTTTATACAACAAATATGACAAACTGCTTATTCTTTTCCCTTTTAATATTAAACTGACTATGGGCCTCACATTATATGGATTGTAATTTTAGCAGGGGTGGGATTTTATCAGTTCGGACCGGTTCTATAGAACTGGTTGTTATGATTCTGTGCAGTTCGGAGAACTGGCAAATCATGCCCCTGGCTGGCCCCACCCCTCTCTGCCCACCCCTCCCCTGCCCGCCCAGTTAGTTCTTATCACACATGGCAACATTGCGTGCATGTCCGACATCACTGACTGCGTTCTTTCCTGCCCAGTCACTCCTTAAGGTATTTCTTTTTTTCTTCTTTCTGACAATCAGCTGTTCCTATGATCAGCTGTGCTGGGATTCCCCTCACTGTCTTACTGCTTTGTCCAGGAGGCTTTCATGAGGCCCAGGAAGGCAAAAAATGGAGGGGGCATAGCACTCACACACGCCCCCCTGTGCTCCATTTTTTGCCTTCCTGGGCCCCAGGGATGCTTCCTGGGAGCAAAAACGCCCCCCCAAAAGGCTCCCCTGAGGCCCAGGAGGCTCAAAAATGGAGTGCAGGGGGGAGCTGTACAGCCCCCCTGGCTTTGTTTTTTGCCTTCCTGGGCCCCAGGGGAAGCCTTCTGGAGCAAAAACACCTCCCCCAAGAGGCTTCCCTGAGGCCCAGAAGGCCCAAAAATGGGGGCTGCTGCTGTAAAAAAAATCCATGCCTACCCAGTCACATGGCCACACCCACCTAGCCACGCCCACTGAACTGGTTGTTTAAAAATTTGAATCCCACCCCTGAATTTTAATACAGTAGACCATGTGTAATCGACAGACTAAATTTTATCACAGATTTTATCTGTTATTTATTATTTTATTCTAGAATTATTAATTGTATATTTACCGAGTGTTTTTATTTGTTCTGGTCTCTGATTGTACTAAATTGAATTGATTGACCAGTCATGTCAATTAAAGACATAATTGCAGTTCAGACCATGTCCAGCAAGACAGGAGCTTACAGCTGCTTTCAACAGCCCACTGATCTCCACAGGGTCCAAACTGCTAATTCCCATTGAAGCGCTTTGAGCTACACTGCTTGAAGGAATATAGACTGAATTCACTGGCAGAGCAGGATTCACAGAAGGCTGACTTGGCACATTGTCCCTCCAGGGTTTGCTTTGCATGGACCTTCCTTGAGAAACAAAGTCATCTGGCCTTCTTAGTAACTATGAGTCAAACAAACAAACAACGTCAAGATAAATGCACAAGTGCACAGCCTTTTTACCTACATAGATAATCTGAAATAATTGCAAATTCAGAGTTCAAACACAGTCTGGAACCAACACTATGCAATTCTTTCTTAAACTTTAACCCAAAGCAGCCATTTGAACAAGCAGAAGTCACACATTATTAACTCTAAAATAAGTCCTTATATTTTTTCTTTCTTTGTGATCCTTTTTTCCCTTTTGTATCATGTTGACTGTGGACAAGGCTTTTTAAAAAATTCTCCTTTCTTTGATTATCTGAATGGCATTTAAAAGAATATCCTTTAGAAATAGTCTCTGGTTTGGTGGACCTAATTATCAGTTAAGGTTTTAATTCTAATACATATACTTCTAAGAGTTATATCCTATCAAACTCAACAGGTTCAATTCTAAATAAAGTCTCACACTTAGAATCATGATTCATCAAATTCAAAGGAATTAAACTAAATTATATAATTATTAATTATTCTCTAAAATGTGGTTAAATTAAATTTAATTAAAATATCATTTATAACATTCATAAATAGTAATGGGCACCTTGAGCGCAATCCCAAAACATCTGGAACACCACTTGAACATCATTGGCATTGACAAAATGCCCATTAGTCAATTGCAAAAGGCAGCTTTACTCAGAACAGCTTATACCCTGCGAGGATACCTTTAACATCGTCAAACATCAACATCTGTCTTTGGAAATAATTTGATAGGTGGACAAAAGTTGCAAATCTAACTTAAACATCTGGCTGACTGTCGATGAGTCATAACAATATAGAAAAAGAACTTGAGACAATCCAAAATACAAAAACCTACAAATAGATGTAGAATGACTGTGGCAAAAGAAAGTAAAGTTAGTACCAATAGTCATAGGTTCCTTGGGTGCTATCCCAAAACATCTGACCAACCCAGAATAAATCTACATTATTAAGCCTTCTGAACTGTCTGTGGAGATTCTCAGTCATCCAGGTCATGGTTGTCCCAAAAGTGCTTTTTCAAGAGGCAAGTGGTCTTTCTGGTTTTTCGTTGAAGACATTTCTTGAAAGCTGAAGAAGCTTCTTGGATGAGAAGCCAAACGTCTTCAAAGAAAAACCAAAAAGTCCAGTTGCCTCTTGAAAAAGCACCTTTGGGATGTCTAAGCTATGGATTAATTTCTGAAGGAGCGTGATAAAGTTTTGCTATCTCCTCAGGTGCATGTTTCTCAACCGTAGCAACTTTAAGATGAATGGACTTCAAGTCCCAGAATTCTGGGATTTGAAGTTTAACAGAATAGCAGAGTTGGAAGGAAGCGTGGAGGTCTTCTGGCCCAGGGGTCTCCAACCTTGGCAGCTTTAAGACTTGTGGACTTGAAATCCACAAGGAGAAAAAGTTGCCAAGGTTGGAGACCCCTGCACTAACCTACAACCAGCAAAGCTGGCTGAGGAATTCTGGGAGTTGAAGTCCACAAGTCTTAAAGTTGCCAAGGTTGGAGACCCCTGCACTAACCTACAACCAGCAAAGCTGGCTGAGGAATTCTGGGAGTTGAAGTCCACAAGTTTTAAAGTTGCCAAGGTTGGAGACCCCTGTTCTAGTCCAACCTTAAAGTCACTAAGGTTGAGAAACATGCCTTAAGTCATGCCAAATATGGAAGCCTCTGAATCAGCACAGGATTGGTTGCCATGTTATGGAGTAAGTGAAGACAAGTCTTCAGAGAGAGAGCAGATGGGCTTCTTTCAGATATGTTCTAGCATGGTGCTTTTTTATCTCAGGAACTGGCTACAGAATCCTGGCAGCTGAAGTCCACACCTTATAATGGCCAAGATTGAGAAATACAGCTTTAATAGTAGTTGCACTGAGAGTTTGTTCTAATGACCTCAAGGTCACTTCCAGCTCTTGCATTCAGCAGAACAGCTAAGTAAAGAAACAGTCACACAGTCACCAAACAGTACAGAAACTGGCTCAATCTGCCCAGTGGTGAAACAGATTCCTGAACACACTATAGAATAACAGAGTTGGAAGGGACCTTGGAGGTCTTCTAGTCCAACCCCTTGCTTAGGCAGGATACCCTATAGCATTTCAGATGAATGGTTAACCAACCTCTTCTTAAAAACTTCCAGTGCTAGAACATTCATAACTTCTGGAGGCAAGTTGTTCCACTGATTAATTGTTCTAACTGTCAGGAATTTTCTCCTTAGTTCTAAGTTGCTTCTCTCCTTGATTAGTTTCCACCTATTGTTTCTTATCCTGCCCTCAGATGCTTTGGAGAATAACTTGACTCCCTCTTCTTTGTGGCAGCCCCTGAGATAGTGGAACACTGCTATCATGTCACCCCCTAGTCCATCCTTCTTTTCATTAAACTAGACATACCCAATTCCAGCAACAGTTCTTTATATGTTTTAGCCTCCAGAACCCTCATCATCTTTGTTCCTCCTCTTTGTACTCTTTCTAGAGTCTCAACCTCTTTTTTACATCGTGGCAACCAAAACTGAATGTAGTATTCCAAGTGTGGCCTTACCAAGGCATTATAAAGTGGTATTAATACTTCACATGGCCCTTTCTTTAGGCCAGCAATACTTAAACCAAATCAGCATTCATTTCTGAAAAAACAGGAACACTAACATCCAACAACTATTCTCAAAGATAAGAGAGGAAGCTTGGAGTTGACATCTCACATGAAAAGTTTGGGAGTTTTGTAAAACAAAAGGCAAATGATGGTAGCAACTGAAATGTGTAAAATTATGCCCAGTTTGACAAAAGTGAGCAAATTTCTTACATGTTATGAGAATCCTGGATCCCTGGACCTAAAATATTAGAGCAGTGTTTCTCAGCCTTGGCAACTTTCAAATGGGTGGACTTCAACTCCCAGAATTCTCCAGTCAGCATACATGTGGGAGTTAAAACCCACACAACTTAAAACTGCCATGGTTGGGAAACACTGTGTTCAACAATAAATAGTTTCAGTGGTGTTCACACAACACATCAAATCTATATAAGTCATCAGGGAGTGGCTTGAGAAGAAAAGATGGTTCAACAATCACTATTAGTTTATCTGGTTTTAAGTTTAGCGGCATGGCTGAATTAAATCACTATCTCATTGAGTGTATTTGCTCAATGCAGTAGAACTGGTAACAGATAAACAGATAATAGATAACAGATAATCAGAGTTGGAAGGGACCTTGTAGGTCATCTAGTCCAACCCCCTGCCCAAGCAGGAGACCCTACACCATTTCTGACAGATGGGAGTCCAATCTCTTCTTGAAAGTCTCAAGTGATGGCACTCCAACAACTTCTGAGGGCAACTTCTGCTCCATTGATTGATTGTTCTCACTGTCAGAAAGTTTCTCCATATTTCCAGATTGAATCTCTCCTTGTTCAGTTTCCATCCATTATTCCTTGTCTGGCTTTAGAAAATAGCTTGACCCCTTCCTCTCTGGGGCAGCCCCTCAGATGGCTTCCAACCTGGATAGTTTGAACAGGGGATCAGATAATGTCATGTCTACTAACTGTGATGTCCATACATTACTTTGAGGACCGGACATTCTTCCTGAATCTGAATCTGTTAAGGACAATGGATGAAGAATGCTTTAAAAGTTCTACGGTGCTTATCAAGAACAGGGGACTGAGAACACATCCCAAAGATAGGAAGCAGAGAGGTTGGGTGGGTCTAATCCAGGAGTCCCTAAACTTGGCAACTTTAAGACTTGTGGACTTCAACTTCCAGAATTCTGGGAGTTGACGTCCACAAGTCTTAAGGTTTCCAGGTTTGGAGACCTCTGGTGTAGACTTTCTAAGCAGATGTTGAATTGCTAAATCTGGGAGATGTCCAATCTTTGGATCTGGGGATCCATTTTGGACCCTGTTCTTCTCAGTGGTTTGCTTTTGACGCTGATATATTTTTCCTCCATCCACCAGAGTCAGACCGATTTCACCTTCTTTGCCGGGAACCTTGTCAACCAGGTCTACAAGACAAGGGGTACCATTGATCCCTACAAAAGCCTGAATATCACCAACTCCCAGTTGGTGACTTCAACTCCCAGCTGGCTGGAGAATTCTGGGAGTTCAAGTCCACAAGTCTTAAAGTTGTCAAGTTTGGAGACCTCTGGTCTAATCTTAACTAGCAATATCTTGACCTCTCAGTGTCTACCTGAGTTTACAACTTGTGCTTAGCCAACCTGATGGAGAAACCCAGACCATAAGCTAAGTTACACACACACACACAGAGGAGCCAGTGTTCACGTAGTTTTTCTAAGCCCAAACCAACAAGCCAACTTTCTGCAAGGTGCGCATCCAAGGAGCAGCGACTTTCCAGCCCTGGGATACCGGAGCCATTCGTGGAATTAGCCCTCTTTCCCACGTTCTTATTGAAACGAAAGGCCCGATCCCCAAACCCCGTCGGTTCCAGCGGGGCAGCTTCCCCCTTCCCGTCCCTCGGCGCCCGTTGTGCCCCTACCTTGGGAGTCTGGCCCACCATCACGTCGGTGCAGCCGACCGGATAGGCGCCCTTCCCGTGCGGCAAGCCGAGGGACTGCGTTACCCCCATCCTGGAAACTTCGTTCGTCGTCTCCCGCGGGAAGCCCGAGGCGGCCTGGAAGGACAGCGGTCCGACGGCTCTCTGAGGTTGGGAGAAGCGAAAAAGGGGCCGAGCGCCGTTTCGCTTCCTCCTCTCGCCCTCTCCCCGCCCATTGGCTGCCAGCGGAGGGAGCAGTCTGCGGCCTGGCCCGAGGAAGGGAGGAGGCGGGAGGGACCGAAAGGAGGAAGCTCCGAAGCAGAGACAGCTGATCCCGGAGGCAAACAAGGGTTGGTTTGTGGACTCTGAATCGCGTGTCCAGGGCGCGCAGCCAAAAAAGCCAAAGGTTTCCGCTTTTGCTCGGTTGGTTCGGGAAGACGTTGGAATTCAGCACCGCTGCACAAAGGTAGCTTCAGAAAACAGCGCTGTTGGGTTACAACTTACTTAAACCCCCCATATACATATGTATGTGTCTGTGTGTGTATTATCTATCTATCTATCTATCTATCTATCTATCTATCTATCTATCTATCATCTATCTACTTTTCTTCCTCCCTCCCTCTTTCTTCCATCCCCTTTTCTTTTTCCTTCCCTTTTCCCTTCCTTTCTAATTCAAGGCAGCAAACATTCCTACTCCTCCAGTTTTCCACTCAGCCCACCCCATCACTCTGCTGAACACTTAATTCTTACAGGTCTGTCTGTCTGTCTGTCTGTCCGTCCATCCATCCATCCATCCATCCATCTATCTATCTATAATTTACCCATTATTTATCCTTATCTTTAAAGATAAGGTTCCCTTCGCACACATGTGCTAGTCATTTCTGGCTCTAGGGGGCGGTGCTCCTCTCCGTTATAAAGCCGAAGAGCCAGCGCTGCCCAAAGATGTCTCCATGGTCATGTGGCTGGCATGACTAAACACCGAAGGCGCACGGAACGCTGTTCCCTTCCCACCAAAGTGGTCCCTATTTTTCTACTTGCATTTATTTCCCCATTAATTGGAATTATTGTTTTTGTTTTTGTTATTTATTAATCTGTTGCTCTGCGTGTATGCTGAGTGCTTCTGTACCAGAGAGAAGTTCCGTGTGAGTTGAATCACGCTTGGCTAAATAAAGTACAATTCAATTCAATTCCTTCCTTCTCCTCCTCCTATCTTCCCCACAAGAACCCCTTGAGAGTGATTGGCCCAAGGTCACCCAGCTGGCTTTCATGCCTAAAGGCAGGACTAGAACTCACAGTCTCCTTACCCACTACACCAAACTCCAGCTTTACTCTACATGCCCCTGGCTGCACATTGTAAGTCCTTCTTTGCCATTGGGCTGCAGCTGGGTTCTTTCCCTAGCTCTGCTTGCGTGCATGTGTGCATGAGCCTGTGTAAACACACATGCCACTGCTATTTCCACTCCCCCGGTAAGGTAAAATGGCTTGTGCTCCTAAATGTGGAATCACAGACTCCTCCCTGGTTTTACTCATTTTAAAAATATCCTTATGCAAAAGAAACCTGCCATATTTTGATGGCTAAGCAAGGTATTTCAAAAGACTCTAAAAGGATGGACACAGATGAACTGCAAAATTCCAGATGAACAGTAGAGGGCAGCAAACTCTTAGATGGACACTTCACTGCTGCCCTCTACTGTTCATCCAGATTTTCACAGTCCAGAAACGGGAAGATATTGAAGTTTAATGAAGACCACCAACAGCACCAGGGGAGAGTGGAAGCATCCAGAATTCACTCCAATTTTGAGACAGACTCATATTTTTCATTCAAGGCAAGAAAACAAGCAGCCGGCATATAAATCCTTCTGTCAACTCATAAAACATTTCTATGCCTGTTTTAGAGTTGCCATGAACAAGGCGGTGGGGGGAGAAATATGAAGGAGCAGTATGGCAGTTTAAAACCAAAAGTACATTCCATTACGTGTCTCAGAATCGGCTTCATACAGGTCATGCCAACATATTCGCTCCTAATTAATCCTTTGAAGTTTTTGAAGCTTGGCTTGAGGCTCCTGATTTAATTAGGGCAACTGCTAGAATCCTGGCACCTGCATTGTCAGTACTTTGGAATTATCTACTTGCCCTTCCTTGATTGGGTGTTAACTTCAATGGATAAGAAACAAAGTGGAAGGACCTCTTGCGTTTGCTGTCAATGACGGATCTGAGACCGCGATTGTGCACTGCTTTGATCCGTGTTTCCCTTGTTGGAAGGGTCCCTACAGGACCAGAGTCATCTGACCCACCTTGGAGGGGTGGGAGAAGAGGGGGAGACCGCCAGCTGGGTTGAGGGGAGCAGCATCTCCCCTCCCTAGCTAGGTATTACTCCCCTGGAAGACAGGGAGAAATGGCAGTCTAAAATGGCTGCCCTGAAGACAGAAAGCTGCCGGGACCCTAAGTTTTGTGCTGGAGTGGTGAAGTGGTGAGCGATGTGTAACCAGATAAAAGAACTGAATTTTTTCTTAACAACCCTTAACAGCCCCGTAGAAAGAAAGTGCCCTCGCGCAAGAGTATCACAGTGGCAAACAGAAAATAAGAGGAAAATACAGGGTAAACAAAATTGGAGTATAAAAAGTTACAACAAAATTAGAGACTAAGTTTTGAATAATATAAATTGGCATTAATTAGGCACTGGATAAAATGCTGGACTTGCCTGGAATTGGTTATTATTAAGGAAATTAATCATGGAAATGGTTGGAAATTAATGTTTAACATAATTAAAAGAGTAAAGAAAAGAACTTTGAAAAGTGGAAAGTGATACAGAGCACCATCTAATGGTCAAAGACTTTTTTCCCTACAAAATCTTATGGAAATTTACTGGACTCATAACTGTTATGAAACAAAAGATAAATAAAATAATAAGAACCCGGAAATTAAAAAAAAAGTGGGAGAAACTCTACTAAGAGAATATACAAATGCAATTTCCTGGGGCTGTTGGGTGTTGATTGTGAAAGAGACAGAAGGATTAACAAGAGAAACAAAGATAAAAGGAGACTTTTGGCAAGGATTGCCATAATAACTTTGAATATTAATAACTTCACTGATTATAAAAATGGAAGAAATAAGCAAAGACTTTAAGTTGGAATTGCAAACTTAAGAGGAATGCTGAAAGAAAGAAGGGAATTATTGGAAATATTGGAAATTAAAATAATGGTAATGGCAGAAGAACAAAAATTCCAGTGAGGCAGAGTTAAAGGAAGAAGAAAGAGGCTTAGATAGACATGGAGAACAAGAAACACTGCCAAAAGACACTAAAGGAATTAAAACTATGACATTGATGACAGAGTCAATAAATAAAAGAGAAAATGCTCCCAGGATTAAACAAAAGAAGAAAAAATTATACAAGAAGAAACTTCAAAAAAGAGAACAGGAAAGGTGGGGGAGAAGATGGGCGAAATGTTAGAAGGAAAGAAGGAAGATCAGGGAAATTTAGAAAAGGGAAAGTTGGCTAAAATTAAAAGAAATAATAAAGCTGAAAAATTCAGAGATAAGGGTTAGGGATTCTATAAGGGGATACCACATGGAATATATATTGGTATTTAGTTTAAAACTTGTTGGGAAATACCTTAGGAATGTATAATTACATATATATATATATATGAATATGAACTGTATATAAAATGTGTTGTTATGAACCCTTTTCTTTCTTCGAGGATTAAAATAAGGGAATGGAAATGAATTTAAAAATATGATTATTAATGATTATAAGTAAAGTGAAGATAAAATGAGAGATATTAAGAAGTTATTTTACTGATTTACTGGAGGGGATATATACAGTTGACTATATATACAGTTGATTATTTAATGAATATTAGAATTGTACAACAAGAATATTTTATTATGATTAAAGTAGGGGAATGGAAAATACCATGTGGATCCTAAATATATGTTTTATTATATTTTTATGCTTTTTAGATTGTTTATTATATATTGGCTTAGAGGAAATTAAGGACAATAATGATGTTTAATGTAAAATAAAATAGGTGGTAAGCTGAAAATGGAAATAATAGGGGATAAAGAATTGAAAACTTATGTATGGATGAAATGATATTGATATTGAATTAATGAACTGAAATATGAATTGCAAATTTATTTAAAGATGAGTGAAATGGATAATAATATGAGTTAATATTATATAAGATTAATGGAAATGAAAATATGACTATGTACAAGTGTTATAATCTGGAAACATGTTGCTCACATGAAAAGATGTATAAAATTTAAAAAATAAAAAACTTTTTACAAAAAAAAGAAACAAAGTGGAAGAAAAAAAAATTAAATTGGTAGAAGAGATAAAAATTGGTGACGATTCAGTGTATCTTCGGGAGACTTAAAAATGCCCTGTGCAGATTTAAGGCCTGAGTTCCCCAAGAAAGCATTCCTGGAAGATGCTTTTTCTGGTTTTATCAGGGACAAATCCCCTTTTGTTTATTGCTGCTTTTTGTAAACTACAATAAGTGTGTGCAAGAATGTTTCTCTAGCCTCTTTCATTTACCATTTTTTTCTCCCTCCTTCCTTACACCTTCAGTCACTGAGACCATTTAAAATTAGACAGACCTAAAAGGAAGGTTTTAAAATAAATCAAAAGACCAACGTTTTTATTACTCAGTCAACATTCCAAGCCATTTTTATTCTCCAAGGCTTTTAACAGATGATGGATGGCGATGGCTCTTATTTCTTCCTTTTTATAGAGATTTATGGCAATTGTGGTCATAAAAGGAGTGTGCAAAAATCTTACATGTACAACGTATTACTGGCTATAATGCTGAACTTCTGAATATGATGGGGACTGCTGTCTGATTTAATTATATCCCCCTGAAATGGCTTAATAGAATTTTCACACCGATGCTGGTAAACTGTCTTCTTAAAATAAATGGTATGAAAATGCTATAAATATTACACAGTCATGATTAAGATGTCCCTATTGAAAGCGTGGGTGGGGACAGCTGTAATGCAGAAACCTTTGTGTCAGCCCAGAGTCACCTTGTAGGGGAGATGGGCAGCACAAAAAAAGAAAGAAAGAAAGAAAGAAAGGGAGGGAGGGAGGGAGGGAGAGAGAGAAAGGAAGGAAGGAAGGAAGGAAAGAGAAAGGAAGGAAGGAAGAGGGAGGGAGGAAGGAAGGGAGAGAGAGAAAGAAAGAAGGAAGGAAGGAAGGAAAGAAAAAAGAAAGGGAGGTAGGGAGGAAGGAAGAAAGAAAGAAAGAAAGAAAGAAAGAAAGAAAGAAAGAAAGACAAGATAGACTAAAGTAAGAAACCGATGCCATATAGATCAGGACTACATTTATTGTACAGATAGTCATATGACATATGACCTTAATGGAGCCTGACAATTACAGTTGTACTTACATTGAAACCTTAGTGCTCAGTTGCTTTCAAACTCATCGAATTTGGTACTCAATGCATTTTGATGTGAAAATTTTGTCCCAGTACTCTCGTTTGTTTGATACTCAACACACAAGCTAGAACTTGTCACTGTCAGCTGCCTTGTGATTTACTACATTACAGGAGGTCCTCGACTTACAACAGTTCACTTAGTGACCATTCGAACTTACAATGGCACTGGAAGAAGTGACTTGTGACCATTTTTGACACGTATGGCCCTTGCAGCATCCCCATGCTCACGTGATTTACATGCGGATGCTTGACAACTGACTCATATTGATGAACATTGCAGTCATGGGATCCCCTTTTTGCGAGCTTCTGACAAGCTAAGTCAATGGGGAAGCCAGATTCACTTAACAACCGTGTTACTCATTTAACAACTGCAATGACTTATCAAATGTGGCTGGGGAATTCTGGGAGTTGAAGTCCTCCAGGCTTAAAGTTGCCACGGTTGGAGACCCCTGGTTTATAAGACTCCTTTTTCAGATTGGTCATAAGTCAAGTACAGGCAAGCCTTACTACCTGTAAAGCCACAGAAATAGAATTTTGCAGGTCTCAATGTGCTTCCCCTTTGGAAGAGGGAGGGGCTTGTCTAACCCTTTTCTCCCCCCACATTACTTTCTTGGTTTGGGCTCAAGCCCTGCTTATCTAACCGTTGCCTTGATCGTGCCTTTTCTTCCTGTCCCACAAGGTCATTTCCCTATTCTCTCTCCAATAGACATTTTGCAACTAAGAGAACCGGATCGCTCGTACCGCTGGAGACCTACTTGTTCTGTAAGTTTAATCAAGTTTAATGGTCTATTCCAGGGGCATCAAACTCAATTTCATTGAGGGCCACATCAGGGTTGTGTTTGACCTTGGGGCATGGGTGGGGTGGGTGTGGCCAGGGTGGGCGTGGCCAGCTTGACGTCACTTGTGTCAGGGGTGCCTGTAGCAGCCCAAGTGCTTTATCAGAGAAAATGGACTCCCAAGCTCCGTTTTCAGCTATAATGGCCTCCTGCAATCCTCTGCCAGCAAAGACGGAGCTCAGGAGGGGCACCACAGGCTGGTCCTTTGCTGCTTCTAGGGCGGCTCTGTGGGCCAAATCTAAGCACCCCGCAGGCCAGATCTGGGGCCCGGGCCTTGTGTTTGACACCCTTAGTCTATTTGAATTTTCAGCAACCTGGTTCCATTTTAGTTTTAGAAGAAATACACAGGCTGGGATTTTTAAGCCCAATAGCAGCAAATGAGCGCGAAAGAATGGAGGCCTTTAACCTCTGGTGCTGGAGAAGACTCCTGGGAGTCCCTTGGACTGCAAGGTGAACAAACTGGTCAGTCCTAGAGGAGATCAACCCTGACTGTTCTTTAGAAGGCCAGATCCTGAAGATGAAACTCAAATACTCTGGCCACCTAATGAAAAGGAAGGACTCACTGGAGAAGAGCCTAATGCTGGGAAAGATTGAGGGCAAAAGAAGAAGGGGACGATAGAGAATGAGGTGGCTGGTATTCTGACCCAAACTTGTTCCAAGGAAACAAACACGAAACAGAGTTAGCAGAAAAACCTTTTAATGATTCTTTACGAATTCCGTTCCTGCATGGTTAAAAGGCTGTTCCCAACTAATTATCTCTGATAAGAATGAGCCTTGCCAAGGTGGTACAAGGCTGCAAAGAACACTAGATAAACTTACTAAGAAAGATTTCAAACACAAAGTCTCCAAACACCAACCAAGATAATCCGAACATCCACAAAGCTTGAGTGCAAAAACTTCTTTGCTTCCTGCAAAGAACTCTGGTTTCTCAGCTGGCTTTTATCTCTTGAGGGAGGGGCCATTGCAGCCTTACTCCTGAGTCGCCTGTGCTACTGCAGCTGCTCTTTTCTTCGAGCAGCCCTGTGCGCACGCACTGGGCACAGGTTCCTTGGCGCCTCTTCATCACTGCTGCCAGCCTCCACAATCTCCGTATTCCACTCCCTGATGGTCCTGGCCCCATCCCTGCATCACGCTCAGGCTCCTCATCCGAGTCCTCGCTCTCCAAAACCACAGCCGTTTGCACCTGCTGGATGCAAGCTGGATGGAGTCACTGAAGCAGTAGGCATGAGCTTAAATGGACTCCAGAAGATGGTAGAGGAGAGGAAGGCCTGGAGGAATATTATCCATGGGGTCGTGATGGATCAGACACGACTTTGCAACTAACAACAAGCAGTGACAGGAAATTACCTATTCATGTCTCCTGAGATGTAGGCTGGACTCATTCTGGCTAGTCGGTTAGAGGTTCAGAAAATCAAATCAAAGGAATTAGACCAGCCCATAATCTTACACCGAAGGAACTTCATTTCATTCCAATGTCTCAAGTGCAGGTGATTTAATTAAATTTGCTGCATTTAAGGCAGTAAACAATATGATTCCACTGTATTAACTTTTCCTTCTAACCTTTTACAAATTACAGTTTGGTCGTAGCTTTTGGAGTGTTAGGGATTTGTATGTCATCCTGGAAATGTTAATGGCCTATCTCTCTATTTTATAGATTGAACTATTAAAAGAATAGCAACAGAGAGATGTGGAAAACTCTAGCTCTCTGCTGCCCTCTGTTGGTCATCTATAATTTTTTTCTGCCCAATTGTGGTAGCCAACTTACAATTTTCAATGGAAAAGATTCCCAGGCAAGGTTGCACCTCATTAAATCAAGCATTCTTGAAGGGTCAGACCTAGTTAATAAAAGGATGGAATTTGAACCAGGAAATCCTCAGGCTGGCTACACTAAGAAGTTGAAAAAAATTGAACGATGGTAACAGAAAACTTCTCTACTACCCTAGAAGCAATGTGAATTTTGTATTGGGGGTTACTAGGAGTCAAAGAGGACTCCTTGATGTAAAAGGGCCTTGGTGGTGCAGGCTGTTAAACACCTAGCACGTAGTTCCAGCTGCCTGCAATTAGTGCAGGCTCGAATCCCACCAGGCTCAAGGTTGACTCAGCCTTCCATCCTCCCAGGGTAGGTAAATTGAGGACCCAAGATTGTCGGGGGCAATAAGCTGACTTGTAAAAATGCCACTTGGTGGGGGCCAAAAAGCCCTAGTAATAAGCAGGCATATACAATAGAATGAAGGCTATTGCTGAGCACATTGGGTTGTGCTCCAAAGATTGTAAGCTGCCCTGAGTCTCCGGAGAAGGGTGTCATATAAATGTGAATTAAAAAAAGAAGACTACAGATGATCCTCAAGTTACAACAGTTCATTTAGTGACCGTTCAAAGCTATACCGGCACTGAAAAAAGTGACTTATGACCATTTTTCATAGTTACAACCTTTGTAACATCTTCATGATCATGTGCTCAGAATTCAGATGCTTGGCAGCTGGTTCATTGTCAGCCTTCAAGAATCCTTCTTCTGCTTGTCTTTCCGGCTGCCATAGAAACGGGGGGAGGGAAGATTAATTGGGTTTTGTGGGGAGGGGAAGAGTGCTGGAGGCTTGAGATGGTGAATTGTAAAACTTGGGAAAACTTTACTTGCTTATTGCACAGCTGCAGCATCTTATCTATCCAGGCCAAGGTCAACAGCCAGATGTCTGAAACACCACCTGAAGATGCCCCACATGACATTATACACATCTCAGATTGGATGGCCAGTTTGAACTATTGTGGGTGGAAATGTTGCCATAACTTTGTATATGTGATTTTCGCACCTAATACCTCAGATCTTGAATTCTTTTGATGCCACCACTTTGATTTCCAGTAAAAGTCCTTTTCTCTATAACAATGGAGTTTAAGGTTTTCTTTCTTGGATTTAGAAAGACCATTGCTGTGTCCCAAGGTCATGGTCGTCAGAATGAACCAAGGTGCTGTTTGCAACCTTTTGACATGCAAAATCAATGGGGAAGCCAGATTCACTTAAATCACCGGGTTGTTAACTTATCAATTGCAGTGATTCACTTTAATTGCTGTGGCAAGAAAGGTCATAAGATGGAGCAAAACTCACTTAACAAATGTTTAACAACAGAAATTTGGGGCTCAATTGTGGTCATAAGTCGAGACTACCTGTACAGTCTGGGTGTTTCTCAATCTTCACAACTTTAAGATGGGTGGATTTGAGCTCCCAGAATTCCCCAGCCAGCATTCTAGGTGTTGCAATCCACCCATCTGAAAAGTATTGGAAAAGGAAAAACATTGCTGTAGTCTGTAAAGTTTGGTTCTGGTGGTTAAGACCAATGAGTTAAATTTGCACAGAACATTGGAAAAATGTACATCACTGTGGTTTATTGGTGTAAAAAAATGAGGTTTTTCTAGTTGGCAGCAGAATGTGTTTGCTGGATTTCATGAATCTGACAAAATTTTCACAAACCTATATATTACAATAAGGTTATATAAGCTTACCCCCATCTTGGTGGTATGTTTTCCAGCTGTTGCCTGTTCAGCAGGCTGCCCTTTGCTGTAGTCATGATGACATAGCGCATTCCCTTTAATAATCGGTTAGGCTGCTGAATGCTGAACAGATCCCATTGTGGTTTGAAAACGACAGTGCAGGAAACCAAAGACTGTGGCTTATTTTGCAAATAATAGTTCCAGCTAAAATGTTAGTATTGTTCTGTATTGGCTTTCCCTGCCTGGAACTGTCACAATTGCTGCATCTGAACTCTAAAAATCCTTATGTGCATTAAACTAATTTATTGAATTGAAGGCCATATCCTCATGCAATCTACAAAGATTGTTTTGTTCTCAATCTACAAAGAGCAAAAATATTTAATTTTGTTCCTCCAGCTACTGAGGAAGAGTGTCAGACTTTTGTGAGCAGATCTGGAGGAGATGATGGGACCAGATCAAAGCTTCTAGTCCAACCCCCTGCCCAAGGCAGAAGTCCTCATATTGTGCCAGACAAGTAGTTATCCAATCTTTTCTTGAAAGCCTTCAGTGATGGAACACCCACAACTCTGGGAGGTAAATTGTTCCATTGATTCATTCTTCTCACTGTCAGGAAATTTCTCTTTATTTCCAGGTTGGATCTGACAAGCTTCCATTCGGTGCTTCTTGTTCTACCCTCAGGTGCTATGGAGAACAAACTGATGTTCCTCTTCTCTTTGAGAGCCCTTCAAGTATGGAAGATGGTTATCTTGTCTCCTCTAAGCCTTCTCTTCCTTAGGCTAGATATACCTAGTTCCCTTAGCAGTTCATTGTACAGTATTTCAACCTCCAGGCCCCTTATACTCTTTGTTGATCTTCTCTGTACTCTTTCTAGGGCTTCAGCATTTTAACAACAGCATTTTGCTAGTGCTCCCAAAAGAAGATCCTCATTTTACGAGGAGACATGGGTATTTGGAGCAGTGGTGGGACTCAATTTTTTTTACTACCGGTTCTGTGGGCATGGCAGGGGAAGGATACCGTAAAATCCCTGTTCCCTCCCCACTCCTGGGGGAAGGTTACTGTGAAATCCCATTCCCTCCCGACCCCACTGATCTGCTTTTCAGCTCCATTCTCCTGTGCAGGGCAACCAAAGAAGACCCAGCCGATCTGCTGTGGGCGTGGCTTGATGGGTGTGGCATTCTGTGGGTGTGGCATAGCATGGCATAGTGGGTGTGGCTTGGTGGGCATGGCAGGGGAAGGATACTGCAAAATCCCCCTTCCCTCCCCACCCCACTAACCTGCTTTTCAGCTCCGTTCTCCTGTGCAGGAAACCAAAGAAGACCCAGCCGATCACTTAGGACTTGGGAGGCAGAGAATAGGTGGGGACGGGGCCAGTCAGAGGTGGGATTTACCAGTTCCCTGAATTACTCAAAATTTCTGCTCCTGGTTCTCCAGAACTAGTCAGAACCTGCTGAATACTACCTCTGATTTGGAGCACAGAATGTGAGAGGTATGAATGAAAAAAAAACCATGGAATTGTTAGCAAGGACATAAAAAGTATCAGATTGAATGGAACAAGTCAACTTAGGAAGACCAATAATGGTTGACTGGAATGTAAAAGCTGAAAAAAAGGGAGGAATTTCAAATAGGAAGGGGAGTTGGACTGGATTAACAGGAGATAACAGTCGATAAAGTTTTGCAAAGAGAATTCCTAGAGTACTATTGCCAACATCTAATTCAAGCAAAGAGGAACACATTCTATCCTTAGATCCCCATCAATGCCCAACCGAATCAGATACATCATCATTATTATTATTATTATTATTATTATTATTATTATTATTATTATATTTGAACTTGTATGCCGCCCCATCTCCAAAGACTCGGGGCGGCTCACAACTAAAAACACAGAACAATAAATATTTAAAAAACCATTAAACCAAAACAAGCCCAAATATTAAAACATAACGATAATAAACATTAAAACCCCTCCCCAGGGAGGGGTCACAGCCCGGGTTGGTCAAATAACCAGGTCTTTAATTCACGGCAGAAGGTGCGGAGATCAGGGGCCAGACGGAGCTCCAAAGGCAGTTGATTCCAGAGGTCAGGGGCTGCGACAGAAAAGGCTCATCGTCGGGGAGTCACCAGCCGGCATTGACTACCGACGGGACCCCGAGGAGTCCTTGCCTATGAGCTCGCACAGGGTGGCCGGCACTAGATGTCGGAAGAAGACGCTCCCTCAAATATTGAGGACCCATGTCATGTAGGACTTTGAATGTCAGAACTAAAACCTTGAATCTCACCGGAGCAACTGGTAGCCAATGCAGGCGAGGAGGGGGTAGCATGGGAGAACCGGGTAACTCCCATCACCACCCGCGCGGCCACATTCCGCACCAGCTGCAATCTCCGGATGGTATGCAAGGGCAGTCCTAAATAGGCAGTCCCTAATAGGAAACAGGTACAATCTAGTGAGCCAGAGCACATCCAAGCGCAGATTGTGGAACAGATCATGAATTATTGGTGCCAAATATGCAAGATGTGGCAGCAAGATTTGATCTGAAGGAGATAAAGGAGGTATATATAAATAATGTAAGCAATATATTCAGTACGTGTATGCAAAAGAGACTTTGATGTGTTGGGTGTGCAAGGGGTGTGGGTGGAGAGGAAGAGGCTTAATAGAAATCAAAGCAGAAGACAAAAATATTTTCCCAACATTTCAAAGAAGAAAAGATCCAAGTGGCTTTGAGAATAGCTGTCAGGATATATGAAGGAAGACAAAGCTTTGGGCAACAAAAAGGACGAAGTATAACTGGATGCAGATTTACATCAAACAAGGAAACGTAGCCCAAGAATGTCAACAAACAGAGGGAAAAGAAATGGAAAAATGAGCTAGGAGAAACAACAGGAAAATTTATCACTAAGGAATACACAATCACGGAAGGGATCTGATAAGAGCTAATTGGGGTTAAAAGAAGATGGGAGGGGTATAACCAATCCTTTTGCAAACTAGTGTGCAATAATAAAAACACTTCCAAAGAGAGAATCTCTCTCCCTCCCACCCTCCCTCCCTATCTATCTCAGGAACCAATCCATAAGAAAGGGAAATAGGATGGCCAATGGGCTAGCTGTCAGATCTGAGACCAGGAGGCACAGATGAAAAACACTGAAGTCTTTAAAGCCGTAGGAGATGAAGCAGTTAAAATGTTCACTGTTCTGTGTCACAAACATGGAACAAATCTGTGTTTCCTAAAGATTGGAAAAGATCATTAACCACAATGCAATGATTAAAGCCTCAGGCTAGAAGCCAGGAGTCAGTGAGTTCTAGTCCTGGCTTGGGCACAAAGCCAGCTGGGTGACCTTGGGCCAGTCACTTTCTGTGAGCCCTTGGAAGGAGTCAATGGCAAACCACTTCTGAAAAACCTTGCCAAGAAAACAGCAGGGGCCTCTACAGGCAGTCTCTGAGAGTCAGACGTGATAAAAAAAAAGTGGGGAAATGGGTGTAGCAGGAAACTACAAAAAACAAGGGAAGGAAAACATGTAAAGATTGTAGGAAGCTTTTCTACCTTCTATGTAATGAAGTAATGGATTTGTATGAGCTTCTGCTTCCCCGTTGTGTTACACTGTGTGTATGTGTACAGTGTGAAATACAAGATAAGCAGCACTCATGCAATCCAAGAGGCTCAGAATGGAGCTATCAGCAGCCTTGGGAGAGAGTGACTGGCCTAAAGTCACCTATGCATAAGGTAGGACTTGAACTCACTGACTTCTGGTGATTGGCCCAAAGTTACTCAACCAGTTTTCGTGCCTAAGACAGGACTAAAACTCACAGTCTCCTGGTTGCTAGCCTGGTACCTTAACCACTAGACCAGGGGTGTCAAACACACGTCGTCATGGCAGCATCATGTGACATATTGGGACTTTTCCCCCCTTCACTAAACTGGTGTGGGTGTGGCCAGTGTGTGATGCATCCGGCCCGCCAGCTGCAAGTTTCACAGCCCTGCATTAGACTAAGATAATTGGCACATAGAAAGTCCTATATCTTAGACATGCAGTTGAGCAGATGGTGGATTGTATAATGTCAAGCAGTGTTGTTAAACTGGGGCAACTTTACGATATGTGGACTTCAACTCCCAGAATTCCCTAGCCTGCATTCTGACTGGGGGATTCTGGGAGTTGGAGTCTGCCCATCTATAGTTTCCAATTTTTAAAAAGATTGGCGTAGATCAGGGGTGTCAAAGTCAAGGCCCCGGGGCTGGATCTGGCCCGCAAGGTGCTTAGATCTGGCCCACCGGGCCACCCTGGAAACAGCAAAGGACTGGCCCGTGGTGCTTCTGCCAGGGAAAGCAGAGCTTGTGCAGCTCCGTTTTTGCTGGCAGAGGGTTGCAGGAAGCCATCACAGCCGAAAACAGAGCTCGGGAGCCCGTTATTGCTGGCAGAGTGCTCAGGCCACCATAGGCACCCCCAACACAAGTGACGTCAAGCTGGCCATGCCCCCCTGGCCATGCCCCCCCACCCCCCCAAGGTCAAACACAACCCTGATGCGGTCCTCAATGAAATTGAGTTTGATACTCGTGGTGTAGATGGATGGAATGGTACTCAGCAGGTTCTGACCAGTTCTGGAGAACCGGTAGCAGAAATCTTGAGTAGTTCGGAGAACTGGCAAATACCACCTCTGACTGGCCCCACCCCCATCTATTCTCTGCCTCCTGAGTCCCAGCTGATCGGCTGGGTCTCCTTTGGTTGCTCTGCACAGGAGAACGGAGCTGGAAAGCAGGTTAGTGGGGTGGAGAGGGAAGGGGGATTTTGCAGTATCCTTCCCCTGCCATGCCCACCAAGCCACACCTACTATGCCATGCTATGCCACACCCACAGAATGCCACACCCATCAAGTCACGCCCACAGCTGATCGGCTGGGTCTCCTTTGGTTGCCCTACACAGGAGAACGGAGCTGGAAAGCAGGTTAGTGGGGTGGGGAGGGAATGGGATTTTGCAGTAACCTTCCCCTGCCATGCCCACCAAGCCACGTCCACCAAACCACACCCACGGAACCGGTAGTAAAAGAATTTGAATCCCACCATTGACTTAGTCATTACTAGAGAGAGGCTGAAATGATAGCAGTGTAGTTAGTCACTACTAGAGAGAGGTTTCAATGGCAAGATTTGAACATGTACTCACTCAGGGTTGAATCCAATTCAGTGGTGACTCACTAAATTAAATCATTCCTATCTGCCAGCCCTGGTTCTAATTGTTTTCGTTATTTGTTGCCAACAGAACATTGAGTATACATTAAAATCCAGCAGGGGGAGCCCTATAACCATTCAGCTGCCAAAGGCTTTCATTCTTTGCAATCTGACATTGGACATCAACTATATCCAAGCGTTCCTCACTCTGTCCATCTGCTTCTGACATCTGTCAGCAAACTATCTTTGCAAACAGATCCGAAATGAGCCTACTTTAGTGGAAGGGGAGAAACTGTCCAAAGTACCAATAAAGGAGAATTTTTGTAGCTCAGGGTTGAAATGGTATTTCAATTGTGTCTATAGACATTAACAACATCTATAGACTATGTTGGGACTCGGGAGGCGGAGAATAGATGGGGCGGGGCCAGTCAGAGGTGGGATTTGCCAGTTCTCCAAACTACTCAAAATTTCCGCTACCGGTTCTCCAGAACTGGTCAGAACCTGCTGAATGCCACCTCTGCACCAGAATATAAACGACAGCAAACGGCGCTCCTTACAAGCACTGATGATGTTACCTAGTTTGGGTAATGAAACGTCTGCAAGAAAATAAGTCAGCTCAGAGAGCACCAAGGACCCCTCACTGCCCAAAGTGTTTGAAAATGGGCCGAATCTGCAGAGAAAAACAAATCTGCAAAACTTCCCACTTTGAGACCAAGGAATCTCTCTCCTCCCTTCTGGTCATATGCACTAAAACTTTGCATTGATGCCTAGAAATGGTACACAAATCCACATTATTTTTTTTAAAGTTATTAGATTACTGTCTTTTATCAGCTGCCATGACTGGCATTCAGTTCATTTGTTCCCCTTTTGAAGGTGGGGTGCAGCTGGATACATGTGAACAGACAAAAACGTGTTTAAAACCCCTCCATCTCTACTATGATCTCAAAGATTCGTGGTTTACCCAGATAGGTGTTTCTCAGCCTTGACAAGTTTAAAACAGGTGGACTTCAACTCCCAGAATTCCCTAACCAGCATGTAAAAATAACAAAAGGGGGAATAGAAGGTGGTCCTCTACTTACAACCATTCATTTAGTGACCATTTGAAGTTACAACAACACTGATGAAAGTGGCTTATGACCATTTTTCACTCTTACAACCATTGCATGGTCATGTGAACAAAATTAGGATGCTTGGCAACTGTCATTAAAGAGCCACAGTGGCGCAGTGGCTAGAATGCAGTACTGCAGGCTACTTCTGCTGACTGTTGGCTGACTGCAATTTGGCAGTTCGAATCTCACCAGGCTCAAGGTTGACTCAGCCTTCCATCCTTCTGAGGTCGGTAAAATGAGGACCCAGATTGTTGGGGGCAAGAGGCTGACTCTGTAAACCGCTTAGAAAGGGCTGTAAAAGCACTGTGAAACGGTATAGATGGTAATTCTAAGTGCTATTGCTATGATGGTTGCAGTATCCTGGGGTCATGGGATCACTTTTTGCAAACTCCTGACAAGCAAAATCAATGGGGAAGCCAGATTCACTTCACAATTGTGTTACTAAGTTAGTAACTCAGTGATTTACTTAACAACTATGGCAAGAAAGGTTATAAATGGAGCAAAATTCACTTATGTGTCTTGCTAAGCAACCAGAATTTGGGGCTCAAGTGGTTGTAAGTCAAGAACTACCTGAACCTAAATACATTCACTGAGCAGAAAACAAATGGCTTTTGGAGCTATTTAGTATTATCTAGAGCTGAAGGGCAGCGCACCCTCCTCACTTTTGAACTCCAGCCTGTTTTGTTCTTAGTGCTTTGAGCTCATCTCAAAGCAGCACAATTAAAGCTATTAATTAGCAAGAAAAACCGGCTCTCCCTTTCATTTGAAGCTGTACCACCAGAGTCTTCTGATTTTCATTAAATACACAATGGGATTATGTTGAAAGAGGCACTTTTTAAATAGAACCGTTTTCTCCCTTTATTTATTTATTAAGCGGGGCTTCTGTTTTGAACTTTGTTGAGGGAAAGAACTCACGTGTTTTCTGCAAACAGGCAGAAATCGCTCAAAATGAGCTGGAGAAGAAGAAAATTGTTCCCAGATGGACACATTCCCATTTTGGGGGAAAGGGGTTTATGTTCAATGCCACTGACATCTGCAAGCTGCAAATGTTTGGATAGAATTTTTGTTTGAGGTCCTTTCCTGGTGGGATTGGCTCAGTCTAGCTATATATCCTGACCTCCTTCACTTTATCACTCATCAGATAAATAGACAGGAACATATCAAGGGTGAAATTTGAAGATTCTGCTTGGTGGTTTTGCATTCCCTTTCTGTGGACTAGGTTTCTCTAAGAGAAATGATGGCAACTTTACCACCTGTGGATTTCAACCCCCAGAATTCCTGAGCTGTCCACAGGGTGTAAAGTCACCATAGCTGCCCACCTCTGCTTTAAGAGATAGTTCGGAAGATGAAAAAAACTAAAGAAATTTGTACGAAATTCTGAAGGCTTACCTGTTGCTGTTTTGAGCTTTGAATAAGATGGCACTACCGCCATTCCATATAGGAAAGCCAGTTGGGCTGGTAATTAAAACCTTTCTTCAACTCTGGTAATGGGGTAGCAACTTTGACCATTTCTGAAGGCAGGAGGGTCATGACCAGAATGGTTTTCTCCTCCAAGTGTGTTCTACCACCCATGAACGTCTGAACAGGAAGCGATGACCACAATCGGCTTAATGATAGGAGCATTATTGAGAATTCTTTTCCCTAACACTTCCTAGGAATTGCCAAGAAGCTGGAGATATTTTAATCAATCTTTCCCAATCTGGATCCTAATCTTAGGACTATAATTCTTATGAACATCAGTCATCTTGATTTCAGGCTGAGTTGGTTTGTAGTCTAAGATATATATTTTACCTATTTTTAAAATTTATATTTATATGCTGCCCTTCTCCGGAGACTCAGGGTGGCTTACAATTTTTGGAGCACAACCCAAATGCGCTCAGCAATTATAAATATGAAGAGAATTTCCAAACAATCTTAGAAGCACTCTGATCCAAATCAATCTATCTATCTATCTATCATCTATCTATCTATCTATCTATCTATCTATCTATCTACCTACCTACCTACCTATCTACCTACCTATCATCTATCTCAAGGATGGGATTAGAAGCAACCCTGTAGGATGTTTATATATTACATAAAAAGTATTATCTTCAGTTCTTTTCCAAAAGACAAGAGAGAGAACAGAAAGGCGAGTCATTCTGCTTTCCATAACATTCCCTCAAAATCTAAAAAATTGAAATGTAGCTGCAACACTGCTTAGATTGGATTGATGGAGGAAACTGATTGAAAAAATGCACTAAACATATCTCCAGGGTGATCTTACAAGTAGGA
Source organism: Naja naja (assembly GCA_009733165.1). Lineage (NCBI taxonomy): Eukaryota > Metazoa > Chordata > Lepidosauria > Squamata > Elapidae > Naja > Naja naja. The sequence goes on from CM019160.1 coordinate 10,318,818, forward strand.
GGGGATTTATTGGACAGTCTAGTCTAGGGTCAGTCACAGCTTATTCATTTAGGCTAAGCCAAGAGGTAGATTGCCTCTCATGCTGTACAAAAGCAGCCATTTTGAATGGTAAAACATAGTTCATGGCTTAGTAGGATTCATTAGTTTTGGCTTTGTCAACTCTAAGACAAGAGATAGTGAAACTTAGCCACTGTCTCTCAGCCTAACCAATCTTGGTGGGTGGATGGGAGGATAAAACAGAGGCTGAGGAGAGAAGCACGTACTTCTTCCCCCAATACCTTCAGGACATAACTGGAACATGAAAATACATGCACACATAAAAGCACACATTTCTATAACCGTGATAGGTGCAGCCAAGTTGGCTTGAGGGCTGCCCAGGATTTTGAATGACTTATCAAGGATTGAAGTCTAAAAGAGAACAGGAGCAGAACCTAAAATGGCCCTAATTTCTTATTTGATTTATACCGGGATTTTTTTTAATGGAGTGAAGGTACTGCATAAGACACTTATTTTGCCCCTTGAAATCTTTCTGTTGCTTCATCAATTCTCCCTCTTTGTTTGCTTTTTCTTTTAGAGGTGGGTGGACTCTCAGAAAAGGAAATTGCACTGTACCTTAATTTTAATTGTCTTCCCCAAGATAAGACCCTCAAATGGAAACCCCTCAAGGGCTTTAACAGTAGAAATGCGTAGGAACATTTAATGATGGGTCCATGGTGGGATTCAAATTATTTTACTACCGGTTCTGTGGGTGTGGCTTGGTGGTCGTGGCTTGATGGGTGTGGCAGGGGAAAGATACTTCTAAAATCCCCATTCCCTCCCCACTCCTGGGGGAAGGTTACTGAAAAATCCCATCCCCTCCCCACCCCACTAACCTGCTTTCCAGTTCCGTTCTCCTGTGCAGGACAACCAAAGAAGAGCCAGCCATTCAGCTGGGACTCGGGATGCAGAGAATAGATGGGGGCAGGGCCAGTCAGAGGCGGTATTTGCCGGTTCTCCGAACTACTCAAAATTTCCGCTTCCGGTTCTCCAGAACTGGTCAGAACCTGCTGAATATCACCTCTGGATGGGTCCCCATCCAGTCCTTGGGTTTTTCATTTCTTGATGTAATCAATGGACTCTTTTTCCTGAACTCCCTGCAGGATATGGTCCAAAAGATGGAACCACCATGGTGCCATCAAAGCTCCACCTGTTTTCTAGGTGATGCACATAAAAAACAGGCAGAACTTTGATGGCTCCATCATGGCTGCCTCTGGATGTTTTGGATCACACCTTATGGACCACCCTGGATACCTGGAAACTCTTTTTGAGAGAAGCTGTACTTGATGTCGTCCCCCTCCCCCCAACTAGTCCGACTCTTGCCTGGAACAGACACAGCATGAGGATACAAATGCCGTAACGGAGCAGAAGGATAAACCAAAATTAATGTTTACTAATGAGAGCTGCCAGGTTCTCTGGGGACCAGTTTATGAAAAATAAATCACGCTGTCCTTGCTTTGGAGAACAGGCTGTTAATTACAACTCCCTTCCTTTTGGGACATTTACGGGAGGCAGAGAGAATAACGGCCCCTTCCGTGCAAGTATTTATGGGGCTTTTCCAGAGCTTTCAGCTGCTCAGTCTCTTGTTTTGTTGAATGTCAAAACAAGGTTTGATGCTGGGCCATTATGCAACGTTTGGGAGAAGCCAGGACTCAAGCTAGGTGAATTCTGAGATATCCCTTTCTCTGATTTTGTCCTTTGAGTTCCTCCACCGTCAACAGGATCCATCTTAATGCCTTTTTGGCCTGTCTGTGTTCCCTTGCAAAACATCTCTAGATCTTCATTAGCCAACTCCTTTCACAGACGAGCTGCCCATCTCTTCTTACGGCCTTCAATCTCAATGCGCTTTCCCTTCCTTTTCTGCCCCTCACCCACCGAAGTCGATGGCCCCTGTGGATGGAGTTGCATGGAAAAACCCCAAATACTCTTGGTTTTCCATTTTAGCCGCTGAGTTTTTATTTCCTAATAAAACCAAAATGATCTGTGTGATTGTTTTTCAAAGATATACAATACCAGGCAATTAATGTGATTACTCATCGTGCATGAAGTAATGTTAAAAATTACAACCCACTAGCAACTTTGAGAGGCAGTGGAAAGGCCAATGTGGGTAAGAACTTGCAGGGAGGGGTAACTGTCGGGGAGTGAAGACATTTCAGGAAATTAAAAAGATAAGATAGCTGATCTCCAGGTTACCAACTGGCATCCAAAGGCAGGCTGAAAAACATCACATGTCCTTATAAGGCAATTCAGCTAGGATCTCTGTTTGTGTGTGTATGTGTGTGTGTGTGTATGTAGGGGATAAGTTGTGAGATGTGCACATCTTGTGCTACATTTTGAGGTGTTAAGAGGTAATCACAACTGAAAAATATTAAAGCTAACTCTCCCTTCTTGACAGTCTTGGAAAAATAAGGGATCACTCAATGGCATCTTAATCATGTTTTCATTCCTCAGTTATAGGTAGTCCTTGACTTGTGATCATTTGTTTAACAACCATTCAAAGTTATGGCCGTGTTGAAAAAAGCAATTTATGACTAGTCCTCGTGCTTACGACAGTTGCGTGTCTCCACACTCGTGCGATCATGATTCAACACATTTACAATGTTTGCAAGCATTCTGGAGTCACAAGGGTGACATTTGTGACTTTCCCAACCCACTTCCAACGAAGTCAATAGGAAAAGCTGGATTTGCTTAATGACCCTGTGATTCACCTAACAACCATGGTGATTCACCTAACAAACAATGCAAACAAAGTCATAAAATTGAGTGTGACTCACTTAATGAGCAGAAGTTCTGGTCCCAATTGTGGTCTTAATTTGAGGACGATCTGCATTTACGGGGTTGGGGGGCACTGTCAAAAAGGCCCATTCGAAATTGGGACCAGGTTTTTGAAAGCCTTGTTCCTATTTTGCGTGTGACACTTGTAAAAAAATGGCTTTGTGTGGTCTTGGCCACTGTCTTGAATTTTTGACCCTTTGCTCTTCCCCAGATGTTCCTAGTTGTGTTTGTTCTTAAATTGAAATTTCTGGATCAAATAGCAGTATAAAAGGAGGTGTTTCTTTCTCTTTCTCTCTCTTTACATGTCATTTTCATGTCATTTGCACCTCTATAACTGTCTGGTTTGGTGCAGCAGCCAAATAGGACAGGCACAGACTTCAAAGGGATAGTTAGGACTGCAGAAAGAACAATTGCAACCAGCGTGCCTTCTACTGAATACTGCACAAGCCAGGAAGAGGACTGAGAGAATATCTACAGACCCCTCATAAACTGTTTCGACTTCTCTCCTCAAATGCCACTATAAGGCACTGCATGCCGAAACAACTAGATACAGAGACAGTTTCCCTCATGTTCTAATTATATCTGTAATCTAATACATGCTTGACAAATATTATTATTATTATTATTATTATTATTATTATTATTATTATTATTACAGGATTTATTATACATTAAATATTTACCCATGTAGTAGGATGGTATTGCTATTATCCTTCTCATCTTCCTCATCTTCTCATCTTTCCTACTACCCTCTCCCATTAGTATCTTATGACTTATGACTTGTTATTTCTATCTTATGATGTATGATCTGTGACTTATCACTTTGCTGTTTGTATCTACGCTGAGAGCTTATGCACCAGAGACAATTTCCTTGGGTGTCTTAATCACACTTGGCCAATAACGAATATTCTATTCTATTTTACCCCCCCCCCCCTTTGGCATTCCTCTTGCTGAAAACCTGACCTCCTGAAATGGCCATTTATCAAAAAGCAACTTTTGACAATTAATAGCAGGACCAACAGCAACAGAGGGTGTCCTTGCACGACACACTAAACCGACTACAACAAGGTTAGCATGTTGTACAAATTGTAGCTGAATTACAAGGACACCCAAATATTGGAACGATGTACACACAGAACACTCTAAATATAATATTGTGTTCAAAGGGCAGCTCACCTTATCTGAGGGTCCAAGTTTCATCTTTATAATGCTTTCTTTTCTTTTTTAATTGCACCAACTTGAAAGAGGCAGAATAATTAACAGAGCGAGAGCAAGCCTGGAACGCACATTTAAACTTTTCCTTCCCTCTGGCAGTTTTAAAGAAAATCTCTCTTCTGAAGCTGGTATATCTAGTACCGATGCCAATGACGGATTCTTCCTTGGCATAAATAGCAGGGGAGGAAGGGGAGGAAAATGTCCCAATTGTGCCATTGTAGGAGGAAAAGTGCAACCAGGCCCCTACTTAATGAGAGACCTCGGTGCCTATTTGTTTTTATAAATCATGAGTATGCTTCGTACACGTTACTGTACCTGCATTGGGCCAAAGATCATCTAGAGACGGAGTTTTACCTACCAGGCTTAGCTCTGGTTTGTTTAGCCATAATTTTGTTTGATAAGTCATAATGGGCTGAGGCTGCACAAGATGCTAAACCATGACCCATCATCAGATATAAATCCAGGGGTGGGCTGCTGGGAGCTTGCAGGGGCTCAGGAGAGCCCCTGGCTAAGAGTCTACGGGGCTCAGAGAGCCCCAATAACCTCAGAAAGGCAAGCAGCAAGGGAAAGCCCTTAATAGGCTTAATTGAACTTCTGGGCATTCAGCCAAGAGCATTTCACACTTTGTAAAAGTGTTGCAAGGTAGATAAACAATCCACTCAGCGCTTGCAAGGGAGAGCCATTGAGAAAATCAGATAACATAGCCACTAGCCCAAATAATAAGAATCACGTAACTCACCAGAAACTCCACTAAGACTCCAAGATCCCTCTCACAGTCACTGCTATTAAGCCCGGTTTCACCCAGTCTTTTATTTAAGTATTAAATGCACAAAATAATAAACAACTTTTTGGTATATTATCTTTTTTTAGGTAATTAGGGCAAAGAAGCGACGTCAAGTTGGCCACACCCACCCAGTCACATGACCACCCAGCCACGCCTACCCAGCCAGTCATTAGGGCAGAGAGCCCCTTGCTAAAAAATTTGAAGCCCACCCCTGTATAAATCACAGTGACTGGGTTAATGTTAAGTTTGCATGAAGAGTCAGACGCGGAGTGCTTCAGTGAAGAGTTTATTAGTGACTACAGCTCATAACAGACCCGATTTGGCTGGGCTGTGGCTGCTACTTATAGCCAGCAGCCGCAGTTGCCAGCCAATCAGAGTGCAGGATTTTCCCGCACTTTTTAAACCAATCATTTCTGACATTTTACAAGAACAGTTCAAACTAAACTAATGACATTCAAACCTGCATACATAACACCCCTCCCCACTAGGTTCAGTCCATACTCAAACCCCAACCTATCTAATGTATTCTTTTAAATAGGTGGGGCTCTTACGTGTACGTTGAGACCTTCGTGGTTCAGAAGTTTTAATGTTCTCACCCAGTGAGAGAGGAAATGTGTCTGTTGACATTTCCCTACTGGGCTTCCAGTGAAAGAAGACCCTGTTTGATTGTTACAATCTGGTCTCTCCTCCCAACCCATCTCCAACCCAATGTCAGCACCCAAGTCAGGTAGTGATGTGCAATCTTCCACTTGTAAGGATGGATTTTGGCATTGTGACAGGTTTTGGGATGGTTCCTGTCGTAATGGCTCGTTACACATGGGGTTGATTCTTGCTTGCTGATTATCCTCATGCTCCTCCCTCCCCTAGAAAGGCATTAGGTATGGGAACTAGAGAGGAACAATTGCGATGTTCCTGAGGTAATCTGGATCTAAGCTGATCAATGTGCCTGCTCCAGAGGACTCCATCCTCTGTTACCCTGTAAGAACGAGGGCCTGTGATTTGAGTTATTTCAGCAGGAATCCATGAAGGTTCACCCATAAGGTTCTTAGCATAAACAGAATCACCCACACTGAACGTGCGAACTTTGCTAGTGGAATCTAGTGGTGCGTTGGGTGCGTAAGTGGGATGAAGGCGGTCAAGGGGAGACCTAAGTTTCCTACCCATCAACAACTCTGCTGGGGATAAGTTAGTTGATGGGTTAGGAGTGATGTGCTGAACACTAAGAAGTTTTTCAACTTTCTCAGTGATGTCCCCAGGACCCAATTGCTGAAGCTTTTCCTTGGTAAAACGTACCATGCGTTCAGCCCGGCCGTTAGCCGAAGGGTGCCCAGGGCAGTCAGGGCATGTCTGATACCCTGTTGTGCTAGATAGGATTCAAAAGGTTGGATGTAAATTGAGGGCCATTGTCAGAGACAAGAACATCAGGTAACCCGTGGGTTACAAAAGCTTTTAAGCTGCTTGATGACAGCATCAGTTGTGGTGGATGCCATAGGGATGACCTCTAGCCATTTGGAATATGCATCTACTATAATAAGGAAGGTGTGCCCTCTGGTAGGGCCAGCGAAATCAATGTGAATCCTAGACCATGGGCCCCTAGGACATTCCCATTCCTGTGTGGGGCAAGAGGTGGGGCAGGCCTGACTACCTGACAGTTGGGACAAGATGCAACCCAGTTTTCAACCATTTTGTCAATACCTGGCCACCATACATAACTCCTGGCCAATCCCTTCATCCTTACAATACCTGGATGACCCTCATGTAACATTTCCAAAACCTCTCTTTGCAGTTTTGCAGGAATAACCACCCTGTTACCCCACAAAATACATCCTCTTAATACAGATAATTCAGTTTGCCTGGATTTAAAAGGTTGGGCAAGGTGAGGTAGATCTTGAAGAGGCCAACCTTTCTTAATCCAGCCTATAACAGGAGCCAATAAAGTGTCTTTGGCAGTCTCTCTGGCAATTTCAGCAGCGTGTACTGGAAGCTTGGCAACAGTTTCTAGGAAAAAGGTGTGTGCCTCAGGTTCAAAGTCCTCAGTGTGAAACGGAAGTGGGCAGCGACTCAAAGCATCAGCATGGCCAATGTCTTTGCCAGGCTTGTGGATGAGCTTGTATGAATAAGCAGCAAGAAATTCAGTCCACCTCAGCATTCTTGGTGACAGGATAGTGGGTGTAGGTTTGTCTCCTGCCACAATGCCTAACAAAGGTTTGTGATCTGTGACAATGGTAAATGTTCTCCCATATAGATACTCATGGAATTTCTTGACAGCTGCAACAATTGCCAATGCTTCCTTGTCCAATTGGCTGTAATTCCTCTCTGCTTTGGTCAAAGTGCGAGTAAAATGCAATAGGGGCTTCCCTCCCGCTGGGAAGCCTGTGGCTCAAAACCCCCACTCCAAAGGGGATGCATCACAAGTCAGTACAACAGGCAAATTCTCAGAGAACTGTATCAGTACAGCATCAGACGTGATTAGTCTTTTAATATTGTTAAATGCTGATTGTTCCTTCCTGCCCCAGACCCAAACAGATTTTTTGTCCAGTAATCTGTGTAATGGTTCTGCAATGGTTGCCTTCTGAGGTAGGAACATGTGATAAAAGTTAATAAGTCCAAGGAAGGCTTGCAAATCTGTTTTGCATTTTGGTCTAGGGGCTTCTTTGATTGCTTGAACCTTGGCATCTGTAGGGTGGATGCCATGCTTGTCAATCATATAGCCCAAGAACTCAACCTTGTCAGTTCTAAGAGTGCATTTTTCTTCCTTGACTTTTAACCCGCTTTCTTGAATCTGGTAAGGACTTCTCTGAGTCTCTCTTGTAATTGAGTGTCATTTTCAGCAGAGATTAACACATCATCAAAGTAAGGCACTACCCCTGGCAGTCCTTGGAGCATCCTTTCCATAAGGCTTTGGAAGATGCCTGGTGCCACGCTTACTCCAAACTGTAACCTTTTACATTTGAAGGCACCTCTATGAGTCACAATGGTTTGGGCCTCTGCAGTGGCATCATCAACTGTTAGTTGTTGATATGCCTGGGCCAGATCCAATTTGGCAAAGACTGTACCCCTGCCAAGTGAATGTAATAAATGATGCACCACTGGAACTGGATATGCGCTCTGTTGAAGCGCATGGTTCAATGTCCTTATAGTCTCCACAGATTCTTACTGACCCATCAGTCTTGACTGGTGTGACTATGGGTGTCTCCCATCTGGAGTGGTCAGTGGGCTCTAAAACTCCTTGAGCTATTAGTTTATCTAATTGTGCATCAATTTTTTCCTTTAAGGCAAATGGGACCCTTCTGGGCTTTAAACGAATTGGGGGCACCTTGGGATCTAGGTTGAAAGTGATAGGGGTCCCCATATACTTGCCCAATCCGTCGCTGAAGACCTCTGGAAACTCAGACTTCAAGGCCTCCTCCCATTCAGTGTTGCTCACGTGATTGATGCCAGTCACCTCGATGCCTAGTGGATTGAACCACTCAAGTCCCAGCAAGCTTGCGTCCTTGTCCACGATGGTCAGGGGCAAACGTTTGGTGTGGCCTTTGAACTTCACGTTGAATTCTCTTGTTCCAACTACTGGAATCTTGTTCCCTTGGTAGTCTTTAAGAGTCAGTGCTTGCTTCTGGAAATGTTTCTTCTGAATTTGGGAGTAGCCTGTGAATAGTGTCCCATGACACCATAGATAAATAGAGCCTGAGTCCACTTCCATTTGGCAAGGCCTTCCTTCAATTAGTACCTTCACATGTACTTTTCTGCTTCTTAAGGGTGAAGAATGACCAATGGTGACTGTTTGATGAGTTTCATTCTTCCCATTTGCTTCTGTGTTTGCCCCATTTTCTCACTGAAGTTGTTAGGCTTGAATTCTTTGTCAGGAAACTTTCTTCTGTGGGGTGGAGTTCTGGATGATTTGCAGACTCTTGCTAGGTGACCTCTTTTTTCACAACGGAGGCAGATGGTATCAAGAAACTTGCATTCAGTGCGGGGTGGCTTCCCCACAACCTCTGCAGTAAAAATCTTGCCTCTTTCTTCCCAGGTCTTTCTTTTCCTCTCCATTCTGAGTCTATAAATTCCTTCCTCCACCTCACTACAGTCTGACTCAGAATCTATTTGCTCGCAATGAGTTGTTGTGGACTTTTCCACATCAGGATGGCTTGAGGCCTTGTTAATTTTCTTCATGGCTGCTGCTGAGGACTTGGTGGCTTCTGCTGAGGAGGCCTCTTCTATGGCTTTCTTCAGCGTGATCTTAGGTTTTAATAATAATTTGCTCTGAAGCACCTTGTCTTTGAGGCCTAGAACAAATCGATCGCGCATGGCCTCTTCCAAGTTGTTAAACTCGCATGCACCCCAATGTCTCTTAAACTTGCCACGAAGTCGTTAACGTTTTCGCTTTCCCCTTGATTCCGACGGTAAAACTTCGTGTCTCTTAATGAGGCGATACTTGTGGGCGTAATGGGCTCTTAAAAGCTTTTCTAAATCAGGCCATTCCATTACCTTCCGTCTGCAGCTCCCACCAATGCCTTCGCCATCTTGAAAACTGCTGGACCGCAGTGCGTAAGGAAGACCGCCCTCTTCGCTTCTCGAAATGTCGGCGAGATCGTTTCCCTCCAATACATTTGGAAGCGATCTGCATACAGTCCCAGTCTTCTCTGTCTGATCGATAGAACGGGCTGGGGGTGTTCAGCGCAGCCATCTCTCTCAGCTTGTTTTCCGCGTCGTCTTCTCTTCAGGAAGGATCCCACCTTCATCGCCAGTGTTAAGTTTGCATGAAGAGTCAGACCGGAGTGCTTCAGTGAAGAGTTTATTAGTGACTACAGCTCATAACAGACCCGATTTGGCTGGGCTGCAGCTGCTACTTATAGCCAGCAGCCGCAGTTGCCAGCCAATCAGAGTGCAGGATTTTCCTGCACTTTTTAAACCAATCATTTCTGACATTTTACAAGAACAGTTCAAACTAAACCAATGACATTCAAACCTGCATACATAACAGTTAATATAGCATGATAAGCCTAAATCAAATGAGTCTCACTGTGGCTTAGCATAACACATGAACTCAGCCAGTGAATACACAGCAGACAAAAGTGATGCAGGAGGGGATCCTTGGTGCTCTCTGAGCTTGGCTGTTTTCTTGCAGACATTACGTTACCCAAACTAGGGGTATGATGATGCCAGACAAGATTGTAGCTGGGTGAATAGGTGGTAGGTTGGGCCAAATGTACCTTAAGGCTCTTTCCATAATAATGTTTTCCAAGCGCTACTCAGAAGTTTTTTGGAACTGCTTTGGGAATTATCTCTTCGAATAATCTCTTACCGCATGAGCTGTACCTTGCTTGCTTTAGGTGGATAAGTATGGAGAAGAAGGAACAATCTAGCTCAGAGGTCTCCAAACTTGGCAACTTTAAGACTTGTGGACTTCAACTCCCAGAATTCTCCAGCCAGCTATGGGTGTGGCTTGGTGGGTGTGGCAGGGGAAGGTTACTGCAAAATCCCCATTCCCTCTCCACCCCACTAACCTGCTTTCCAGCTCTGCTCTCCTGTGCAGGGCAACAAAAGAAGACCCAGCCAATCAGCTGGGACCCGGGAGGTGGAGAAGAGATGGGGGCGGGGACAGTCAGAGGTGGCATTTGCCAGTTCTCCGAACTACTCAAAATTTCCGGTACCGGTTCTCCAGAACTGGTCAAAACCTGATTAATGCCACCACTGTCTTGGGCTGCGAAGATCTATCGTAGCCCAAAAGCTTGCAGGAAGTTTCCATGCTCATACCTGGATCTCCCTGCTCTTATAGTCCATCCCCACCTTGGCTCCAAGTTCTACAGCTAGTGACTACAGCACTAAAAAAGTGTGAAAAGAAGTAAGAAATAGCCCTGGATTTTTGGAGGACTTCTGGAAACTTGGACAGTGGACTTTAAAATTAACCAAGGGCTGTTTTTTTTTTAAATCTCTTTCAAAATGCCATCACTTTTTGAAGAAGTAAAAATGTTATTTAAAGACTATAAAGAAGAGGCACAATTGATAGAAATGGAGATCCTGAAATACGTGAAACAACAGGAAGCACCGGCTGAACAAGAAGGGCGGGACAAAGAAGAAGCCATCTTTAATGATCTATTAGCTTTATGTATGGTTAAGAAAAAGGGGAAGGAGAAAAAGGGGAAGAGGGAAAGAGTTAAAAATTTAAGATCTGGAACAACAACCAAAAAGTATAATCTGAAAAGTAACTTTAATACTGTAAGGAACCAGAAGGGAGGAATGCAAAGGGAGAATTAGATAGAAAAGGAAATACAAAGGGAAGGGAAAAGAAGAGGGGGGATGGAAAAGGAAAGTTACAAAAGATTGAATTGAGATGTACAGCAACAAGGGAAGTATATAAGATTTAAAGGAAAAGTTTTAATTGGGCACAGGGATAATGGTTAAAATCTAACTTAAAGAGAGGATTCTGCAAGGGTACATGAGATAATATGGTTATATTAGAAATAGATAGAAGTTAGAAAATATCTTAGATGATTAAAGTGACGTGTATTTTCTTTTTTAATAAGTAAATGAGGTAAAGAGGATAAGAGAGTAAGACCTTTAATAATTCAAAATGAAAGTATAAAAACTAAAAGAAGTATGAAATGCTTTAATACTGTTTTTTGTGGTTGAAATACTATGATATGTTAAATGGCAATAAAATGGAAATATTTTAAATAGAAATGAATGAATAAGAGGGTTATTAATATTAATGGTTGATTTGAATTTGAATAGAAATAATTATCTCAGTTATTTTTGCTATATATATATGCATATTTTCTCTTTTTCTTTATTAAGAATTTAATGGATATTTGTAAAGGAATGTACCACGCAGAATCTGATTGATAATAGTTAGATGTTATAAAACAGAGGTGAAATAAAGGTAATAATTGTAAAGGTGAAACTCAAATGTCAAATAATAATTGGAATAGACAATAATTAAAAGAGACAGAGGTGTTATTCTCCAAATTAGTAATTACAGGGCAAAATATGTTTTATAAGATAGCTTAAAATTGCAAACAGGACAGATAAAAGTGTAAAAATATTGATTGGAAAGATATTGAAAACTATATATAAGATGATTGAGCAATTGAATTTATATCTGTATGGAGAAGTGAAGACTCGGGAGCATACTGTTCTCACCAAAAGAACTTTTATGTTTATGTTTTTTTTATGTTTCTTATATTTGTCTATGTTTTGTTTGTGTACGTTTGTTTAAAAACAATAAAAAAAATTGGCAAAAAAAAAACCCTGGGGCCCTCCTCTGTTTCTGCTCCCCCCCCCCCAAAGTTGCCTGAGGCTTCCAGATCACAAATGATAGCCTTCACAGCAGCGGTGAAATGCAAAAGGGTGGAAACTCAGATGCGGTTGAAAGGGAGGGCGAACCATAAATGTGGGGTTGTGGGAAAGGGAAGTGGGCTTAGATGCTGAGCTGGGATGCAAACCTTGGAAAAGGATCTGGGAGGGGGAAAGGATAGTCTGGCAAGGCAATCCCACCAGAACTACAGACTCCATTCTAAAAATAAAAAAAATTATCCTATTTACACCACGGATTTAAACCAGTCTCACTTCAACTTTTTGCTCTAGGGAGCCCTTTTAAAAATTATGGAGGATCTTCAAAGAGTTTTTGTTTGCATAGGGTTAAATTTTTCAATATTGACCATTATGAAAAATTACAATCGATACCCTCATAGAATGCTTATCGCATCGTGCAAAAAGAACAGCATGAAACCCATTATTAATATCAATAGTTTTTAATGAAAACGCCCTGTATTTTTTTAATAAACAGAAAGCAATGATGAGAAGAGTGACCTTGTTCTAAGTGTTTGGAAATATATTCAATATTGGACAAATAATTTAGATTTTGCTGACCCCTGAGCGGGTCTCGAGGGAATCCCTGGGCTCTTTGATTCACACTTTAAAAAAAGAAACTGATTTCTTGGCTGTGAAAACCCATGGTACTTGTGGGGAGGCCCATGAGCATTTAACAGTGTTTTTCAAACTTTTGAGGCCGAAGGAGCCCCTGAAATATTTTTCAGGCCTTGGGGAACCCCTACAGATTCAGACTCAAATACAGGCCAGAAGTAACAAAATTGTTTGTTTCATGTATATGCCTACATGTAAGTATTACCAACATTCTTTTCAGGCACAACCAACCAGATTCACTCATGAAAGGTTTAAATCAGCTACTACATTATAATCTTCCTCTATTACAAGAATCTTCCCAGTCTGCCTGCCTTCCCTTGGGAACAAACAGATAAGGTTCCATAAAACCTGGGTGTGTGTTTGTGTCATAAGGCATGTCTCTTGTGGTTGTGTAAGGACTCAAGGCTACTTCCCTGGTTGACCCCTCCTCCTGCTGGCTGGGAGTTTCTCAAAAGTTCTTAAACTAAAAATAATGCAACTTTTTTCTTTTCTCCCATCTGAGCTGCCTCCTCCTCCTCCTCCTTCCTTTGGTGGGTGGCTCCTGATATCCCTGAAATGGGGACCCCAAATCTGCTGCACCTGCAGAATAATAGGCACATGCCAGCAAGGAGAGTCCTGGCATGGAGGTCCCAACCTCATCTCTTTCTCACCACTTGCTACTCCTCCCTCCTCTCTGTCATTTCTCATTCCTCGGATCAGCTCACTGTTCACTCAGCTCACGCTTTGGTCACCACTGTGCTTGCACGTGGATGCACAAGTCTCCCCCATGGGGCAACCCATTGTTGAGGTGGGAGGGTTTTTGTTCAGTCCCTGCTTTTTAAAAATAATTCAGGATCTCTCAAGGAAACCTAGTGACTTCTTACAGAACCCTGGGATTCCATGGCACACCAATTGAGAAACCCTGTTTTAGTACAGAACTCCAGATACAGGTAGTCCTCAGCTTACAACCTTTCATTTAGTGACTGTTTGGTTACAATAGCGCTGAAAAAAAGTGTCAGAAACTGACTCTGAGGGAGAGGAGGAACAGCTGACAGGGAGTGGAAGTGTGGCTCCAGAGGTTGTGGAGGAGGCTGGGGAAGGGCAGAGGCCAGCTGAGCAGTCAGAGGAGGACCCAGGCCATCTCCTCTCCATCCTAGGGCATGCAGGGAGGAGAGGATAAGGGAGAGACGTGGTCTACTTGGGAGGAGAGGGCCTTGATCTTCTTCATGGGATGCAGGTGTGACAACTGGATAAGAGGACGGACATGCGTACAGGAGAGTGCTGGAAACAAAGTGTGTTTTATTTTGGTCTGAAGTTATCTTGGTTGGTGTCCTTCCAACAGACTGTGCCTAGTTATCTCCTTGAATTTGGTAAATACTTCTCCTCTTCCGTTGTGGAAATTTTGTCATTGTAGTTTGATTGGTTTTTTATTTGACCTCTATCTGCTCATTAAGTTCAGACTGTATTGTTTTCTTTTGAAGACTATCTTTGAATACGTTTTATCTCCAACTGAATATTATTGAACAGTGGGCCCAAGCTGGAGGCATTAAAGGGCATTTATTTACGTTTTGGATTTTGTTACGTTTGCGTTACATTCTGGGTCATCACAAAAAGTGACGCATGACCATTTTTCACACTTAATGATCACTGCAGCATCCCCAGGGTCACGTGATCAAAATTAGGAGGCTCAGCAACTGGCATGCATGTATGATGGTTGCAATGTCCTGGGGTCATGTGATCACTTTTTGTGATCTTCTGCCAAGCAAAGTCAATCTGGGAAGCCAGATTCACTTAACAACGGTGTTACTATCTTAGCAACTGCAGTGATTCACTTAACAACTGTGGCAAGAAAGGTTGCAAAATGGGGCAAAACTCACTTAACCATCTTGCTTAGCAACAGAAATATTGGGTTCAAATGTGGACATTAAGTCGAGGACTACCTGTATTCCGCAGCTTCTTGTTCTGTGCCAGAAGCCATGGCATGGGTCGGTGTTCTGACCCAAACCTTGTTCCAAGGAAACAAACACGAAACAGAGTTAGCAGAAAAACCTTTTAATGATTCTTTACGAATGCCATTCCTTCACGGTTAAAAGGCTGTTCCAAACTAATTATCTCTGATAAGAATGAGCCTTGCCAAGGTGGTGCAAAGCTGCCAAGAACACTAGATAAACTTACTAAGAAATATTTCAAGCATAAAGAGTCTCCAAACACCAACCAAGATATTCCGAACGTTCACAAGGCTTGAGTGCAAAAACTTCTTTGCTTCCTGCAAAGAGCTCTGGTTTCTCAGCTGGCTTTTATCTCTTCAGGGAGAGTTGCCTGTGCTGCTGCAGCTGCTCTTTCCGTCGAGCAGCCCTGTGTGCATGTGCACTGGGCACAGGCTCCTCGGGGACCTCTTCATCACTGCTGCCAATCTCCACAATCTCCGAAGGCAGCATTTCACTCCCTGATGGTCCTGGCCCCATCCCTGCATCACATGCAGGCCCCTCACCTGCGTCCTCGCTCTCCAAGACCTCAGCCATCTGCACCTGTTGCTGGCGAACCACAACAGTCCCAAGGCCGACTATTCAATTATGTACTGGGTGATAGGATTCCTTTTCAGGGACCCGAATCTTGCACTGCTCGCCATCGTGGCTCCATTTTCTAGTATTGTAAAAGAGGAAGGAAACTCTTCCCTTACTTATTTATAAAACATACATCCTGCAAGGATACAATTTTTAAAGTCATACCAAAAGTGCCTGAATATTTTCCTATGTCCCTTTGCAAAAAAAATGCTTCTGTGTTCCATGTTTTTCATTTCTTCTGTCCCACCTCCTTAGGGTGTTTTATCTTTTCTTTCCAAGTTCTGCTTTGGCCCTTGGTTGCTTTTTTTATGATTAGAGATGACAGATGGTGCTGCTGCTGATTATTATTGTTCATTTGCTGTCATTGTTATAGAGCGTTCCACCGCTCTGAAGAATCCTTGGTTGTCCACATTTGCAAACTGAAATAGCTCCATGGCAGAAACTCGATTTGGGTTTAATTAAAGCACAGATTTAATTCAATCTATTAGAAGTGTCAGTTGTATAATGCAAAACAAAACGTTCACCTTTGCTGTATAGCCACCCTGTCATTAAATATGGACGGAAATATATTTATCTTTGAAAATCTCACTACAATTATCTTCTAAAACATTTTCTATCACATCGAAATTGGGACTAGACATAACTAATTATTTTTCACATCTCTCATGCCTCTTTTAATCTGCCTTTTTTTCTTAAGTGGAAAAAAATTCTACATAGGGGAGGTCTACGAACCTTTCTCTCTGTGGCTCATTCAATAAACTATAGGTTTTGGCTTACTGCATTGAAATACACATGGTGGTAGATTCAGGGCAAATTCATGAGAAACAGGCACAACCAACCATAATTTAATTGCCTATATAGGTAGTCTACCCATAACGGTCCTAATCTGTAACAATTGTAAAATTTTAGGTTTTTTGTGGTGGTCATTAAGTGAATGCCACAGTTGTTAAATGAACCCATTGTTTGCAATGCCATGGTTTTTCCAACATCTCAAAGTGCCAAGTTTTGGCAAAACCATAATAAAACATGGTGTTCTGACCCAAACCTTGTTCCAAGGAAACTAACACGAAACAGAGGGAACAGCAAAACCTTTTAATAATTCTTTACAAATTCCGTTCCTTCACGGTTAAAAGGCTGTTTCAGACTAATTGCCTCTGATAAGAACAAGCCTTGCCAAGGTGGTGCAAGGCTGCCAAAAACACAAGATAAAGTTACTAAGAAGCATTTCAAACACGAAGAGTCTCCAAACACCAACCAAGAGAGTCCAAACGTCCACAAGGCTTGAGTGCAAAAGCTTCTTTGCTTCCTGCAAAGAACGCCAGTTCCTCAGCTGGCTTATATCCCTTATGGGAGGGGCCATCACCTTGCAGCCTTACTCCCGAGTCACCCGTGCTGCTGCAGCTGCTCTTTCCTTCGAGCAGCCCTGCACACACACGCACTGGGCACAGGCTCCTTGGGAACCTCTTCATCACTGCTACCAGCCTCCACAATTTCCAAAGGTAGCATTCCACTCCCTGATGGTCCTGGCCCCATCCCTGCATCACACACAGACCCCTCATCTGAGTCCTCGCTCTCCGAGACCTCAGCCGTCCGCACCTGCTGCCGGTGAACCACAACACATGGTCATATGGTTGCAGGACACTGCAAATGGCTGTATTGCTGAGAGGTTGAAGGGGGGGCGGTGGCAGTCGGTCGAGTGTGTGTGTGTGTGTGGGGACAACCACCGGAGCTTCTAATCTGGATTGTAATTTCCCTTTTTCAGGAGGTTGTAAGTTCAATCAGTCCCTAAGTCACCGGTCGTAAGTCAAGGATTACTTGTCTAGCTGGAAGGCTGTCTGACCTGAGTATTCTGTTTATGATCACTGCCTTTTCTGTAGTTGATTAAGAGACTGTAAACCTTTACGCAGATGAAGCATACCCAGGTCTTTTAACTAAAATTGGACAACCATTTGTGTAAAATGGCATAGAGCAGAGGTCTCCAAACTTGGCAACTTTAAGACTTGTAGAAGACTCCATAAGTCTTAAAGTTCCCAAGTTTGGGGACCTCTGGTATAGAGTCTCCTGCTTGAGCATGGGGTGGACTAGAAAGCCTCTAAGGCCCCTTCCAACTCTTGTTATTCTGTTAAGTGTTTCTCACACAACTTGATTTTCATTCCCCTCCTCACTGTGTACTTAATCAAATTGATAACTATCCATTTTGAACTGCAGTATACAGAGATGAGAAAGTATTCTGGGTGGAGTTTGATCCCGGCAAATTAGACAGGAAGAATTACTTCCTGCGATCTGTCTCTGAACCCTTCTCTTAAAAGCATTTCAAGACTTGCCTTTTTAGCAGCTGCATCCCATGGGTGGCTCAGGTTTAATTTCTTTTCAAAAGGAAATCAAGATCTTTTGCTTAGGTCTGTGTTGGCGAACCTATGGCACGCGTGCCAGAAGTGGCATGCACAGCCATTTTCCCCGGCACGCGAGAGGTCGCCCGGAAGAGCCCCATTGTGCATGCGTGCGCACCGCTGCCTGACAGCTGATTGCCGGGTATCTGGCGCACATGCACAGGGAGGTGTGTGCGGGAGAGGCATGCATGCGCAGAGACATACAGTGTGCGAGGGGGGTTATGCGCACATGCGCAGGGGGCATGGGGGCCCCACCATGCATTGCCTTCTGGGTGCTGGCACGCAAGTGCACGCAAGCAAGCGTGCGCAATTATCGGCACAGGAGCCAAAAAGAGTTAGCCACCACTGGCTTAGGTGGAACAATACAGGAAGTCCTCGACTTACGACCACAATTGAGCCCAACATTTCTGTCATTAACTGAGACATTTGTTAAGTGAGTTTTGCCCTCATTTTACAATCCTCCTTGCCACACTTGTTAAGTGAATCACTGCAGTTGGTAAGTTAGTAACCCGGTTATTAAGTAAATCTAGTTTCCCCATTGACTTTGCTTGTCAGAAGGTTGCATCCCATGGCCTTGGCACAAAGCAACGATCATAAATATGAACCAGTTGCCAAGCGTCTGAATTTGGATCACATGAACATGGAGAGGCTGCAAAGGTCCTAACTGTGAAAACGGTCATAAGTAACATTTTCAATGCTGCTGTAATTTTTAACGGTCACTAAAAGAACTGTTGTAAGTTGAGGACTACCTGTGCAGCCAAACAGGTCTCCCACTTTCCATACCTGTGGGTTATTCCCCACATTCATGTTGTGAGAATGTATAAAACTTACAATACTCTGTGGATTTCTGCTCTGATTTATTTTAACCAGTGGTACAGAGCTGATATTCAGCAGGTTCAGATAAGTTCTGGAGAACCGGTAGTGGAAATTTTGAGTAGTTCAGAGAACTGCCAAATGCCACTTCTGACTAGCCCGGCCCCCATCTATTCTCCGCCTCCCGAGTCCCAGCTGATTGGCTGGGTCTTCTTTGGTTGCCCTGCACAGGAGAACGGAGCTAGAAAGCAGGTTAGTGGGGTGCAGAGGTGATATTCAGCAGGTTCTGACCAGTTCTGGAGAACCGGTAGCGGACATTTTGAGTAGTTTGGAGAACTGGCCAATACCACCTCTGACTGGCCCCACCCCCATCTATTCTCTGCCTCCCATTGAGTCCCAGCTGATTGGCTGGGTCTTCTTTGGTTGCCCTGCACAGGAGAAGGGAGCTGGAAAGCAGGTTAGTGGGGTGGGGAGAGAATGGGGATTTTGCAGTATCCTTCCCCTGACATGCCCATCAAGCCACGCCCACAGAACCAGTAGTAAAAAATTTAAATTCCACCACTGCAGAGGTAGTCATTGGCTGTTGGAAAATAAACTTTGAAAGGAGTTTCCAAAAGTCTTGTGGCTAAACGAAGTTTGCTTGGTGGCTGTGTCATGCAAATGTGGCCTGAGTTTTTCCTTCTACCACACATTCCCCAGAGTATGATTTTTGTGTGGGTGTACATTAAATAAAGGAATGAAATGAAATGACTTTAACTAACCCTCATGAAAGAATGTGCCTGCAGTTGAAGAACTTGAATCAAACATGTAACACAGTGGAACACAAAGAGACTTCACACTTAAGACACATTCCCTGGATTCTTGACAAACTATCTTATGTAGTTTGTTTTGCAAGAATAAAAGCAGTATAATTTTCAGCAAGTTTCTATACCAGTGTCTTCCACAGTGGCCGGGCAAAGCATGTGCAGGTACTAGCAATAGCAGTAGCACTTAGACTTATATACCGCTTTACAGTGCTTTACAGCCCCCTCTAAGCGGTTTACAGAGTCAGCTTATTGCCCCCAACAATTTGGGTCCTCGTTTTACCCACCTCAGAAGGACAGAAGGGCTGAGTCAACCTTGACCCTGGTGGGATTTGAACTGCCAGATTGCAGGCAGCCAGCAGGCAGCAGAAGTAGCCTGCAGTACTGCACTCTAACCACTGAGCCACCGTGGCTCATAATCCTCTACTTACAACCACAACTGAGCCCAAAATTTCTGTTATTAAATGAGACTTTTGGGTTTTTTTTTCAAATACATTTTTATTAGGTTATGAAGTATTATAAAATACACAATACCAAAGCAAATAAAAAAATGAGACATTTGTTAAGTGAGTTTTGCCCCCATTTTATGACCTTCCTTGCCACAGTTGATAAGTTAGTAACCTGGTTGTTAAGTGAATCTGGCTTCCCCATTGATTTGGTTTGTCAGATGGCCACAAAAGGGGAATATATGACATTGGGACACTGCAATGGTCATAAGTATGCACAAGTTGGCAAGCATCTGAATTTTGATCCCATGACCACGCGGCTGCCATAAGGGCTGTAAGTGTGAAAAATAGTCACAAGTCATTTTTTTCAGTACCGTTGTAACTTTGAATGGTCACTAAATGAACTGTTGTAAGTTGAGGACTACCTGTATTACCAATGCAGCACCGAACTGGATCAAAATGTAGTTCTAAGTAGACTTGATCCATGGACTCAAGACTCAAGACTCATGATTAATTTCCCCTGTTGATTTCAAAGGATCAGATCTAAAATGAATCGGAAGTACTGACAGACTGCCACCTTTTCATTCTTAAAAGTATTTTACTTCCTATTGAAAACCCACTCAGTAATGACCTGGGCTGTTCTGGCTATTTTGGATTGCTACCATCATCTTCCCCACCTAAACATTCACTTTTTTTTCTGACCTTTAATAAAAATAAATAATTGGCTGTCGTTTTTCCTTGTTTTTCTGCTCACTATGGTTCCGGGCATTTGAGTTTCTTTTTCCAGTCAACCCCATGGAGACAGAAAGAAAAACAGAGGTCTGGTGAGGACAGAGAATTCTCTTCTCAGCGTGATCATGTGTTGTGAAGTCAGTGACAGCTCTTAGTAACCGCACAGAAACATTTTCTCCATGACTCTCTCCCCCTAACCTGACCCTTGAGGCAGGAATGGGCTTCAAAAATTGTAGCAAAGGGTTCTCTGCTCGGTTGCTGGGTGGGTGTGGCCATGGTGGGCGTGGCCTAGTCAGCCTCCTGCACCCGAAAATGGCCTCCCCAGGCTCTGGAGGCTCTCTGGAAACTAGAAATGGGCCCATTTCCAGCCTTCCCCAACTTCGGGGAGGCCCGTTTTTTGCCCTCCCTGAGCCTGCGCTCTGCAATTTTCTGCATCCAAAATGGGCCATGTGGGGACTCCTGCGAGGGGAGGGGCAGAGTGGGCGGGGCCAGCCAGAAATGGGATTTGGGTGTTATCCGAACTGCACAGAAACTTAGCTAGGGGCTCACCCGAATCCCTGCC
The DNA here is from genome assembly GCA_009733165.1 of Naja naja. Taxonomy (NCBI): domain Eukaryota; kingdom Metazoa; phylum Chordata; class Lepidosauria; order Squamata; family Elapidae; genus Naja; species Naja naja. The sequence goes on from CM019160.1 coordinate 10,339,837, forward strand.
AACCCCCAGCAGCCCACCCCTGCCTTCAGGTCTTCCAATGGGGCACCCATGCATTGGTGATGGGTGTTGCATCCTTCACCAGTGAAACCAAGTCAATCCACCTCACTGCTGGTTGTCCCCTTCTCTTTCCATCCATCTTTCCCAGCGTTAGAGACTCCCCCAGGACCCCATAGTGTCAACCCTGAAGCCGGCCTGACTGAAGCCCTTTTGAAGTTTCAGTGTTGGCACACTGGAGCTAGAGATAGGGAGGGGGGAATAGGAATAGCTGGGGTTTTGTAGTCAAAACAAAATACTTTCTCCTGGGAACCAAGGACATTCCCACAGGTGGCCAGAGGGAGGAGGTGTGAAGTTACCAGGGAACAGTTCACCTTGATTGGACCATGTGACTGATTGTTTGGGAAAGGAGGAAAAACTTTCAATCTTAATTACCGTATTTTTTGGAGTATAAGACACTTTGAAGTATAAGACGCACCTGTTCTGACCCAAACCTTGTTCGAAGGAAACAAACACGAAACAGAGGTAAAAGAAAAAGCTTTTAATGATTCTTTATGAATGCCGTTCCTTCACGGTTAAAAAGCTGTTTCAAACTAATTGTCTCTGATAAGAACGAGCCTTGCCAAGGTGGTGCAAGGCTGCCAAGAACACAAGATAAAGTTACTAAAAATATTTCAGACACAAAGAGTCTCCAAACACAAACTAAGAGAGTCCAAACGTCCACAAGGCTTGAGTGCAAAAACTTCTTTGCTTCCTGCAAAGAACTCCAGTTTCTCAGCTGGCTTTTATCTCTTAAGGGAGGGGCCATTACCTTGCAGCCTTACTCCCGAGTTGCCCTTGCTGCTGCAGCTGCTCTTTTCTTCGAGCAGCCCTGCGCACATGTGCGCTGGGCACAGGCTCCTCGGGGACCTCTTCATCACTGCTGCCAGCCTCCACAATCTCAGAAGGCAGCATTCCACTCTCTGATATTCTTGGCCCTATCCCTGCATCACACACAGGCTCCTCATCTGAGTCCTCGCTCTCTGTGACCTCAGTCCTCCGCATCTCCTGCTGGCGAACCACAACAGCCCCTAGCTTTTGGGGAGGAAAACAAGAAAAAAAATTGCCTCTGCCTCCCAGCAATTTGCCTCCTTGCAGCAAACAGCCTGGTCAGCTTCAGCACAGCCTGTTTTAGCACGAGCAGCTGATTGTCGGTTGGATCGGCCTCCCAACGATCAGCTGTTTCAGGCTGCAGGGATTGCCATTACCTATTGCCACCTCTGCATGCCCCATTTTTGGCCTCCGCATCCCGTTTTCAGCCTCCGTGCACCCCATTTTTGGCCTCTGGGCACCCCATTTTCAGCCTGTTCCAGGTGGCGGGGATTGGAATGGGCAGAAAATGGGGTGTGCAGAGGCCGAAAATGGGGCACGCGGAGGCAGCAATAGGTGACTTTGTAAACAGCTCAGAGAGGGCTATAAAGCACTGTGAAGTGGTGTATAAGTCTAAGTGCTATTGCTATCTCAATCCAAACCAGAGACAGAGAAGACCCCAGGATTCCACAGAAAGAAACATTAAGTCATTATTCCAAACCATCAACTATTCACTGGGGTAGAAAATGGTTCACCAAGGCCATTTTGCCCCAGCTCCTTTCCATCTGAAGTTGATTGGCTTTCAGTCACCCTAGAGAACCATGAGGAACCTTTTGGGATTAGGGGGCCTAGCAGCAACCTATTTCTAAACTTCCATTTTCATTATTTAACCATTGACAGAATAAATCCCAGCCCATATAATATTTTCCTGTTATTGTTTCTTTCCCAAAGTAGATATTTCCCTCCTTTTTATGCCTTGGCTGGGAGTATTTATGTGGCTGGCGCAGACCAAAGGGATGGCTGTCCCTCTATAGATCATCCCCACAACCGTAAAAGCTGGCAGAATGAAATGAGCTTAGTGCCCGGGAAAGGGGAATTGGGGGACAGGCAAAAGAGATGATTGAAAATGTTGCAGATTTGGGTCCAAGGCCTCGTCTTTCTCTTCTGCACAGAAAAAAAAATGACTTCTCTTGCTCAACAGCTGATCCCAGGGCAGCCCTCTCTCTGTTTTGCTCCTGATTAAATCGGCCTCGGTAGCCTTTCACGTATTTATTAGGCTTTCCCAGTTGAGCTTGGTGGGGGAAAAGGAGTCTGTGATGTGTTCCCATGACAGCCTCTATACATCATCAGGACAATTTGTCCTGCAGAAGGAAAGGCTTGTGAAGGTCTTTCTTACAAGGACCTGGTGTAAGCGAGTGAGCAAGCAAGCAAGCAAGCAAGCAAGCAAAGATTGTTACCAATATAATCATCATCTTCCTTTAACGACCCCATAATCCCTTGCGGGGTGGAGTCTGGGTAACTGAATGGAGTGTTTTTAATGGCCGGATGCCCTTCCTGTCACCAATGCAGAGTTTTGTTCAGCAGGTATATTCTCATTGTGCCCAGAGAGAGAAATATCTGTCTCTAGCTAGGATCAAACTCACAGCCTACTGACTGTGAGGCGAGAGATCCACCTCTAGACCACCGCACCACTCCATTGTTACCAGTATAATGGTAACATTAATATGGCGCAGTGGTTAGCATGCAGTACTGCAGGCTACTTCTGCTGACTGCCAGCAGTTTGGCAGTTCGATTTTCACTGGCTCAAGGTTGACTCAGCCTTCCATCCTTCCAAGGTCGGTAAAATGAGGACCCAGATTGTTGGGGGAAATATGTTGACCAGTGGTGGGATTAAAAAACTTTTACCACCGGTTTGGTGGGCGTGCTTGGTGGGAGCGCTTTGCACGTGCGCACATGCTTTGCGGGCATGCGCATGCCAAACACGTACTTTGTGCAGGTGCAGAGGCGTTCCACCTCACTTCCTGCATGCCTGCACTCTCCCAGTCACTTCAGCAGCTGCCGCGCAGCACTGTTCTGTGCCGCGCAAAGCAACTGTGCTTCATAAAGGTGGGGCAGGCGGGCGGGCCCAACAGCAGAGCGGCGGAGAGAACCGGTTCGGTCTCTGTGGTTCATTGCCACTCCCGGCTCAGGAGAACCGGGCCGAACCGGTAGCAAACCACCACTGATGTTGACTCTGTAAACCACTTACAGAGGGCTGGAAAGCACTGTGAAGCGGTATATAAGTCTAAGTGCTATTGCTATTACTATAAGAACCAGCATAATTACTAGTACATCACCTGAAGCATTAGCAGCTTCTGAAAGCAGCTTCTGGAGACCATCATCGTGATCACTTTGATTCTCCTTCGAATCAAAATCAACTCCATGTGACTTCTTGAGTAATTCCCACAGCACTATCTTATGCCTAGTGATATTTACCCATGTAGTAGAGCTGTATTATTGTTATCCTTCTCATGCTTCCTACTACCTTCTCCTAATGGTATTTTATGATTTTATGATTTTGTTGTTTGTATGTATACTGAGAGTTTCAGCACCAGAGACAAATTCCTTGTGTGTCCAAGGAACCAATAAAGAACATTCAGATAACTGTTTGTTCTATTAACTTTTCACATACTGGCTAGGGGAACTCTGGTTTCTCAGCTGGCTTCTATCTCTTGAGGGAGGGGCCATTACCTTGCAGCTTTACTCCCGAGTCGCCCGTGCTGCTGCAGCTGCTCTTTCCTTCGAGCAGCCCTGCATGCACACACACTGGGCACAGGCTCCTCAGGGGCTTCTTCATTACTGCTGCCAGCCTCCACAATCTGCAAAGGCAGCATTCTACTCCCTGATGGTCCTGGCCCCATCCCTGCATCACACGCAGGCCCCTCATCTGAGTCCTCGCTCTCCGAGACCTCAGCCGTCCACATCTGCTGCTGGCAAACCACAACACCAAGGTTGAAATGAAGGAGGATTTCATGAAAGGCAGATGCTGAAGTTGCTTCCAGCAATGGGAGGCAGTCTCTGAGAAGCGTGAATCCTGTCTGTGTGAATGCACAGCTGAGGCTTTCCCTGCTCAGCGGTTGCCAGTAAGGAGGCATTGGGCTTGCTTGCACAATCAGCATCTTACTGCTTGTTCACATACTCTTACTTTGATGGGGTGTAGGATGCACAGGCCAGGAGATTGATTGCTCTGCTTCTTGGCATCCGTGTTGGCTAAAGAATCAGTGCTGGCTGAGGAGGGACCTGAGAGGTATCAGTGTTAGACTCTGTGGCTGTTGAATCAGTAGGTGTAGAGCAGTGGTGGGATTCAAAACTTTTTACTACTGGTTCTGTGGGTGTGGCTTGGTGGGTGTGGCATGGCTTGGTGGGCGTGGCTTGGTGGGCATGGCAGGGGAAGGATACTGCAAAATCCCCATTCCCTCCCCGTCCCACTAACCTGCTTTCCAGCTCCGTTCTCCTGTGCAGGGCAACCAAAGAAGACCCAGCTGATCAGCTGGAATTTGGAAGGCAGAGAATAGATGGGGTTGGTGGGGCCAGTCAGAGGTGGGATTTGCCGGTTCTCTGAACTACTCAAAATTTCCGCTACCAGTTCTCCAGAACTGGTCAGAACCTGCTGAATGCCACCTCTGGTGCAGAGCCAAGTGGGGTCTGATCTGCCTGCATCGTGCGGCCTGGGTCTCAGGTCATGATATTAACCATCATGTTGGCTGAGGAATTCTGGGAGTTGGAAGTCCACATATCTTAAAGTTGGCAACATTGGTAAGCGTTGTTCCCCTGCCTTATCCATTCCAGGTAGTCCTTGATTTATGACCATAATGGAGCTTACCCCATGATGGTTATAAGTCATGATGGTCATAAAGGAAGTCACCCATGTGACCAATCCGATCTTATGACCCTTGTTGCTGGCTGGGCAATTCTGGGAGTTGAGTCCCCAGGTGTTAAAAGTCGCCGAGTGAAACGTTTGCTAAGTGAGTTTTGCTCCACTGTCACAAGCGAATCACTGCAGTTGTTAAATTGGTGGCACTGTTGTTAAGGGAATCTGATTTCCCCACTGACTTTGCTTGTCAGGAGGTCGCAAAAGGGGACCCCATGATCCCTGGACACTGCAGCCATCATAAATACAAATCAGTTGCCAGGCATCCAAATTTTGATCATGTGACTATGGGGATGCTACAACGGACGTAAGTGTGAAAAACGGCCATAAGTCACCTTTTTCGGTGCTGTTGCAACTTTGGTCACTCAATGAACTGTTGTAAGGCCTACCAGTATTCCTTCTTTTGCCAGTGACTTACAACAAGCATCCCACAGCTGACCTTTTTGAAAAGCAGCTTGGAAAAAGAGCCGATTGTGGGAGAGGCTGTTCTGGGCAGCACCTCTGGAAGGGCTGTAATTGGGGTGGGTGAGGAGTGAGCGGGTGTGTGTCTGCCCCTGGGTCCCGTCCTTAAAAGACGATCAAACTGCTGTAGTACAGTTGGGTTTCTGTGGGCTTGACCGGAGTTTTAAATTACAGTAGCCGCACTCCAAAGTTGAGCCTCACCTTTAAATAAAGAAAAGCTTTATTGGGGCCCTACTAGAAAAGAGCTACGAATCCGTCATGCACAAAAATAAACAGTGCAATGGCAGGCTGACTAACACAAGGAGTCCTTGACTTGGAGTGTTTCAGGCTGCTTCCTTGTTTGCGCCTAGCCAGGACACCAAGCAGCAAGTTCCACACACCTACCCTGGGCATGTTGGAAAAGCGTAGGACCGCCGACGGAGAGAGAAGGACAGCAGGCGCACCTCGTCTTCCAAGCGCTGCTCTTGGAATACAGGTAGTCCTCAGCTCATAACAGTTCATTTAGTGGAACGTTCAAAGATGCAACAGCACTGGGAAAAGGGACTTGTGACTGTTCTTCACACCTGGGACTGTTGCAGCATCTCCGTAGTCACCTGAACAAAATTCAGATGCTTGGCCATTTAGGACAATCGCCGTGTCCCGGGGTCACGTGATTCTCTTTTGTGACCGTCTGGCAAGCAAAGTCAACGGGGGAACCAGATTCATTGAACCGCCGTGTCACTAATTTAACCTGTGACGACTCAAAGGGGTGTGGCACAAAAGCAACAAAGTCACAAAAGTAGGTAAAGTCCCTTTAATACCTCCAACCTGGCCCCCAATGTCCAGTTATCTTCAGCTGGAGAAAAGAAAACTCTCCCAAGAACAGTTTTTAAAGGGAAGAAATTCAGTCCGAACTCAAAGTACATATTAATTATAAATAAAAACCAACACAAACCACCCTGCAGCAATTAACGAGACAGGGCAGGATAAGGAATTGCAGACTTCAAAAGATAACAAAACGCACACAGTTGGGAGGACTCCAGAACCCAGATAACACGTGACAAACAAAGATAATTCATGCTTTGCTTCCAGCAAGCTGCTGTGCGCAAACACCCTTTTTAAATCCTGTTTTCCCAGCTGCAGCTAATGAAGGGAATCAGGGCCCTTTTCCTCCCCCGTAACCCACATAACTCACGTTGCTCCCTTCTCTGTTCCTCCCTGCGTGCCCTAGGATGAAGAGGGGATGGGCCTGGGTCTTCTTCTGAATGCCCAGCTGGACTGTGCCCTTGCCCAGTTTCTTCCACAGCCACTGGAGCCACACTCCCACTCCCTGTCAGCTGCTCAGCCTCCCCCTCGGAATCAGATTCCAACAGGGGCATGACATAACCACTGCAGTGGTTCACTTAGCAAACCGTGGCAAAGAAGGTCATAAAATGGAGCAAAATTCACTTAACCAATATCTCACTCAGCAACAGAAATGTTGGGCTCACTTGTGGTCGTATGTTGAGGACAATCTATTCTGAAGTGCAACTAGAAATCAATCCGATTGGGTAAAGAGTTGAATCCCTGTCCCCCAAATGCTTTTTCCAAAAGGCAACTGGACTTTCTTGGCTTTTTCCTTGAAAACGTTTCCCTTCTCATCCAAGAGGCTTCTTCAGTTCATCTGAGAACTGAAGAAGAACTGAAGAAACTTCTTGGATCAGAAGCAAAATGTTTTCAAGGAAAAAGCCAAGGAAGTCCAGTTGCCTTTTGGAAAACCACCTTTGGGACAACCTGTTGTGGTTCGCCAGCAGCTGGTGCAGACAGCAGTGGAATCAGACAGTGGGGAAGAACGGGGACCAGTCCAGGAGTCTAGAGAGGACTCGGACAAGGGTGCTGCATCCAATGCAGAGATGGGGCCAGGACCATCTGGGAGTGAGGTACTGCCTCCAGAGCCTCCAGAGTCTGGCAGCAGTGAGGCAGAGGACCCAGAGGAGCCTGTTCCTAGTGCACTTACGCGCAGAGCTGCTAGAAGGCAAGAGCAGCTAAGACAAAAGGGGCGACTCGGGAGGAAGGCTGGGAGGTGATTGCCCCTCCCATAAGATATAAAGGACAGGCAAAGGTGAAGAAACCTTCGTAGGAAGCAAAGTCCTTCGTTCCGTTTGGATTAATCCTTGAAGCTCTGTGTGGACTTTGTACTTCGTTTGGTTTTTTTTATAATTCATTTGGCACTCTAGTTTTTGGCAGCAATTCAAAGGTGAGAAAGGGGGGTGCTTATCTCAAGAGATTGTTTGGGACTCATTACCAGCTGGGAATGAACATAATTCCCAGCGTTGAAATAAAACAAGAGTTATTTTGACTAAGTGTGTGCTTAATTATGGTCTCGGGAAGCCTTGGTCAGAACACAACTATGACCTGGATTATTGAGAATCTCCATAGACAGCTGAATCTCTGCTCCTAGAAGACATTGTAGAAGGAGAGTCATATTATCAGTTTGGGGTAGTCAAAAACTCAGGAGAATCGTGGTAGCCCCTTTTTCTGACTCCTGCGTTTTACTGAAAAGGCAAAAGCTTTTACGAGCTGCAGCTGCCTTTTAATAAAATCTCTTAGTCGGAAGAAGGGCTGCCAAACTCCTCCTGATTTTTTGGCTGCCATTTTTTCTACACACCCACCTTTAATGGGCATGCAGTCGTGCCAGCTGCCCTGGCCTTTGGTGGTGGCATGTGCCTCGTTTTCTGAAAAATGATCAAAAGGATTGTGGTGCACTGCTCAGATGAAATGAAGCTTTTCTGCCTTTGAGATTCAAAGGTCCTCCTAAAGAGAGAGCTGGGAATCTCCTAGGACACCCCAGAGTTCGGTTACAATTGTGGAAAAGATATGGATCATAAGTAGAATTGTAATAATGGATGCGTATTGAATCAGCTAAATTAAAAAGTGAAGGATTCCGTATCAGAGAAGCTCTAAGCAACTGAACTGCAGAGAGAAGAGGGAATGCCCTTGAAGGATAGGAAGAACAGCCGCTAAAGAGACAACGATCAATAAGAGAGGACTGGGGCAGGAATATAGTAGTCCTTGACTTATGACTAGATGCTTAGTGACTGTTCAGCATCATAATGGACTGGCCAAAAGCTACTTGTCATGCCCCTGTGGGAATCTGATTCCGAGGGGGAGGCTGAGCAGCTGACAGGGAGTGGGAGTGTGGCTCCGGTGGCTGTGGAAGAAACTGGGGAAGGGCACAATCCAGCTGGGCATTCAGAGGAAGACCCAAGCCCATCCCCTCTTCCTCCTAGGGCACGCAGGAAGAAACGGAGAAGGGAGCAATGTGAGTTATGGGGGTTATGGGGGAGAAAAGGGCCCTGATTCCCTTCATTAGCTGCAGCTGGGAAAACAGGATTTAAAAAGGGTGTTTGCACACAGCACCTTGCTGGAAGCAAAGTGTGAATTATTTTGGTTTGTCAAGTCTTATCTGGGTTCCGGCTTCCTCCCAAGTGTGTGTGTTTCGTTATCATTTGAAGTCTGCAATTCCTTATCCTGCCCTGTCTTGTTAATTGCTGCAGCATGGTTTGTGTTGGTTTTTATTTATAATTTATATGTACTTTGAGTTTGGACTGAATTTGTTCCCTTTAAAAACTGTTCTTGGGAGAGTTTTTTCTCCAGCTGATGATAACTGGACATTGGGGGCCAGGTTGGAGGTATTAAAGGGACTTTACCTACTTTTGTGACTTTGCTGCTTTTGTGCCACGCCCTGGGTCATCACTACTTATGAACCAGTTTCAAAGTGCCAATGTCCATCCTCCTCACCAGAGTCACATGACCTCATTTTAGGTGCTCAGCAAGCAGCCTGTATTTACAGCCATTTGCAGCACCCATGGTCGCATGACTGTGATGATCACACGACTGTGATTTACTGGAAACCGAAGTTTACTTCTGGTTTTCAGCAAAAGGACTCCGCAGCAAAGAATGGGTTTGCTTAATGATCATAGCAGTTGATTTTTCTCCCCCCAATTGTATTCTTTATTAATTACATTTCTTAGTGCTTAATAAACATCGTGTTGTCTGGGTATTTAATTGGCTTAACAATTCTGATTATATTCTTAATCTCCACCCCTTTTTTCCAATCACTGGTAAAATAGATTCCATATTTGATAGTATTCTGTGTCTTTTTTCTGCTTAATTTTCAATGTCAATCTATCCATTTCTGCACATCCCTAGTATGTTCTTAAATATCTCTTCACCTCGTGGTGTTTCTTCATTTTTCCAATAAATGCAGTACTACAGGCAGAAATTCATTATATTCCAAATTCTGGAATAAGATTTTAGATTAGATTGTGGAAATAATAAAATGCTCAGGATCTCAAAGTCTGCAGATTAAAAATCTTACACTTCTTTTAAAAAAATACAGATTAAAAATATGTGTTTCATAAAAACTGAGATGTAATTCAGTTGTTTTGGACAGTTTAAGAATTGTGGGTCAAGTCACTGGAAGCCGAGAAAGGAAGAAGATACCCCTTTGATTTGGGGTAGACACAGATGACTATTATTCAATACATCTATTTAATAAGGAACCAAAATATGGGTGTGGGTTTTATAGTGTGTCTTCAAGACAGTTTTGACTGCCAGCGATTACCAGGCGAAATCCCTCCAGTAAAAATATATAGAAAAAAAATGATGCTATATTTCGGAATAACAGAATTTGAGATTCAGTGTTTCCATCTGTTCTAAATGGTGAAAAAAGTAAAGTTCTACATTTAGGCAAGAAAAACAAAATGCACAGGTACAGTATATGTGGTACCTTGCTCAATAGTAGTAACTGTGAGAGGGATCTTGGAGTCCTAGTGGACAATCACTTAAACATGAGCCAGCAGTGTGCTGCAATGCCAAAAAAGCCAACATAGTTCTAGGCTGCATAAACAGAGGGATAGAATCAAGATCACGTGAAGTGTTACCATTTTATAATGTCTTGGTAAGGACACACTTGGAATACTACATCCAGTTTTGGTTGCCACGATGTAAAAAAGACATTGAGGCTCTAGAAAGAGTGCAGAGAAGAGCAACAAAGATGATTGGGGGACTGGAGGCTAAAACATACAATGAACAGTTGCAGGTGTTAAGTTTGCATGAAGAGACAGATGCGGAGTGCTTCAAGCTCTTTGTTTATTAGTGACTACAGCTCAGAACGAACCCACTTTGGCTGGGCTGCGGCTGCTACTTATAGCCAGCAGCGGTTGCCAGCCAATCAGAGTGCAGGGTTTTCCCGCACTTTTTAAACCAATCATTTCTTACATTTTACAAAAACTAAACCAATGACTTTAAACCTGCATACATAACAGCAGGAACTGGGTATGTCTAGTCTGATGAAAAGAAGGACTAGGAGTGACATGATAGCAGCTTCCAATATCTCAGAGGGTGCCACAAAGAAGAGGGAGTCAAGCTATTCTCCAAAGTACCTGAGGTAGGACAAGAAACAACGGGTGGAAACTAATCAAGGAGAGAAGCAACCTAGAACTAAGGAGAAATTTCCAGACACAACAATTAATCAGTGGAACAACTTGCCTCCAGAAGTTGTAAATGCTCCAACACTGGAAGTTTTTAAGAAGAGATTGGACAACCATTTGTCTGAAGTGGTGTAGGGTTTCCTGCCTAAGCCAGGGGTTGGACTAGAAGACCTCCAAGGTCCCTTCCAACTCTGTCATTCTATTCTATTTGGTATCACGACTCTACATTAGCCAACTAGTGGCTCAGTGGACACATGGGCCCATTGCCACTTTTCATCCCCTCCTCGAAGTCCAGTTGGGGTCTTCCTCTGACAGAGCTGCCCCGTGATAGGTGAAGGCAGCTGTATTTTTGGGGACGCCATCTTAGATATTTTAAAAGGGGATTAAAAAGCTACGATCCCTAGTAGTTAGGGTCAGGGGTGGGATCCGACAGGGTTAACTACCAGTTTGGTGATTTACGATGTGCTTCCCTGCACGCTGCGTGCACGTGTAAATCTTTGTCAGCTTGCTGCCTGGACAGCTGAGCTGCGTGCAGGGAAGCTGCGTTTGAAAAAGCGCTTTTTTCCTGCTTTTTCAACCGCAGCTGTGCCTTGCACGGCAGCTGAGGTTGAAAAAGTAGGAAATAAAGGTCAGGTAAGAGCCCGGGCGGGCATGTGGGGCAAAATAACAGCAGCCATAGAACCGGTTCTATGTCTGCTGCTCTTCAGAGCTACCAGTTCTACAGAGCCAGACAGAACCGGTAGAATCCCACCCCTGGTTGGGGTAGGTTAGGGGAGGAACATCTTCTTTACTGCTTGTTGGGGAATGAAATCTTTCTATATTGCTTACCCCATCAATGGCAGCCTCTCTCTAGAGGACTGGAGGCTTCGATTCCCAAAGTCTCTTCTTCCAATTGAGTGATCTATCACTCCAAAGCAAATAAAAACTTCAGTGCTAGATGGAAAAGATCAGTGGAACAAATCCAGGTAAAAACCCAATAGCCTTAGCATCAATTCTTGATGATTAAAATGTCATTTTGAGCCCAAGGCTCAAGATATTCGTTTGAGACAGCTGAGGGGATATGATACACCACCATTTTTTAAACACTAAACTTCTTGCCAAAGACAGAAGGTGGAGAATGTCCCAAAGGTGCTTTTTTCAAGAGTCCGCTGGACTTTGTTTTTTTTCTTTGAAGACATTTCACTCCTCATCCACAAAGCTTCTTCCTCTGAAGAGCTGAAGAAGGTTCTCAAATGAGGAGCAAAACGTCTTCAAAGAAAAACCAGAAAGTCCAGTGGCCTCTTGAAAAAAGCATCTTTGGGACAACCATGACCTGGATGGCTGAGAATTTCCAGAGACAAGGTGGAGAATGAAAAAGCTGTCGGAATGCCAAGAGCTTGGTGGTCTGAAGTGGTAGAAAAATCTCTTCTTCATAAAAGTTGGTGGTATCTGTTATGTATGTAGGTTTGAATGTCATTGGTTTAGTTTGAACTGTTCTTGTAAAATGTGAAATATGATTGGTTTAAAAAGTGCGGGAAAACCCTGCACTCTGATTGGCTGGCAACCACGGCTGCTGGCTATAAGAAGCAGCCGTAGCCCAGCCAAGTCGGGTCCATTCGAGCTGTAGTCACTGAAGCTCTTCGCGTCTGACTCTTCATGCAAACTTAACAGTATCTTTTGAGCATCTTTGCTGACATGGAGTAGCTTGAAAATTTGTTACCAACTGTACTCTCAGGAACAGGTGAAAAGTTTGTCTCCCTCAGCAAAGCACTCCAAAGCACTTTTTAAAAAAAAATCCCATGGGCACACCTGAGGCTGGCACGTGAATGTTACTTCAAGTGAGAAGGCCTAAAATGAGTCCTTAGACCGGGGGTTGCCGACCTTTTGGACCTCAGGGACCACCAAACTCATAATTTTAAATCCCGCAGATCACTAATATGAACTCTGACTGACGGTGGCTTGCTGACATTGGTGGGAAAGTCGGTCCCATATTCCAGAATTGCAGTAGTCATGTGATGACCCGTAGTCTCTCAAAATCACCCAAAACCCAAAACATGAATTAAAGTCTGGCAATGCCTTCAACTAAACTGTTTTATTAGTCACAGTTTAAAGTCCCACCTCTTTCAAAGGAAACACTAACTTTGACTCCAGCAATTCTGCATATGCAGTTAAAAACTTATATACATAGCTCACAGCTGTAAGCCCTGAGGAGGATCATGGTCCTCTCCTCCCGAGTAGACCATGCTTTTCCCTGATCCTCTCCTCCCTGCGTGCCCTGGGATGGATAGGGGATGGGCCTGGATCTTCTGATTGCTCAATCAGCCTCTGCCCTTCCCCAGCCTCCTCCACCACCTCTGGAGCCACACTCCCACTCCATGTTGGCTGTTCCTCCTCTTCCTTGGAGTCAGTCTCCACCAGGGGCATGACAGAAACTGTGCACCAGCCTGCCATGGATGAGCTGCTCCAGGATAACCAAAGGGCCAGTCTTGTGATTGTTGGGGGCAATTAGCTGACTTTGTAAAAATGCCACTTAGTAATAAGCAGGCATATACAATGGAATGAAGGCTATTGCTGAGCACACTGGGTTGTATCCCAAAAATTGTAAGCCGCCCTGAGTCTTCGGAGAAGGGCGGCATATAAATGTAATTAAAAATAAATACTGCAGCTCTGGAATATGGGACCAGCCCATGGTAGGGTTGAAAATCTCCGCTGAAGGGGGTGGCACCTGGAATGTGCAACTTTGTGGGTGGTGCAATGTGCAAAAAGCAGCGCAGCCCTCGCCGACCAGGACAAGGTAATGGCGCAGCTGTGGCAAGACAGGAGTGGTGGCACAGGCGGGCCGAAGCAGCAATGGAGATGGCTGGAAGGTGTGGAAGTGCTGTTCTGCTTGCATTTGCACAGTATCAGCATTACGCTTTCGCTTGAGGAGCCCGGCCAAAGTTTCCTGCACCGCTCGTGCTTCAGCGCTTTGACTCCCAGGGACAGGAGTTCGGCCAAGCTACCTGCAAAATCATCTCTCTCTCTCTCGAGCGCTGGTGGAGAGAAGCAGCCAGAGTCACTTTCGTCTCTCAAGATCCTGGCCAAAGTTTCCCATGCTGCTTCTGCCATTGGTCTTACCTTCCAGTTCCAGCTTGCATGGCTCTACTCAAGGTAAGATTTGCACTCGGCCAAAGGGTGGGGGCCAGCGGGTGGGCGGGCCATGTGGGTGGTGCAGCCTTGTGTTCCCGCACAACCTGGATTAACTGCTTTGGGGGGATGCTTTGTGGAGGGGGACATTTCTCTGAGGACCACCAAAATTTTCTCACGGACCACCAGTGGTCCACAGTCCACCAGTTGGCAACCACTGCCTTAGACCATACATGGTTTCTGAGTGCTTGAGATGGGGCTTAGAATCCTTCCACAGTACAACCAAATTACAATTTACAACCTGCTGATGGGTTAAAATGTCTTTAAGGACTCAAGGAGCAGTTGAGTTCATTGCACTGAAGGAAAACAAATTTTATTTACATTGGGGGCCAAGTTGGAGGAATTAAAGGGACTTTTGTGACTTTGTTACTTTTGTGACTTTGTTGCTTTTGTGCCATGCCCCGGGTCATCACAGTCAGTGGGGAAACCAGATTCACCTAACAATTGCAGTGATTCACTTAACAACCGTGGCAAGAAAAGTCGTAAAATGGGAGCAAATTTTACTTAACAAATGTTTCACTTAGCAACAGAAATTTGGGGCTCAATTGTGATCGTACATTGAAGACTACCTGTACAATATAGAACAGCATTTCTGAACTTTGGCAACTTCAATAGCCTCCAATAGAATTCTAGGAATTTTTAATTTCTGAGAATTCAGGGAATTGAAGTCTGTCAGAATATATTCATGAACTGGAATAGAGCTTGGTAACAAGGTCAGCCAATGAATAGGCATAGCAACTAAGTCAGCCAATGAGGACTGTTTTGGAAACTGATACTAGAATTAGCCTAGGCCCAGTTCTATATTAAGCTCTGCAGCTGTGTAACTATGTTGAGTTCTGAGTCTGTCTATTGAAAATGAAACTGCTTCTCTCCTCTGCTTGCCTGCTGAACTAAAATGAAACTGATGTCTGTTTCTGAGCTGAAGCTGAGTTGCTCTTCTGCTCTACACTTGTAACATGTCTGCTGAAGTTACTTGCAACATGTTTCTGTCTGAGTTTGCTCCATGTTGGAGAAATCTACAACTGGTTTGTAAAATCTACTTACTATGTTTATAAAGATGTTAAATGAAGCATCAGCCATCTCTGTTTATTTTTCTGGCGCTAAATTAATGCTGCAAAACTCTGAATAAAGTCTTCCATGGAAGTCCACCTCTTCAAGTGGCCAAAGCTGAGAAAACACTGGTTTAGAGAAAAAGGAAGAGTTCCTAAATGCAGATCTCAGATGAGTCAGATGAAAAATCCAGTCGTTAGGTCACCAATTGATCGTCTCCCCTTGATGTCAGGTGGTTTCAGTTTAAACCTCCACAAAGGATTCTCAATGGAAAAATGAAGCTTAGCAAATATAATTCCTCCTTTTCCCTTAATGTTCAAGAGGAGAAAGAAAGTGCACTGAACTCCAATTCTTATTTTATTTGCCCCAATGAATGGCACAGGGACCTTTTATTTTAATGAACATTAATCTAGAACCTGTTCATCAATTATCTCCACTGGAGGGAGGGACACTCACCCAAATCCTTTTCTCTCCCATCCTTCCTTCCTTGTCAATAATTATAGCTTTATTTTAATGTCAGTTTTAAAGCCGCAGAGTGTTGGTTTTGATAACAGCAGGCTGCCAATTGGCAGGGAGTGCCATGCAACTTTCCTACAAATCAGGTCAATTGTGTTGCCATGGTGAAAGGCTGTGATCTCATAAAGAATGGAATTATCAGATTATGAGCAGAACCGAGAGATCCTGATGAACAAAAGTGGAAATGGGGGTGGCCAGGGGATCAGTTGGGGATTCCCGTTATGAAGATCTGCAGGGAGAGAAAATTATCCTCCCTGGCCTAATTCAATAGGATCTAGGGATGAAAGCATCAGGCTAGAAACTGGGAGGCTGAGAGTTGTAATTCTGCCTTAGCTTGACTTAGCAGAGCCGGGTGTCTTTGGGCCAGTCAGCCCAACCCACCTCACAAGGTTGTTGTGAGACTCTAGAAAGAGTGCAGAGAATAGCAACCAAGATGATCAGGGGACTGGAGGCTAAAACATACGATGAATGGCTGCAGGACATGGCTAGTCTAGCGAAGAGAAGGATCAGAGGAGACATGATAATAGTGTTCCAATATTTGAGGGGCTGCCACAGAGAGGAGGAGGCCAAGCTATTTTCCAAAGCACCCGAAGGCCAGACAAGGAATAATGGATGGAAACTGAACAAGGAGAGATTCAGCCTGGAAATAAGGAGAAATTTTCTGATAGTGACAACAATAGCCAATGGAACAGCTTGCCTTCAGAAGTTGTGGGAGCTTCATCACTGGAGGCTTTCAAGAAGGGACTGGACATCCATCTGTCAAAAATGGTGTAGGGTCTCCTGCTTGGGCAAGGGGTTGGACTAGATGACCTACAAGATCCCTTTCAACTCTGTTAATCTGTATCTGTATTAGGTAGATGTTTGCCTCCTTGAGTTATTTATATATAAAAATATAAAAGTGGGATATAAATAAAATGCTGAGCCATCCTATAGTTTCCTTACTGTTGTTTGAGCATGCTGTGCACATTCAGTCATCACAGTTTGCCAATCAGGGTTTACAGCTAAATGTGTTCTATGAATCCAGCCAATTGGGGTTTATTCAATAAACCATAGTTAAGTACATAATGGTTTAATACAAACTGTGAGCCAGTTCTATATTGCTTGCTTTCTGTCCAATCCTTTGTCATGGAATAGGGGTCATTGAATAGGTGCTAGAAGAACAATGAAAGGATTTTTTCAGATACTTTTCTATGGAACTGCTACCCTCTTCAACAGAGTTCTCTTCCTAGCTTGAAGGGAGGCAATCTCTATCCATTGCACAGGTAGTCCTCAACTTACGTCCAGTTGCTTAGCAATGGTTCAAAGTTCTGATGGACCTCCTCAGAGCTATTTGCAACCTGATTTCAAAGTTCTGATGGCCGCCCAACCCCCCCCTTCCCACAATCATGTGATCACATCTGGGGCACTTGGCAACTAGCCCACACTTACAACCATTTGCCGTGTCCCAAGGTCACATGATCACAATTTATGTTTTCTGCCAGAAACCAACATTTATGTTGTAAGATGGGACCCAGTCACATAGTGACATGTTTAATGACCATTGCAACTTATGACTGTAAATTTGGGCTCAAAGTCATACGTCAAGTGTAGTTGTAACACCAGCACAGTCAATTGCACAGGCAAAGAATTCCTGAGACCACGTGGGGCTTTTATGCCTTAAATTTAAATTTTCCTGACTTGCATGCTAATTTTAAATCGAGATTTTTGCATCCTGATTTTCTAGAAAATTTATATGGTTAAAAATACAACAAGGCTCACTGTTAGCTTGTAGTTGGCCCCAAAGCACTGAGCTAGCATATAACAAGGCTAACTAAACAGAAATCTTACACACCAAGTAGTGGGGTTCCTTCATTATTCCATAATGCTAACTTTATTACAGGGGAATTAATTCACTGTCTTAAGCTTTGGATTTCTTCCAATATTTTACAGACATCAAATGTGGCAATAGTTCCAAAACTTTGCAAGTTAAGCCCTTGACAGGATGACATGCATTTCACCTGTGCTGCATTTTTGAAGGAAGTTGACCTGAAGCAAACAGAATGGTTGAAGCGGACCAGGACACATGGAAATAAGGCCTCAGAGATACAAGGTGCATAGAAGGAGGGAGAGGATTGATGTGTTAAGTCTGTCTTTCCCAACCTGGAGATTTGGCACTCACCAAATGTCCCAAAACACAAAGAATTCCCACAAGAGCCATGGTGGCACAGTGGTTAGAATGCAGTATTGCAGGCTAATTCTGTCAACTGTCAGCAGTTTGATCCTGTAGGGCTCAAGGTTGACTCAGCCGTCCATCCTTCCGAGGTTTGTAAAATGAGGACCCAGATTGTTGGGGGCAATTTGCTGACTCTGCAAACCGCTTAGAGAGAGCTGTAAAGCACTGTGAAGCGGTATGTAAGTCTAAGTACTATTGCTATTGCGTTCTCCTTCAAGATACAGAACAGGAAGAGCATTGTTAGTCTTACCTATTCTGGAAAGATGCAGTTGAGATTTGGTTTATCACGGTTGATTTTAATTCAGCAGGAGTTCTTGTTAGAGGATGTGTTCCTGAGCATAAGCAGGGTGCTGAAAGAATAGAAAGTATGCAAATGGAGAACATTCCATTAACAAGTAAAATATGATATATGGAATGTATAATTATAATAATAATGGAGTTACGGTTCTTGTTCTCTTTTATTATATAAATAATATAAAGGTTATATAGACTAAGTAATAGTTGTAATCCAATGATAACAAATAGTTGAATACGGTGTTAATGAACATATGTCATTTATCAGTAATTATTTATTGTGCTTTGTTAAATTCGATATCCAATGTAAAAGTATATATATATATACATATTTGTTGTTGTCGTTCTTTGTTTGTATGTTTTTAAAGTTTTGTAAATAAAGCTGTTTTTTTTTAAAAAAACAAGTAAAATATGCTCATAAAATAGTTTTCTTGGATACAGGCAGACATTTAATATATTTGAAGCAAAAGCTAGACTTATTAAGAAATGCATGAGGCTAGAAAAACTCACTCTTAACCAAACTAGATTTGGAAGAGAAGCGGGGAAGAACAGAAACTTAAATAATATTTAAACTAAACCTTTAATACTAAGTATAGCTTATCTAGCTGGCAATAAGTAGGCAAGAAAGGCCAAACAGAAACAGGTTAAGATCCTTCTCCTTATCAATCTCCAGCCATTTTTCCCAGTGGTTAAACAGCTTAGAAACCACCCCTTAGGAGCCCATTATGGGAACCAAACATGCCTTATGGCTTAGCTTTGGTCAATCAAACCATGTGTAATTGCTCAACAAACCCTCCCTTAAGCAATCCGTAGCTTTTAATGCAACATCATGATTTTAAAAGCATCCTATGCAATGCTGAGTCAGAAAAGTAAACCTTTACTATAATAGGTAATCCCAATGAAGTCTTGACCCATACTTTTCCAAAAAGCAGTGTTTGTAAAAGTAGTGGCCCTACTCCATGTTGGAATGATGAAGTACAGATGTAGGCAGGGAACTGCACAATTATCAAGAGAGTTTGGATTTTTTAAATATAAAGTATGTGTTTGGGGGCTACTCCAACATGGAGTAAGGCCACACACATATACATGCATATATCATGATCTATAAAAAGAAAGCAGATAGAAATATAAAAAATACAGAAACAAATATAGTCTGACTTTTTTACAATACATATAAATGAAACTTGAGTTCAACCCTTGCTCTACAATTACAAGATGCTCGTTTTTTTAAAAAAATCTATAAATGTTACTAAAACTCAAATCCATATGCCAATCTGTGACCTTCCTAATGAAGAACTGAATGATTATGTGCCATCAAGTCATTTTGAGTCCTCGTGACCACAGTGATTTATTTTCTCCATGACAATCAGTCCCTAACCTGTTATTTCAGATCTTCCAACATTGGACTTCTTGGCACTGTGACAGAGTCCTTCCGTGTCACTGCTGGCCATCCTTTTTTCCCTTTCCTTCCTCCTTTCCCAGCATCATAGACTTCTCTGAAGAGTTGGATCTTTTCATGATGTGTCTGAGATAGATGTATCATCAACTGGAGACTGCATTGATAAACCTTTTTCATGGCTAGTCCTTAATCTGGTCCTTCATGGCCTCCATGGACACTATAACCATAAGCCTCTATCTTCCTGCTGGTCATCTCTTTACCTTCATCTTTCCCAGAACTAGAGCCTGCAGAGAGGTGTGTCTTCACAGCCATGTGTCCTAAATAAGATAATTTGAGCCTGGAGTGAGCCCTTTGGGTGGTGAATCAAGAACACAAGAAAGTACTGCTTTACAAAACCCAAGCAAGAACCACATCTGCAATATTGCAACCAATTTTGGTCACCATACTACAAAAAAGATGTTGAGACTTTGTAAAAAGTTCAGAGAAGAGCAACTAAAGTAATCAAAGGCCTGGAGACTAAAACATATGAAGAATGGCTGCAGGATTTGGGTTTGGCTAGAGAAAAGAATTAGGGGTGACATTATAGCAGTATTCCTGTATTTGAGAGGCTGCCACAAAGAAGAGCCTGCGGTCCGATTTAAGCATAGTTCACAAAATTGTCTATTACAACATCTTGCCCATCAACAACTTCTTCAGCCTCAATCACAATAATACACTGGCAAACAACTGATACAAACTCAAAGGTAAACCACTCCAGACTCGATTGCAGAAAATACGACTTCAGCAACAGAGTGGTCAATGCCTGGAACGCCCTACCCGACTCTGTTGTTACAGCCTCAACCCCTCACAGCTTCAACCTCAAACTGTCTACCATGGACCTCACCCCATTCCTAAAAGGCCCTTAAAGGGGGCGTGCATAAGCTCACCAGCGTGCCTACCAGCCCTGTCTTACTGTCCCCATTTATCTGTATTTACTTCCTTTGTTCTTGTTTATGTTCATACCTATACTTGTTATCTTGTACATGTTTGACAAACAAACTGTTGGAAGAAAAATCCTTCTGGGTTCAGTTCCAAGTGGGGAAAAAAACACTGGAAACATGGAGGCTGTTTGGAAGGTTTAATGGTGTACAGAACCACATGGCTTGAAGCTCCAAAATGAAAAGGAAGGATGATCACATACTTCAAGGTGAAGGAAGAGATCAAGAAAAGGGCTGAGGTGCTGAGAGTCCCTGGGTTTTATAACCTTTGTTGGGATTTGAATTGGAGCTTGTTTCTAATTGGTTGTCAGACTCCCATGGGGCCATGCAGGGGCAACTCTGTAGGCTGTCCTGAGTCCCAGGCTTGGTTGAGCCTTGCTGGATGATGATGCACTGAAAAGGGCTTTTGGCAATTGCTATAGCTTTACCTGGAGATTTTTGTTATGTATTCTGGCCCAGGCCTTAATGGCCTACCCATTAACAAAGGTGGGGGTGAGTTTCTGCTTCTGAGGTGAGTTTCTGCTTCCGAGTTTCTATTCTTTTTTTAGGGGAAATATTCTGCCTTTTTAATATTTCCCAGGATATTTCATTTTTCTAGGAGAGGGTGGGTGCTAACTTCCTACAAAACAAGTAAGAGGGGGATCAAATTATTCTCCAAAGCCCCAGAGGGCAGGACAAGAAACAATGGATGGAAACTAATCAAGGAGAGAAGCAACCTGGAATTAAAGAGAAACTTCCTAACACTGAGGACAATTAACCAGTGGAACAGCTTTGCCTCCAGAAATCATGGGTGCTTCATTACTGGAGCTTTTAAGAAGAGTGTCAGCCTTCAAGATTTCCCTCTTTTGCTTTGCATCTTTTGGCTGTCATAAGTAACGGGGGGAGGAGGGGGGACTTGATTATGGGAAGTGAGCTGGAGGTTTTGTAAAGAAGTATATCAGTTGGGGGGAGACTGGACAGCCTCTTGTCTGAAATAGTATTGGAGCTCCTGCTTGCACCAGGGGTTGGACTAGAAGACCTCTAAAGTCCCACCCAGCTCTATTCTATATAATGTTTTTTTGGGGGGGGGGATCCCACCCATGTCCTGTGAAGATTTGGCGTTTTGGAGGTTTTTAAGAAGAGACTAGACAGCCACTTATCTGAAATGGTGTGTAGGACCACCTGCTTGAGCAGGGGGCTGGACTAGAAGACCTCCAAGGTCCCTTCCAGCTCCATTCTATTCTATTTGTCTGATGGGCAACTGTTGCTCCCCAAACCCCCAACTAGGTTAGTATTAGTAACCCATTCCATCTGGGAGGCTCAGGCTTGACCCAAAGTAATCCACGCCGACTCTCAGCGTCCCTCCCGAGTTGGAGACAAGAATTCTTCCCACCCACCCGGACAACGCGGCCCTCCAATTTTCCCACGTGGACCAGCATCCCGGACGGGCGCGGCAGGAAGAACCAATGGCCAACCTTCCCTCTTTCCTCTTCGGAGCCCTCGGTGAGGAACGGGTTAGGCAGCGGCCACGCCCTTTGAGGGGGCCGGGGACGAATCAGAAGAGAGGGGGCGGGGCCGGGTGGAATGTTGTGAAGGTGGAAGTGGAACGCTGCGCGTTGAGTTGCGAAGGCGGGCAAGGAAGGGAGAGCAGCGATGGAGAGCGAGAGCTGGACCGGCGACGCGCAGTGCCGTGATTGACGGGCGGCGGGAAAAGGTGGATGGTTGTGGCTTTGCCAGGCGATTGGTGGTGGCGTGGAAGCCGGGCAGTGCGGGTAATGCAGGATAGAATGGACTGAGACGGAAGGGCGAACGGGAAGCTTTAAGGTGCGCTAAGGGCACTGCGGTGCGTTGACCTGCGATTCCCGCCGGATTGATTCCCTCTCTCCCGGGGTAAATTGGGGTCTCTGAGCCTCGGAAGAACCGGATGATCCAAGGACAAGCACCAAAGCGCAGAAAGCTCCAATTTTCCGGCCGAAGAGAGAAAAGGGATAGGTGGATAGGGATAATTAAAAACCTGCACCTGGACAAAAATAACTTCGGTTTGAGGGAAATGTTGGTCCCTTGCACGAAGTGTTGAGCGAATTAACTGGGTTCCAGAAAGAAGCGAAAGTGATGGAAAGATCAACCGGGGAGGGGTTGAAGGTTGAGAGTTAAAACTTGTTGAAAGTCCTATCTTTAAAGGAATAGTTATATTAATACAGCAAAAGAAACCCGCAGAAAAATACATGGCTTGGCTTGAAGATTATTGGTGGATGAAGATTTGAGTTTATTTCTTTGGGAGCAGAGAAATGTCTCCATCGGAAAGCACTTGGTGCCAAGAATCTAAGAAATTTGGTACTGCAAGTGTTTCTTTGCCTTTTTCCAAGAGCAGAAGACAGTCGCTTGGTTCACCTGTTCTTTTAAAGCAAAAAAATAGGACTCAAACCAATTTTCTGAGTGGTTAGAAAGGTAGATTCTCCATTAAGGATCTTTTAAGGATCAAATATCCCATGAGACTTTTTATCTGTTAGTTGTTGGATTGTCTGCTGGTCCCCTAGAGGGGTGTGATAAGGGAATAGGGCTGTGCCGGCCAAATCAGATAGCAGAACAAAAGAAGAACCCAGTACAGTCACAAACTGGAAGGGTGAGTTGATAAAATGACCGATTTTTTTTTAATCCTCAGGGGGAAAAGATAGGGCAGTCACTGAAGATTTAAAAAGAAAAGCACCAGGAAGTGGTAAAGACAGAGAGAAAAAACAGTAATCAAACTCAGGCTGTTTACCCAGCTTGAAATAAATATAGAATAAAGATTATATATATGATAAAGGCTGGGGTGGTTTCAGAACCACACCAAATTGTTGGAACTGAAGAAGCCACCCAATCAACTCTAAGGGTGGTGTGGTGCATTTCAAGGCTGGGATATATCCGAAAATGGGGAGAGAAATTGGACCCTTAGAAATTGCCGTCTGCAGCATTCTAGACTCCATTTCTGAGGTTTGAGCTCCTGTTTCTCTCCAATGAATTTAATCCCCCTTGTGCCTGAATAATTCACTTTCTGGATTGCTGTATTGATCCGATTGATTTCCTTTCTAAATAAGGATTTGGTGGGTTCTGCATGAACCCATGCAGGCCAAGAAAAAATACCTGTTCGTGACTCTCTTGGCCACGTGGCTTCTGCTTGTTTTGTTTGGAGGAAACCAAATAAGACACTTTGCCTTTTTCTCCAGCAAAAAAGCTGAAGTCTTAAAGACCTGGCCTCATTGGGCCGACGAGATTCTTCTCAAGAACTTTGCAGATTCTGAGGAGCTCCAGAGCAATGAAAGGGGCCACGGGGATGAATCTTTCCAAAGCCGGCAGCAGTTGAAGCTGAGTGTTTACAAGAACAGCAGGTGCCGTATGGAGACTTGCTTTGATTTTTCTAAATGTAGGGAACACGGGTTCAAAGTCTTCGTTTACCCCCTGGAAGGAGAGGATCCTGTGTCCGAAAGTTACCTCAAAATCATCAGCTCCATTGAAGAGTCACGTTATTACACCTCCAATCCTGAGGAAGCCTGCCTGTTCGTTCTAAACATCGACACGTTGGATAGGGACCATCTCTCCATACAATATGTTCATAACATCAATGAGAAAATCCAAGATTTCCGGCTTTGGAATGATGGACAAAACCACCTCATATTTAACCTGTATTCTGGCACGTGGCCTAATTACACTGAAGACTTGGGCTTTGACATTGGACAGGCTATCCTGGCCAAAGCCAGTTTTTATGTCGAGAACTTTCGGCCTGGTTTTGATATCTCCATCCCTTTGTTTTCGAAGGAACATCCCCAGAAAGGTGGGGAAAGAGGCTGGTTATACAAGACTTCTCTCCCACCCAAGAAAAAGTATCTCTTGGTTTTTAAAGGGAAGAGATACCTGACCGGCATTGGTTCCGACACCCGGAATGCTCTCCGCCACATCCATAATGGGAAAGATATTATTTCTCTGACCACATGCAGACATGGGAAAGACTGGGAGAAGCACAAGGACAAGCGATGTGACAAAGATAATATCGAGTATGAAAAGTAAGTCAACACTTTTTCCTCTCCGAAATGCCTCATGAAAATGAGGGACTTCGTGAAACACTAAATGTTGAATATCCGTTAATTATTGTTTAATTGACGCTGTCCCCGATTTATAATGGCATAGAATGCAATGTTTTCAGCCTCAAGTATTGAAATGTTTAGGGCAAGCTCAGATGGGTTTCTAACCACTTTAGTTGTTGGGTTATAGAGATTAGAGGAATCAGCACTTTTTTTAAAAAAAGGAAATGCTATAGAGATTCTTTAGGTAAAAACTGGGATATATATGTGGAAAACCTTGTTCGTTTTATGCCCCTTATGGAAGTTGGATTTGGGGGTCATTAGGATGTTTGCTCAAACTAGTAGAGCTGAATTGTCCTAGTCTTTTTCACTTTCAGAACAGGCCTGGAAAATGTCAAATGAAAAGTGGCTTTGAGAGTATGTAGATTAGAATATTTCTTTCCAAATAGTGAATCTTAGGGCTTCCAATGACCCAATGTTTCTCAACCCTGGCAGCTTTAAGATGTGTGGATCTCAATTCCCGGAATTCCCCAGCCAGCCAAGATGGGGAATTTTGGGAGTTGAGATCCACGCATCTTAAAGTTGCCAAGGTTGAGAAACATTGTTCTAGCACAATCCCTTGCTCATGTCAGGAGTCTTTATAAGGTACTATATGGAACAAATGGTTGTCCAAACTTTCAGGATGGTGTAAGGACTCCTGCCTTTGAAGTTGTTGAAGTCCATTTTTGTAGGATAAAAGACAAAGACACAAAAAATTAATTTCCTCTCCCCGCTATTTCTGAGATTTGATGCCTCCATATTTCAGCATGCAAATGTTGGGTTTTCTCAGTATTTCACATGATTTGTAGGGCTGAAGCAATATGCATTGTCTTCTGCGGTATCTAAACTAAACCAAAGGTCAGTAGAAATATCTAAGCAATCATTGCTTTTGTTTTATCACTTGGGTTTCTTAACAACTAAGTTTGAAGACTTCTGTGTGACTTTTAAGCTTGCATGGGACATTTACAACACTGTAATAAGTAGTTATGTTAAATGCATACATTAGTGTTTTGTGGTCAGTTTTGGAGGCAACAGCTGGTTTATAATCTCCCACTAATCTGCATATTTGATTTATTAAAATTGATGTTTCTTGCAAATTATGTTCAGAAAGGAGGAGAACGTTGCTCACAATTCATTGGTTTTATGGGGTCATGTCTATCCTTCCCCTGATTTTTCTTGAAGAGTCGTCTTTTCAGTTTTTAAAGAAATGTTTATTCAGTTGTCAAAGGTACAGTGGCATTGGACTTCTATTTATCATTGCGTGTCTTCACAAATTCATTTTTTCAATAAGTGTATTTTTAAAACATATTTGTTTGATTTTTATCCTGCCTTTATTACTGTGTATAAATAACTCGGCGGCATATAAATGTGAATAAAATAAAAATAAATAAATAACTCAAGGCTGCAAATATACCTTTTGTCCTATTTTCCCCACAACAACCCTGTTGGGTGGGTTGGATTGAAAGACTGTGATTGGCCCAAAGTTTCCCAGCCAGTTTTTCATGCTTAAGGTGAGGGAATTTGTTGATTAAGTTAGGGCACAAATCTGTTGATAATGTTATAAGTAAATCCACCCTATCTTAACCCTTGGGTATACGCTGAACCTGAGTGCATAATTCTGTGCAGGGTATTTGTGTGAAAGGTTGATCAACATGTCGTTACTGTAGGATAGTAATGAAACCATATATATCATATTTTTTAAGAATGTCTATACAGGGTAAATAATTACTTTTGATTGGTAAGCAAAAATCTGCAAGGGCCCTTCCATGACACCCTTTTCTATTTTTTCTAGATGAAATATATGACAATAATTTACATATAATAACATACTCTTAAGATCTGCTTTAGAAATATTTCTTATTTTTTTTTTTGCTGCTTAATCCCATAAAATAAAAGGGTGTTATATCGGCATGGCTTTAAGTGCTTGGTATTCAGAGCATTTGACTGTTATTTTCTCATTTGTCAGTCAGTCCCATCTTCTGGCAAACAAACGGATTTCAAGTGTGAGAAAAGCAAATTGCTGTGATGCAAAGACAATTGTTCCCTGGCTTTATTAAACTTGTATATATGTTTTCCCCATATGCTTCCTTCCCATTCTTCAACATTTCATTATTTGTTTATAATCCACCTTCATAATTTGTATAAATAACTCCAAGGTGACTATTACTCTTTCCTTCTCTTTCCTAATAGTCACCTATTGTTCCCACTACAACAGAGGTCTCCAAACTTGGCAACTTTAAGGCTTGTGGACTTCAACTCTCAGAATTCTCCAGCCAGCGTAGCTGGCTGGAGAATTCTGGGAATTGAAGTCCACAAGTCTTAAAATTGCCAAGTTTGGGGACCCCTGTACTACAAGAACCTTGTGAGGTGGTTGAGCTAAGAGACAAGTGATTGGCCCAAAGTCCTCCAGCTGGTTTTTATGCTTAAGGCGGGTCTAGAACTTACAGTCTTCTGGAGATTGGCCCAAAGTCACACTGCTGGCTAAGGTAGGACTAGAACTCACCATCTCCTGATTTCTAGCCTGGTGACTTTCTGGCCACCAGTTTACCACAGACATTAGTATGTGTGTCTGTATATCTGTGCACTATTATTATGAAGTTCTCAAATAACATTCCTGTACTTCAAGGAACAGGTATCTGATATTTTTTCCTCATGAGTGATGTTTATGAAGGAACCTCTGGTTTTATTACAGATTGTGAAAACAAATTTTTGAAGATGTACAGGTCTCTTTCCAGACCCAGTGCATGTGGTATTCCCCCTCTGCCCTTTAAGCTGCTTTACAGAAAGAAGGTGGGATGAATGCAAAAAAAAGGGGCTAATAGACCAAAACCCAACATCTCAAAGAATATCTCCCCCCCCCCAAGGTCTTCAGTCCAGAAAATGAGACAAAGGGATGTAAAAAAGATGGAGGAAAGGGAGATGGATTGGACATGTATATATTTATATGCATAGCAATGCATCTCCTGCGTGCTATTCTTCCGCTTAGATAGGTAGTACATAAAAATGCTGCAGAAGAAGCAGATGTGAGCACCGGATATTTGATGAATCAGGGAAGAAAGTTGCTTTATATCTTTTCTTCTCACCTTGAGAAATCTTGAGCTCTGCAGGCTTGCGCTGATATAGAATGTGATTTTTGGTTTCAGGGAGAGTAACAGATGGTGAGTCATTTCTCTGATCTTCCTTTTCTTTGACACTATCCCCTTATATGTCACTGCTCAGTTTTCTGGATGGGAAAGATAATACAGAGGGATTTTTTTTCCAGGCATCACCTCATTAAAACTCAGATAATCTAACCAGATCAGTTTCCATTTTCTTGTGTGTGTGTGTGAGAGAGAGACTCATTTCTTACCAGAATTCAAAGAAAATGCAATGAGTATTGTAGTGGTTTCACCAATACACATTTGATAAGACTCAATCTCAGGGGCCAATTTGCACATGCACACATTGCTTTTGTGACTCCAAGACAGATAGGTTAACTATCTTATCTCCATAAACGTGCTGGAAAAGGTGAGAGACGTGGAGATTCATTTTGCTTGATCTTTGCTGGTTTTGTCATAAGGACACAAGGGGTTCGGCCATTTTGTTAAATCACAGTTTGTTTATTGGTAACACAGTCTTTGAATACCAGATTTATGTTTAGGTATCCATAGCTGTTGAATAAATCACTTTTGGCTTGATTCAGACAATGTATTAAGCCATAAGACATGGTATGGAAACCACTGTGGTTGTGTTCATGCAAAATACAGAGATAAAGTCAAATAAACCACGATCTGGCTCACCATAATGGGCGAATGCAGGCCTTTTCTGTCACACTGAGTGCATGTTCCAGCCAGACCTTTGAGTTTCAGTCTCACTGTGGATTTAGATTTAGTTTAAAGTTTTGAAATAATAGAAAAATCCAGGGCAAGATTCTTCTACATTATTCCTATTCACCAATATTGCAGAATGTGGTTTTGTGAGTGTTTAAATGGTTGCCTTGTATGATTCAGGTAACAGTCCAAAACTGGAAATGTTGATTTGGTAAGTAAGGAAAAGCAGCTGAGAAGAAATGATTTGGGAGGGTTGAAATATTCTTTGGGACTTATTCTGCTTCCTAGATACCAAAGTGCTGGTGTGTCATTTTAATATATAAGTAGGCAAGGGGGAATGGGTCTGCTGTGGCACGTTCTGTCACATAAACCAGGATTTATTTGAACAAGGGTTACTTTTGTACTATATCTCCTTCACTCAGCTGCTCTGTACTACTTCGTTTCTCATTGGAAATGTTCTGGGATTATCCAACTGCCCTTTCTTCCTTTAGAGCAGTGAAACCATATTTGAAAGTCCGATTAAAAAACCAAGACTGGAAAAAGAATCAGACTTCAGGTAGTTCTTGACTTATGACCATAATCGAGTCAAGAATTATGGTTGTAAGTTTTGCTACTTGTTAAACAGTGGCGGCCATAAGTGAATGGAATGTAAACCTCAAAGCTGTCCATTGTAATAGCTGTTTTTTTGCCAGAAACTAGAAGGAAAAGGCAGTTTCTGGCATTAAAAAAGCTTCTAAATTGGAGTCATGTGACCACGGGATGATGCAAACGGTCTAATGGAGAGCCAGTTTGGCCTAGTGATTAAGGCACCAGGCTAGAAAGCAGAAGACCATGAGTTCAAGTCCTGCTTTAGTCATGAAAGCCAGCTGGGTGGCTTTGGGCCAGTCACTATCTCTCAGTCCTATCTACTTCACAGGATTGTTGTTGTAGGAGGAAGGTATGTTGCATATATTGGCTGTCTATTTGTAAAAATAATATACAAATCAATAAATAAAAAGGCCAAAAATGCAACCTGGTTTCAGTGATGTGACTGGTGGACGAGCAGCAGCTGTGTTAATTTTGAATCTGTTTCATAAGTAGGTCCATTGTAATCTTGAACAATCATTAAGGAACTGGTTGTAAGTCAAATATTATCTTTTGGTCTGCAATCCAGGACTAGAGTTGGATTGTAAACTATAATTTCTTCCTTTGCATTTTGCAGTTTCTCATTTTGCATTTTGCAGTTTCTCATTTTGCATTTTGTAGTTTCTCATTATATGCAAGAAAGCCAGAAGCAGAGTTGAGCAATATGCTCTTAACTTAAAAGACAAGGAACTTTATATTATACTGAATTTCACAACAGTAATAAATGTTGGTATGTATGACCAATTCTCTTGGGTGAAACTAACCCGCATACATCTTTCACCTTTTATTTGAACAATTAGAGCTAGCCTAACTGTGACTGAAAGCTCTTGATTTTATCTCACTTTAGCATACACTTCAATTGTTTCTACAAGTCCCTGGAAGATATGTAGTGTGTAATTTGTTTTATAGACTTGAGATTTTCAATCCATTTTCTACACGATGGACCAATGATTGTGAAACTGTTTTCCAGTTAATGTTTAATTTGGTTTCTTTATTTCTGATATTTAAGACCTTAAATCTGGCAGTTTTTGCTGTTGAATTTCTGTAAGCGCATATAAATGTAAATATTTTCCCCATCTGTCTATTTAGCTGTATCCAATTTGTGGGTATAGATTTTGCTTAATTTGGGTTTCTTCTGTTTTGCTTTGGAGAGGGGATGGTTGTTCCGAGAAGAACTAATAAATAACTGGAATAAAGCTTTTACTATTTTCCCTCTGACCATAAACTATGCAAGACAACTTTATAAGGGGACATTTAAAACTTGAATAAAAATGGTAGTTGTAGCCATAGTAGTGAAAAACAATAATTTTGCAAAATAACAATAATAAACTTGCGCCAGTATAAATTTTCACCCTTGACTCAGATTTTTAAATCAATAATCAAGTTGTTTCCCATAAAGTGACAATGTACTAATTTGAATAAAAACAAGTTCCTAGTTCTCATTATCAGTTTGCCAAATCAAAACCCATCTATACATATACTGATTATTGGTAATTTGAAACTGCATTCAAGTAAATTAGTTTTTCCCAGATTTTCCCTGCAAAACCTGTGGAAGGAAAATTTAGCTCTTGTTCCATGAAATTCTAGCTACATTTGTGAAAATAGAGCAGGTGAAAATAGAGACAAAGGAAATATATCTGAACTCTGTGATTGCAGCCCTCCAGTCCCATCCTTTGGCACAACCCCTCATTGTTTATTTTGGGTAAAGCTGCCCCATTGTAATGTATTTGATAAGACACGGTTGAGCAAATCATGGCTCACCCCAGTGTGTGAACCCATAGATTATACTGAAGCCTGAGTACATAGATAGATTTGCACTATTAATCATTTGTGGGGGTGGGGAACCCTTCTCTGATTCTTTTGCCTTCTTTTTCCTTGGATTTGCCTACCCAAAGAGGCTGCAGTTGGTTAATTTGCAAGCTAAGCTTTATTTTTTGGATCTCCTGTGGAGTGTGAAACCAGCGAGATGGTTAGAGTAGCAGAGGAAAGCTGCCAAATTCAACTTTTGCTACATGTGTACAGTATGTCTGAGAGGTCCCTTCCCTTGCTGGGCCTGGAGCTGCAGTTGTGTGGCTTTTTACAACCAACAAGGACTTTTGAGCAGTGCCACTGAGCTGGCAGGAATCTGCTAGCTCAGGAGGAATGGCCTTGGGTGCATTTAGCATCCTCCCAAGCTATGTATTATATCAGACAGCAAGGGGTCGCCTGTATTTTTGGTTTTGGGCAAGTCCAGGTAGTCCTTGAGTTACAACCACATTTATGTTGCTCACTGAAATGTTTGTTGAGTGAGTTTTGCCCCATTTTACAACCTTTCTTGCAATAGTTGCTAAGTGAATCATTGCAGTGAAGTTAGTAACCGGGTGGTTGTTGTTGTTTTTTAATATTTTTATTACATTTTCCATTATTTTCCATCATAGTTCCAATTTTACAACGTCTGTGTACTGGTTATATCAAGTCCCCTTTTTTAACATCATAGTAAACATCCTAGTTAAAACTATCATACAGTGTAGTCCAGGGGTGGCGAACAAGTTTGACACAAAGAGCCAAAATTTTAAACTGTGAGAGTCAGAGAGCCACACCACGCTCGCTGGCCCGTGCAGTTGTTTCGAGGATGGGAGCGGGATGACGCAGGCGGGCGGGACTACGCTCGGAAATCTCTCCTCAGAGATCCCTCCTCAGAAGCAGCATAACAAAATCCAAACTTGGCAAAGAGCCACAGTATACAAAATAATGATAAGAGGCAAAGAGCCGCATTCATTTTGGCGGAAGCGCGCTCGAGAGCCGCGTGTTCGCCACCCCTGGTGTAGTCTCTTTTATCTACATAGTGTTATACATCATGATTATAACTATTACTTTCTTGTTTATACCATAGTACACTACTGCATTTATCTTTCTGTAACTGAGTTGTTAAGTGAATCTGGCTTCTCTATTGACTTTGTTTCTCAGAAGGTTGCAAAAGCTGATCACATGACCCCAGGAAACTGCAACCGTCATAACTGTGAGTCAGTTGCCAACCATTTGAAATTTGATCATGTGACCCTGGGGGATGCTGCAATGGCTGTAAGTGTGAAAAGTGGTCATAAGTTACTTTTTTCAGTGCCGTTGTAACTTTGAACTGTTGTAAGTTGAGGACTACCTGTATTTCAGCATCTTCCCATGGGATGTTTAAAGTCTTTAAATCTTCTATGAATGTTCTTTGCCATGTATTTCGAGGGCGCCTTCTTGGTTGTTTGGCATCGGGGTGTGTGTGTTCCATCTCATCGCCATCTTGAGGATTCAATTATTCTTTATGTTCGGAGAATATGATCTGCAAGTTGGAGTCTTCTGCGTGCGACAGTGTTTTACACATTGCAGGAGAAACTCTTTTTGAGCTCTTCTTCGTTAGTAACAGGGTCAAAATAGTGATTCTTTAGGATTTGGAGAAGACATCTTTGCTGGAAGATGTTGAGTCTCTTGTTAATACTTGCTCTCACTGGCTGTGGGATGCATTGAGAGAAATTTGCAGCTCAGGCTATCTGACTGCATAGGCCTGGATCAAAATGGAGCATCTTTCAATGATGTCATTTCACAAGATGTAGAAATGATGGATGATCCATTGGGAACCCCTACAAGTTGTAGAGGGAATGAGGACCAAAGTTGGAAATCACTCCTCCCTCCCTCCCTCCCTCCCTCCCTCGGTTAATACTGATGTGTTGGATATGCTATATGCTAAAATATACAGTTTTGGCAAGATACAGATGTTTAATGCTTGTTGGATGGGGAATTATTGTAAGTGTTGTACCTTATGATTCTTGACTCTTTTTTTATAACAAATTTTATTCAATTTTTAACAATTTTTTTAAAACAGCTCTTTTCAGTAGACAGCATGTTCCCGGGTCATCACTTTTACATGCAAATATGACAGTAGATCTATATTCATTTTAAACATTTAACTTCCTATTTTATCCCATTTTTACTTCTATTCCATTTTGGCAAACAAAGGGTCAGAGAAATTAATCCTAATCTCAAATTCTTGACTCTTGATGAATGTATCTTTTCCTTTATGTACTGAGAGCATATGCACCAAAGACAAATTCCTTGTGTGTCCAATCACACTTGGCCAATAAAGAATTCTATTCTGTCCTGTCCTGTCCTATCCTATCCTATTCTGGGAGTTGAGGTTCACACATCTTAAAGCATGCTGGCTGGGGAATTCTGGGAGTTGAACTCCAGACATTTTAAAAGTTGCCAAGTTTGAGAAACAATGTGTTAAACAGACTGCCGCAACTTAGCCTAATGTGTGAAGCCAGTCAATATTTTAATGAAGGTAAGTGTGGGCTGCGGCAGAGACACATTTGCAGGTGCAAACTGAATTCCATGGAGAAAAAGCAAGACACAAATTAAGAAAATAAATAAATAAAGACTCCACTTTAGTCCTGGAACAATTCAATTATTTCCTCATATATGTGATCTGTGTTCCCCCCCTCCCCACCTTTCCTCTGGATCTTGTTTGCAGCTGGAAATACTGATAGCAGTATGAAAAACATTTTGCTGGGGTCCTAGAAGGATGTTGAGAAAGTAGATGAATTCGTTAATTTAAAATTTTTTAAAAAATCTGTATCTTGATTTATATTGAAGGATATAAGTATCAAAAGAAGCCCAAGTATTTCTGGTGGTGCATTTTTCATATCCGTGTATCTTTGCACGAAAGGCCCAAGAGAAGGCAAAGATGCATCCTTGCAAAGAAGGCACGAATCCATCTTCTTGCCAAGAGCTGAGATGCTCACTGAGGCTGCAGTATGAACAGAGATGCTGCTTTTGAATGCATCACACATGTCATCAAAGAGCTGCCGGATCCATAGCAGTATCTATTTAGTTGCGTGCAAAGATTTAAAAATACCCCTGGCTGCTGATTGGCACTTCAGCAGTTCTCCCCACCTTGTCTGGGCCTTCATTTTAAGCTTATGCCCAATATTCACTTGTAAATCACCATATTCAAAGTGACCCAAGTGATTCTCTCCTAAATAGCAATAGCACTTAGACTTGTATACCGCTTTGTAGTGCTTTACGGCCCTCTCAAAGCAGTTTACAGTCAGCCTATTGCCCCCAACAGTCTGGGTCCTCATTTTACCCACCTCGGAAGGATGGAAGGCTGAGTCAACCTTGAGCCTGGTGGGATTCGAACTGCCAAATTGTAGGCAACCGGCAGTCAGCAGAAGTAGCTTGCAGTACTGCACTCTGCGCCACAGAGGCTCATATTTATCATGTCATTCCCCTCTCCCTCCATAACAGGTGTTCTCTTTCATAGCCTTAGCAGCAGCAGCTGCTGCTGCTGGCTTCCACTCTGTAGGCTTAACAGCTTTCATTGTGCTTGCAGGTAGTCCTCGACTTACAACCGTTTGTTCAAACTTACAATGGCATTGAAAAAAGTGACTTGCAACCAATCCTCGCACTATCACACCATCCCCACGGTCATGGGATCAAAATTCAGGCGCTTGACAACCAGCATGTATTTATGATGGTTGCAGCATCCCATGGTCATCTGATTACCATTTGTGATCTTCCCAGATGCTGAACAAAATTCCGCATTGGTGACAGGAAGGGCATCCGGCCATTAAACATTCTGCTAGCTCCATTCAGTTGCCCAGACACCACCCCGCAAGGGATTATAGAGTTGTTAAAAGATGATGAAAAGTCATTGGGGTGGGGGAAGCCAGATTCACTTAAAGACCATGGTGATTCACTTAATGGCCATAGCAAAAGACCTACCTCGCTCAGTGATGGATGTTCCTGTTCCAGCTGTGGCAGTAAATCAAGGCCTACCTGTAATCTCCCAGCAGAGATCTAGAATCCCATCCCGTTCTTCTCAGTAAACACTCCCCAACCGAGGGTGGGAATTGTGCACTGGCAAGAATTATTTTAGGTTTTCGACAGTTGCCAAGGAACTTGATGCCAATCTTGAGATGTTCAGCATTTCTGCCTTGTTTCCCACTTAAAAGGCTAATGCAGCCGCGGCTTTTCCTGATCTTCTTGTTTGCAAAGTTGCTCTTTTTCCTGCTGATTTTAAGGAGGTGGGTGATACTGAGGCAGCCGGCTGTTGCAGTCTGTGATCCATCCCTCTGCATTGTGCACTGACCGTCGTCCTCAATTTGTGTTGAGCTCTCTAGGTCTTCAAAGGAGTAGAAGTTTCCTCTGTCCGGTTGGTTTTTTTTTATTAAGC
Organism: Naja naja; assembly: GCA_009733165.1. Lineage (NCBI taxonomy): Eukaryota > Metazoa > Chordata > Lepidosauria > Squamata > Elapidae > Naja > Naja naja. Next base: position 10,374,826 of record CM019160.1, read on the forward strand.
AGCTTTGCTCTTAAGAGAGTTATGACAGTATATAGCCAGAGTAAATAACTGGGAGAGAGTAATCATTACTCAGTAATAGGAGAGGTCTTCTGGAATTACCAGGCAGGGAAGGGAAGAGTGATTTCTGAAGAGTCCCTTGTGAGCCTTCTTCCTACTAATTGTGTTTCTCTCGCAGATGCAGCCAAGGGTATTTTATTTTTGCACCAGCTGGTTCCTCTGAAGGGAGAAACTCACCAGATCTCCTTACCTTCTGCCAAACCACCTGCAGAAAAAGGCGGAATAATGCTTAAAAGCAGCCATATGGGCTCTTTTAATGAAAACATCACTTCCAATAGATTTGCCTTGGGATGCGTGCAGGACACCCGGTAGGAAAGCAGATGGAATCTGATCAGGAGCCACAGACTGAATTGTCGACTGACGAGACCGGCTGGGAGGGGGAGAAGAGGTTTCTGATTGAATAGGGGTGGCTAACCGCTGACCCCACGCTAGGTATTTCCGAGAGGAGAAATTCTTGATGTCTAGTTTGCATCTTAATATAATTGAGCCTCCTGTTGGAGAGCAAAGAGAGAGATGAATTTCCCTATCCTCCTTTCTAAAAATCTCTCTTTCTTCTGAGGGAAGAAAGTAAGCTTTGGAGACTTTGATGATTTCTGCATCAAATATTATTGTTAAATATTTATAGTTACGGTATTTATTATATTTGTACCATAAAGATAGATTTATATACTGGAGACTCATGTTTCAAGTACTAAATTTCTTTTATCTGTTTAAAAGCTGCCTCTTGTACAGAGGATCTTCAACTTACAGCAGTTCATTTAGTGACCGTTCAAAGTTACAACTTATGACTGTTTTTCACAGTTAACAACTGTTTCAGCATCCCCAGGATCCCAGGATCAAAATTCGGATGTTTGGCAACTGACTCATATTTATGATGGTTGCAGTGTGCCAGGATCATGTGATCAATCCCATTTTGTGACCTTCTGAAAAGCAGAGTCAATGGGGAAGCCAGATTCACTTAACAACTGTGTTACTCACTTAACAACTGTGGCTAGAAAGATCATAAAATGGGGCAAAACTCACTTAACAAATATCTCGCTTAGCAACAAAAGTTTTAGGCTCAATTATGGTCGTAAGTCGAGGACTACCTGTATTAGGATTCACTTTGGGATGACAGTCCCTATAATTCTCACCTGTCAGGCCTGAGTATGATAAGATTGCGAGTCCATCACATCTGGTGGCATCTGGTTAGAGGAAGGAGAAGAACAGATTACATATTGTAGGGGTTACAATCAGTTTAACTATCCATCACATGTACAAAGAGCCAGACTGGTCTAATGGTTAAGGCACCAGGCTAGAAAGCATGAGATCATGAGTTCAAGTCCCGCCTTAGCCATGAAAGCCAGCTGGGTGACGTTGTGCCAGTCACTCTCTCTCTCTCTCAGCTCAACCCACCTCACAGGGTTGTTGTTGTGGGGATAGGAGGAGGAGGAGGAGGAAGGTGTGTTGGATATGTTTGTGGTCTTGAGTTATTTGTAAAAAATAATAAAGAATGGATACAAATAATTTTTTAAAAAGCAGCAGCAAGGATCTTTAATTGGAAATTCTCAGCATTTTTACCCAGATAATTCCTAGATTATGTCAAGGCAGGCTATGCCTGGAGTAAATTGGGGATGTACCCTCAGAGTCAAAACAGCCCTTGCTGTTTTTTCAAAGGATGCAATTAAACTCAGAAAGTTGGATGTGTTTCTTCGTAGTCCTCCTGAAGAGGTATGCAGAGCATCTAACTGTTTGAAGAATGGGATTGTCACGGAGGAAAAAATTCTGGATGCAGCAGTTGCCAATCATAATCTTTGACATCTCTCTAGTTAAAAGGATTAGATTCCAGATGGTGATAAAGAAGCAGATTTTGCTCAAGATTTGGGGGAGATGCTGCCCTTCAGAATTGCCATTACTGAACACTGGAGTTTTGCATGTTTTGAAAACTATTTGGAAGACGTATTTCAGAATACATGGGAGTGTGCAAGCTACATATCTTAAAAAGAGCGGTGTCTTTTTTTCCCAGGCTCCTCCTCCTTTGAGGAAAGAAAAAGACATAGCTACTATAATGAGTCACCTCAAATGCAGCTCAAGAAAACTACAACTTTTCTCATGTTTTCTCAAGTTCAGGCCCTAGAGAACTTTTTTTTCTCTTCTGTATAATTGAAGAGTATGCTTAAACTTTTTTTCTGGAAAAAAGAAGGGAAAAAGTTGAAGAAAAATAGAAAAGAAAGAAAAAAGGAGTGGGGAAAATAGAAAAAAAGATTTTGTTTCTTAATTTAAAATAGTTCAGTGTTGGACAGAGATGGTGTTAAGACTGAATTGTTGTAAGTTATTGATCAGTGAAAGATGGGATTCCTACATATTCCCCAACTATCTTGGAACTAAAGAACATGTAAGAATACCACATCCAGTGTTACTAAAATATTATTCCCCCCTTTAAAACAGAATTGGTTCCTATCATATCTAATGAACCATTGAAAAGAAAAAGTGCAGAAAAAATATTCATCTGATAACTTGGTGTATGAATGCACAAATAACTCTTTCTACTGGTTCTTTTTCCTGAAATAACTAGGTTGCAATATTGATGTGGATTCATCCATCATATGCAATGAAAGAATTTGCCAGGTCAGAGAATCCTACCTGAGTTTGCAAAGTCTGAGTTTCTTCCTACTTTGCTTCTCTGACAAAATAGTAAATAATGCCCTAGTAATTCCTTTAGGATTACGTTTTTGCCACTTCAGCAATCTGCAAGTTATTTACTTACTTTGGATATTTGGAATCATTTGCATGGCCATTAGCATTTAATTTAGAAGAGGCTGTCAGTTATGGCCCCAGGGAACAAGAACCTGAGAAGGGTGTAGAAGTTGCACTCAGCAACTTGCCACTGAAGACATTAGGAAAGATTTGGATTGGATATTCAAATGCTTCCCTGGGGTGAACATTTACCTTTGGGATGCTAGCACATCAAAGAAAAACATTTTACCCTATTTTGGTCCATGTCATGCTCAGTTTGATTGCTTCTTTCTCTTAAGCTAGGAAATCATTATGATTTTTTTAAAAAAACATCTGAAATAAGACAGTTTATTGCCTCAACCTTGCAAACGATGTAGTTTTATTGTGCAGGTATTCCTTTCTTATTTGGATTTGGTTTGTAGTGCACCTGGCAAGCGCACCAGAAGGATCTTCAGTTGAATACAGGTAGTCCTTGACTTATGATCACAATTGAGCCCAACATTTTTATTGGTAAATGAGACCATGATTATGTGAGCCTCATTTTATGACCTTACTTGTCATGGTTATTAAGTGAATCACTGCATTTGTTTAGGTAATAAAACTGTTCATAATCTGGCTTCCCCCTTGACTTTGCTTGTCAGAAGGTCACAGAAGGTGATGGCATGACCTCCGGACGCTGCAACCGTCATAAATATGAATCAGTTGTCAAGCACCTGAATTTTGACCATGTGACCATGGGGACGCTGCAGCAGTCATAAATGTGAAAAATATCATAAGTCACTTTTTTCAGTGTTGTTGTGACTTAAGTGTGGTGGTGCAGTGATTAGAATATAGTACTGCAAGTTAACTCACTGCTCACTGTCCATACACCCATGGAGTTTGATCCTGATGGGGCTCAAGGTTGACTCAGCCATCCATCCTTCCGAGGTGGGTAAAATGAGGACCCAGATTGTTGGGGGCAATATGCTGACTCTGCAAACCGCTTAGAGAGGGCTGCAAAAGCATTGTGAAACAGTATATAAGTCTATTGCAGTTGTTTCAAACAGTCACTAAATGAGCTGTTGTAAGTGGAGAACTACTTGCATACTCATGGTTTTCAAACTAAGCATCTTGACAGGGAAGGCACAGAGTTACTGTGCACTATTTAAAATTTTTACAATTTCCATGGTGAAGCTGGGTTTGCAAGGTTTTGCAGCAGTAATGGTCCTGGGCACCGAGAAAGTTTGGAAGCCTTTGTCATGGTTCAGACCTATTTTGAACTCTAGCATTTCCAGGATGATCAGGAGGCTAGCTATGGGAAAAGCTTGAGTGACAGATTAGATACTAAATAATCTTGGTTGACTTTAAACCATCTTCCTGTAAATTCATCCACTTATCACAACTTTCACAACAACGCTATAGAGCACTGCACACCAGAACAACTAGACACAAGGACACAAGTGTTTCCCCGAACGCCATCACTCTGCTAAACAAATAATTCCCTCAACACTGTTCAACTATTACAAAGTCTGCACTACTATTACTATTAATCTTCTCATCACTCCTTATCACCCATCCCCTCCCACTTGTGACTGTATGACTGTAACTTTGTCACTTGTATCCTTACGATTTATACTGACTGTTTCCTAGTATGATTTGATGGCTTATTGTACCCCATGACTATCATTAAGTGTCGTACCTTATGATTCTCGACTCTTGATGAGTGTATCTTTTCTTTCATGTATGCTGAAAGTATTTACACCAAGACAAATTCCTTGTGTGTCCAACCACACTCGGCCAATAAAGCTATTCTATTCTATTCTTTCCCCTGGCATCTTTTCTGTCATTCATGCAGATCATTGGCACACAAGGCCTGAGTAATGCTGCCATCTAGACATAGCCTAGATCTAGATTTTCCATCATCCCTGAGAAATAAAGATTTAAGACATGAACAGAGTCTCACAGTCTAAAAATACCAGATATCTTCCAACTTATGAGTATGGAAAGCTGATCCCGTGAAAGGGAATATCAGCCTAAATTTTCTGTAATCTTAATCAGCAAGATTATCAGGGCTGAGGCAAATATTGTCAGAGTGAAAAACGTCTATTACCTTCCAAAGAGGTCCACTTTGTGTATCTGGGATTTTTCACCAACTTTCAGCTTCAGACCTATTGAGGCCACAGAACTTCTGGGAATTTTCAGAATGGTTGAGGACAAAAGGTACTGTACCTCAGCTGTCCTCGGTGTTCTTCCTGCCATCTTCTGCTCTCTAAAGAGCCCCTTTCAAGAGATCTCTGTTGGAAGGTGGACAGGTAGTCCTCGACTTACGACCACAATTGAATCCAGGATTTTTGTTGTTAAGCGAGACATTTGTTAAGTGAATTTTCTCCCATTTTATGATCCTTCTTGCCATAGTTATTAAGTGAATCACTACAGTTGTAAAGTTAGTGACGCAGTCGTTAAGACTTCCCCGTGCAGATCAGAAATGTTTCTGGAATGGATTTCACTACAGTCTTTCAGTGGTTGTTCACTACGGTGAGACACAGGACAAAAGCTTTTATCTTGATTCACATTTAATTGCATTTAATGTTCAATGTAATGCAAATACCGTGTTTCCCCAAAAATAAGACACTGTCTTATATTTTTTTTGGCTCCCAAAAACACTAGGTCTTATTTTCGGGGTAGGTCTTATATATTTATGGTGCCAAATAGTGGGTGTGAGTGTGTAGGGGGGCGTGTTTCGTGGGTGCACAGTTGCTCCCTGAAAAGTCTTCCTGGAACTGGAGATTTACACTAGGTCTTATTTTCGGGGTAGGTCTTATATTAGGGCAGGTTTAGAAAATAGTGCTAGGTCTTACTTTCGGGGTAGGTCTTATTTTCGGGGAAACACGGTAGTTCCTGATATGTTTCATTCCATTGGTTGCATTAAACTTATCAAAACATGATAGGTTTTGGAAAGTGCTTGAGGGTGGGTCCTAGGGCTTTGTAGTACTACTGCTAGGGGTTGTGGATTGTGCTCCCTGCCCTGCCCCTAGAGAATAGATGTTTTGCTGTCTGGGGTGCAACCATGTAATTTTAGGACCCTATCTATGTATATAAGGAACTTCCTCTGTCTTAAAGCTGTTTTAGGTCACTCCACAAATACATCAGGACAGGAGAAGAAGAGCAAGGAATGTTTCTTTCAGAATTCAGATTAATAAGTCCCAAAGATGCTTTTTTCAAGAGGCCACTGGACTTTCTGGTTTTTCTTTGAAGATGTTTCGCTTCTCATCCAAGAAGCTTCTTCAGCTCTGACTGAATGGTGGGAAATGGAAGGATCCAGTCAGAACCGAAGAAGCTTCTTCCATGAGAAGCGAAACATCTTCAAAGAAAAACCAGAAAGTCCAGTGGCCTCTTGAAAAAAGCACCTTTGCGACAACCATAAGCTGACTGAGAATTTCCATAGACATACAGATTAATAAGATTTTTAGGAAATGATTTGCAGCAATAACGCTGGAATTCTGACAAGTAATTTTGCTTTCAATTGTGGGAATTAGTTATAGGCAGTTCAAAGCACTTAATTCTGGCTTTCTGCCTCCTGTGCTGTTGGGAGAAGCTGTCCTTGAGCTCTGTTTGCATAATGGTTCCTAGCCATGTCCTCAAAGTGAGCGTCCTTGAATAATAATTGTTCAAGCTAGTGGCATCATCAGACCTTGTGGCAGAACCAATCCATTGTGTGAAAAAAAATTACTAGTGATTTTCCATGCTGGTCAAAGGCATAAAGGTAAAATTATGTGAAGGAAAATAGATGGAGTTGAATACGTTTAGCTGGAAAAACGAAGCTCCCCACATAACATAAAAGTTGGACATACAAAGGGGATTAGGGTTAGGGGCACACACAGTATGTCCTCTGTTGCTCCAAAGTAATAGGCACTGAACCAGCTAGAGTAGATTGTAAAGGAAAGGATTTGGAGTAAACATTAAGAAGAACTTGTTGATAAAGCAAGCTATTTAATAGCGGAACGAACAATTTAGGAAGATAGTAAATAAATTCTTGGAGATGTCTAAGTTGGCTATCAGAGGTGCTAGAACCATAGATTTCTTATATTGTATTAGCAGGAAATGAGACAAGAGGATCTTTGAGACATTTCTAACTATATGATTCCGTAATAATATTGCCAACAAGTTGGTGACTCCAAATCAAATCTTTATTATGATCATAAACCAGCAGAGGTGACTCCAGGTTGGTGAGAGCTGTTTTTCTGGCAATAAAACTCTGCAGTAGACATAGGAATTGGGAATTGGTTCTCTGAATTTGGTTTCTTGTGAACAAAACCGGCATGGCCATCTGGTATGTTCCTTGTGTATTGAGAATTCAACTCCCCAAGTTGTCAACCATCATGAACATTATCTGTGTTGGCTGGGAATGTTGGGGTTGGTAGTCCTCACACTTCTACAGGATTAAGAGAAGAAAACCCTTAATACTTCTATCCTCAGCTGGAGGACAGAAGTATTTGCTTTGCTCCTTGTCTTTTAAAAGGCAGCCTAGTTCCTTTTTAGTCTCCTTGGGGCTTGTTGGAGTGCCAAAAGAATTTGAGGCCCTTCTTCCTTTCGGTTAAAAATGCACGAAAAGTCAAAGCTGGTTTAGCAACCGTTGCTGCTGCTCCTACCCTTCTTATTTGAAGTTGGACAAGTTTGGATTGAGCCACAAATGAGGGCAGAATATCCCCTCTGGAAAATTAGGTCTTGCAGAAATTGTGCCCTTGTGCTTTTATACCGAATGCCCTCAAACTGAGCCGCACTGTTTGTATGAGAGAGAAAGATATTTCATTATGTAAACTTCCTCTTGGAACCAGAGTTAATTACATTTGGACTCAAGGATACATATTACAAACCAGGATTATGATGCCTTGTGACACAGTCAGCCAGATATTTAGAGTGGATCTGGCATTTTTATCCACTTACCAAGTAGTTCCCAAGGATCTGGGATAGGCAAATGCTGTTATTATTATCACTACAAAATACTATAGTCCATCAGTGGTATTTGTAGGAGCCAACTGCCAAAAAATTAAAGTTTCGGCAGCCATGAGTGTATTCGAAGTTCAGCATGTGAAACATTCAACTTTTATCTTCAAGAAAAATCTCCCCAGCTGATTCTATGCTTGTCAAACATCTATTACAGGGGTCCCCAAACTTGGCAACTTTAAGACTTGTGGACTTCAACTCCCAGAATTCTCCAGCCAGCCAAGTTTGGAGACCCCTGATCTATTAAAAGCAACAGAGTTTGCAAGGGGCAGGGGGAAGAAGGCAGGGGTGGTGAAGAAGAAACAGTAATGCTAGCTTAGAGCTGAACAAGGTTCTCGAATGAGAAGTTTTTTGTTTGTTTTTTATTCATATTTATATGCCGCCCTTCTCCGAAGACTCAAGGCAGCTTACAATTTTTGGGGGGGATACAACCCAATGCGCTCAGCAATAGCCTTCATTCCATTGTATATGCCTGCTTATTACTAAGCGGCATTTTTACAAAGTCAGCTTATTGCCCCCAACAATCTTGGGTCCTCAATTTACCTCCCCGAGAGGATGGAAGGCTGAGTCAACCTTGAGCCTGGTGGGATTCGAGCCTGCACTAATTGCAGACAGCTGGAGCTAAGTGCTAGGCATTTAACAGCCTGCACCACCAAGAAGTGAAATGTCTTCAAAGAAAAACCAGAAAGTCCAGTTGCCTCTTGGAAAAGCACTTTTGGGACAACCAGGACCTGGATGACTGAGGATCTCCATAGATATTTAGCTACCTTAGAGTATGCATTCATTTGTAATAGGAAGAGTCCTGGTTTTGTAGTTATTTTTGCCTGTTCTATTACGGTTTATCATTGTTCTGTTTTAAGAATGAGGATGCTGACAGAAGATAATATAATAATAAGGGCCTTGGTGGTGCAGGCTGTTAAATGCCTAGCACTTAAGTTCCAGCTGCCTGCAATTACTTCAGGCTCGAATCCCACCAGGCTCAAGGTTGACTCAGCCTTCCATCCTCTCGGGGTAGGTAAATTAAGGACCCAAGATGGTTGGGGGCAATAAGCTGATTTTGTAAAAATGCCGCTTAGTAATAAGCAGGCATATACAATGGAAGGAAGGCTATTGCTGAGCGCATTGGGTTGTATCCCAAAAATTGTAAGCCGCCCTGAGTCTTCGGAGAAGGGCGGCATATAAATGTAATTAAAATATATATATATCTGTAGCTCAGTGTTGAACTGTGGGGCCCTTGGTGCTGTCTCAGCTTGGTTGTTTTCTTGCAAATAGTTCATTACCCAACTAGGTGGCATCATCAGTAATGAATGAATATGGTTAACTAGCAGGATTGCAATAACAATTACTCCTAAGCAGGGGGTTGGACTAGAAGACCTCCAAGGTCCCTTCCAACTCTGTTATTCAATTCTATTTATGTCATAGATTACTCATAGATTACTTTAGAATATTCCACAAAATTAAGTCAAGCCATGCTGAAAGGGGGATAGGTGGGCTTGTTCAGTGTATTATGAGGACCCCAGATTGTTGGGGGCAATATGCTGACTTTGTAAACCATTTAGAGAGAGCTGTAAAGCACTGTGAAGCGGTATATAAGTCTAAGTGCTATTGCTATTGCTAGTATAGGAAACCAAGCTAATGCATATGAACATTGGCTAAACCAGGCCATTACATTAAGCATGATAGCATTTCTTTTGTTTGGGGTGGCAAGTTAGGTAAATTATGTTTATTAATTATATTTATTATCCTGGGCCATTGTACATATTCATATGCTGAAGCTTTACTTTTAGAAAGCCATCGGGAGGGAACACAATGATCCGATGTTAGAATTTCTGTGGTTTATTATTTTATTCCCTCTGTATCTACCTAGCTCCCAATGACTCTTGTTGCTAAATTATCAGCAGGCTCACCGCTCGTGGCTTCTTGGCTGAAGTCAGTATCCTTTTAAAACGGGTCTTCTTTTGTGTGTGTGTGTGGGCGCATGCTGCCCCATAGATCAAGCTGGGATAGGCTATGGGGGCTCTGGCCAAACTCCTAAGGAAGATGTCGAAAGAAATCCAGGATGGGCCTGCCAACCCTGTAGCTAGTTCACTGCAAGCATGCCGGGAGAACTGTGGTACTGAATCTGGGACAAAGAATTGGCACTTAAAGGGACTGCTGGATGCTCTCCAGCCCCATGACACTTGTTCTCCATCCAGTCACCGGCTGTGTGCCGCTTCTGACCACAGCTGCATTGATTTCACGCAAGCTTTGCCTGCTGCACTTCCCTGCTCAGCTTCTCTTAAGTCCTGTGCCTGTGTTTACAAATGCCTCACTTTTGGAATTACCTAAAATAGTCCAATTCTTCCCAACTTACCCTCATTTAAAAAAACTGTCCATCTCTGTCAGAGATGGTATTCAGCAGGTTCTGACCAGTTCTAGAGAACTGGTTAGTGGAAATTTTGAGTAGTTCAGAGAACCGGCAAATGCCACCTCTGACTGGCCCCGCCCCCATCTCTTCTCTGCCTCCCGAGTCCCAGCTGGTTGGTTGGGTCTTCTTTGGTTGCCCTGCACAGGAGAATGGAGCTGGAAAGCAGGTTAGTGGGGTGGGGAGAGAATGGAGATTTTACAGTATCCTTCCCCTGCCACGCCCACCAAGCCACGCCCACAGAACCGGTAGTAAAGAAATTTGAATCCCATCGCTGATCTCTGTGCATTTTTGTCTAGGGCAGGGGTGTCAAACTCGATTTCATTGAGGGCCGCATTAGGGTTGTGTTTGACCTCGGGGGGCCGGGATAGATGTAGCCAGGGTGAGCATAGCCAGCTTGACATAACTCGTGTCAGGGGTGCCTGTGGTGACCTGAGTGCTCTGGCAGCGAAAACGGACTCCTGAGTTCCATTTTTGCTGACAGAGGCACCGCAGGCCAATCCTTTGCTGTTTCCAGGTTGGCCCCATGGGCCAGATCTCAGCATCCCGTGGGCCGGATCCAGCCCACAAGCCTTGAGTTTCATACCCCTGGTCTATCGGAATAAATGCTTTTTTTTTTGACAAGCTTTGTAGTGTATTTCATACATTCTAATCATGTCCATCCAGTTAACACATTAAATCAATACAGAAACCTAGTGTCATGCCCTTGGTAGAGTCGGACTCTGAGGGAGAGGAGGAACAGCTGACAGGGAGTGGAGGTGTGGCTCCGGAGGTTGTGGAGGAGGCTGGGGAAGGGCAGATGCCGGGTGGGCAGTCAGAGGAAGAACCAGGCCCATCCCCTCTTCATCCTAGGACATGCAGGGAGGAACGAAGAAGGCAACAACTTGGCTTATGAGAGAGAAAGCGGCCATGATCCTCCTCATTGGTTGCAGCTGGGGAGAATAGTATATAAGAGAGACGGTTAAAACACAGCGTTGCCAGAAGTAAAGCGTGTTTTATCTTGGGCTGAAGTTATCTTGGTTGGCATCCTTCTAACAGACTGTGCCTTGTTATCTCCTTGAGTTTGGTAATTACTTATCCTGGTCCGTTGTGGAAATTTCATCAGTGTAGTTTGTTTGGTTTTTTATTTCATCTCTATCTGCTCATTAAGTTCGGACTGTATTGCTTTCCTTTGAAGACTATTTTTGAGTAAGTTTTATCTCCAGCTGAAAATGATTGAACAGTGGGGCCTAGTTGGAGGCATTAAAGGACATTTATTTACGTTTTGGATTTTGTTACATTTGTGTTACACTCTGGGTTCTCACACCTGGATTAGTTTATGTTTATAGTAGGGACCAAGCTCTCCTTCATAAAGTTTGAGATTGTTTATCAACCCACAAAATGTATTACATGAAAATAATTTAATAATATCAATAGCAATAGCACCTAGACTTATATAACACTTTATAGTGCTTTACTTAATAAAGACTAGCTGTCGGGGCTCCTGTAGTTACCTCCGTTTAAATCATGAGTCTCTAGCCAGATTTTCAAAGCTTAAAGAAGATTTATTAGGAGTAAACATGCTGGTGCTACCTGGGTGTAGCTGACTCTGAGGCACATCATTCATTGTCACTCTTGACCCTGGTTTTCCCCCACCCCCTGGGTGTATCGTAATTCATATTCTCCAATGGGACACATCCATAGCCAAGAGTCATCAATCATGCTCTCCAGTTAGAATATTGCACGGCAGAAACTTTGGTTGCCTAGAAACTATCTATGAAAACATTTATGGAATGCAGTTTTGGTTTTGCAAACTGCTGCACTGCTCCCCGCTCCCTTTCTTCTGGCAACACTAAAAAGACCATAGAAATATTTTATGAGTTGACAACTACATTAACTCATAGTACTATGAATAACAGTGACAGCAGCAGCATCACCGTGAATAGTCCCTTGAATAGTCTCATAGACCACTTAATTGGGTTGATATTGAACCACTTTGGGGGATCCTGGTTTATGTCTTGAAGTTTGATGTGAGCCTGTGTTGTTTGATTAGTGAATGGTGCACTATACAGGTCCATTCACTGAACAGGGTAAGGTTGTTAACATAGGGGAAATGTTTCATTCCCTGTGAGATCTATTTTGCTTCAGGGCAGAGGTCTCTGTTTGGATTTGGGGATTTAGGAAGCATAAGAAAAAGGAAATAGTGACAAGGTTGCCTCTGGCTAAGATTAACCATTATGAAGAAAAATATAGAAGCTGGAGCTTCCTTCCATGCAGATATTCTAAATCAGTGTTTCTCAACTTCAACAACTTTAATAGGGTGGACTTCAACTCTCATAGTAAGTATAAGGCAAGATTTATGTAGGTCATTTAAACAGTATTTTCTCAACCTTGGCAATTTTAGGCTGCATAGATTTTAACTCCCAGAATTCCCCAGCCAGCAATGCTTGCTGAAGAATTCTGGGAGTTGAAGTCCACACATTCTTAAAGCTGCTGAGGTTGAGGAAATACTGTTTACATGACCTACATAAATTTTGCCATTGTACTATACTCTGATATCCAGATAAGGCTTGGGAACCTATCCATGCTCTAAACCCGTGATGGCGAACCTATGGCACGCGTGCCACAGGTGGCATGCAGAGCCATTTGTGCTGGCACATGAGCTTACTTACTTCACTGCACATATGCACACCTCACAGCTGATTTTCGGCTGGTTTGAGACCTTTTTCGGCCTCCCAAAGGCTTGAGGAAGGCTTCTGCAGGCTTCTGGAGGCTTTGCAGGCTGAAAATTTGCCCCATTTTGTCACATCCTGTTTTTCTGAAAATACTGGAAGTGACAAAAACGGGGCTAGTTTTTGGCCTGCAAAGCCTCCAGAAGCCTGCAAAAGCCTTCCTCAAGCCTTTGGGAGGCCGAAAAAGCCCAAAAATCAACTATGAGGTGCAGTGCAGGTAAGGGGATGGTGGCGGGGGGATTGCGCATGCATGCGAAGGGGACATGGGGGTGCGCATTGCCTTCTGGGTGCTGGCACGCGAGCAGGAGTGTGCAAGCGCGCGCACAATTTTTGGCACAAGAGCCCAAAAAGGTTAGCCACCACTGCCCTAAACCAATGATAACCGTTTGGCAGATTCGTATCCCTTGTCATTACCAAACAAAAATCATTTTATTTTAACGAGAAAAGAGGGAAAGAAGACAAAGATGACTCAGTAAGTTTAAAAAAACTAAGAATATTCAGAAATCAAAATGAGATTGCCCTACATTTAATTTTACTTTTTTGCTTAGTTCTGTTTTTTCGCTTAGTCTTTTCCCTTCCCACCTTTGTGTCACTTTGCTAAGTCATTGGCACCATGCCTCTTCTCCATTTGTCATTAATCCTAGATAAAAATATCATAACTTTTCAAAACTTATTGATTTCCAGGGCTTGCCCATATTTGCAACCACATTTGAATTGACCCAGCAAAGAGACTGCCTTAGTTTGGATTTTTGTGGCATAAGAAAATGCCTCAGATTCACAGCTCAGCAAAACAAGCTCTTAGCTGGTTGGAAAGCCTGAGGTGTGAAGCCGCTGTTCAAATTCTACATTCCTAACGTGATTTGAACAAGCCGGTGGTCCGCCCAGCAAATGTTGGCAAATTGGCAACTTTAGAGAACTGGTGTGAGATTACAGAGCAGGGTGGAGAGTTTAGCTCAACAATTTGTCCATCCTTAAGTTTCTCTTGAAGTTTTGGACCAGAAGGTGGCCCACCTCCCGGTTAGAAAACCCTTCCATGCTGGATCACACTAATTTCTTTGTTCTCTCTGACCCACTGTGCTGCTGATTGGCGGAGCACACAAGATGATGTGTCTCTAAACCGAATGCAAACATTGGATTTTCCACTGTGGTTATAGGCTCCATACAGTGCCTTTACCTCTCCTTTTATAGCTTCCAGAAAGTTCTCTTTCATCCCATTGAACTTCAAGGAGGCTGGGGGCAGATGCTAGGTTGCAGGCCACCAAGATGCGGGGGAGCCAGAAACTTTCTTTCAGGGCCCCCATGAACTGGGGAGCATATTTGAGGACAAACATAAGTGGAAAAATCTATTTGAGCTGTACTTTTTAAGTCAGTTCATCTACTTATCTTGTTTCCCCCAAAATAAGACCCTGCCTTATATTTTTTGCCACAAAAAAGGCACCAGGTCTTATTTTCAGGGGATGTCAACCCTCACTTGCGCACGTTGCCCTCCTCCTCCTTTTCACTGTCAGAGGCCTTCAGGAACTTCTTCTGTGGCCGGCAAGCTTTCTTGAAGGCCTCTGCAGCCAATAACAGAGCTCTGGATTGATCCAGAGCTTTGTTACCAGCTACAGAGGCCTTCAGGAAAGCCTTGACAGCTTGCCGGCTGCAGAAGAAATGGGCTGGCAAAGCAGGTGTCGGGGTGTGCGAGGCCTGGCTACAACTGTCCAAAGGTAAGTAGTAGGGCAGCTCCATCCCCCATCCTCACCCTAGCTTAATTTTTACCCGTGCACTCTGGAGTGGGAGGGATCTTAATTAGGGCTTATTTTTGGGGTAGGGCTTATATTGGGCGCACGTGTAAAAATCAAGCTAGGACTTACTTTCAGGGTAGGTTGTATTTTAAGGGAAACGGGGTAATTATCCTTTGGTTTCCAGCAGTTTCAGACAGCCAAAACCAAACATGAGGAATGACAGGAGCCATACTTCAGTAACATCTAGAGAGCAACAGATTTTTCATCTTTATCTCATAATACTAATTAATTACTCTGCATGAAAAATACATTCCCCAAGCAATTGAGAACATGGCCTGTTTTAGTGAAGGAGACATTTCTTAAAGGCTGTAAATGCATTGTAGGGTATCTATTATGTGCCACAGGTGAATTTATTTAGCACAGCATGATCACAGGCTCCTTGAATATCTCATAGAAGGCATATCAGCCAGCAGGTGTAAGTTTTGTGCAAAACAAAATATATTGTTCATGCTCGAACATCTCACAAAATCTAGGCCTAATAGGAAAAAGATGGGGAATGGAGGGCATGGAGCTCACATGGCCTTTCAAAATCCTTCCCAAATTTATGATCAGATAAATTGATTCCTCCAATTTCTCCAGAGGCAGCAGAAATTCTCCAGCAATTCTTCATAGGTGTAACTCTTCCTAAATGGAGATGAAAACTACTAAAAGTCCTTCAGGAGAGTTTCTTCGAAAAGCCCTATTTCTCAACCTTGGTGACTTTAAGCTGTCTGTACTTCAGCTCCCAGAATCCTCCAGCAATGCTGGCTGGAGGATTCTGGGAGCTGAAGTACACATGGCTTAAAGTCACCAAGGCTGAGAAACACTGTTCTAATACCTTTCCTTTGTAATAAAGACTGTGTTATATAGTGATGACATTGTTGGATAAGGAACCTGAAGACCCACTTAGTCATAGCTCCCTCAAGATTTTTGATCATCCTTCTCTCTCAGTGCAATTTATCTCACAGGGTTGATGTTGTGGGGAAAATTAGGAAGAGGGAATGCAATGGATGGGCCCCCTGAGCTCCTGAATCAGCAAGCCAACCAGTCAAAGTAAATAACTAAATGGTAGTGTAGAAAGCCAGGAAAGTTGCAGATTGCCAGAGAAATGATTATACAGTACAATGAAAGGCAGGACATTCACATCATATACATCCGTTGGCCTCTCCACTGAACCAGGCAAGTCTTATTACATCCCTGCAAAAGAAAAACCAGAATATCTCCTCCTCCTCCAGTACCACCACAATACAAAAGAATTATTTCTTTCTTGTTGTTGTTGTTGTTGTTGTTGTTGTTGTTGTTCTTCTTCTTCTTCTTCTTCTTCTTCTTCTTCCTTCCTTCCTTCCTTCCTTCCTCCTCCTCCTCCTCCTGTTCTTCTTCTTCTTCTTCTTCTTCTTCTTCTTCTTCTTCTCCCCTCCTCCTCTTCCTCCTTCTCCTCCTTCTTCCCCTTTTCCCACTCCTCTCCTTCTTCCTCTTCTTCTCTTCCTTCATCCTCCTCTTCCTCTCCTCCTTCTCTTCCTCCCCTCCTCCTCTCCTTCTTCCTCCTCTCCTTCTCCTTCTTCTCCTCCTCCTCCCCTTCCCCCCCCTTCCCTTGGTAAAAAGGATATATATATATATATACAGGAAAATGGCTTTGCATGAGCATTTTAGTTCCTACATATTTAGAAAGACTGTTTTTTTAAAAGCTGTGCATGGATTGGACCGCAGCTTCCCACATCAGTAGAGGCCTTGCTCTTCACTGAGATGTAGTGGAGGCCTATTTGAGAATAGTCCTTTTCAGTCATAACCTCAAAGGTACAGAATATCCTCCCCTGAGAGACCTGCCTGGCACCTCCCTTGTTATTTTTTTCTGCATTTACTGAGGATCTTTCCACTTTCTCAGTCCTTTCATTCCCTACACTACAGTGTGTTTTGGGGAGCATGTATGTCCAAATGGTTTTAGATATTAAGATGTGGAGTTTTTAAAGCATCTGCTGCTTATCCAACGATTACTGTCCCTATCTCATCTCCTACCCTGCCCTGATTCATTTTATGGTGTGTGTTCTTCCTTTGATTTGGCATGGATTTTTATCTTCCTGCTTTATGGCTGGGTTCCAGGGTGACTAATAAATCTCTGGAAGTAAGAAATAATTTATGGGCATATCCCAAAGCTGCCTGAAGCGGGAGCCACTGTTGGCTGTGTGCATAGACACCTTTGCTTCTGTTTGCAAGTCAGAAAGCAGAAGCGTTGATAGAAAAATCCTCTTGCCTGCATCCTGGGGGAAATCATCCCCCGTACAAAGGTGTTTTGTGGATTTGCCTCCTCTCATTACTAAGGATGTTTGTGCATTTGTGGTGAGGGAAAAGTCAGCCTCTTTGACAGAACACAGTGGAAATTTCTGTCCTCCACCTCTGGTCTCAGTTTTGGCACACAGGGCTTTTTGTGTCAGGCCCCAAATCCATTCCTTGCCCTGAGTTGTGCTTAGAGGCTTATTAAAAGGACATTTGAAACGTAGTTCAGACCTAGCCTGAGGTAACTCTGCCTTCCGAGGAATTTCTGAATGGAATTTTTTGGAAGAACTTCCATTAAGTTCTTCATGGCTCTGAATGTAGTTTGGTGTAAACCAGGGATGTCCAGTTTGAAGACTTATAGATTTCTAAATCTGGCTGGGGAATTCTGGGAGTTGAAGCCCACAAGTCTTCAAGTTGCCAAGATTGGACGCCCCCTGGTGTAAACCTATCGCAGTACGAAGCTCTCAGAGAGTGTGATTGGTTTGGGATTGATGATAATCCCAAACAGTTGGAGGGTAAATTTGCTACGATATTGCTCAGATAATATTAGAATGTGACAGCACTGGGAAATCCAAAGCTATCCAATATGAGAAAGGATTCATTTGATTCCCCAAAGTTCCATCCTGTTGGAAAATTCATAAATTATTTAAATTTATGGGAATTAAATGAAGGTAAAAGAACAAGAGGGCTGAACGATTGCCACTATTTCACAACATTTTTGTGTTGTCTTTTCCCAGGTTTGATTATCAGGAGCTTTTGCACAACTCTACCTTTTGTATCATCCCCCGAGGGAGACGTTTGGGATCCTTCCGGTTCCTAGAAGCTTTGCAGGTACATGGTTATTATTACTGTATTGTTCTTAGATTTTTATCCCATCTTTTTATATTATATATAACTCATTTGTTTTACCTCTCCTGTATCACAAGAATGCATGACAACCCATTTGCAAATCATGTTATAGGATGCTAGAACTAGAGGAGGATTTGGATTACCCAATTGGGAAATATATTATGAGGCCATGGTTTTAACATGGATGAAAGAATGGATAATGTTGAGGAATAAAAGGTTATTAACGTTGGAAGTATATTATATATAACTCAAGGTGGTGAACATACCTAATCTTCCCACTTCCTCTTTTCCCCACAACAACAACCCTGCAAGGTGGATTGGTCTGACATCGAGGGACTGGTCCAAAGTCACCCAGTCGGCTTTTATGCTGAAAGGAGGGTTTCTAGGCCAGCCTCTTCACCACTATATCACACCACACTATTGAAATTCAATTTTGAAATTGAATTGTTTCTATTTCTTGTAAATACACACGCACATACACACACACCTTTGCACAAACACAAAGAAACAATATAAGGAAAATTTAATATTAAGTACGGTATTCCGTTTAAGATCAAAAGCTCTATTTAGCAATAGATTTACAACCCTCTCTAAGTCTAAGAGTCAGCCTATTGCCCCCAACATTCTGGATCCTCATTTTACCCACTTTGGAAGGATGGAAGTCTGAGTCAACCTTATGCCTGGTGAGATTAGAACTGCCAAATTGCAGGCAGCTGGCAGTTAGTAGAAGTAGCCTGCAGTACTGCATTTAACCACTGCGCCTCTGCAGCTCTTTGTACAAATAGTCCTTTAATGACCAGTTGAAGTTACAACGGCACTGAAAAAAATGACTTATGACTGTTTCTCCCACTTCCATCTTGATGGTCACATGATCAGAATTCAGATTCATGGTAACTGACGTGTATTTATGAGGGTTGCTGTGTCCCAGACCACCTTCTGACAAGCAGAGTGAATGGAGAAGCTTGATTCATTTTCTAACTTAAAAACTGTAGTGATTCACTTAACAACTGTGCAAAGAAAGGTTGTAAAATGGGGCAGAACTCACTTAACAACTGTCTTGCATAGCAACAGAAATTTTGGCCTCAATTGTGCTTGTAAGTCAAAGATTATCTATACAACAAATACTTTGATCTGAGTTGTAGTGGTTCTTTTTTCAATATTATCCTCAACTTTTAATTAAAAAAGGCAAATCATTTTATGCTTGTAATGTTGACATTCTAAATTGTAATTAACATGAATAGAATATTTTTCCTTCCCTTCTCTCTTCCCAGTACTCTAAGCTATCTAAACAATGGAATGTTAATCGTCTCTAATCGTATTATAGAAACATTCCTGTGTTTGAACTATCAAGATTTATAAGAACGTAATAAAAAAGTTAGTAACAATCTTGCAATAATACCTTTAACATCCTCAAACAACGTCTACCTATTTCAGGTCCTTGAGAAGGACTCAATAGGTGGATAAAAATGCCACATCCGGTCTAAACCTCTGGCTGACTGTGCAAGAAAAACTTGTCCCAGTTTTCCAGAGGTTCCCTCCCATTCCTCTACTAGATGAAACAAACCGATGAAATAATGGTTTTAGGTGAGCTTCGTAGTGTTGTAAGAGTGCTAGACTGATCTTCAGAAATAGCCTAAATGATAGGTCACAGGCCCAAAGGAGCTAAAGCTCTCCTGCACTTCACCCCAACACTTTGCAAAGGGTGCCAGACCTGTTTTCGGAAATAGCCGGGCTAACAGATAAGAGGGGCAGATGGAGGGGAGCAGAAGAAATTAGAAAGAAGGAGCAATTGATAACAAGTGAACTGGCACTGCTGGAGCTGGATTACATCTGCAAAAATCTCCAGACAGGGCAAGAAATAAAAATAGAGAAAAGAGTGCCAATTATTATTATGTGTGAATGTGTAGGTGTGTTTATAAATCAATGTTGACTCCTGGCAACTGCTTGGTCAGGTCCCTGTAGTTTTCTTGGCAAGATCTTCGGAAGTGGTTTGCCATTGCCTCTTTATTGGGGCTGAGAAAAAGGGACTGGCTTAAGATCACCCAGCTGGCTTTATTCCTAAAACAGAACTAGAACTCACAATCTCCTGGTCTCTAGCCTGGTGCCTTAGTGAAACTGGCTCTCCACTGTCAATAATAAAAATAGCATGGCCGTTTTTGATGGCAGGAGCAGCAAAAAAGAAGGAAAACGTTGTGCATCCATCAGTGACAGAGCCAACAACACACAAGTGACAGAACACAGCTTTCTTTCCTACTTACTTGTGCATCACTTGTCCAAAACCCAAATCCAGCAGTTTTTTCAAAAGAGCACTAAACTGTATATAAAAGGAGCACGTATATAAGAGCTGACGGGGCCAGCTAGACCCTATATGGGCAGTTAGCTTTGCAGAAATCCAGTCTCTCCTGCCATCCAGCTGAGATGGCTGCAAAAGGCAACTAATCAAAATTGGGTATATCCCAATTCCCAACTGTATCGTTCTGGGTGGAGCTTAATGGATCAATCCCACAGTATTGGGAGAAGAGGGAAAACATCACTTTAAAATGAGAATGGCTAAAGATGACTTTATTCTGCTTCTGCTGGATGTGTATGGGCTGGATATGAGATAAAGGCAGCCTCATTAGGACATTGGCTCTAAAAAATGACATTGGTGTCTTGGTGCCCCGGTTGGGAAAGTGAGAATGGGATCCTTGCTCTCTGAGCCTGGTGGTTTGCTTGCAAATGTTTTTTTACCAAAAATGTTCATTTATTTTATTTATTCATTTGTATCCCGTCTTTATTATTTTACTCAAGGTGGCATATTCAACAGTTTCCCCCTCCTATTTTCCCCATAACAACCCTGTATTTACTTCCAATTTTTGCCAAAACCATGCCCATAGTGAACCACTGTTTTGCTTAATGACCACAGTGTTTGCCTAATGACCACCACAAAAAAAGTCATAAAATCAGTTTGGGTACATAACTGACCCTTTTACCACTATTACAACTGAACAACTACGATGGCATGTTTCATTACAGTTGTAAGTCATGGACTACCTGTAAGCACCACTGAAGATCCTTTGAACCTCATGTTCCCAAGGTCACTTTCTCCCTCCTCTCCTGCAACCTGGTGATCCTTGCTCTGTTCTCTCATTGATCCAGGCTGCGTGCATCCCGGTCCTGCTCAGCAATGGTTGGGAGCTGCCATTTTCAGAGGTGATTGATTGGAGTAAATCATCCATTGTCGGGGACGAGCGGCTTCTTCTGCAGGTAACGTATTGCCTGGGGAATTTTGGGAATTGAAGTCCCTACACCTTAAAGTCATCCATGCTGGGAAACACTGCTCCAATTGGTGAGCTTTGGAGCCCTGGTTCATTGTTATTTAATTTTAAAAACCACCTGAAAAGAACATTGTCCTTCGTATAAGCTGCTTTCCTTTTCCTATAATAAAGTACATCAATTATTTGGAATATGGAGCAGTGGTGGAATGCTACCAGTTCAGACCAGTTCAGCCGAACTGGTAGTAAAAAAAAAGCCTCAGATCAGCTGAGAGGATAAAAGACCGAAAAGCACATGGGAGGGGGGGAGGGTCGCTCCTTGCTTTTTGTTTCATCCTCTCAGCTGATTGGCTTGTTAGGGGGGGTGCGCATTAGGGGTGCACGTGCGCACGAATGTGCGATCACCCACCGAACCGGTAGCGACTAAGGTAGGACACAACTATTGATATGGAGGTGTTAATTTATTTACTTCCTTACATTATTTTCATATGACCTTTCATTGATCATGTCTCATTTATTTGTTGTTCTTGATATGGGTAATTTAAGAATTGATTTAAATAGAGAAACTGATCTAGTAATGTGTTGAATTCTGGTAGCCGAATTACTGTAACCTTTGTTATGACATTGCCCTGAGCGTCCTGGATAGACCATTGCTAGTCACAGGAATATTGATTCTGTGGATAAAAAGCTATAATATGCATACATAGTTTAGTCAATGCCCATTCTGCAGTTTGTTTATTTATTTACATCCCACTTTTTATTATTTTTTAAATAACCAAAGGAAGTGTACATTCTTAATACTCCTTCCTCCTCCTGTTTCCCCCACAATAAAAGATGGGTTGGGCCTAAGAGAGAATGACTGGCCCAATGTCATCCAGCCAGCTTTCATGCCTAAGGTGGGACTAGAACTCACAGTCTCCTGGTGATTGACCCAAAGTCACCCAGTTGGTTTCATGCCTAAGGTGGGATTAGAACTCATAGTCTCCTAGTGCGGTGCTTTAACCACTAGACCAAACTGCTCAGCTTGGTTGGCTGTCTCCACATCATCCTTGGTGATTTTTGTTGTTGAAGGAAAGGTCTCTTGATGCTTTCCTTCATCAAAACAACAAGACTGTATTTCAGTTATAGAGTATAGTAGCATAAAATATGAACAAGGAAAATTACATCCATTTTAATAATTTCACTGAAACTTATAAGCAGTATAAAACCCTTAGACACTTGGAAAACCAACACAATACTGTAAAGGTAAAAGACCAAAATATCTCTATAAAAATGATTGTGGTTGTTCCCTTTATCATAAACTACCCTGCATTTGCTCCTTCGTATCTTCTGTTCATGCTGCTTCCTCTCAGATTCCATCTACGGTCCGATGTCTGAACAGTGACAAAATCCTGGCCTTCCAACAGCAAACCCAGTTTTTATGGGAAACGTATTTTTCTTCTGTGGAGAAGATTGTGCAAACCACTCTTGAGGTAAGTTGCAGAAGTGTGCCCATCGTTTGCCCAAATATTTCATCTGTAATTATTTCTGTTTCTATGATTGGGATCACATGCCATGGTGAACTGTGGTTTGCTAAATCAATTAGCATTGGCTGGATTCATATAACACAAGACATAAAACATGGCTTGAAGAGTGCAGTGAACAGGGTCACACAATGCAGTCAACTCTGAAACAAATTGGTTTGCTTCATGCAACATGTTCAGCACATAATGGCTTGGCATGATGACCAAAGGAAGCCACACAGAGGTGGAAACCTTTAGCTTTCAAGTTGGTCTAGGTGTGTCAAGGTGTGTCAATCTTCAGGGTGTGTTCCCATGGCCCATTAACCTCCTTCCAGTAGTTCTTCCCTCTTTGCTTCTAGGTCAGGGCTAAGTAGTTGGAGGAGAAGGAGGGGAAGGTGAGGTTAAACTTCATGTAATTCCCTCCATGGCTTCACTGATACTTCACTGATACACACAGCTGGTCTAAACCACACGGGAATGGCTGTTATTGGACCAACCTCCAACATGCTGTCCACCAACCTTCCTGGTTCGGCCAAACCAGTAGATTTTTTACTAAGGGTTCGGCTGAACCGGTAGTTTTTTTTTTACTACCGGTAGAATACCACCACTGCATCTGTTGCTTGATATACCACTTAGGTTGGTGGTAAAGTTCTCCAGATCTATGAGTGCAACTTGCCTTTCTTGGATCCAGAACTGCAAGAAATTCACAGGTGCCAATAAAAGGCAGAATCTCATTGAATAGTTTGAAATGTTTTTTCCTGGCTTTCTCACCACCTGGGCTGAGTTGCCGTTTATGAGATAAGCTGCCAAACTGTTTATGTTTTTATTTTTTTCCCCTTCCTTCTTCAACCTCCCCCAATCTGTCTCACCTTGGAAAACATCATTGTTTCTTTTTTTTCCCTCTGGTCCAAAGTTTGGAGAAATGAGGAAGGGAAATTCAAGTGTTTAAGTTTCACCTTCCTCATGAAGTGCCCCAACTGTATTATATAATGTTTAAAAATATTTTAGGTATATAGATGTAAATATAAGAGAATGAGAAGTCTCTTTTTTTCCTCTTGACATGTTCAAGTTGTTTTTAGCCAGGAAATTCCTGTCTAGAGGTAAATGCCTGTAGCAAATCCGGGCATTTTATGGCCTCTTTGGGTGTCCCTATCCAGCCCACGTGAGGTCATTCAGAAATTAGACATCAAATATAAATAATTGTACCCCATGCATGCAATATAACTGCTTTGCTTTTATTTTTGAAGGCAACTGCTATTTTTTATTCAGTCCAGCTCTTAGCTCCTGCATAGAGATTGTACCAGATGTATTTCAGCCTAGCATGCTTTGCTTATAGTTATAGTAACACTTAATATTTATGTAATTTCCAGAGCTTTTTCAGACTGTCTCACCTACAGTTTCTTTCTAAGGCACAAAATATGCCCGCTGGTAGCTAACCAGTGTGACCAGTGTCCTCACACTGGAATTACAGAGGAGGCATCAAAAAGTCAATAAGGGCATGCCAGATTTGAATCTGGACTTCATGGCTACTCTGCTGCGCAAGCCTAGCTTTTCCTAACTGGAGCCAAGAACAACGGTTGAGATTGATTTAATATCCAGGAGATTTCCAAGCAGGTGCAGATGGCTCCGGGGTGTAATGACAACTTATCTTTCTCTTTGCTAGATAATAAAAGATCGGATATTTCATCAGGAATCACGCCCAAAGTTCTTCTGGAACACACTTCCTGGAGGGTTGGTGGCCTTACCAGAATACTCCACTCACCTCAACGACTTCCCTTTCTATTATCTGCAGCAAGGTAGGAGAAATATCCCTGCGTTGTTTCTAACTTCATTTTTTAATCCCTACTTCTTCTTTCCTAAAAAGTTGAAGTTGTTGGGGTGGCGATGGTCCTACCACAAAATGTGGTGGCAATGAATGTTCCTTTTCAAGGATTTAGAGATAGTCCTCAGTTTACCGCCAAAATTGGGACCAGAATGTCTGTTGACCATCAAGGCAGTTGTTTTAGTGAGCCATTTCTGATTTTATGAGCTTTTTTTTGCCCTGATTATTAAGCAAATCAGTGCAGTTGTTAGGTGAGGTAGTCATTAAGTGAATCACCCATTGACTTTGGTTGTTGGAAGCTGGCTGGGAAGTTCGCAGAGGGTGATTGCACAACCTCAGGATGTTGCAACCATCATACTGTAAATACATGCCAGTTGCCAATCTTCTGAATTTTGATCATGTGACTGTGGATGATGATGTAAGTGCAAAGACCGGTCATAAGTCACCTTTTTCAGTGCTTTTGTAGCGGTCACTAAACAAATGGTTGTAACTTGAGGAGTACCTGTTGTCTCTCTCCCAGGATACTCCATCAGGCACCATGACTTCCACCATCTGTTTTTCCAGGTTCATCTTTTACAGGTGCTCAGAACTATCATTTAATTGAATGTTTATTTGCTTGCGTGTCGATCTATTTTAGGAGGTGTTGCGTCTTAGACTTTTCCCCACGAAAGTATTTTTGTACTTTTTGCAAACTTTAAGATTTCCCAAGTAAGGTGGTGCCTATCTTCTGGTGGTTGTTGTTTTTTAGTTAGCATTAGCATTTTTTAAAAATTACATTTATATGCCGCCCTTCTCCGAAGACTCAGGGCGGCTTACAATTTTTGGAGCACAACCCAATACGCTCAGCAATAGCCTCCATTCCATTGTATAGGCCTGCTTATTACTAAGCGGCATTTTTACAAAGTCAGCTTATTGCCCCCAACAATCTTGGGTCCTCAATTTACCTACCCCGAGAGGATGGAAGGCTGAGTCAACCTTGGGCCTGGTGGGATTCGAGCCTGCACTAATTGCAGGCAGCTGGAACTTAAGAGCTAGGCATTTAGCAGCCTGCACCACCAAGGCCCCTTTATCATTAGGGGGCGGGTCTAACCTTACAGAATGTAAAGAATCACAGAGATGACTTTTTTTTAAAATTCATATTTATATCCTGCCCTTCTCCGGAGACTTTGGGGAAGGTCTGAGAAAGCCGAAGAAACAAGCCGTTGAGGAGGAACGTAGAGAGATTACATAGTGTAGGGACTGCAGGAAGCATGCGAAAAAAACAACGCTGCTGTGATTTTGTTTACTTTAAAATGGGACAAAGAGAAACTTGGACAGGCTTTCAAAAAATTAAAATAAACAACATTCCTGAAGTCCCTGCTGTGCCTGTTTCTTGACCTGGTCTCCTTTGAAGGGCTGACAAGGAGTTACGTAAGTAACGCAGAGAAGCAGCTTACAGTCAGGCCCCGGGGAGAGAAATCAAAAGGGAGAAACCCCCCCACACACAGTAGAGAGGATGGAATGAAATAGATAATTATGCATCCGTCTCTGTCAGGCATCCCCAATGCCCTCTTTGGTGAGGCTGGTGGGAATGCCTGGAATCTCAGCAGTGCATCATGAGCAATGGAGCATTGTCACCAAACAGCTACAGGTGATTCTCAACTTACAACCGTTCATTTTAGTGATCGTTCAAACTTACAACATCACTGAAAAAAAGGGACTTGTGACTGTTTTTCACACTTAACGTTCGTTGCAGCATCCCCGTGGTCATGTGATCAAAAGGGGGGCTTTTGCCCAGGTTCGGCTGGTTCGCCAGCTCCGCCCTTACCTGAACCGAGATGCCCTTCGAACGGTCACTCATGCGCTTGTCACTTCCAGAATCGACTACTGCAACGCTCTCTACATGGGGCTGCCCTTGCGGATTACTCGGAGGTTGCAGCTGGTGCAGAATGCGGCCACACAGGCTGTGATGGGGGTATCCCGATACTCCCATGTTACACCCCTCCTGCGCGACTTGCATTGGTTGCTGGTTGCCTTCCGGGTTTCCTTCAAGGTGTTAGTAACAACTTACAAAGCCCTAAATGGCTTGGGTCCAGGGTACTTGCGGGAACGCCTCCTGCCAGCATCACACTCTGATCGCCCCGTGCACTCCCACAGGAGGGGCCTCCTGGGAATACTGTTGGTTAGGCATTGTCGGCTGGCGGTCCCCAGGGCTAGGGCCTTTTCTGTGGGAGCGCCCGCCCTATGGAATCAGCTCCCCGCGGATCTCCGTTGGGCCCCTGATCTCCGCTCCTTTCGTCGAGACCTGAAGACTTGGCTGTTTCAGCAGGCTGGCCTGGATTGACCCGGGGGTGGGTTGTTTTAATTGTATTGTTTTACTCTTGTAATTTTAATTGTTTTAATTCATTTTTAGTAATTTATGGACTTGTATTTGTTTAATATTTTTATTGTAAATGTATTCTTTTTATATGTTCACCGCCCTGAGTCCTTAGGGAGAAGGGTGGCATACAAGTCTAATAAAATAATAATAATAATAATAATAATAATAATAATAAAATTCAGATGCCTGGCAGCTGGTTCATATTTACGACAATTGCAGTGAGCCGGGGTCATATGATCACCTTTTGTGAACTTCCAGCAAGCCAAGTCAATGGGGAAGCTGGATTCATTTAGCAACCATGTTATTAAGTTAACAACTGCAGTGATTCACTTAACAACAGTGGCAAGAAAGGTCACAAAATGGGGTGAAATTCGCTTAACAGCTGTCTTGCAGCAGAAGTGTTGGGTTCCATTGTGGTCGTAAGTCAAGGACTACCTGTGGTATGACAGTCATAAGCCATCTATTCTGCAAAAGGCAAGCTGCTTCTTCCGGACCTGAGGAGGTCGAATGCTTTAATGCAGTGGTGGGATTCAAAAAAAATTATTACTGGTTCTGTGGGTGTGGCTTGGTGGGCGTGGCAGGGGAAGGATACTGCAAAATCCCCCTTCCCTCCCCACCCCACTAACCTGCTTTCCAGCTCCGTTCTCCTGTGCAGGGCAACAAAGGAAGACCCAGCCAGTCAGCTGGGAGGCAGAGAATAGATTGGGGCGGTACCAGTCGGAGGTGGTATTTGCTGGTTCTCCAAACTACTCAAAATTTCTGCTACCGGTTCTCCAGAACTGATCAGAACCTGCTGAATATACCACCTCTGCTTTAATGTAAAGTTCAAATAGTTGAATGATTTTTTAAAAATCAAGGCATATGAGGAACTGTCCAGGCAAAGCAAAAGAGCAGTACCCATGCACTCTTTTTATTTACCAGAAAGCCTCTGAGATTCATGTGGAGCAGCCTGATGTTTTAGGAAGGAAGGGTAATGCAGGATTAAAGGGGGGGGCTTGCTATAGAATCGTCAAGGGATTAGATTAGAACTGGATTTCAGCTGCCGTCTCAGCCATTCCTGGGGAGATCTTGGGCCTATCACTTTTCCTCAGTCAGTCTGTCTTCGGCAACTCTTTGTGGTTAAAGTGAAAGGAGATCGGCTTCCTTGCAGTGCTAGAGCAGAGGTCTCTAAAGTTAGCAAGTTTTAAGACTTGTGGACATCAACTCCCAGAATTCTGGGAGCTGAGGGCCAGAAGTCTTAAGGTTGCCAAGTTTGGAGACTCCTCTGGTAGAGGAACTGTGAAATATAAACCGATAAAATAATAAAGACTGATGAGGGTAGTGTAGCTGACAATTGGCGTCCATTAGAGCCCCATTGTGGACTCCTGTAAATGAGCATAGCTGAAATTGTCACTAATGTTATCTCTTTCATCTGCCTTAATTCTTCCTCAGTTTTTTTTCCCCTCCTGTTTTCATTGGCAATGAAATCTGAATTGCTAGTTTCCCCTGCGTGGAGACCTGACTTCTTTTATCTTCTGAAATGTCATGTAAGCCGGTAGCACTAAATAAACCACTAACGATAATTGGTTAGATGGGGATTAAACTTCAGCAGGTGAGCCAAAACCCAAGACAGGTTTGGAGGAAGGTTACAAGACTCACCAGTTCTCTCCCCTAACAGGATCCAGCCCCTCCGAGAAGTTTACGGCGTTAATCTGGGCCGTCTCACCAATTGTCTCCCTTTCTCAGCCCATCTTCAAGATCATCCAGGCTGTCTCCAGATCCCAATACTGTGCCAAGGTAAAGGAGTTTCTTGCTGTTTCTTGCAGTGTGGATGGTTACAGCGTCCACCCCAATCACACGAACAAACGGTGGGCGCTTTGCAACGGGCGTGTATTTACGACGATTGCAGTGTCCTAAGCAGGGGGTCATATGATCTCCATTTGTAACTTTCCTGGCTGGCTTCTGACAAGCAAAATCAATGGGGGAAGCTGAATTTGCTTAATGACTGCATGATTCCCTTCACAATTGCACAAGGGACTTGCTTAACAACCGTTGCAGAAAAGAATGTAAAGTTGGCCGGATCTCACCTAACAACTGCCTAGCATAGTGATGGAAGTTCTGGTCCCAATTGTGCTCGTAAGTCAAGGACTACCTGTACGAACATGCTAATTTTATGTCGAAGAACGTGAAAAATGATCTATCACCACCTAAAATGTGTAGCAGGACAATATAGGTAGTCCTCAACTTACGAGCACAATCGAGCACAATTTCTGTTAAGTGAGACATTTGTTAAATGGGCTTTGCCCCATTTTATGACCTTCCTTGCCCTGGTTGCTAAGAGAATCAATGCCATTGGTTAGTAACACGGTTGTTAAGTTAGTAACATGGTTGTTGGTTTCCCCGTTGACTTCGCTTGTCACAAAAGGGGAATCGCGTGATGTTGATGCTGCCAAAGTTGTAACTGTGAAAACGGTCATAAGTTGCATTTTTCAGTGCCTTTGAATGTCACTAAATGAACTGTTGTAAGTCAAGGACTACCTGTATCTCGAATTTATGTCAACTCTTTCCCATCACTCTCATGTTTAATAGCAGCTCTCATCTCCTTGCTATTACTCTCTTAATCCAGACTTCTGATGCTTTGGACTACAACCTCTACGTTGTCATTCACACCTCTTGTTGTGAAGATTGCTAGGAGGTGTGATCTTTCAGAGTTGTGCTATACAAAATCCCACCAAGCTCTGGAGCCTTTTCCATTGCCTTGGATGTCAGAGGGTTGTGGCAGGTGTGGCAGCCTTAGGATACACCTGGGTGGGCTGGTAACCCTTATTGCTGTCAGCAGGTCTCACCTTCCCCTTTAACTACAGGGCAAGTCCTGTCAACAGCCAGGTCTTTACTGCAGATGAGCTCATCTAATCAGGCCACGCCCATCCTGAGCATTTCGAAATGTGTGGCAGTAAATAGAGTCTTCTAAGTTTGTGAACTCAGGAGTCTAAGCACATTGTCCTTGTAGCTTGTCTGCTTTAGAAGGAAAAATCCAGTCTACTTCAACAAAAGTACCAAGGAAACATGCATCTAGTGCATTATATAGGAGCCCGTTTGGGGTTCTGCTTAAGGGTGCTGGGTGGAAACTGGGAGACTGAGTTCTAATGTTGAGGCCAATTATTACATCTCAGCCCTGGGAAGAAGTCAATCTGCTTCTAAAAATGTTGCCCAGAAAACTGCAGAGACCTGTGTATTTACTTGCCAGGAGTCAAAAAGTAATTCAGAGGCAGAAGAAAGAAAGGAAAAAAGAAAACAACAACAACAATGAAGGCTTGAGTTTCCTTTTGGAGAGGTTGAATGGCAATTGTTTGGTCCTGCCCCACAATATGAATTACTGCCAGATCCTGCATTTTTAAAAACCAATTCTCATTCAATTGGAGGAAGTCAGGAATACGTCTACCAAATTCTCTTGGGTACAGTGTGATGGCCTTGCATTTGTTTAGATCTGAGGCACTCAATGGAATACGTGAATGCCCCGTCTTTCCTATTAGAGTCATGTCTCCAAACATTGTTTGCTTCCTGACTTCCCATGATTACACTGAATCCCAGAGGGACAATTTGGGAGGGACTCTTTTTCTAAGGCATTTTGAGGTTGGGAATTGCAAAGAGGCAGGGAGGCTTCGGAATGATGGAAAAAACGCTTAATTGAAAAGCACACAACAAGAAAAGCACAGGTAGTCCTTGGGTTATGAGCATTCATTCAATGACTGTTCAAGGTTATGACGGTACTAAACTAGGGGGATTTATGACCAGTCCTTGGAGTCCCAGCAATTGCAGCATCCCCACAATCATACAATTGTAATTTCTGACATTCCCCACCAGTTTCCCATAAGTAAAGTCAATGGGGAAGACGGCAGGAAGTTGAAAGTTGGAAGCCACGGTTATGTGAGATTCTTGCTTAACAACTGGAATTGCCAGAACTGTCATTGCTAAATGGCACAGTCATGTGACATTGTGCTTTACAACCATATCACTTAGCAACAGAAATTCTGATCCCATGTGTCATCATAAGCCGAGCATTTGTATCTTCTGCCATTCCACTGATGATCCAAAAGAAAACTTGGAAGGGAATTCTCAAGCAACGGAGAATGAGGCAAGAAAACAGAAACCTCTTTCCAAATGAAAGAAAGCAATAGACAAACTGCAAGTCCTGTTTTAGTACACCATCAGTATATGAATGTCTTTTGCCTGTCTCTCAATTGCACAGCCTGGTTTTATGGGGACAGAAATGGAACAACACAGCCCATTGTGCCCTGGAAATAGGATAGGGAAGGAAAGGCAAAGCCCCAAAACATGTATGCTGACAATATAAGAGCTTCATAGTGGCAGGCATTTCATGTTCGCAATGCTGCTGCTAAAAGGACTCACACCACACACCTAGGAAACAGTTGATGAGAAAGATCTCAAATATATCAAGTGGGAAAATTTCATTAAGAAAGATCAACGTCTCTGCAGCTTTCCTTATGACAAGCAAAACTGAAATGCATTTACTGGAGCAACTTTTTAGCTGTTCCTTGGTTGTGTAGTTTAGATTTGCTGCAGGAAACCATTAACATTTTGGGGTCAACCGTTCCTATGAACCTAAAATGCTGGCTTGAGAACAACCTTCCGGAGCCAAAACGTGGCAGCATTTGCACAGCGGAATACTTGCTTCCAAACCCCAGTTGCCGTTTGAAAGCAGGGGGACTGGGGCAGCTTGCCAAGCAGGGTAAGGAAAATTGTACAAGCTGAAATTCCCGAGGCAGTCTGGTGATGAGACAAAACCAGAGGACCACCCCAAAGAGGGAGGCTTTGAGGATCAGTGCAGGAGGTACTGTTTGTATTGCAGCGCAGTTCAAACAAGGCAGATTTAGCACAACAAGAGTTGTCTGCGTGTTGTCTTATATAAGACCCATAGAAATAAGCAGAGCTCTTGGGCTTTGGCACAGCTCCTGCCCTTTTCAATGAGGTTCTGTGCCAATGGGCTTTGTTCCTTCCCACTAATGGGAGGAGGTGTACTATTGGAGGTGTTTGCAGCCGAAACCAAAAACATGCTTTTAAGATCGCCTTAATGAAATTCTGTCTGCTGTCTCTTTACGGTACCCAGTCCCTCACCAACCTGATGATGCCCAGAGATGCATTTCAGCTTCCATAATCCCAAGCAGGCTGCCAATAGGCCAGGTTGGCTAAGAAGAGTAAGTCTTGCCCTCCAGATGAGAGAGGGTGCTTGCTTATAAAACCTACGATGACCATTTTTTCCTCCAGCCTGATTTGGAATTTGTTTGGCATTAGAGAGTGAGCAGGGAGGTTTGATGTCAGGGGAAAGTTCAGTGGTTTTGCTTGTTTTCTGGAGTTTTGTTGATGGGTTACAGAAGTGGGTGAGCTTAAAGCACTCGTTTCACTCCTAAAGCCTCCCCCTGACCCTAGAAAAATCCAGTCTGATTTTTAGGGGAATCTGGGGCTTTGGGATGATATTATTTCTGGAGAAAATGAAGTATCTCTCCACCCCTTCACCTAAACCCACTTCATGCCTTTTGAAAGGCCTTATAAACCTGGCTTTCCCTTCTGAATATAGAGCCAGGATGCTAGCAAGATTTGATTTGTTTATATGCAGTGCTCTGCAATGAATTGAGCAATTGGTTATTTTTCTCTGGCATCTTTTAATTCTTTTAAATATGTATGCTTTTGTTTGTAAGCCTTGTTGGCTGCCCAGAGTTAATTGATTAAGATGACGGCTAGATAAAGTTGCAGAAGGAACAAACAAACAAATAAATACAGCATGGGGCCACAAAATGAAGACTGCAATGTGTTCTGCTGCACGTTTCAGCTAGTGTTTCTGTTTCTTGCACAGATTTTAGTCTTATGGAGCTGTGAGAAGCCACCTCCACAGAAATGGCCCCCAACCACAGTTCCCTTGACTGTCATTTTAAGCAGCAACAAGGTAAGATTCAATTTTCAATTCAGTTCAGTTTATTACAGTCATAGACCAGAGACCAGAACAAATAAAAACACTCAGTAAATATACAATTAAAACATTCTAGTATAAAATAATAAATCATAACTAAAATCTATAATAAAAATTCAGTCAGTCAATTATACATGGTCTAACTATACTAAAATTACAATCCATAAAATGTGTGGCCCATTGTCAGTTTTGCAGATTGTGGTTGTAATTGTCATGGAAAACATTTTAGGAAGGAAAGACCTGGGCAAAAATCAGCTGAGACCCACATTCCAGCAGGAATCCAGCTTTCTAAACACCCTGGTTGACCTGTCATTCAAAGCCAGTTCTCCTCCTCCTCCTCCTTCAGTGTGCATTTTCCAAACACTCAGCAAAAGACCAACATAAGGACAAGAGTAAATCTTCCACTTGATTTTTCTTGCTCTCCGATTTTCCAAAGAAGTGTTCTAGTGAGCAAGTATTCAAGAGGAAATAGTTACCAGAAAGCAGAAAAGTAACCCGAGGAAACATCTCAGACAAGTCCACCCCTAGTTCTCACAAAGATAAGATGGAGAGAGGGAGGAAGTGCATTCAGACTTGCAAGATTATCCCACCTTTTCTCTATCATCTCTCTCCCTCTATCTCCCGTTTTTAATAATTTTACAAATAACTCAAGGCAGTGAACATATCAGGCACACCTTCCTCCTCCTTTTTTCCCTGCAACAACCACTCTGTGAGGTGGGTTGGGCTGAGGACCATTGGCCCAAGGCCAACCAATCAGCTTTCATAGCTAAGGTGGGATTAGAACTCACAGCCTTTTGGTTTCTAGCCTGGTGCCTTAACCACTAGACCAAGGTGGCTCTCCTATATCTTTACAATAAAAGTAGCGTTGTTTTACATGACTTTGATTTCCTGTCTGGCTCTTCCTTGAAGGGGTGACAGAAGGTGCTTTTCTGTTTCTTGTTTCTACTCCTGCAGGTCAGTGAACGGTTTTTGCCTTATTCTGCTATTGGGACGGATGCTGTGTTGAGCCTTGATGAATATGCCAGCCTTTCAACCAGTGAGGTGAGAAGGTTCTCCAGAATCTTTCTACTTGTGCTGTAGCCATGGACTTTGCATACAGGAAGGGGCATATGGCTGCTTAAACGCAGGGCAAGGCCTGGAACCTGGGACAGTTGAGAAACAGTCTGTCCACCACTGCAGCTATCCTGGCTCAGAGGGGCTTAGGGATCCTTGAGAAATACCATTTTCCCTTCCTCTCTCCCTCCCCCTCCCTCCCTCTCTTTCCCCCACTCCCTCTCTCCCTCTCCCCCTCCCTCTCTCTCTCTCCTCTCTCTCCCTCCTCCCTCTCCTTCCCTTCTTTTTCCCCTCCCTCCCTCTTCTCCCCTCTGTCTCTCTCTCCCCCTCTTTCCCTCCTCTTTCCCTCCTCTCTCCCCTCCCTCTCTCTCTCCCCCCTCCCTCTCTCCTTTCCCCTCTCCCTCTTCTTCTCTCTCTCTCCCTCCTCTCTCCTTTCCCCTCCCTCCCTCCCTCCCTCTGTCTCTCTCCTCCTCTCTTTCCCCCCTCCTCCGTCTCCCCTCCTCTCCTCCCCTCCCTCCCTCTCTCT
Organism: Naja naja; assembly: GCA_009733165.1. Classification (NCBI taxonomy): domain Eukaryota; kingdom Metazoa; phylum Chordata; class Lepidosauria; order Squamata; family Elapidae; genus Naja; species Naja naja. The sequence goes on from CM019160.1 coordinate 10,409,063, forward strand.
CCCTCCCTTTCTCTCCCTCTCTCCCCCTGGCAAAGCATATGTTGTAAGCCTGCATATTTATGTACCTGCATTGTAAATGAAATGATTGAAATGTAAATTGGTTGACTTAGAAAAATGGGAATTACATATATAGACTAAAATATGGAATTCTGTTGTCTTTTAGTTATCCAATTCTGATTCCCCCTTGTAAAATGCTTGTTTAGATATGGAAAGGGAATGATGAGTAATCTTTGCATGGTCTGCTTGCAAAAGGTTCTAGCTTTCATTTGTGTCATCTCCAGAACTGACTAGCAGAGACTGTGGCTGATCCTGGAGAATTACTGCTGGTGAGAATAGGCCAACCTTTCCCAACCTGACAACTTTCATTACTACTTTTGGAATGCCCCATTAGCATGGCTAGCAGTAGGAATTCTAGAAATTTCTGGATCACAGAAGATATCTAGCTGGATACAAATTATGGATATCATTAATATCATGAGCTAACATGTAGAGCAGGCGGTGTCAAATCTTGGCAACTTTAAGAACCTGTGGACTTCAACTCCCAGAATTCTCCAGCAAGCCATTCTGGTTGAGAAACTCTGGGAGTTGAAGTCCACAGGTCTTAAAATTGCCAAGATTGGATATCCCTTGCTCTAGAGATTATGCTCCTTGGGGAAAAAAGAAGGAATATAGTTTGAAAGCAGAAGGCATGACTTCCATGTAGACAATCTGAAGCCTTCTGATGAAAGATTCTCTTTCCTCAAACTGTTTTCCTGTTCTCTTCCTTGCCTTTTAGGTTGACTTTGCCTTTGTTGTATGGAGAAAGTTCCCCGACCGGATTGTAGGCTTCCCAGTGCGCAGCCATTTTTGGGATACGAGCAAGAACCAGTGGAGCTACACTTCCAAATGGACCAATGAGTTCTCTATGGTTCTCACTGCCGCAGCATTCTATCACAGGTACCCTTCATGACTGAAGAACATCCTTGAGTTGGAAAGGGCCCATTGAGGCAATCAAATCCAGTTCCTGCTCAGCGCTGGAATCCCAATGGATCTCTCTCTGAGATACGGCTGTCCCAAAGGTGTTTTTTCAAGAGCCAATTGAACTTTCTGGTTTTTCTTTGAAGACATTTCGCTTCTCCTCCAAGAAGCTTCTTCAGAAGTGAAACATCTTCAAAGAAAGACCAGAAAGTCCAGTTGCCTCTTGAAAAAGCACCTTTGGGACATGTAGAAATATCCTAATATTCAACCAGAACATCTAAATGATGCATTCTGGGATGATTTAAAAAAAAACAAACAGATTGTGGTGCAGGAAACACACCTGGAGGGAGCAGGTTGAGGATGGGAGGCCTATACATTTCTGCAGGAATCTTCTTTCTGCCCACCTTTGTGTTTTCCTTCCACAGGTACTATCACAGCCTCTTCAGCAACTATTTGCCTGCCAAACTAAGGAGCTTTGTTGATCGGATTGCCAACTGTGAGGACATACTGATGAACTTTCTGGTTTCTGCGGTAACCAAATTGCCCCCCATCAAAGTGACCCAGAAGAAACATCTCAGGGAGAGCCCGCCTCAGCAGGTAGGCAGACACGCATGGGAACCAAAGGGGACAGAGGAGGAAAGGGAAGGAATTATTCCTGTCTTGAAGATTTTTCTTCCAAAACTTCTTGATGCCCTTTAAAGATGACTTAAGCCCATGATGGCGAACCTATGGCACACGTGCCACAGGTGGCACACAGAGCCATTTGTGCTGGCATGTGAGCTGCAGGCAAACTTACCTCACTGCATATGTGTGCACCTCACTGCTGGTTTTTGGCCTGTTTGAGGCCTTTTTCGGCCTCCCAGAGGCTTTGCAGGCCGAAAAATGGGCCCGTTTTGTCACTTGCTGTATTTCCGGTAATACCGGAAGTGACTAAATGGGCCCATTTTTCGGGCTGCAGTAGCTTTCCTCAAGCCTCTGGGAGGCCAAAAAGGCCTCAAATGGGCCAAAAATCAGCTGGGAGGTGCAGTGCAGATAAGGGGGCGGCATGGGAGGTGGGGATTGCATGCGCAGGGGGCATGGGGGTGCACGCATTGCCTTCTGGGTGCTGACACGCGAGTGCGCACGAAAAGGTTAGCCACCACTGACTTAGGCCAACCTTCTCCCATTTGGTGTCCTCTGGAGGTGTGAAGATTTCACTCCCATAATGGCAGTATTGGCTACTGACGGTGGGAATTACTCCAATTTAAAGGATAGCAGATTGACCGGCCGTATTTGTGCTACTCTTTGGAATCCATACCTAGCAGAGAGGTCCATGTGGCTCTTTTGAACCTGAGTTAATTGTTCAGTGTGGAGAACCTGTGAGCCAAGAGCACTTTTTGATGTGAAGCTCTTATGGCAGCTGGATGATACACAGAAAGGTGAAAACCTCCATATTTAGAGGGAATTCACCTCTCAGAGCCAGTTGTTGAGAAGCAACAGTAAAGGGTAGCTATTGTTTTTGTCATCCTTATCCAGAATTTGAATTAGGACCCAAGATTGTTGGGGGCAATAAGATGACATTGTAAAAATGCCGCTTTGGGGGCAAGGGCAAAAAAAGCCCCAGTAATAAGCAGGCATATACAATGGAATGAAGGCTATTGCTGAGCACATTGGATTGTGCTCCAAAGATTGTAAGCCACCCTGAGTCTCCGGAGAAGGGCGGCATATAAATATGAATAAAAAAAATTAAAAAACTATATCAGCTTTGGTACAAGGAAGCACTCACTATGGAAAGCAAAACAGGACAGTTGTACTTGTTATCAGTTCAGAATTTCACTCTCTAACAATGTGCCTGAAATTGAAATGAAAGTCATTTTGTGTAATGGTAAAGGTGCTGGCTAAAAAACAGGAGGCCGTGAGTTCTAGTTCTGCCTTAGATAAAAGAATAGAATTCTTTATTGGCCAAGTGTGATTGGACACACAAGGAATTTGTCTTGGTGCAAATACTCTCAGTATACATAAAAGAAAAGATAACATTCGTCAAGAATCATAAGGTACAACACTTAATAATATTCATAGGGTGCAATAAGCAATCAAATCATACTAGGAAACAGCCATACAGTCATAAGTGGGAGGAGATGGGTGAAAGGAAGGATGGGAGGATTAATAGGATTAGGCATGAAAGCCAGCTGGGTGACTTTAGGCCAACCACCAGGAGACTGTCAGTTCTAGTCCCGCCTTAGGCATGAAAGATGATTGGGTAACTGGATCAGTCACCAGGAGATTGTCAGTTCCAGTCCCGCCTAAGGCATGAAAGATGATTGGGTAACTGGACCAGTCACCAGGAGACTGTCAGTTCTAGTCCCGCCTTAGGCATGAAGGCTGGCTGGGTGACTTTGGACTCTCAGCCCAACCCACCTCACAGGATTGTTGTTGTGTGGAAAATGGGAAGAAGCAGGGGTATAATGTATATTGAATTATTTATAAAGTAATAAAGGGGCGATAAAAATCTATATATCTAAACATCTAACATAACGATGCTCGATCTCTTTCCTGGTCTTCTCTCGGTTTCTGAAGCTCCTGAAAAGTGCACCCCCATCCAACAGCAGCCTGCATTTCGCTCAACGCCAGGAGTGCGTCAGTCGCTTTGCTGCCTGGTTTGGCTACATGCCTCTGGTGCATTCGCAGTTCCGCTTGGACCCAGTGCTTTTCAAGGATCAGGTCTCTGTGCTACGGAAAAAGTACCGGCAACTGGAGAAGGACTAGCTCCAGGGAGAAAGCCCACTGCTGCTCTCTGGAAAGGCGCTTGGAGAAGAAGACACCAGCCATGCTGGACTCACTGCTTGCTCTCGGCCATTGGCGCTATTGCTGGATTTTGGGTTGGGTTCACTGCATCGATGCCCTTTGAACTTTGGATACTAACAAGTGGAAACTCTCCCTGGTAGCCAGGGTGGTGCCAGAGGAATGCTCAGTCTTTATTGGGTTTTACCAGTATCAATAAAGTTTTGCAGAAAACAGCTCTTCCTTGAGTGCCTTCAGTAGCCACCTCTTTTCAGATCAGAGGCAGAACTACTGGCTTTGGTGTGTTGACACGAATGGGGAATATTGCTTCAAAATCTGTGGGGCCTAATCTACATTGGCTTCTCCTGACCATTAGCTAGAATTGCAGGTGGCGAAATCAGACAAAAGATGTATTTTCTTGTTATTTCCCTGCTTCTCAGCAGAGGCAGAGTTTTTTTTAATGAGTAAAACATGAAACAATCTGAACATGCTGAAATCATGGTGACCTCAGGATACCTTTTTCTCCAATAGTGGGCTAATGCAGGGAGGAAAATCTTCCTTAATGAAATGCCCCTCTATTAAAAGGGCATGCTTCTCACTACCTTCTAAAACAGTGTTTCTCAATCTCAGAACCTTTTAAGATCTGTGGACTTCAACTCCCAGAGTTCCCCAGCCAAATTTTGATGCATCCAAATTTTGATCGCATGACTTTGGGAATGCTGCAATGGTCCTTAAGTGTGAAAAATAATCATGCCACTTTTTTTTCAAGGCAGTGGTAACTTCGGTCATGGTTGTAAGTCAAGGACTGCCTGTCCTTTCAATGCAAGGTTTCTTGCAGGACAAGGGTGATAGTTTGGGAGATGCTGTTCTGAGAGATGCATGGGTACAGAATGGGCGGCATCTGGCTCAACTGTAGCAACTATGAGAGAGATCTAAATGTCCTAATGGATCACCAGTTAAGTAGGAGCCAGCCGTGTGCTGCAGCCGCCCAAAAAGCAGAGGCAATCCCTGGGCTGCAACAATTAGAGAGACAGCATCAAGATCATGAGAATTGATAATACCGCTTTATGCCACACTAGTGAAGCCACACTTGCAGTATTGCATCCAGCTCTAGTCTCCACAATACAGAAAGGATGCCAAGGACATAGAAAGTGCCGAGAAGAGCAACGAAGGTGACAACAGGTTTGGAGGCTAAATTGTATGATGAACGGCTGAGGGATCTCTGTCTAATCTACTGAAGAGAAGGATAACAGTTCTGACCCAAACCTTGTTCCAAGGAAACAAACACCAAACAGAGAGAAAAGCAAAACCTTTTAATGCTTCTCTGTGAATTTCATTAATTCAGGAATTCACGGTTAAAAGGCTATTAAAACTAATTGTCTCTGATAAGAATGAGCCTTGCCAAGGTTGTGCAAGGCAGCCAAAAGCACTAGATTAAGTTGCCAAGAAATATTCCAAACAAAAAAAGTCTTCAAACACAAACCAAGATAGTCCGAACTTCCACAAGGCTTGAAGTGCAAGAACTTCTTTGCTTCCTGCAAAGAATCTCAGTCTCTCAAACTGGCTTTTATCTCTAAGGGAGGGGCTATTACCTTGCAGTCTTACTCTCGAGTCGCCTGTACTGCTGCAGCTGCTCTTTCAAGCAGCCCTGCATGCACGTGCACTGGGCACAGGCTACTCGGGGTCCTCTTCATCACTGCTGCCAGCCTCCACAAGGCAGCACCCCATGCTCTGATAGTCCCGGCCCAATCCCTACATCACACGCAGGCCCCTCATCTGAGTCCTTGCTCTCTGAGACCTCAGCCGTCTACACCTGCTGCTGGTGAACCACAACAATAACCCCCTTCCAGTACTTGAGGGGCAGTAGTGGGATTTCAAAGTTTTTACTACCGGTTCTGTGGGCGTGGCTTGATGGGCATGGCAGGGGAAGGTTACTGCAAAATCCCCATTCCCTCCCCACCCCACTAACCTGCTTTCCAGCTCCGTTCTCTTGTGCAGGGCAACCAGCCAATCAGCTGGGACTCGATGGGAGGCAGAGAATAGATGAGGGTGGGGCCAGTCAGAGGTGGGATTCCATACTACTCAAAATTTCCACTACCAGTTCTCCAGAACTGGTCAGAACTTGGTGAATAACACCTCTGTTGAGGGGCTGCAACAGAGATGAGAGGGTTGACTTATTCTCCAAAGCACCAGAAAGTAGAAGAAGACGCTGGAAACTGGTTAAAGAGATCCATCCTAGAAATAAGGAAGAATTTTCTGACAGCAAGGACAATTAGTCAGTGGAAAAGTTTGCATCCCAGAGTTGTGGGTGCTCCATCGCTGAAGGTTTTCAAAAGTAGACTGGACAACCCTCTGACCAGGATGGTATACATTCTCCTGCCTTGAGCAGGGGTTGGACTAGATGATCTCCAAAGTCCCTTCCAGCTCTATAATTCTATGTTTTAAGAAGAGGTGAGAGCACTTAAGCCATTTGCCAATTTCTCCCTGTTGAACTTCTCTGAAAAGCAAAGATGTTTTAAGCAAAGGATTTATTTCTGACAATGAACAAGGCAAGGAGGAGGATGTTAAAATACAGCATCCTTTTCCTCCGGTTTGTATTAGCTCTACTGGCTTATGGGGCAGAAATGTTAATTCCCTGAAAAGTTTGGGAAAATTGGGGTTCATTAGCAAAAGGGAGCATTACCAGTTGCAACATGTTTTAGCCAAGATGTCAGAATGCATTACTGTACTGTGTACTAGCCTGGCTCTCTATCTTTGGCAGCTGAACTGATTAATTTCTGGGTCAACTATGGTGCAAGAAAAAAAATTTGCTGTGTATGCAGTTTTGCAGCAGAAACACAAAGCTTAAAGGGGACACTTTCTCACTGGAGGAGCTTGTGTCTTGTTGTGCCTCCAAATCCACGTCCTCTTCTACAGCTTGAAGTGCTCTAATATGCCATGCTATTCTTACGATGTTTTCCCCAACAGAGCAGAGAGGTGGCATTGCCATCCTTTTTGCAGTGATACTGTTTTTTAAAAAAAACGATGGATTAAACTGTGGGGTGGAGGAAGCAAGTTGCTGGCTGGCTATCGCTTTTGGCACATTCCTATTGTTGCTCAGTGGAAATGTTCTCCAGGATTCTTCAGTTGGTTCTCTGCCTGATGAGGATTATGCAGATTTTCGGAAATGATTCTGAAGGGCTGAGGAATCAATAGAGAAGAATATTTGTAGCTCAAGGTTGAACTGTTGAGTCCTTGGTGCTGTCTGAGCTTTGGTAGTTTTCTTGCAGACTTTTCATTACCCATCTAGGTAATGTCATCAGTGCACTGAGGATATTACTTAGTTGGGTAAAGCAACATCTGTAAGAAAGCAGCCAAGCTCAGAAAGCACCAAGAACTCCATGGTTTGAGGAATGAAATCCGGCTGCATGAAAGTACCAAGAGTTACTGACTTGGTTGAGGTTTTCCCAACATGGAAAGCAAAAAAAAAGGGGGATGGGAAAGGAGGATAAAGGATACATTGCTATAATATCTGCTGAAAGATTGGTGAGGCTAATGCTTGTATTTTTGCTTGGGGGAAGGATTTGGTTACTATTCTCTTGGCAAAAATATATGGGAATGAAGCCAAATGGAGACATAATTCCTTGATTTCCTTTCCTGATGGGGCTGACACAGTTGCTCTAAAATGTTTCCCACATCCGAATGGCTGATTAACAGAAGTCAATAATGCCACAATTAGGTGTCAAGCTGAGGAAGACTAAGGAACTGATAAAGAGAATATCAGTCCACATTGAAGGTAACTGCATTCAAACAAACCACCCTTCTCATCTGGAAAGTACCATGTTAGGTGGTGAGGATCCACATCTAGTAGCTTTCATATCATGATCTACAACCAGCTTTCTCCAGCATGGTATCTTCCAGGATTTTAACCACCACTCCTGAATTCCAAGGAGTCTGGAGAATGCCTACAAACAGATCTTACAAGATAACCATTGTTTTATCGCTGGTCTCTAGCAAACCAATATTTAGCTCTAGAAAGCCAGGTATAGAACTAACGAGAGTGATAGCCAGCAATCTACAAATCACACACAGATGGAAGAATCCTCCTTCTCATGCTAGATCAAGGGTCTCCAAACTCGGCAAGTTTAAGACCTGTGGGACTTCCACTCCCAGAATTCCTGAGCTAACATGACTGGAGGAAGAATTCTGGGAGTTGAAGTCCACAAGTCTCAAAGCTGTCAAGTTTGAAGACCCCTGTGCTAGACAAATCCCAGAGTCTGGAAACAAAAGTAGGCGATTCAGCTGGGAAAGGGGTATTTCTTTCCATCTATTGCCAAAGTAGGACAAGAGCACTCTTCACCTGAAAAGATCCTTCTTGGCCGTGGCACAAATCCTCTCCCTACAAGCCAGAGAATTAGTTCTCCATTAAACTATCTCTTTCCAAATGTACTTTTAGGGGAGCGCTGTGCAAAGTAACAAAGTTATCAGAGCTGAAGAAGCTTCTTGGATGAGAAGCGAAACATCTTCAAAGAAAAGCCAGAAAGCTTTGAAAAAAGCACCTTTGGGAAAGCAAAGTCATTGTTATTTATGAGCATCCCATTGCAGGCCTTAAGGTAAAAGTCTATCAAACAACTGGTCCTTTCTGCAAGGAAACCTACAGCCTGTTAACCACAAAGCAGCCTTTTCTTCTTCTTTTTCAAATATATAATTTTTGAAAACCGCAGAATACATGCCTGCTTTGTATGTTAGGTGCAATGAATCAGGAAGCAGGGCGGTTCAAATGGCTACAGGTTGATTGCATGCTAACACTCTCTACAAGAATCTAAACTACTAACACTCAAATTAGTGATGGATAAGAGTCAACAGAATTCAAGGTGGACTGGACTTAGATCTCTTGTGGGTGCGAAAAGACTCTAGACTGATGACCTGCTTGACCTCTCCCCTGGTCATCTCCTACGGCACAGAGTGCACCGTTCAAATGCGTGCTGCGTGGATTTGTTTTTAAAGATCTGTTGGTGCCTTTGCAATTTTTGAAGTATGCTACAAAGTGGCAACCGGAGCAGTGGTGGGATTTAAATTTTTTTACTATCGGTTCTGTGGGCGTGGTGTGGCTTGGTGTGCGTGGCAGGGAAAGGTTACTGCAAAATCTCCATTCCCTCCCCACCCCACTAACCTGCTTTCCAGCTCTGTTCTCCTGTGCAGGGCAACCAAAGAAGACCCAGCCCATCAGCTGGGACTTGATGGGAGGCAGAGAAAAGATTGCGGGCAGGGCCAGTCAGAGGTGGTATTTAATAGTTCTCCAAACTACTCAAAATTTCCACTACTGGTTCTCCAGAACTGGTCAGAACCTGCTGAATACCACCTCTGAACCAGAGAGATAAAACACCATAAAACAGCCATTTGCCATAAATATATAAATTGAATGAATGAATAAAGCTGGTGAGATTCCTCCTTGCCACCTACTTTGTGTTTTGTTCTTCCCTTTGCATGTGGGAGTCTTTCCAGGAAGTTCTGTGCCACATCCACCCAAGTGTTTATTTTCTTAGAATGCTTATGGGATCTATGTGGGTCCCATAGGAACACTTACCAATAAAAACAAGGTTGGCGGCTGATATTTAGCTTTGTGGCACATCAGCTTCCCCTTTGTTATTATATTGCAATAAATACTATTTAGGAAAAAATACCACATAGAATCTAGTGGGTCAGGAAACAGGAGAGATGCCAAAAAATATATTTGCAGGCACATTTCTGCCTCTAAATATCACATTGTCAACTTCATAATTTCTTTTGGCAAAATATAAGCCAATATATATTATCTCGAATTGAACTGATCTTTTCCAGGACCTTACAGGCCCAGACAGATGGGAAATTACCAGTTCAAATTGCACACAATAATTTGAGCAAACTGAATGCCAATCTATGTTTCCCCTTTTAAAATAATGGTTTTCTGTGCATCATTTTAAAAGGGGTTTGCAGCACATAAGTCTTTTATTGTAATGCCACTATCTCGCAATATCATGCAATTTAACCCACAATTTCAATTCTCTAAGATCTGCATCTAACTGGATAGTCAATAATTTAATTACTGGGTTCTCAGCTTTTTGAAGCCTTTCAGTATTTTTGTGGGTCTTTTAAAATGGCCACCAATTTATCGCTTCTGCTTGCTCAAGTGATTTTCTTAATAGTGGGCTCTTATTTGGGGTTTTGCTTACTTTTCCAGATTTGAAAATTGTCCTTGGCTCCTGGACATTGTACAACTTCCATCATAAATCATACGATTCTTAAATAGTGAAATAAAACTGGATAATCAAACCAAGTTAAAAAGGTTTTCTTTCATTGGTATCTTGCCCATCCCCCCTCCAAGGATCTTGGGCAGAATGCAGAATTATCTCAATTTATACTTAGGACCCTTAAATTAGTTCAGAATGAAAAGAGTCCAGGTTCATTTCTGCAATAAGCCATGAAAATGGACTAGATCATTTTTGTACTGTTACTATTCGTTAGCAGTGTAGACTCTCTGATATGGGCAGTGAACGGACCCAGTCTTAACCAGAGGACAACAAGAAGACAATTTCCTACCTTAAGATCCATCCTTACCCAAAACTTCATCCCAAATGCCTGTGAATCCATCCTGCCCTGAAATAACACTGATCCATAGTTCCTTACCCTTCAAGGAGGAATCTGCTGTTCCTTAAGGTTTTGAAAAGAGGGGGTACACTATGAGACAGTGTTTGTCAACCTCAACAACTTGAAGATATGTGGGCTTCAACCTCTCAGAGTTCTGGGAGTTGAAGTCCAGACATCTTGAGGCGGCCAAGGCTGATAAATAATGCTACAAGATTTGCCTTTGCTAACATGTTGACTCTGGTATACTAGGTCCTACCCTTGCTTATACAACAAGCAAAGCATAAAGTGTTTGGTTTGAATGTGTTTATTTCAATTTGGGTGCCACCTAGCTCCACCCAACTCTGGAATTTGGTTTTGCATGAACCCATTCACTGTGATTTGTCAATTATGTTTAGAAGCTTGGCTTTGCAGGGAGACCGTTTACTTATTTGAAAAATCATGGTTCATCATGGAGTTGACTGCCAATTCAGTTGGTGGGCTCCTACATTGTCCAAAGCCAGAAGCCACATTACAGCCCACATTGAATAGTTTGCACATTTGAAAAGAAGCCCAAATAAATCACATTATCATGGCTTAGCATGACATTCAATGCTAGTCATTATGACTATATAGATGTGCTGACTGAAGATAATAGCTCTTATAGTTTTGACCTCTGGAGATGACCAGAATGGGGGAAAATCAACATAGGAAATTAAGAACTTGAATTTGGAAATTATTGCCAATAATATCAACCCTGGGAGAACTGGGCAAAACTCTGTATTCTCAAATACATACTTTATATAATCATTAAATTAATCTCTAAGTAAGCATATTAATGAAACAGGATAACAGATAATACATAAAACCATTTAAATAAAGCACTTATTGATAGAACACATCTACAATGTAAGAACATTGTTTTGACCTCTGAGATGACCAGAATGGGGAAAATCAACATAGGAAATTAAGAACTTGAATTTGGAAATTATTGCCAATAATATCAACCCTGGGAGAACTGGGCAAAACTCTGTATTCTCAAATACATACTTTATATAATCATTAAATTAATCTCTAAGTAAGCATATTAATGAAACAGGATAACAGATAATACATAAAACCATTTAAATAAAGCACTTATTGATAGAACACATCTACAATGTAAGAACATTGTTTTGACCTCTGGAGATGACCAGAATGGGGGAAAATCAACATAGGAAATTAAGAACTTGAATTTGGAAATTATTGCCAATAATATCAACCCTGGGAGAACTGGGCAAAACTCTGTATTCTCAAATACATACTTTATATAATCATTAAATTAATCTCTAAGTAAGCATATTAATGAAACAGGATAACAGATAATACATAAAACCATTTAAATAAAGCACTTATTGATAGAACACATCTACAATGTAAGAACACATCTTACATTGACAAAAACAATACAGATAGTTAACAGATAATCAGAGTTGGAAGGGACCTTGTAAGTCATCTAGTCCAACCCCCCGCCCAAGCGGGAGACCCTACACCATTTCTGACAAATGGCAGTCCAATCTCTTCTTGAAAGTCTCAACTTCTGGAGGCAAGCTGTTCCATCGGTTGATTGTTCTGTCAGAAAGTTTCTCCTTATTTCCAGGTTGAATCTCTCCTTGTTCAGTTTCCATCCATTATTCCTTGTCTGGCCTTCGGGCGCTTTAGAAAATAGCTTGACCCCTTCGTCTCTGTGGCAGCCCCTCAAATATTGGAAGACTGCTGTCCTGTCTCCCCTGGTCCTTCTTTTCACCAGACTAGCCGTGCCCAGTTCCTGTAACTGTTCTTCATATGTTTTAGTCTCTAGTCCCCTAATCATCCTGGTTGCTCTTCTTTGCACTCTTTCCAGAGTCTCAGCATCTTACAACCACAATGAAGCCCAAAAGTTATGTTGCTAAGCAAGTCAGTTAAAGTTTTGCCCCATTTTACGACCTTTCTTGCCACAGTTGTTGTGTGAATCATTGCAGTTGTTGAGTTAGGAACATGGCTGCTAAGTGAATCTGGCTTTCCCATTGACTTTTCTTGTCAAAAAGTCACAAAAGTGGATCGTACAACCCCAGGACACTGCAACTGTCATAAATATGAATCAGTTGCCCAGCATCTAAATTTTGATCATGTCACCATGGGGATGCTACAAACGGTTCTAAGTATGAAAAATTCACGTCACTTTTTTCAGTTTTGTTGTAGTTTTGACCGGTCACTAAATGAACGGTTATAAGTCAAGGACTACCTGTAGGGATTATCAACCTTTCTAAGCCATTTTTTAATGTGACAGTCCTACCAGCCTTCCATGCAGATTGTTATCCTAAGGAATTCTTGAGATAAAGTAGGTGAAAGGCTTTTAATATTACTAGCTTCAAAATACAACAGCAGTAATTAAAGCAAAATATTTTTGTCCGTGTCTTACGATCATGAAGCAGAAGTAAAAATGGAAATGCCAAAAGAATAATAAAACAGTGGGAAGGTTTATTCAATTCTACTGGTTAGCAGATGGATACATAAAGGAGATCCTGACCCCAATTTAATTCATTTTCCCTGTGCCTTACCTGCAAGAGGAAATCAAGCCTGTTATATAAGTCTCTAATGCCCTCCAGTGGTTGGCTGAAGTATTTGAATTAGGGTTGCATCACTAAGAGGAAGAGCATTGTTTCAAAAGACAAATAGAATAGAATAGAATAGAATAGAATAGAATAGAATAGGAATTCTTTATTGGCCAAGTGTGATTGGACACACAAGGAATTTGTCTTGGTGCAAATGCTCTCAGTGCACATAAAAGAAAAGATACATTCATCAAGAGTCAAGAATCATCAGGTACAACATTTAATGATAGTCATAGGGTACAATAAGCAATCAAATCATACTAGGAAACAGTCAATATAAATCATAAGCATGCAAGCGACAAAGTTACAGTCATACAGTCACAAGTGGGAGGGGATGGCGATAAGGAGTGATGAGAAGATTAATAATTTGATTCTTGTAGTAAAAAAATTGAAAAAAATGAGAAGATCAAAAAATGTGATTCTTGTAGTCCATAGGCTTGCACAAACCATGCAGAATCTGATTTCAGTCATCAACTCCAAAATGAATCCAACTCAACTATTTCCAATTGAATAGAAAAAAATCATTTGGAGAGATTGTTCAAATTAGTTGCCCAAACCCACTTATTGGATCTGGATTCCTGAATCAGTTGGAAAAAAAGAACATTAGCGTGCATATACAAAAACAACTGAAATGGTCTGTATCAATGCAGAGCTAATTCAATTGCCTGAATCAACTTTCCAGTTTCATTCAAAAGCAATGCAGAGATTTAATCAAATGTTTTTCAAATCAGGGGCCCAAACTGAATATTCACACAAGCATAGTAACTGGCTTACTCATTGCTGTGAGAAGCCATACTGTGATGTGTTAACAGCTGTCATTTCAGTTTTCCAAGTGATATTAGAGCAGTGAGACAGGATGTGAAGCCATCCAACCTCCATTATGCTGAGCTAATAATTATGAGGACAGCTTTATATTTTGCCAACAGTGGTTGGGTGATAATGAATTCCCCCTAGCGGTTACAGCATCTTCATAGCTTCACTCATCTGTGGTTGAAATGATAAAAACTTGCTCTTGTTACTGCTATTTTAGCAAAATGGTAGTTGGATAATCTAAGAAGCATGTACAATTTGGGGAAAGATCAGTGTGGAGTGCTATGAAGAGCCCTGGGATCAAAGTCTACCTACAAAAGCCATTTTCTTACTGTAATCCTATTGAGAAGGATGCACAAGATGCACAAAGTTTAGGAAGCAGGTCGTAAAATGGGGCAAAACTCAATATCTCACTTAGCAACAGAACTTTTTGGCTGAATTATGATCGTACGTTGAGGCCTACCTACAATCCAAACATTACCCCTTTTTCAGAGTGATATTTAACTGCAATAGCTCCTTTCTGTTTTATCCACTAGTAATAAAAGAAGAACTTCTGGCTTCAATTAAATTTTAATGTTTAAAATTTAAAATCCTCTGTATCAAAGAATGTGTCTGAGACCAAACTTTTTTTTAGCTTTTTCATATGTCTACCAAGCATGACAAAATGTCCCTTCAAATTTCCAACATACATTTGAAGTGCCTTCTAGATAATTTATTTGAAGTGCCTTCTAGATAATTTATTCGGCATCGTACACCAAGGTATATCATTTTATAAAAATTCTCTTTAAGATCATAACACAATGTAAATTTCAACCTTTCTTTTTTTTTCCCAAAAAGTTTTTATTTTTTAATTTTACACATCTCTTTACGTGGGCAATGTGGTTCCAGATTATAACACTTGTACATAATCGTACTTTCATTTCCACCAATCTTATATAATATCATCTCATATCATTGTCCATTTCACTCATCTTTAAATAAGTTTCCATTTCATATTTCAATTCATTAATTCAATATCAATATCATTTCATCCACATATAGATTCCCAGTTCTTTATCCCCTATTATTTCCATTTTCAGCTTACCACCTATTTTATTCATTACACATCAAGTTTTCCTAGGCCAATTATATAATCAACAATCTAGAAAGAATAAAAATCTTTCTAATTTAATAATTCATTCCCCAACTTTAAATATATTAACATTAAATAATCAACTGTATATTTTAAAACATATATATTTTAAGGTATCCCCCCTGAAGTTGCTAAAATCTTAATATATCTCATTTTTAATCCTCCAATATAAGGGTTTATAACAGCATAATTCACATACAATTATATATATATATAGTTATATAATCCTAAAATAATTTCCAGCAATTTTAAACTAAGTGCCAGTATACATTCCCATGTGAAATCCCCCTTATACATCTCTAAATCTTGTAACTTTATCATTCCTTTTAATTTTGGCTAAGTTTCCTTTTCTAAGTTTCCCCAATCTTCCTTCTTTTTCCATTCTAATTTTGTTTTTGTTTCCCTCTGCCTGTCAGCCATGTTTCCCCCCCTCTTTCAGTTCTCTTTTTGGGGTTTCTTCTTACATATTTCCTTCTTCTTCTTAATCTTGTGTTTTATCTCTTTTGTTTATTGTCTCTAATGCTGATGCCTCTGTTTTAAGTCCTTTTATATCCTTTGACAATGGTCCTTGTTCTTCATGCTCATCAAGGCTGTTATTTTCAATGTCTCTGAGCTTCCTTTGTTCTTCCGCGAGCTGTGACGCCATTACTTTACTCAGCATTAACTCCACCAGTTTCATTCTTTCTTTAAACATCTCTCTCACATTTTGGAGCTCCAACTAAATTCTTTACTTATTTCTTCCATTTCTTTGGTCTATTAAGTTATTCTTTATTTTGTTAAAAGTCAAGTTTTTCTGCTACAGTCCTTGTCAAAAGTCTCCTTTTATCTCACTTTCTCTTTCTTCTGTTTTCTTGTCACAATCAACCTCTAACAGTCCCAAAGTATCGCATTCTTTTATGTTTAACTGTAATCCCATCTTCTTCTTTTTTTTATAAAGCTTCCGGGGATCTTGTTATATTAATAATCCTTTATTCCATTTCTTCTTTATACGACCAGTAATTTTCCATAGAAACATAAAAGAAGGAAGTCTTTAACCCTTAGGTGGTGCTCTGTATCGCTTTCTTCTTAAAATTGTTTTATTTTTAATTCACTTTTCCGTAGTATTAATATTAAATTTTATCAGTTCCAAATAAGTCCAGCATTTTATCCAATGCCTGATTAATGTCCAGTTCTAGATGTTATTTGAAATTTAGTCTCTAATCACATATAATTCTTTTATTTCTGGTTTTTTCTTTACCTTATATTTTCCTCTTATTTCTTGTTCACTGCTACCACTCTTCCAAATGAGGACTCTTTCTTTCTGCTTTTTGGGGTTATCAAAAAAAATGTTCAAAGTCTTTTATCTGGTTACATGCTGCTCACCACTTTCACTCTCCAGCACAAACTTGTGTCCTGGCACCTTCCCATCTTCAGGGCAGCCATTAAAGACTGCCGCTTCTCCCTGTCTTCTAGGGAGTTTGAAAAGCCAGGGAGGGGAGATGCAGCTCCCCTCAACCCAGCTGGCAGTCTTCCCCTCTTCCCCCCACCCCTATGAGGTGGGTCAGATGGATCTGGTTCTTTAAGGACCCCTCCAACAGGGTAAGCACGGATCAAAGCCGTGCACAATAGTGGTCTCTGATCCATCATCAACAAGAATGCCACCGGAAGTCCATAAATTTCCACCTTTCAACCACATTTTCCCATCTGTATATTATAACCAAAATTCTCAGTCCACCTTATCATACATTTTTAACTTTCCTCTGTTTCAAATTTTAGTAAGTTTATACAAGGTTTTAGCAATGATATGTTCATCATTAGTGCACAATTGTATTTGAAATTCTATCTTACTTTGCTCCATACCATAAATTGTTTTATCCATTCTGAATCTTTCTGATAACTGTAAATGAGTAAACTGTCAGGTGTGGACAACCAAGACCCACAGATGTAAAGTCCAAACTAGCTACTTTATTGTTCTCTGCCCATTATATACAACAATAAAGTAGCTAGTTTGAATTCTACAAGTGTAAATATAGGTCTGCCTAACAAAACCCACTGAATACTATATCCTTCTGCTATTATTTTGCTTTTATGATATGCTTCTTGAGCTGAGATCTTTAAGACACAACCTCACTTTATACCATATTCTCAGTATGACAAATCTAATACAATGGTTTTTGACATCCACATTAACTTTTAACTTTATCATACCATCCATATCTATGGCATCCAAATCTTAAGACATGACCTTCTAACTCTAAAAGTCTCTTATTTTTTGGGCACATTCATTCTTTCATCCAGACCAAACAACAAGCAGCAAAATACAATTTCAAATCTGGTAAACCCAACCACCTACTTTCATTTGCATTTTGTAACAGTTTAACTCATTTTTTTCCCTTGCCATATAAATTTAGATATATCTTTTTGTCATTGTTTAAATGGAACATCAGTTGTCAAAACAGATATTGTCTGAAACAAAAGAATCATTCATGGCAAATCATTCATTTTTAACAGGAGATTTGCCCCAACGGTGTAAAATTTATTTTTCCCATCTTTATTTATTTGCATTGTGTGTCCTAGTTATTTTGAAATAACACACAATTCATATTTGTCATAGTAATACCCAAGTATTTTATTTTTTTCTCAATCTTGAACCAGTTATCTCCATCAGTTCTATTTGATT
Organism: Naja naja; assembly: GCA_009733165.1. Classification (NCBI taxonomy): domain Eukaryota; kingdom Metazoa; phylum Chordata; class Lepidosauria; order Squamata; family Elapidae; genus Naja; species Naja naja. The sequence continues at coordinate 10,426,596 of CM019160.1, forward strand.
TCCTAATTTAAATATTTTTGTTCACATCTTTGTCTTCTGAATATTCATCTTAAAACCTGCTAAAAACGTTCCAATCCTTTATTTTTCCCATTGCTTCTACTCTCTCTAGTGTCCAGAACTTTTATGTTTCTTTTTAATCTTAACTCCCATAATTCTCTTGGCCTGTTCAGTACTTCCAAGAGCTGAATTATTTCAATATATGATTATTGAGATGAGACTCTAATATGCACAAAAATAGAAGTATTCAACACTCTTGACCATGGAGGCATATTTGGTGAAATTTGACAGAACTGCTAAGATTGATAAATTAACTTGTTTTATTAGACAACAGAGACTAATTACTAATTAACTAATTACATTTACTGGTGATTGGAAATCTCTTATGGATTTTTTTGCATAAAAATAAAAGAACTGAATGTATGACTTATGGCTTTGGCAATTAGACAGGAGAGATTATAGAAAGAAGAGCATTTACAAAGTATCTTGAGAGAGAGAGATTGAAATAAAATTATAGTAACTGCTATAAAGAGAATTGGAAAATACTTTTTATATCTTTTTCTTTCTTTTTTTTATTTTTCTTAACTTTGTTTTCTTGCACATTTTGCTTTCTCTTTGCTTTCTTTTCTTTTCTTTTTTCTTCTTTCCTTTACATTAGTTTGTATTAGGTTTTTTTTCTTTTTCAAAAGTTTCAATAAAAATCATATAAAAAATTAACTGCAATAGTTCCTGTGTGATCGTCAAATAGGCTTGTGAGGAACTTTTAGTTGGAGGCGAAAAGAAGCATTCAGATGAGGCATTCACCCTTCATCTGCAACTCCTTCAACCAAACTCATTTATCCTAGGATCACAAAGAGATGGCTAAGGTATTATAGACAGTGCTATATTTGTTTTAAAAAGGTCCTAGCCTGGCATGTTTTAGTTCTAGAACGGCAATGAGACCTCTAAAACTTGTGAATATAAGGTTGTGCTTATTGACCGAAATTAAAACTTGAAAGGTGCTTGTCTAGTAAGCAGATATGGAATGATGCATAAAGCAGATACCATAACAACATAAATAGAAAGACAGGAAATTCCTCCCATACTGTTATAAAACAGGGAGGGAGGAAGGTTGGAAAAGAAAGTTTTTGGCTTCATTTCAAACAAGTTAAGAATTGCACTTTCAATTGGATGATTCCAGAAGAAGGATTTAGCCACAGAGTCAGTAAGTGGGGTTAGGATACTTTGAGGTAGCAGCTTTAACATGACTGAACATCCATCTCCAGATTACTTGGTGACAGTGGATCAGTCTGTGGGGCTCTGGCATTTTTGGCAATCCTTCATGTCCTCCGAATAGTTCTCTATCTGGATTGTTGTCGTGTGGAAATCAAAAGCTTTTTGCAGTCGGCAGCTGGCTTCCTTCAAGACAGTCTGGGCATCAGCATCTTTATCTGGGACAAAAATGACAAAGCTAAAGGACAGGTATTGGAGATGGTGGGAAAATTGAAGCCTCCTCCCCTTTTAAAAGCCAGCACTCAAGAATGGATAAGGATGGTCCTAATTTAGTCTGGGAATGCTTCACCTTCCATCTTTCCCAGGTGGGTAAAATGAGGACCCAGATTGTTGGGGCCAATAGGCTGACTCTGTAAACTGCTTAGGGAGGGATGCAAGGCACTGTGAAATGCCTTACTAAGTGCTATTGCTATTCTTAACAGCCACACAACTTTATTCAGTCATAATCCGACACACCTCATAAGAATTGCCTTTCCAGCCTTGGGCAGAAGCTTAAAAAGTGGCACTACTTTAATAAGTCTTAGGTGAGGTTCAAAACAATTCTGAATAATGTCCACAGAATGCACAGCCTTAACCAATTCAGGCTGGAGGAACTTCCAATAGTCCATCAAGACAGTTTTCTTTAAGTAAAGCTTAATTTTGCTAACTTTAGAGAAACATTTATAGAATACTCTTGGCAAACTCTCACCATCATAAACTTACAACCATTCACTTAGCATCTGTTCAAAGTTATAACAGCACTGAAAAAGTGACTTACAGACAGGTCTAATGTTTACAACCATTATGGCATCCCCATGGTAACATGATCAAAAATTGGAAACTTGTATTTATGACAGTTGCAGCATCCTGGGGTCATATGACTGCCATTTGAAATCTTTCCAGGAGGCTTCCAAAAGCAAAGTCAACAGGGGAAGCTGAATTTGCTTAATGACCATGTGATTCACTTAACAACTGCAGTAAAAGTAAAGGTTCCCTTCACATATATGTGCTAGTCATTTCCAGCTCTAGGGGGCAGTGCTCATCTCCATTACAAAGCCGAAGAGCCAGCACTGTCTGAAGACGTCTCTGTGGTCATGTGGCCAGCATGACTAAATGCCGAAGGGACACAGAACGCTGTTACCTTCCCACCAAGTGGTCCCTATTTTTCTACTTGCATTTTTACATGCTTTCGAACTACTAGGTTGGCAGAAGCTGGGACAAGTAATGGGAGATCACTCCATTACGCGGTGCTAGGGATTCAAACCACCAAACTGCCAACCCTTCTGATCGACAAGCTCAGCGTCTTAGCCACTGAGCCACCTAACAACTACAATAATTTGCTTTAAAAACCGTGGCAAGACAGATCATTAAAGTGGGCATGACTCAATAATTCAACAACTTGAAGAGATGTGGATTTGCATGCTGCCTGGGGGAATTTTGGGCGTTGAAGTCCACACATTTTCAAGTTCCTACAGTTGAGAAACACTGAACTATAGTTATTCGGGTGTCTTGGTATATTATCCTTGTTCCAGAATGGTGCAAATTCTAAACTTGCCTCACAATCGTGTGACTTACTGATTGCGATATGGACTGACAACACCGGCTGCGACACTGTTAGAGCCCAGATGTGGAGGCTATGGATTGCTTTCACGCCACTTATGGAGAGCAGGATGGTCTTCACATCATTGAAATCTATGCTTTTTGGAGTACCTATAAGACAATAAGAAGGAAATGGAAGAAATGAGTCAAAACAATAGGATGTGAAGGATCTTGCAGTTCTACATCTTTCACACACCTTGGGCTTCCTATCATGGATGACTGAGTGGCTTAAATGATGGAAGCTTTCAGTATCTTTGTCACTTGTATCCTTACAATCTATATTGACTGTTTCTTAGTATGATTTGATTGCTTATTGTACCCTATGACTATTATTAAGTGTTGTACCTGATGATTCTTGACTCTTGACAAATGTATCTTTTCTTTTATGTACACTGAGAGCATTTGCACCAAGACAAATTCCTTGTGTGTCCAATCACACTTGGCCAACAAAGAATTCTATCTATCTATCTATTCTATCTGTTTCAGCTGTAAATTTATCTTATCTTCTTTTTTTGGAGACTCCCAAAGTTGCATCTTGCCATCTGAGCAGAAGCTGGGCAAGACCATCTTCAGCTGAGTTTGTAATTTATATAAGGTATTCTTTTTCTTCAAACTGACTTTTCAGTACCCAGCAATGGAGAGGCTAAGGTAAAGTATAACTTTGTGTGCCGTTTCATATGTTGATTATAACAGGTAATCCTCCACTAACAACAGTTCATTTAGTTCAAAGTTACCATGGCACTGAAAACAGTGACTTGTGACTGTTTTTTACACTTCCGACCATTGCAGCATCCCCAAGGTCATGTGATCAAAATTCAGGCGCTTGGCAACCGATTCATATTTGTTATGTATGTAGGTTTGAATGTTATTGGTTTATTTGAACTGTTCTTGTAAAATGTCATGGTATTAAATAGTGCAACCCTGCACTCCCATTTGGCAGCCTGCAGGCTATAGCATAGCCAAGCCTGACAGGTCTATTCGAGCTGTAGTCACTTAATAAACTCTTTGCTGGAACTGCATCTGACTCTTCATGCAACAATATACGGTTGCAGCATCCTGGGGTCATGTGCTGCCTTTTGGTCATTTAACAACTGTGTTCCTAACTTAACGACTGCACCGATTCACTTAACTGGGGCAAGAAAAGTCTTAAAATGGGGCAAAATTCATGTAACAAATGGGTCACTCAGCAACAAAAACTTTAGGCTCAATTGCAGTTATGAGTTGAGGACTACCTGTACTATAAACTGCCAAGAGCCCATACACACACACACAAATGAGGTGTGCTAAAGTCTTATCACATTAAATTAACATCACTGCAATTTACATGGATGGTATGGCTTTTCAAGTTAAAATAGTTTCCCTTTCTAGGACTCAACTCTTCTGATTAGCAAGCCATTCCAAATGGGTGGAGGGGAGAAGATCCAGTCTGGAAGGTCCTTGATGCTCTCTGAGCTTGGTGTTTTTCTTCAGATGTTTCATTACCCAGACTAGATAACATCATCAGTGCTGATGCTGTAACCTAGTTTGGATAATGAAATGTCTGCAAGAAAACCACCAAGCTCAGAGAGCACCAAGGACCCCTTATGTCAACCCTGAACTACAAATATTCTCCCTTAAGATCCAGTCTGATTTCCTCCTGGAACGATCTTTCTAAGAGTGGTTTCTAAATGGCTTTCTGGAGCTCAGTGGGGGATGGTAGGAGGCGCTGAGAAGGCTTCTACCCCTCCAGTTGGAAGACAAAAATTGGGAGCAATGCACAATGCAGGTGTGTGTGGCTCATGACAATCTTTGATTATGCATTCTTGACACTTGGCAACTAGTGTTGTGAAAGCACTAAAGGAGCTTGTAATAGCAAACCCAGGGTTTCTCCTATGGGTGTCCCAAAGGTGCTTTTCCAAAAGGCAACTGTTTTTTTCCCTTGAAAATGTTTTGCTTCTCCTTCCAAGAAGCTTCTTCAGTTCCAGCTGAATGCTGGGGAACGGAAGGATCTCTATTCTTTGCAGTTAGAACTGAAGAAACGTCTTGCATGAGAAGCAAAATGTTTCCAAGGAAATAAAACAAGAAAAGTCCAATTGGCTTTTGGAGAAGCACTCTGGGGATCACCATGATCCAGGATGGTGGGGATTCTCCATAGACATTTCTCCTCTAGGTGGTGTTTATGTCATACTTTTATTATACCATTTTATTATTACTCTATCATATGAAGGTCAACATGGGCCTGCTGTCTTCAAAAGCCAACTTAAAGCTCTCAATCCCATCTCCCAGCCCTAGGAAATGACCTTCCATCAGCACACGGATAACATCTCGGAGAATGGTCAATGTTGTTCCAAGGACCAGGATGGAAAACACAAAGGTACAGATAGGATCCACGTATTTATATTCTGGCTAGAAAAAAGAAGAAAATAACCCATGAGTCTTCTCTTTGTTCAAGAGCTGAGTCCTTTTCTAGGATCTGGCTTGGCACTTATTTCATCAGTGAGTCACAGCTGAGGTCTACTGGCAGCATTCTTTCTTACCCTAGGGTAGAAGCACCCATGGCCTTCCTAAAGTTGGGCTTGCCCTCCAGTCAGCATGGCTGTAAAGAGTAGAAATCATAACCTCCTTAACTTCCTCTGGACAGCCAGCGGCTTCTGGTTCTGCTTTAGAATTAAATAATTCAACTCTAGCACAGAGGAGATGTCTGCAGAGTCCAGAGGTGGTATTCAGCAGGTTCTGACCAGTTCTGGAGAACCAGTAGCGGAAATTTTGAGTAGTTTGGAGAACTGGTAAATACCATCTCTGACTGTTCCCGCCCACATCTATTCTCTGCCTCCTGAGTCCCAGCTGATTGGCTGGGTCTTCTTTCAAACGGAGCTGGAAAGCAGGTTAGTGGGGTGGGGAGGGAATAGGGATTTTGCAGTAACCTTCCCCCTGGAGCGGGGAAGGAATGGAGATTTTACATATCCTTCCCCTGCCACGCCCACCAAGCCACCCCACCAAATCACACCATGCCCACCAAGCCACACTCATAGAACCGGTAGTAAAAAAATTTGAATCCCAGCACTGGGAGGGTCAATGTCAGGTTTGCCACAGCTAGATTCCTAAGTAAGAATGACTCTCAACTCCCTTTGGTTGAAATGAAACAGTTCTTTGACTGAGAATTAGTGGTTGCAAACAAAGCAGGCTGGAACTGAAGTTCCCGCATAAAAGATTACAAACTTTTCCCTTTTGTCCAGGCCCTCCTCCACCCTTGGCTCCTCCTTGACCAATAGCATGCCGCATAGGTGTTTTGGGAATGGCATGTATGTTTGGTGCAATTTGCATTCCTTTCTCAGGCTCCACCTCCTTGAGGACTGGAATAAGCTGGTTCTCAACCTCTGGTTTCTGTCAAGTCCAGAGGTCTCCAAACTTAGCAACTTTAAGACTTGTAGACTTCAACTCCCAGAATTCCTCAGCCAGCTATGGGGAGAAAAGTCACGATACGTCACGTGACGATGCAAGTTTGACACCCCTGGCCTGCTTCCTCTCCTCTCCCTGCCCCCTGCTTCCCAAGAGTGGTGGCAGAATGCCAGTGAGGCGCCAAGCTGAAGATCTGACAGTCATTGCCTTCTTCTAAATCAGGGAGTAGGCAACGTGCAGCCTCCTACTTGTGACATTTCAGCAGTCATATCCACACTGCCCAAATATGGTAACAAAATAGCTACATGTAGTCCTTGACTTAGCTATACTGGCTGGAGAATTTTGGGAGTTGAAGTCCACAAGTCTTAAAGTTGCCAAGTTTGGAGACCTCTGTCCTGCTTCCTCAAATTAAGGTGTGGGAATGAAGTCCCTGGCAGCCTCAAAGCTCTTCAATAATCCAACAGGATAATATTAAATTTGACTTAACTAGTTTTATACGTGCACTTCTTGCTTTAAATGTGTGATCCACTAATCAAGGTCACAACGAACAATCAAACCTGGTAGTCCCATAAAATTGTTGGGGCACGATTCTATGATTGAGAGGAAAGAATAATAATCTCTCTGTTGGAACTCTTACCTTGAAGTAGATTATGATGGCAGCCACCAAAACTCCAAAGCTTTGCACAAGATCTCCAATCACGTGGACAAATGCAGCTCGCACACTAGTATTTTGTGTCCCCTCCTTGTGACTGTGATGGCTATGACCGTGTCCTGATTGGTGTAAGATAATGCCCATTCTATAGAAAGATATTAATAAAGAGCTAGCTGTAAACAGAACATTAATTAAGAGGCTGGAACTGAACCAAGAAAATGTCATTTGTTAAAGATTGACCAGACTAGGAGATTTGGTCAGTGCTACTTTTACTACAGGTAGTCCTCGAGTTACGACCACAATTGAGCCCAACGTTTCTCTTGCTAAGCAAGACATTTGTTAGATGGATTTGGCTCCATTTTATGACCTTTCTTGCCATAGTTGTTAAGTGAATAACACGATTATTTACTCCATGACAATCCTGTTCTTCAGACAGTTAGATGCTCTGCATACTTCTTCAAGAGGACTACGAAGAAACACACCCAACTTTCTGAGTTTAATTGCATCCTTTGAAAAAACAGCAAGGGCTGTTTTGACTCTGAGGGTACATCCCCAATTTACTCCAGGCATAGCCTGCCTTGACATAATCTAGGAATTAGCTGGGTAAAAATGCTGAGAATTTCCAATTAAAGATCCTTGATGCTGCTTTTTTAAAAAAATTATTCATTCTTTATTATTTTTTACAAATAACTCAAGACCACAAACATACCCAACACACCTTCCTCCTCCTCCTCCTCCTATCCCCACAACAACAACCCTGTGAGGTGGGTTGAGCTGAGAGAGAAAGAGAGAGTGACTGGCACAATGTCACCCAGCTGGCTTTCATGGCTAAGGCGGGACTTGAACTCATGATCTCATGCTTTCTAGCCTGGTGCCTTAACCATTAGATCAGTCTGGCTCTTTGTACATGTGATGGATAGTTAAACTGATTGTAACCCCTACAATATGTAATCTGTTCTTCTCCTTCCTCTAACCAGATGCCACCAGATATGATGTCCTCGCAATCTTATCATACTCAGGCCTGACAGGTGAGAATTATAGGGACTGTCATCCCAAAGTGAATCCTAATACAGGTAGTCCTCGACTTACGACCATAATTGAGCCTAAAACTTTTGTTGCTAAGCGAGATATTTGTTAAGTGAGTTTTGCCCCATTTTATGATCTTTCTAGCCACAGTTGTTAAGTGAGTAACACAGTTGTTAAGTGAATCTGGCTTCCCCATTGACTCTGCTTTTCAAAGGTCGCAAAAGGGGATTGATCACATGATCCTGGCATACTGCAACCGTCATAAATATGAGTCAATTGCCAAGCAGCTGAATTTTGATCACATGACCATGGGGATGTTGCAACGGTTATAAGTGTGAAAAAGGTCACAAGTCACTTTTTCAGTGCTATTGTAGCTTCAGTCACTAAACAAACAGTTGTAAGTCGAGGAGTACCTTCATAAAGTTACAACTGCAGAATTTTTCAAGTCTGCTTGCAGTTTCCCCCTCCTTCCCTTTATCTTCAAGTATTAGGCATGTCTGAGATGTTTACTCACATTACATTCTCAGGGCCCTTTGATCTGACTGTTGCCTTGGTAGCAGCTCTTCCTCCTATCTCCAAAGCCATTCCCTCTGCCCAAAGTCAATCTCAGAACATACTGTACCTCCCTCTCTCTGTCCAACATACCTCACTGAGATAAAATGAAGGAGCATTCCACAGATATTTTATCTTGACCTTTCAAAGCAAGCAATGCCAACGAACAAATGGATATTTTTTAAATAAGACAAGAGAAAGGTTACACATTCCTAATTCCTCTTGCCAGTAAGGCATTCCTCATTGCTTACTATCCAAGACTTAAGAAGGACATTTCACCCTGGCACCCTGAACCTGTTTCTGCCCACACTACATCCACTCTCCACAGAAGCAGCCATTATAGTAAGAACAAAACATTATTGTAAGATAAAAAAGCTCCATGGAGAATCATTAAAACTGCCCAAAATATCATTGGGCTCCAGCTACCAGCCCTGGACGAAATCTTTGCATCTCACCGTTTGAGGAAGTCGCACAACATTCTCAGAGACTCTTCCCATCCTGCTTACAATCTTTGTGAACTATTGCCTTCTGGCAGAAGATACAGAACAATTTTTATCCCAGAGCTATAATTGCACTTAACAATGAACTTAAGGACCACCATCAGTGAGCTGTTGGACAGTATTACTTGGTCTGTTGTGTGGATGCTTGTGTGTTTTAGGGGGCAGGGAATTTTGGTGGGTGGGGTGTGTGTTTGAGGATTGTCGTGTGTGTGTGTGTTGGGTCTGGTCTCTGAGTGTTATGTAAATTTTGTTGTACGTATATAATAATACTTTATTGTCATTGTACGTATATACACAGTATATACGTACAATGACAATAAAGTATTATTATCATTATCGTTATTATCATTATTATCATTATTAATCGCACAGTCAGCCAGATGTTACGACTGGGTTTGGCATTTTTGTCTACCTATCGAGTCCTTACCAAGGACCTGGGATAGGCAAATCTGGATGTTTGATGGTGTTACAGATATCGCTGCAGGATGGAAGCTGTTCCAAGTAAAGCTGCCTTCTGCAATTGACTGATGGCAAATTTGTCAATTCCTATGGTGTTCAAGTGGTGCTCCAGTTGTTTTGGGACTGCACTCAAGATGCCTATTACTATTGGTACTACCCTTGCTTGCCTTTGCCATAGTCGTTTTATTTCTATTTGTAGGTCTTTGTGTATTTTGTGATCTTCTCCAGTTCTTTCTCTTCTCTTCTGCTGTCTCCAGGCATTGACACATCCTATTTTTTATTATTATCATTATTAACATCATCATTATTATTATCATTATTATTATCATCATCATCATCAGTCTGGAGAAGATGACACTGGCTGCTCACACATATCCCATTTTGCAACAAAGGCACAGGACAAATGAAAGGCAGAGAAAACCCCCTGAGGATAAATTGCTCCAGATCAGGGCTTATCAACCTCAGCAACTTAAGATGTCTGGACTTCAACTGTCAACTTTGGAATCGTTATTAAAAGCTGCCACATAGCGGCGGAGGAATGGAGGGGGCTGATATTATTTGAGTAGCTCTCAGTAGACAAAATAAATTCTTTAGTAATTCAAGGTCATTGTGAATGGCGCACGAAGAATGGGGACTGAAGGGTGATTGGTTCACGTGATGTATGATGTGGGAAAAAGGGGATAGTTTGTAGGTTGGGTCCTTGTGGGAAGTCCGGGGGGAAACTTTAGTTTCAGAATGCCTCAGAGGTGCCAAGTTTCTATTCTAATAAAAGTACTTTGAGATTATGGTTGTCTTGGAGTTACTGGCTGGAATGGATAATCTTTGGAATGCTGACATCAACTGGGGAATTCTGGGAGTTGAAGTCCACACATCCTAAAAGTGCCAAAGTGACCCCATGAGTTTGAAAGCTATCCATGATTGGGTTGGGATACAAGTAGTCCTAGACTTACGACCACAACTGACCCCAAAATGTCTGCTGTTAAGTGAGACAGGTGTTGAGTTTTGTCCCATTTTACAGCCTTTCATGCCACAGCTCTTCAGGGAATTGCTGCAGTGAACTTTGTGACATGGTTGTTAAGTGAATCTGACTTCCCCATTCGCCAAAGCTGATCAAATGACCCCGAGACACCCCCCCCAACCGTCATTTTTTTAAAATTACATTTATATGCCGCCCTTCTCTGAAGACTCAGGGCGGCTTACAATTTTTTGGGATACAACCCAGTGTGCTCAGCAATAGCCTTCATTCCATTGTATATGCCTCCTTATTACTAAGCGGCATTTTTACAAGGTCAGCTAATTGCCCCCAACAATCTTGGGTCCTCAATTTACCTACCCCGAGAGGATGGAAGGCTGAGTCAACCTTGAGCCTGGTGGGATTCGAGCCTACAGTAATTGTAGACAGCTGGATCTTAAGTGCAGGCATTTAACAGCCTGAGCCACCAAGGCCATTAACATGAACCACTTGCCAAGCATCTGAATTTTGATCGCATGACCATGGGGATGCTGCAACGGTCATAAGGATGAAAAACGATCATAAGTCACTTTTCTCAGTGCCGTTGTAACTTTGAACGGTCATTAAACAAATGGTTTTAAGTCAAGGAGACTACCTCTATTTGTTATTCTTGACATAAACAGAAGGAAGTGCAATCTCACTAGGAATCAAAATAGACACCTACGCACCAGACAAAGTTCCTCTCCAGGATGCTAACTGAGGACTGTCTGAGATGAAGAAACGAAACCAGAAAGAGAAGATAAGAGTGTATGCTTTGATCAAACTTGTCAAAAACTTGAGGAACTGCCAGGTTGTTTGGCTTTTGGGCTTAAAAAGAGTGGGAGGATTTGCGCTTTTTATTGTTGGCATTCTTTTTCGTGCCAGGCAGCAAACAAGCAAGAAAAGACTGGACAACCATTTGTTTGAAATGGTATAGGGCAGGGGCGTCAAATTTGAGTTCATTGAGGGCCGCATCATTGGGGGCCTGGCCAGGTTGGCCGTGGCCAGCTCAATGTCATTTGTGTCGGGAGCGCCTGTGGTGGCCCCAGCGCTTTCCAAAGAAAATGGAGCTCGGGAGGGCTGCGTGCGGCTCTCCCGAGCTCCATTTTGGCTGGCAGAGGGTACCACGAGCCGGTCCTTCACTGTTTCCAGGATGGCCCCATGGGCCAGATCTAAGCACCCCACGGGCTCGCGGGTCTTGAATTTGACACTCCTGGTATAGGGTTTCCTGCTTGAGCAAGGGATTAGACTAGAACAGGGGTCCCCAACTCTCAGTCCCTGGACTGGCACAGGGCCGCGGCATGCCAGCAGCCGGTCCATGCAAACACACAAAGCCCCATCTGCAGTAATCAGGCAGCACACAAAACCACGTCCCCTCCAGTCCGCGGAAAAACCTTTCTCCACAGAACCATTCCCTGGTGCCCAAAAGGTTGTGGGCCGCTGGACTAGAAAACCTCCAGGGTCCCTTTCAACTCTAAGATTCTGTTCAATCAATCAATCAATCAATAACAAGGGTCCTTTGTGAAGGTTAGGGATAAATTACAGGTAGTCCTTACAGGTAGAACATTTGCTTAGCAAGTTGTGACAGTGATTTTAAAAAGTGACTTGCAACCAGTCCTCGCCCTTACAGCTGTCTCAGGGTTCCCACGGCCACACAATTGTGATCCAGGCAATTAGCAACTGGCTAGTAAGTGGGATTGTTGCAGCGTTCCAAGGGTCATTTAACTGCCATCTGTCACCTTCCCAGCCAGCAAATCATGGGGAAATCAGATTTGCTTCTTTACTGGGTGAGTCGCTTAAGGACAGCGACAATACTAAAAGTGGTCATGACTCACTTTAATGACTTGTTTTCACTCAGCAACAGACGTTATTGTTCCAATTGTGTCGTAAGACAAGAATGGTGATAATGTTATCCATTCGGTCACAATCAACTCTTGGCGATTCTATGGGTCACATCTTCCATCTTGCACTACTTCTTTTGAGTTTTTCTATGCTCTCTGGCTGGTGTCAGCTTTGATGGTGTCCAGCCACTGTGTTCTTTGGTGGCCTGGTTTCCTTTTACCATTAACTCCTCCAAACTCAATTGCTTTCTCTGGTGAACTCCCCACATCATCATCTTCATTTAACGACCTCATAATCCCTTGTGGGGTGGAGTTTGGGCAACTGAATGGAGCTAGCAGAGTGTCATGCCCTTGTTAGAGTCGGACTCTGAGGGAGAGGAGGAACAGCCAACAGGGAGTGGAGGTGTGGCTCTGGAGGTTGTGGAGGAGGCTGGGGAAGGGCAGAGGCCGGCTGGGCAGTCAGAGGAAGAACCAGGCCAACCCCCTCTCCATCCTAGGGCACGCAGGGAGGAACAGAGAAGGAAGCAACCTGGCTTACGAGAGAGGAAGCAGCCATGATCCCCCTCATTGGTTGCAGCTAGGGAGACTAGTATATAAGAGAGATAATTACAACACAGCGTTGCCAGAAGCAAAACGTGTTTTATTTTGGGCTGAAGTTATCTTGGTTGGTGTCCTTCCAACAGACTGTGCCTTGTTATCTCCTTGAAGTTGGTAATTACTTATCCTGGTCCATTGTGGAAATTCCTTCATTGTAGTTTATTTTAGTTTTTTTGTTTCACCTCTATCTGCTCATTAAGTTCAGACTGTATTGTTTTCTTTTGAAGACTATTTTTGAGTAAGTTTTATCTCCAGCTGAGAATTATTGAACAGTGGGGCCACGTTGGAGGCATTAAAGGACATTTATTTACATTTTGGATTTTGTTACATTTGTGTTACATTCCAGGTCATCACACAGAGTGTTTTAATGACCGGATGCCCTTCCTGTCATTTTGTTCAGTAGAGATACTCCCATTGCAGAGGGAGAAATATCTGCCTCTACCTAGGATCAAACTCACAGCCTCCTGATTGTGAGGCAAGAGATCCACCTCTAGGCCACCGCACCACTCTAAGTGAATTCTGCTGCATGGCATGGCCAAAATAAGTGAGACGCAGTCTTGTGATTTTGCCTTCTAATGACATGTCTGGCGTTATGTGCTTCAGTCCTTGCTTGTTAGTCACCTGTCCAAGGAAGTCAATTAATACCTATACAAATTATCTTGTGGGGAGGAACATGGGCCAGTCCTGGAGTGTGGGGAGGGTTTGGATGGGGGATCTGCATCCGACACAGAGATGGGACCAGGGTCAACTGAAAGTTATGTGCTGACTCTGGAGCCTCCAGACTCTGACATCAGCAAGGCAGAGGAACAGGGGAAGCCTGTTCCCAGTGCGCATTTGCACAGAGCTGCCAGAAGGCAAGAACAGTTAAGACAAAAGGGGTGACTTGGGAGTAAGGCTTGGAGGTGATTGGCCCCTCCCATAAGACATAAAGGAGGAGCAAAGGGACAAGAGCCTTTGCAGGAAGCAACTTTGTTCATTCTGGTTGGTTTAAAATCTGAAGCTCCATGTTGACTTTGTGCTCCGTTTGGCCTTGTACAGCTAATTGGCAATTTAGTCGTTGGCAGCATTTCAAAGGAGATATAGGTGGGTGCTTATCAGCCTTATCCCGAAAGACTGTGGCAGACTTCTGTTGGACTATTTACAAACCGGAACTCATTACAGGCTGTGAATGCATATAATTCACAGCCGTTGAAATAAAAAAAATTGGGAACAGCGAGTGATTTTGGGAAGAGCAAGTGATTGTTACTGTCTCAGGAAGCCTTGGTCAGAACATATCTCAGCTCTTCAGTTCTGTCCAGGCGCGGCTGCATGGGTTGTGCTGGGAGCATCCCGATACTCCCATATTACACCCCTCCTGCGCGAACTGCATTGGTTGCCAACTGCCCTCTGGGTGAGATTCAAAGTGCTGGTACTGACCTATAAAGCCCTACATGGCTTGGGGCCAGGGTACTTGCGGAAGCGTCTCTTGCCAGCATCAACTGCCCAGCGGCCTGTGCGCTCCCATAGACAGGGCCTCCTTGGGGTGCCGTCGGCCAGACAGTGTCCGCTGGTGACCCCCAGGGGTAGGACCTTCTCTGTGGGAGCGCCCACCCTGTGGAATCAGTTGCCCTTGGGACTCCAGTTGGCCCCTGACCTCCGTTCCTTCCGTTGCGACCTGAAGACGTGGTTGTTCCAGCAGGCTGCCCTGGACTGAGGTGGGGTGGGGTTTTTAAATGTTTTATATATTAATGTCTTTTATGGGTTTTTAGCTATTGTTTGGCTTGAATTTAATACCTTTTAACCAATTTTAAATTTTGTATTATGGGTTTTATGATGTGAGCTGTCCTGAGTCCTTCAGGAGATAGGGTGGCATACAAGTCCAAGCAATAAACTAAATAATAAATAAAGGGTTTCCTGTTTACAAATGTCCATCACCAGATTAGGACCCTACTGTAGAATGGTGGGGAGAGAGAACTTTAAATTCTTTGCCAGTTACTGTAATTCATATTCTGTACCACAAAATATATTATGGCTCACTTCAGTGGAGATTTTGGCTGGGGATGGGCACAACACAATGGCAGAAACTCAGATCCAGGTTGGCACCACAATGAGGTGAAACCGATCCAAGTTCCTTAATGTGCTTTTTTTCTTGCTTCCTGCTCCTTTGCGGGGGTGTGCACAGATAGGCAGTTTGTCTTTGGTTTGAGAAAATGCAGATTTCTAAACAAAACACTGAGCCATCTATTCTTTTATTTATTTATTTTTGCAGGCACCAAAAGCAGCTGATAGCAGTGTTAGGAAGTGAAGCTTTACTTTACAGGTCTAGTAACCTTCTGTCTTTTTTTTCCAAATAAAAGAGGTTTAAAACCATCAGGAGAAACAGGGAGTTTGGCAGACTCTAAGGTTGGTATCCGGAAATGCACTAAAGATGCCTGCGACAGAGTTTCTGGCAAATACTTTTACTCCCACTCAATTATTTTAGTGGCATGGAATCAAGAGCCTTTCAAATGCCAAGCAGATCAAAGACAACCCCCTATTTGGCCCATCCACAAAGAAGTTACCATGTACAGGTAGTCCTCAACTTACAACAATTCATTTATTGACCGTTCAACGTTACAACGGCACGGGTCATGTGATCAGCTTTGGCGACCTTCTGACAAGCCAAGTCAGTTGGGAAGCCAGGTTCACTTACAACTATGTTACTAACTTAACTGAATCTCTAGGGAGATTCTCAGTCATCCAGGTCCTAGTTGTCCCAAAGGTGCTTTTTTCAAGAGGCAACTGGACTTTCTTGTTTTTCTTTGAAGATGTTTTGCTTCTCATTCAAGAAGCTTCTTCAGCTCTGACTAGATCAGGGGTCGCCAACCTTTTGGACCTCAGGGACCACCAAACTCATCATTTTAAATCCCATGGACCAGAGACCCTGGGAAAATCCCAAAAAAAGTCTGCAGGAAAATTCCCCTCCCCATTTTCCTACTGATCGATCATTCTTTATTTGGGATTGCAGGATACTGTCTCCAGCTCCATTCTCAGGGGGGGGGAGAGGGAGAGAGAGAGACTTTTGGCTTCATGCAAGGAAAGCAGCAGAAGTCTTTCTTTCTCTCCCCCATACTGCGCCAGAAATGAGTCTTTGTGAAACTTGTCATGCCAGTGCAGCCTCTTGGAGCAGGAGGCCTTGCAGGGTCCCAAAGACTCATTTCTGGCAGAGTTTTCAGGAGAGAAAGAAAGACTTTGCTGCTTTCCTTGCGTGCAGCCAAAAGCAGAAGAAGAAAGAAGTGGAAAGCAGCAGTCCAGTGGCCAGGCCAGGCACGTGGGATGAGTGGGGCAAGTTCCCCCCCTCCACCCTTTCCCCTCTCCCCTCACTACCTTGTGTTGTTTGCAATGCAAGCGACGCAAGCCTTGTGTTCCCGCGGGCCCTGTGGGCGGCACAGCCTTGTTTTCCTGTGCAGCCTGGATTAATTGCTTTGGGGGTGCTTTGGGGGTGACATTTCTCTGCAGACCACCAAAATTTTCTCATGGACCACCAGTGATCCCCAGCCCACTGGTTGGCAACCACTGGACTAGATGACCCTGATGGCACAGATAAACCTCCAGGTGACCTTAAGGACTTGCTAACAGAATGCAAATGACCAGCTGTCTGCAAAGAGTATAAATCCTTCCATTCCCCACCATCCCAGTCAGAGCTGAAGAAGCTTCTTGGATGAGAAGTGAAACGTCTTCAAAGAAAAACCAGAAAGTCCAGTTGCCTCTCGAAAAAAGCACCTTTGGGATAACTTAATTGAAGTGATGCATTTAACAACTGTGTCAAGAAAGGTTGTAAATTAGGGCAAAACTCATTTAACGAATCTCTCGCTTAGCAACCAAAATGCTGAGCTCAATTGTAGTTCTAAGTCAAGGACTACCTGTATCTCCAGGATCAGGGTCCATCAGCTGGTAAACTCCAAGTTTTTCTTAAGGGTTTTAGGACATTGTTCAAAAATTATCCTGATGTAATCATACTTACATGATATTTACAGCCACAGCACAGCCAGAAGTGATAAGCATGGCAATTCCTTCTATCTCATAGTCACCAGAAATCAGTCTCTGCATGGCTAGATAAACTAGCACACCAGTTACCACCCAGATTGAGAGAACAGACAGCAGGGCTCCCAAAATCTCTGCAGCAAAAGTCAGAAAACTTTGGTTAGGCATTGAAGGTTGGAAAACTCCCAAGTCTGCACAAGCGGACTCACTTACCCAAGTCATAATTAATGAAGTGCACCTCTCATGAACTAAATGTTCTTTCAACAAATCGGCTCATTCTGTCATTGAATGAAAGAGCAATGGATTCATTTCAGCCCAGCTATATTGGAGCAGATGGTTTCCATTGTGATCTTGGTTGGGTTTAGCTTTTATGCAGTTAACTGTGGTATTATGCAGTTAACCACAATTGATTCAGTTTTCACATGAAACCAAAGCTTAACAAATGATACTAATAAAATTTATAGGATAGCTTTGAGTTTTCAGCTACTGTGTCTTTACCAAAGAAGGAAGGAAGGAAGGAAGGAAGGAAGGAAGGAAGGAAGGAAGGAAGGAAGGAAGGAAGGAAGGAGACAATATGTTTAAATTTTTCTAGTTTTTCCCCTAAGCTCTATAATAGGGAACTTAGGAGCCATGCTGGGTTTAACTGCACATCAACTGAGAGTTGTGTTAAAAGAGACAAATTAAAGTATTGGTTGACAAGTTTTGTACACATCCTTGCATACAAATTCTGAGATTTGAAGGCATCTTTATTTTAGCCAATAACTACAGTGTCAGCACTGGTCTCTTAGGAAGGTTAAGAGTCCAAGGAACAGGTGGTACTAAAGGACCAGTGACCGATTGTGCTGCCATTAAGTCATTAAAACACAGCTGACTGGGAAATTCTGGGAGTCGAAGTACACACGTCTTATAGTTGCCAAGGTTGGGAATTCCTGCCCTAAATTCCTGCATCGTATGTTTGTGTATTTGTGATTAAACTATACAGGAACAAATTCAGGGAGATGTCTGGATCCCCTGGGGACAGACCCGCTAAAGGAAGTTCCTGAGCAAGAGGGAGACAAGGAATTAAACTAAAATCATCACTACTGTCACTAAGGATCAATGGTCCATTTTTTGTTGCAGTTCAGGCACTAAGGTTCAGTTGATTATCCAACTTTGGTGCTGGGGAGAGAGAAATTGCTCCCCTCAGAACAAGTCCGCAACTTGGGAGTCCTTCTGGATCCACAGCTACAATTTGACCACCATCTTACGGCTGTGACCAGAGGAACATTTGCACAGGTTCGCCTGTTACGCCAGTTGCGACCCTTCCTGGACCAGGGGGGCTCTACACATGGTTGCTCATGCCCTTATCACCTCTCAATTGGACTACTGCAATGCGCTCTACATGGGGCTGCCCTTGAAGAGCACTCGGAGACTTCAGCTGGTGCAAAACGCAGCCGCGCGAGTGATCATGGGTGCACCTAGACGTGCTCATATAACATCTATCCTCCGCGAGCTGCACTGGTTGCCAGTGGTCTTCCAGGTGCAATTCAAGGTGCTAGTGACAACTTTTAAAGCCCTTCATGGCTTAGGAGCGGGATACCTATGAGACCGCCTACTGCGACCTTATGCCTCCCACCTCCCGGTTAGATCTCACAGGGAGGGCTTGCTCCGGATACCGTCGGCCAGGCAATGTTAGCTGGCGGGTCCACGGGCTAGGGCCTTCTCTGTAGCGGCACCGTCCCTTTGGAACATGCTCCCCGCGGAGATTAGAACCATCCCAAATCTACTTGCCTTCTGCAAAGCTGTTAAGACCTGGCTTTGTCGGGGGGCATGGCATTGAGACCTTGCTCTTCCCCCGTGTATGTTTTGGATTGATATGAATGAGTTTTTGTTTTTACATTGTATAGAAACTGTTTTTATCCTTTTGTACACCGCCTCGAGTTCCCCATTGGGGGAAGTGAGACGGGATATAAATTTAATAAATAAATAAATAATAAGTACCTGCAAATTGTGTGTGTGTGTGTGTGTGTGAGATTAAAATCTAGGCAAAAACCTCTGGCTGGATCACTGTGGACAGATCAGCTAGAGAAAACTCCAGGCAAGAGAAAGACAAAGAACTGAAGCCAACGGTAAGAGGAAGTCAAGGAACTCAAACAAAGTCACTGTCTGTAGTGAGAAGTCAACAGGAAATATGTAATTGAAGGTTGGCAATATCCCACCCCAGCAAGCTGAGCAGGTGCCAAGAGAAAAAGTACAGGTTTTGTTCACACAACAGATTAACCCTGGCTATTTCTGCACAGAACTCTCCACCAGTCAAGCCTCCTAAGTTCATCAACTCCACTAAATCTACAAGGTAACTGAGCTTAAAGGTTAGCCTGCAGGACATGGGCAGATGCTGGAACATGTAGCTAATCCAGTTAAAATGTGCTTCATGAATGAACAGAGAGGAACAACGCAGGCTGGAAGCCACAATTGGGAAACAGAGAAAACATCTTCACAAGCCTACGCTGCTTTCCATTCAGAAAGAAACCAAGTTTTTCCAGTTGGGCTCTGCAGGTAGACGTGGGTGGGAAATTTCCTCAAAATGGGGAAAGGAAGGCTTGGATTATAAATGCAGGTAATGCTTGATTTACAACCATTCGTTTAGTGACTGTTCAAAGTTACGGCCTTTTTTCACACTAACAAATGTTGCAATATCTCCATGGCCACTGATCATAATTGGCATGTATTTATGATAGTTGCACTGTTCCAGGGTCATGCAATCATATTTGTAACCTTCCCAACCGGCTTCCAGCATATTCAAAGGGGAAAATCAGGTTCATTTAATGGCCACATGATTCACTTAATAATTACAGAGGTTCACTTAACAGTTGCGGCAAGAAAGGCCATATAATGGGGCAAAACTCACTTAAGTGTCTTAACCAGGGAAATTTAGGACTCATTGTTCATATGGCAGCCATTCTACAAAATTATATTTCGCCCTTAAGGAGATGTGCTGGTTCACAGAGTGCGCCGTTAATGCTTTTTTTATGGTCCCGATTACCTGCTCTGTGCCATCCAAAATTCATCGTTTTAGTAGGCTGTCGAGATGACATCCACAGAGAGAAAAGGCTGATCATCATGCTAGCAAAATCAGTCAACAGGTGGGCTGCATCGGTCATAATGGCCAGGCTGTGTGCAAAATATCCTCCTGGAGAGAATAAAAGAGAGTTATGGGCTGTGCCCAGATTCTTCTTCCTAGATTTTCTCCCTGCCATGCTAGATTTCTACATGTCTGGAGCATTTCAAGACAGCAGCATGCTTGCTCAATGCATTCATAGCAGACATGATCTCAGGAATGTCTGTTACACCCACTAAGTCAGAGGTAGGGAACAATGACCCCTTTATGACTTGTGGACTTCAATTCCCAGAATTCCTGAGCCAGCCATTTTGGGAGTTTAAGTCCACAAGTCGTAAAAGGGCCATCATCCCACACCCCTGCAGGCCAGAAATCCAATCCCACAGGAAGGCTAAAATTACTTTTATTGAGATTGGGTGTAATAGCAATAGCATTTAGGCTTATCTACTGCCCCATAGTGCTCTACAGCAGGGGTCTCCAAACTTGGCAACTTCAACTCCCAGAATTCCTCAGCCAGCTTGGGAATTCTGGGAGTTGAAGTCCACAAGTCTTAAAGTTGCCATGGTTGGAGACCCCTGCTTCAAACTACTCTCTGACCAGTTTACAGTGTAGAATCATTATTTGCATCTTGCCCCCAACAATTGAGTCCTCATTTTACCAACCTTGGAAGGGTGGAGTAAACCCTGAGCCAGTCAGGATCGAACGCCAGACTGTGGGCAGAGTTTGCCTGCAATACTGCACTTAACCACTGTGCCATCAGGGCTAACATCAAAATCTTGCCAATGTGATCGTGCTGTTAAACCCTCCCCCTTCTGATTCTCCAGTGAATTAAAGAAGTGTCAATCAATTCAGCACATCATCTCATTTCCCAGGATTGACAAACTTTTCAGCCTCTTTTCTCTCTAGGTTCTTGCAGATCTTCCCCAAAGTCAACTCCACCAACAATTTGTATCCCTTTGCCCTAAATGCCACTGGCTCACGCCAGCCATCAGCTGTCCTCCAAGAGTGGCTTACAAGGACTTTGCAGAGCCTTCAAAATGTTAGCCGCCTACCTGCAATTTCCCCCGTCATGAAGATCAAGCAGATGGCGGAAGCAAGATAAAGCTTCTGACGAGCTCGCTTTTGCTCAGTGTTATTGCCATTGCTGGATGCCCAGCTGGAGTGACAGTGCAGGTTTCCTTTGAGGTCCAGCTCAAGCGAAGAGAGGCCAGGTACGAAGCCAACCACTGAACCATGGAAGTCCTTTCCTGGGGCTCCTAAATAGGACCTGCATTGGAAAGAACACGGTTTTAAGAAGAGAGTCTCTCTCCACCCCAAAAGCATTAACATATATACCTGCTGGGCTCGTCAACCGGAAGGTCGGCCGTTCGAGACCCAAGCGCCGCATGATGGGATGAGCTCCTATTCTTGCTCCAGCTCCTGCCAACCTAGCAGTTCAAAAGCATGCAAATGCAATTGGTTAAATAGGTACCACTTTGATGGGAAAGTAGCATTCCCTGCACCTCAGCAAAAAATCGTGCTGCCATATGACCACAGAAGCATCTTCAGACAATGCTGGCTCTCTCTGCTAAGAAACCTTTACATACTTACAGGTTTGCCTATTGGCCTCCCTTACTCAATTGTACCTGCATTAAGTGTCCTATTGTCAGGCCAAAGCCATGAGATGAGACAGTGAGATCCAACTGAATCCAATCCTTTATTTGTGTACACCCAATGCTGTAAACAGAATCTTGCCAAACTAAAGCAATCACTTTCTAAGCTAAAGACACCCTGAGAGATTCAAGGATCTAGTTATTCTGAACCTCTTTCCCCTTCTTTCCAGCTTGCAAATACACCATTGCCTGATCCAGGTCTCTATCTGGGAAAGTTCTGAGCTGGCACAATCCTCCCCTTCTGTTGCTGCCAGTGCGCCCTCCATCACACCTGTTGAACATCCCTGGCTGGGGATTCTGGAATTAAAGTGCAGCACATCTGGAGAGCACCAAGTTCAGAAGCCTTACTGCACCAGGTTAACTGTAAGCCACTGTTTGATGATGGTTTAGGATTCACACCAATGGCTTAATGACTTGAAGCATTGTGTGAACCCAACGGATATTATGTTCACCCAACATCAAATCATATTATGCGGCAACTCTAAAAAGACCATGGAAATCCCATTGGAGAATATGAATTATGATAAACCCAGGGGTTGGGTGGGAAACCAGAGTCAAGGGTGACAATGAATGATGTGTCTCAGAGTTGGCTATACCCAGGCAGTGCGGGACAATTTAACTCCCAATAAATCCTTTTGAAGCTCTGGAAGTTTGGCTCGAGACTCATGATTTAAATGTAGGGTAACTGCCGAAATCCTGACATTATGACTTTCTGAAAAAAGACTTATGACCGTTTTTCACACTTACGACCGTTGCAGCCTCCCCATGGTCATGTGATCAAAATTCAGACACTTGGCAATTGATTCATATTTATGACGGTTGCAGCATCCCAGGGCCATGTGAACAACCTTTGCAACCTTCTGACCAGCAAAGTCCTTGGGTGGCTCAAAGTCCAAAGGGCCTTGGGTGGCTCAGGCTGTAAATGCCTGCTCTTAAGATCCAGCTGTCTACAATTACTGTAGGCTCGAATCCCACCAGGCTCAAGGTTGACTCAGCCTTCCATCCTCTCGGGGTAGGTAAATTGAGGACCCAAGATTGTTGGGGGCAATTAGCTGACCTTGTAAAAATGCCGCTTAGTAATAAGCAGGCATATACAATGGAATGAAGGCTATTGCTGAGCACACTGGGTTGTATCCCAAAATTGAAAGCCCCTGAGTCTTCGGAGAAGGGCGGCATATAAATGTAATTATTAAAAAAATAGTCAATGGGGAAGCCACTTAACAACCCGGTTACTAACCTAACCGTAATGATTCACTTAGCGACTGTTGCAAGCAAAGTCGTAAAATGGGGCAAAACTCACCTAACAAATGTCTCACTTAGCAACATGAATTTTGGAACCAGTTGTGGTTGTAAGTGGAGGATTACCTGTACTAATACAGACCCACACAAAATCACCATCAGTCAATTGCAAAAGGCAGCTTTACTTGAAACAACGTACATCCTGCACCTTTAACATCATCAAAAAACATCTGCCCATCCGGGTCCTTGGAAAAGATTCAGCAGGTGGATACAAATGCCAAATCCAATCTAAACTTCTGGCTGTGTTGCAAACCATAATAATACAGAAGAGGGCAAAAATCAGAAGCACCCTTCCTTTTTTTTTCTGATTAAATTTTTATTTTTTATTTTATTTATGGATTTATTAAATGTATCTGCCACTCATCTCACTGTCATGTGACTCTTTTAGGAGTTAGTATCTAATAAATAGTAACTAATAAATAGAGCTTTGGTGGCTCAGGCTGTTAAATGCCTGCTCTTAAGATCCAGCTGTCTACAATTACTGTAGGCTCGAATCCCACCAGGCTCAAGGTTGACTCAGCCTTCCATCCTCTCGGGGTAGGTAAATTGAGGACCCAAGATTGTTGGGGGCAATTAGCTGACCTTGTAAAAATGCCGCTTAGTAATAAGCAGGCATATACAATGGAATGAAGGCTATTGCTGAGCACATTGGGTTGTGCTCCAAAATTGTAAGCCCTGAGTCTTCGGAGAAGGCTGCATATAAATGTAATTAAATATATATATATATATATATATATATATATATATATATATATATATATATTTGTTTTCGTAGATTTTCACAGGTAAAGGTATGTAGGTCTTGGTGTATTGGTCTTGTCCGTGTAAGATTGAGAATACCTTGGCAGCGTTCGAAATCTCATCCCTTCTCCCAGAAGCCTGAAGACACCAGCCTGAAGATGACGGATGAGATTTCATCGCGCTGCCAAGGTATTCTCAATCTTACAGACAAGACCCAATCATATATATATATATATATATATATATATATATATATATATATATATTATAAACCTAATAAATATCATAGCCCAAAATATTCTGGCCCTACCCGTCCTTTGAAACCCTATTACTGCCACTTTCCAATTCAAGGGGTTTTACACTAGGTGGGAATAGACAGGGAATACAGTAGTCCAAATGTTGCGGCAACTAGCAACATAGCAACAAAGATGTTGAGGCTCTAGAAAAAGTACAGAGAAAAGCAACCAGGATGATTAGGGGACTGGAGACTAGGATGAACGGTTGTAGAAAATGGGCATGGCTAGTCTTGCCATGACCTTGTTGATGACCCTCACTCTGTCAAGGACCTTAGAGTTCTCATATCGAATGATCTAAGTGCCAAAGCTCACTGCAACCGTATTGCCAAAAAGGCTTTAAGAGATGTAAATTTAATTTTACGAAGCTTCCTCTCTGGTAATACTGATTTGCAAACTAGGGCATTCAAAACCTTTGCTAGACCAATACTTGAATTCAGCTCTGCTGTCTGGAATCCGCACTGTATATCTGACATAAATACAATTGAGCCAGTCCAGAAGTATTTTACCAGAAGAGTACTACATGCCTCTGTTCACAACAGAATACTCTACAGCACCAGACTTGAGATTCTTGGCTTAGACAACCTTGAACTACGTAGACTTAAGATTAGACTTAAGCATAGTACATAAAATCATATGCTTCAACATGTTACCAGTTAATGAATATTTCAGCTTTAACAACACCAGAGCGCACAACAGATATAAACTAAATGTAAACCACTCCAATCGATTGCAGGAAGTATGATTTCAGCAACAGAGTGGTCAATGTCTGGAACTCACTACCTGATTCTGTTGTCACCTGCTCAAACCCCCACTCCTTTACCCTCAAACTAACCTCTATTGACCTCACCCCATTCCTAAGAGGTGTGTAAGGGGCGTGCATAAGCGCACAATCGTGCCTACCATCCCTGTCCTATTGTCCCCAATTATTAGTTCCTATTTCTTGTATTTAAGCTTATGTTTATTCTAGTTTCTGTTATATTGTAAGCTTTTGACAAATAAAATAAATAAATAAAATAAAATAGTCTAGTGAAGAGAAGGACCAGGGGAGACCAGACCTTCGCTCCTTCTGCTGCGACCTGAAAACCTGGTTTTTTCAACAAGCTGGCCTGGACTGAAGTGAAGTGGGATGGGTTTTAATTTGTTTTAAATTTTATTAGTTTTAGATCTTATTGGGCTTGGGTTTAATCATGTTTTTTAACTAACTTATTTATATTGTGTAATTTTTATACTGTGAGCTGCCCTGAGTCCCTAGGGAGAGAGAGCAGCATACAAGTCCAAGAAAATAAATAAATAAATAAGTAAATAAATAAATAGCAGTCTTCCAATATTTGAGGGGCTGCCACAGAGAGGAAGGGGTCAAGCTATTTTCTAAAGCTCCTGGAGGCCAGACAAGGAATAATGGATGGAAACTGAACAAGGAGAGATTTAACCTGGAAATAAGGAGAAACTTTCTGACAGTGAGAACAATCAACCAATGGAACAGCTTGTCTTCAGAAGTTGTAGGAGCTTCATCACTGGAAGCTTTCAAGAAGAGATTGGACTGCCATCTGTCAGACATGATGTAGGGTCTCCTGCTTAGGCAGGTTGTGGGTTGGACTAGATGACCTCCAAGGTCCCTTCCAACTCCGATTATCTACATCTGTAAACTACCGGTAGCACCTCCAACTAGCCTTCAAGCCATGATAGTAGCAGGATCCCACTTCTTTAAGTAGTCCAGAACTGGCAGCTCTGGTCTGGTCCCACTCTCAGGGATGGGCATATTAAAAATGGGAATCCATCTCCTTGCATTAATCCTTTGAGGAAAACCAGAGATCCCCTTCCCCACCTCCCAATGTAAACATCTTTCCAAACGAACTTAAAAGACCTCAAAGTTGTTTGCAAAAGATAATGACTTTCTCACGGCACACCTGGTAAGGAGGCTTGCCGGAACCTGGCGCCATCTTGTTTTTCTTTTGGGAATAGGGCTTGCAGCTGCCTTGCTCTTAGCCCAGAGGTATCCAAACGTGGCAACTTTAAGACTTGTGGACTTCAACTCCCAGAATTCTCCAGCCAGCTATGTTGAAGTCCACAAGTCTTAAAGTTGCCAAGTTTGGGGTCCCCTGCTCTTAAGCAGATACAAAGCAAGCAGAAATTCAACAGGTGAAGCTCTCCCAAACAGTGGCTTCCTACTACAGAAGGCAGGTGTTCCTGAACAACAGGGGTGGCAATAAGAGAAAGCAGCCCTTTTATTATTTGCCAACACTTGATTTTGTTTTTTAAAGTAGTGGAAGGAGGATATATTTGAATGCCTTTCTGAGAATATAAAGTTGCAATGGAACAACTCCACATGGGGAGCTGCTTATTACAATCTCTGCAACTTAAACAAAAATCAGCGTTGGCAAAATAAAATTAAAATAAAATAAATATAAATAAAATAAAATAAAGTGGGGGCTTTCTCTTACTGAGAATCCTTTGATTGATTTGATTGGAGGCATTTGATTGAAGGCGGGAACGGGACTTCTCCGAAGCGAGTAAGAAGTTATTCTGGCCAAGATCGGGATCCCTCAGGGCAGTTTCCCATCCACCTGAGCAGCCCCTCGAAATTTACTTCCGAGGAAACCTGGGCTTAGGAGGCCCCTTTAAGGCTGGGGTGCCATGCGTGGGGAGCCTCGGCCGCGAAATCCAGCCACGGTAGCGGAGCGTGGCCGAACGGAACCCCGGGCAGAGGCGATTTGCATCGTCGTCGGGGCGGAGAAGTTGGAAAAGAAGGAAAGGAAGAAGGAAAGAAGAAAAGGAAAAAGGGAAAGGAAGGGGGAAAGGAAAGAAGAAGGAAAGGAAAAGAAAGAAAGAAAGAAAAGAAGGGAAGGAAAGGAAAGGAAAGAAAAGGGAAGAAAACAAGGGAAGGGAAGGGAGGAACCCTTCTCGGGACTCACCTGCTTTCCGCCCCGTTGAGCAGGTGGCTCTTTTCCACCCCGCCGCGTTTGCAATCCATCCTTTGCCAACAGTGCGCCCTTGCCTGGCCGCGGCTCTTCGCCCTCTTCTTCCTTCTCCCGAAAAGCACGCGTGGCCCGCAGCTCCGCCGCCTCTTATCTCGGCTGGGCGAGCACCAGCCCGGGTGAAAAACGTCGCGGATTCGTGTGCAAAGGCCCGCGGGGGGGGAGGGAGGGTGGAAGAAGCGGGCCCTATTTTGCGCTCCGCCCGCAAAGTTGGCCGAAGTTTGGAGGGCAGGGCACGCCCCTGCTGCCCCGACCCTCGGCCCAGAAGAGGCGACTGGAAGGAGAGACCCCCGCCGCCGCTCCACCCCTAGACCACCAAAGCCGGGGGAGGAAAGTCTTGGGGGTCTTCTGAAGGCAGCTGCTCCAGGTCAGCCGCTCCGTCTCGGGTGCTGCTGGGGCGCCTCACAATAAAGGAGGCTGTGAGTTTCATCCTAGGTAGAGGCTAATAGTTGAACTAGACTCTCCTGCTCGAGCAGGGGGTTGGACTAGATGACCTCCAAGGTCCCTTCCAACTCTTCTATTCTAAGGGTAGACGGAGCTGGCGCGGCTAGGCTGCGCCGACGGTGGTAAACCAGGGAAGCTGGGTGATGCCAACCCAGGTTGCCCGGCTCCGAGGATCCGTGGTTATAGGAGAAGGCAATAAATCGTGGTTCAAGTAAACCATATTCGGGGTAACGTTTAGAAGTGGCTTCAGTTGGTTACCGGGAGGGACCTTTTTCCAGGCGCGAGTGGAAAATCCTGGCGGCGCAATTTCTGTTCCCTTTGAGCCGAAAATCAGCCTAAAACCTACACTGGAGTCCCACTTGGGCTTTTAAAAAGGAAGTTCGACTCCTTTCCTAAAGCCCGCAAAAGCGATGGGCGCCCACATCTTTTTTGCACACGCGCCTGCTTTTAAAAAAAAATTTGCGCAAATGCGACCCCTTTGCCCGGCACCTTCGCCTCCCCGCCCTTATCCGCTTTCTCCCATCCTGCTAAGTCACCAGATGATCTGTTTGCGTCTCAGATCGGGGCTTTTGCAATCCTATCGTTGCGGTTTGTTGTGACGTGGTTCGCGACCGGATCTAATATAGGAGCCCTGTATTTGCAGGGGTCTCCAACCTTGGCAGCTTTGCTGGCTGGGGAATTCTGGGAGTAGAAGTCCGCCAGGCTTAAAGTTGCCAAGGTTTGGAGACCCCTGCTGTATTGTACCAACCAATGCCTGGTTGGTTCAAGAAATGATGGTCTATCAGATCCCAGATTAGTATAATATGTGCTCCTGATCAAAAAGCAAGGAAGTTTTGTTAGCTGACCATCTACACAGCTTCTCCTCAGGTATGGATGGTGTACCCCAAAATGGGACAACCAATTCGCCTCAGCTAACTCACCACGCCAATTCACTGTGGCCAACTTGCCAAGTGACAATTCCATTTAATGTTTTAAAATAATTTAAAAATATTTTAATTTTTGCCCTTCACATGTCATTTCTATCCCTCCTTTTACCTCCTTCCTTTAATTATTCCACCATTTCTTTGATATTAGTCTAACTCTTGTCCCGCATCAAGTTGTCCTGTGACCAGTTGGCCTTAGCAAGTTTTCATGGACCCTCCCCCAAAGTGTTTGCTGGTGGGACTGATGGAAGCTGTAGTCCAAAACACCTGGAAGGTGTATATATTTGAATAGTTTGCCTGATGACATGAACAGGGATCTTAGGACTCTGAACTCAGGCACATGACCCTCCTAGCTGGTTGAAGTGAGGTGTGTGTGTGTGGGTGGTGTGAATGGAGTCTAGTTGTGGTAAACTGAAAAATTGCCTCTGAAGGATACCTTGATTAGCCCTCTCTTCAAGAAGCCACTGCTGGACCCCACTCTCCTGGTCCATTTTCATCCAGTATCCAAGGTGATAAAGCAGCATATAGACTTAAAACCTGAAATATTTTTATTGGGGATGTTACCTGAAGATTATAGTAAAGAAAAGACGTATTTAATCATTCATGTATTAACTGCAGCTAGAAAATATTATTTGCTCAAAATTGGAAAAGTGAAAAGATTCCAACAGAAGAGGATGTGATCAGGAAAATATTAGAATGAACAGATTAACACTAGCAATTAAAGAAAAAAAACTGAATATTACACAATATGGGAAATATTTTATCAATGGTTGGAAAATAAAAGTGGAAGTTAGAAATTAAATATAAGAATATAGGGGAGAAGGAGCTAAGAAGGGGATGGTTATAACGATAAGATATATCATGTGTTAGCAGGTTAAAATAAGAATGTAATTATTGGGGGCTTCCGGTTTTGAGCTTCCCCGGGGATAGACCTCTGACTGCGATTGTGCGCAGCTTTGGTCTGTGCTTCAGCATCAGAGAGTCCCGATCGTCCAGAATTGGGGCAGAAGCTGCCTCGTAGGGGTAGCGGAGGAAGAGGAGATTGTCAGCCGGGTAGAGGGGAGTCACAAATCCCCTCCCCGGCTTTGCAATTGCTCCCTCCTGAAGACATCTGAAGTGGTGGTCCAAAATGGCCACCCTGAAGGGGAAGATTAGACTGGAATAAGTTTGTGCAGGAAAGAGAGAAAGAAGTGAACAGCAGGAGGAATGGGATGATATAAATAAATGGAAGGTACCCTCAGGATTAACATTTTAAAGAATTTTTAAGAAAGGATTTAAAGCGGCAAATTGAAAGAGAGAAAAAAGTGTAAATTGCCTTCGACAGGGTTGGAGCTTCGAACCGAGAGGTAGAAGCTGGAGGAGGAATTATCTAATCAACTTGGATTAGTATATCTTGTTTTTACATAGGCACTGATAAAGCTGAACTATATAGTTTATTAAAGAGAAAATTTAATATCAATTGGATTTGACCTTTTTGAAAGATTGTGGTTTAAAAAGCTCTGAATAATTGGGAAGGAAGAAGAAAAGAGGAGGTGTGGACTTGTCAGAACAAAGAGTGCCATCTGAGTTAAACCTAACTTGTTTTCTTTGAAAAGACTCTGTTTCTTAAAAATACAAGGAAAATTGATACAATAAAATAAGAATTTTGGAAAATTGAAACATTGAAACAAAGAAAGAAACGGGGAGATTCTGCCCTTGGATTAATTGATTCTGATTTGGCATTGGATTATTTGAGGATTAAAACTTGAGAGTAAGAAAATAAAAGCGGACTGTTGGAAATTAATTTTAAAGACACTATTTGGACTAAGTAAAAGCTGTAAAATGGTGATATCTCTTCAGGCATTAAAGATGGAACTTAGAAACATGAAAGAAACATTACAAGGATGAGGTGAAACTCTGGGCTTTGTTTTTAATTTTTTTGAAAATGCAATTGCAGAGCACAAACAACAAAGACAAAGGACAGAAGAGGAGGTGGAACAAACCTTAGAAGGAGCCATCTTTAACTACCATCGAGAACAAAGAAATCTGGAAAGAGGAAAAGAGTTGGAAATAAATATCAGAGATTTGGGAAATTGAATAAAGAGGGAAATATCCGTAAAATTAAAAAAGGGAAAAAGAGTCAGCAGAAATTCAAAGGGCAGAAGGGAGTTATAAATAGAGAAGGGGTTAAAAACTGGATTGAAAGAATAAAAGAGAAAATATTAGGGGAAGGAAGGAAAAAGAAACAGGATTTGAGAACAAGAAATATGGGAATTCTAGGAAAATGGGGGGAAATTGTTTAACTAGACATAGAGATAATGGCTGAACGATACTTGGAGAGGGGATTCTGCAAGGTGCTGGGGAGTAACATAAATAAATTTGTAGTTGTGAAACGGGGACATATAGATTGACAGGATGGAAAATAGAATTGTTTTTTGTCAATGCTCTTTTCCTTTATGTATAGAGATAATTGTAATACATGATAGAATATGTTAAATAAATATATTGAAATATACAGAGATAAATGGAATGATATAGGAGAAGAGCTGAAATGGAATTAATATCAGGGTTTAGGATTAAATGAGTAGATTTATATGTCTCTTCTTTCTGAAATTGTAGATAAACTTTATGAAATTAAAAAGGGGAAACCATGCAGAATCTGATTTATATATGTTGTGTAGTCTTAAAGGGGATTATTAATTTTAATGTTTTAGGTAATAAAATGTTAAACATTTAACGGGATTTAAAAGGGGAGATAATTAATGAATATGTAACTTAGAGGTGGCACACTTAAACTGATATTTTAGGGGGGGAACCAATTTATAGAAGGAGTGTTATTAATTAGAACTTAAGAGGATTATACAAATGTGACAGTTAAAAGTACTAAAGTATAATAATTATGAAGTTAATATATGTGAATTAAATAATGAGATAAGCATTTGGAATAATACAATAAAATAGAAAACGTATAAAAGCATCATTAAGATAAGAAATTGAATATAAAAATTGAATATGTAATTATGGTCATATTTGTATGTATATGTGAAACCTGTAATCATGCTGTTCTCTAAAAAGAGATGTTAAAATGTGGAAAACTGAATAAAACTTGTTTAAAAAAATAAGAATGTAATTATTGTTGTTATGGTAAGGAATTTGTACTAATTAGAAATATTATTGCACAAGATATTTGTACCCAGATGATGCACTGTTTAAATGAATGATGGAATGTTTGTAAAAATAAAATAAATTATGAAAAAAAATTATTTCAGTATCAAACTTATTTTGGGTGACTGAGAAGCAGCTTCAGAGGATCCTGAATGAAGTGGATTATCTGAATCCTTTTCTGTTGGGATTCAGGTCCGTGTGTGAGATGCCAACAGAATCGGTCCCTCTGTGGATAACCTCTGAGAAGGGCGAGATTGGGGCTGTGTACCTCTCCTTGGATGCTGGATGAAAAGTGATCAGCATAACATGCTGCAAAGATCAATGCTTTCCTTCTCCTGTTTACTATGTACATGAGATTGTGGGTGAGCTCATCCATCACCGTGGTTGAGTTATCAATACGCTGAGGATAGTCATTTTTATATCTCGGTTCCTGGCAAATTAACTGATGCTGTGCTCACTTTATGCCGGTAATTAGAGGCTGGGGGAGTCTGGAGGGGGAACAACAGTTTTAACTAAATCCTGGCAAGACAGTGAATGGATTGGGGTTATGGGGCCCGCTGGTTCTAAGCATATGCCATCTTCGGTGCTGGATGGGATTGAACTGTCTAAACAATCTAGGGGTCCACAATTCCTTTCCCAAGAGCAAGTGGCAGTCCTGGCACTTTGCATATTTATTTATTTATTGAATTTATATTGCTGCCTATTCGCCCCTGGTGACTCAAGGAGGCTTACAGAATATAAAACCAATTTAAAACAATAAAACTAACAAAAAGAATGAAACAAATAGATATAGTACAATATAACGAAATCACCCCCTGTCCCGGCGACAGCAGATCACACGAGCCATTTAATGGGCTCCATCCTGCTCTGGATTCCCCAGGCCCGCTGGCAGAACCAGGTCTTCAGCGCCTTCCAAGAGAGTATTAGTGAGGGGGCCGTTCTAAACTCTGGGGAATGATATTCCAGAGAGAGGGAGCCACCATGGAGAAGGCCCTTCTTCTGGGTCCCACCAGGTGTCCTCAGGGATGGGACCCGCAACATTCTCTGCCTCCCCACTCTAATGGTCGGGTAGATGTGACCGGCATGAGACGGTCCCTCAGATAACCTGGACTGCACTGTGCATCAATCAAAATCACCTGTTCTTCAATCAAAAGGCTCGGCTCTTGGTCACTCCTGCCCTAGTCACCTCCCAGTTGGACTACTGCAATGCGCTCCATGTGGGACTGCCCTTGAAGAGTATCTGGAA
Source organism: Naja naja (assembly GCA_009733165.1). Lineage (NCBI taxonomy): Eukaryota > Metazoa > Chordata > Lepidosauria > Squamata > Elapidae > Naja > Naja naja. The sequence continues at coordinate 10,459,258 of CM019160.1, forward strand.
ATTCCAGCAGAATGCTGTGGCGCAAACAGTTATATGTGTTTCTAGAACAGAGGTCTCCAAACTTGGCAACTTTAAGACTTGTGGACTTCAACTCCCAGAATTCTCCAGCCAGCATAGCAAAATGCCTTTTCTACCATGGCACTCACTTTAGGGAATATCCTCCTCTGCCTCTTCCCCCAAGCAAGGCTGGCCTAATCCCTGTTGATTTTCTGGAAGCCTCTCAAAGCCACTTGACTTGGCTTGTTTTGACTTGACTTGACTTGACTTTATTGTCATTGCACCTCGTACAATGAAATTAAATACCATCTTCAGTGTACATTATGTTACGCCATCAGGCCAGCTCGCAGAACATATATTAGGGCGAGAGCAGATGCTAGTAACAGTGGAGCCCATTGTTACTAGCATCTGCTCTCGCCCTAATATATGTTTTCTCTCAGCCTTCGGTTTTCTAAAAGTTTTTAACAACAATATTTTTTTTAATATATTAATCATTTTTATCCTTATTGTACATCACCCAGAGTCACTTGTTTGTGAAATGGGCGGTTATATAAATTTGACAAATAGTTTGGGAAAATGAAGCTCATTAATATAGGTAGTCCTTGACTTACAACAGTTCCCTTAGTGACTGTTCAAAGGTACAACAGCCCTGAGAAAAGTAACTTACGACCATTTTTCACATGACGGTTGCAGCATCCTCATGGTCATATGATTTACCTTCGGATGCTTGGCAACTGACTCATTGTGCTGTCCAGACAGTTTAGAGTTAATGGGATTTGGGATAGTTAGTTAGGATCTGAGAGCTGTTCCCTTAAGGGAATGCATCATGGTAAATGTAGTTAAGGTATTCTGGGAAATGTAGTCCATGTCATGTGGTCACATCTGTAATCCTGATTGGTCACTAAATTGACCCTTGTTGGGTTGGGGGAGGCTCCCTCACTCTAGCCTGAATCCTATACCATACGGTCGCTTCAATCATCATCATGGGGAAGAGAGTTTAATATCTTTCTACACCACAATTCAGATATGCAAAGGATTGGACATTAAGAAGAACCTTGTCATAAATGTGAGTTGACAGGATGCCTGATGAACCAATAAAAAAAGACTTTGTATGGATTCTTTGTGGAGTTGATCTGTCTGCTTTATGCCATCCAAATATTAATAAGCAGAACACTCATATTTATGACGGCTGCAGTGTCCTGAGGTCATGTGATGCCCTTTTGCGACCTTGTGACAAGCATAGTCAAAGGGGAAATCCAGATTCACTTAAAACTTGTGTTACTAATTTAACAACGGCAACGACTCACTTAAACGGGGCAAGGAAAGGGGAAAAACTCGCTTAACAAATTTCTCACTTAGCAACAATTGTGGTCATAAGTTGAGGACTTACCTGTAATAGTTTTTTTATATATATTAATAATTTTTATCCTTGTTGTACATGACCCTGAGTTACTTATTTGTGAGATGGGTGGTTATATAAATTTGATGAATAGTTTAGTGAATGAAAGCTCATAGTACACCACATAACCCTTAATATGTTTAGGCTCAGGAGGTTATGTACCCACTCTTAGTAGATGGAGACTGAGTGCTAAATCCAAATGCAAACTATAGAAATTACTCTGAGCTGATTTAGTACTTCCTCCCGTCCAAGGACTTATTGTATTTACCATATTATCCATGAAAATTCAGAAGCACTACATTGTACACTGAACTATAAACTAGCCAGTCCTATCACAGTTTGGCAGTTTATGACTTCACTTGCTGTGCAAATGCAGGAAAGGGATTTAACTGTGTCAACTGAGGACAAGTATCTCATATATGGGTGGTCCTCGACAGAGGTGGGATTTGGTTGGCAACTTTTAAGACTTGTGGACTTCAACTCCCAGAATTCTCCAGTCAGCTATGCTGAGTTTGCATTGGGTTGTTAGGTTACAAGGCAGACTCTCAGCTCTTTCATCTAAATCAGCCCCCCAAACTTGGCAGCTTTAAGACTTGTGGACTTCAACTCCCAGAAGCTGGCTGGAGAATTCTGGGAGTTGAAGTCCACAGGTCTTAAAGTTGCCAAGTTGTCATGCCCCTGTTGGAGTCTGATTCCAAGGGGGAAGTCGAACAGCTGACAGGGAGTGGGAGTGTGGCTCCGGTGGCTGTGGAAGAAACTGGGGAAGGGCACAGTCTGGCTGGGCATTCAGAGGAAGACCCAGGCCCACCCCATCTTCATCCTAGGGCATGCAGGGAGGAACGGATAAGGGAGCAACATGGGTTATGGGGGAGAAAAAGGCCCCGATTCCCTTCATTAGCTGCAAGTCTTAAAGTTGCCAAGTTTGGAGACCTCTGGCTTAAAATGTAGGATAAAAACACACCCTCCCTCCCTCTCCCTCCTCCTCCCTCCATCCCTCCCTGTGTGTGTGTGTGTGTGTGTGTGTGTGTGTGTGTGTGTGTGGCATCAAAGATTCCAAGCAAAAACAATTGCTTAAATTTCCTTTCGGGTAAGGTAGCCTATTGGACCAAGCTCTGATGGTATGCAAGAATGAGCTTGGCAGATGGAGGATGTGGTACTGTCTAGGGCAGTGGCTCCCAACCTTTTGGGCACTGTGGACTGGTTCCATGGAGAGAGGTTTTTCCATGGACCTGAGGGGGTCGAGGTTTCATGGCCTGCCTGCATCCCACAGGTGGGACTTTGCTTGTTGTGCAGCCTGGTTTCTGGCATGCCACGGCTTGGGGTCAGTCCACAGCTGGGGATTGGGGACCCCTGGCCTAGATAACACTACTGGAGCTTGAAGAATGACAGTGAAAACCTGATCGTGCCCGTGAGAAAAGACATACAGGTGGTCCTTGATTTTACAAGCAGAATTGGGATAGAACTTCTGTTGCTAAGTGAGGTGGCTGTTATGTGTGTTCCGCCCAATTTTGTGACCTTTTTTGCTGCAATTTTTCAGCAAATCACCATGGTCATTAAGTGAATCACACTGTTGATAAGAGAATCTGGCTTCCCCCATTAACTGTGCTTGTTGGAAGCTAGTTAGGAAAGTTGGGTTGACAAATGGTGACCCCACAATGCTACAACTGTCAACTAAATAGAGGTGGATTGCCAAGTGCCCAAATTTTGATCAAGTGACCATGGGGATGATGTGACGGTCATAAGGGTGAAGGCAGGTTGCAAGTCCCTTTTTTCAGTATCGTTGTAACTCTGAATGGCCACTAAATGAATGGTTGTAAGGCGAGGGATCCCTTTAGTGTATCTTTAAAATGCCATAAAATCTAACTTGGATTCAGCTTGGTTTAAAACTGCATTTGCATTTGCTTCCTAGGGCAGCTGTGGGGACTGCACAGTCGTAATAAAGGAAAACATCTCTTTATGTGTAAAATGTTTTTTTCTTTTTTCTGTTTGGAATTATTTGTTATCCAGTCAGTGTAATAAAACTGGAGCCAGGGTACATTTCCAGCACATTAAATTCCCCCGATGCTTGGGAGAGAATAGCAATAGCACTTAGACTTATATACCGCTTTATAGTGCTTTACAGCCCTCTCTGTAAACCCCGGTTTACAGAGTCACCCTATTGCCCCCAAACAATCTGGGTCCTCATTTTATTCACCTGGGAAAGATGGAAGGCTGAGTCCAAACAATAATAATAATGATGATAATAACCTTGAGCTGGTGAGAATGAAACTCTTGGAGTGAGCAGTGCATGCAGAACTGCATTCTAAGAGGCACCCACTCTCAGCATGCGGGCAGGTTTCGGGTTTGTTTTTTAACCAGAAGTTGGAAAAAAAATGTTTGGCAATGTTTGGAATGTCTCCATATCTGCAAAAACTATTTCTGTTGGTATCTGATCCACAAGACTGCAGAACCATCTCCAGCTGCTTTTGAACTACAATTCCCAGCATCCCCCCCCACATGCCATTCTGCCTGGGACTGCTGGAAATAGGAGCTCAGCTACAGCAGGGATCATCTCAGATGATCATATTTTGTACCCTTTAAGGAAAACACTCGAATTTGGGACATCCGTTCTCCGAACATTCTTATGCAGCCTCTCCTGGATGATGTAGTTAAGTCTTTCTCAACTTTTCCAATTGAATTCTGATGCTGGGGAATTCTGGGAGTTGAAGTCCATACATCAAGTTGCCAAGGTTGAGAAGCAGTGATGGACTTTGTCCAGCCAGGTGTAGTAGCAATAGCAACAGCACTTAGATTTATATACCGCTTCACAGTGGTTTACAGCCCTCTCTAAGCAGTTTACAGAGTCAGCCTATTGCCCCCAACAATCTGGGCCTTCATTTTACCAACCTTGGAAGGATGGGAGGCTGAGTCAACCTTGAGCCGGTGAGAATCAAACTCATGGAGTGAGCAGTGTGTGCAGAACTGCATTCTAAGAGGCACCCACTCTCAGCATGGGGGCAGGTTTTGGTGTTTTGGTTTTTTTTAAACCAGAAGTTGGAAAAAAAGTTTGGCAGCTACTTTTGACCCCACATCCGGAGTATCTCACATTCTACTATAGTGATCAGAGGTATGCTGCACTGAAACATGGAGGGTCTATTTTAGCCACCAATCGGGGGGGAAAATAGCTATTAATTATATTCCCTCCCCCTATTTACAAGTAATTCTTTGAGAGACCGGCTTAAAATAAAGCCGTCACCAATTTTTGTGGCAACAAGTTTTACAGGTTGTTTGTACTGTTACAAAACATTTGGCCTCCAGATAAAATGTGAATTTATTTTATTATGTAACTATATACAACAAAGAAGAAAAATCAACAAACATCATTTACATTTGCTTCTAGGGGCAGACAGTATTTTTCATAGATTAAAAAGCAGAGCAAAATTGATTTTTGCTTGATCAGCTCCTGTCTGCTCCTGGAAACATTTTAGCTTAATTCCCAAGAATCCACTGCCTTCAGTTGGTGGAAGGATGTGCTCTGATGTGGAACTAACAACACAATCTTATATTTTCTTTATCTCCCCCATCCCAAAAAATCAAGTGTCCTGAACAATTATGTACAAAAAAAAATCGCATGTATGAAAAGTTCCATGTTGCACCCATGTATAAAGTGTCTTTGTGCTTTTTCTGCCTTCCTGCATTGCCACGAATTCTACATCCCAAACGATCCTCCATCAGCCGGGCTCTGCCCTGTTAACTTGGTGGGCATCCAGTTTGCGTTCCCCCCCCACCCCATCCCTCCTCTTCCTTCCCCCTGTCCAAATCCTATGGAGCCAGTTATTCTGCTTGCTTTCTCCTTGGAATTTCATGGTTTTTTTTCCTGGTTACTGTGCACCTGCAAGAAAACAGGAGGGAAATGCATGCATGAAAGCGTTTGAAGACAAAAGCATTCCAGATTTTGGCCACGGCCAAACTTTCTCAGGGTTAGGAAGAAGCAGGCAAGAGCCAAAACCATCTTCTGGGGAAAAAAACAACACAACTTGCCAAGAAAATGGACACAATTGAATGGAAAAAGAAAAAAAATACAGGCAATCCTCGATTCATGAGCACAGTGGGGAAGAAGAATTTCCATTGCTGAGAAAGGCAAATGTTTAGATTACAGATTAACAGGGTTGGAAGGGACCTTTTAGGTCATCTAGTCCAACCGCCCACCCAAGCAGGAGACCCTACACCAGGGGTGTCAAACTCAAGGCCCGCGGGCTGGATCTGAGCCACAGGATGCTTAGATCTGGCCCATGGGGCCACACCGGAAACAGTGAAGGACCAACCCACAGTGCCTCTGCCAGCCAAAACGGAGCTCGGGACAACTGCATGGATTGCAGGAGGCTATCGCAGCCCAAAATGGAGCTTGCAATGGCTGTGCACAGCCCTCCCAGGCTCTGTTTTCAGTGGCAGAGGGTTGCAGGAGGCCATCTTAGCCAGAAATGGAGATCGGAACTTGTTTTTGCTGGCAGAGAATTTGGACCACCACAGGCGGCACCAACACGAGTGGTATCGAGCTGGCCATGCCCATCCTGGCCACGCCCACCCTGGCTACACTCCCTGCCCCTCCCCCGATGTAGCCCTCAGTGAAATCGAGTTTGACACCCCTGTGCTACACCATTTCTGACAAATGGCAGTCCAGTCTCTTCTTGAAAGCCTCCAGTGATGAAGCTCTGACAGCTTCTGAAGGCAAGAAGTTCCATTGGTTGATGGTTCTCACTGTCAGGAAATTTCTCCTTATTTGCAGGTCGAATCTCTCCTTGACTAGTTTCTGTGCCTTATTCCTTGTCTGGGCCACAGGTGCCTTGGAAAATAGCTTGACCCCTTCCTCTCTGTGGCAGCCCCTCAAATATTAGAACACTGCTATCATGTTGATAAGATCACTGTTAAGTTAGGCCCAGTTTTATTACTTTTCTTGCCACGGTTGTTAAGCGAATCACTGCAGTTGTTAAGTGAATCAGACTGGCATTAAGCAAATGCCGCTTCCCCCATTTGACTTTGCCTGTCAGAAGCTGGCTAGGAAAGTTGCAAATACGTGAACCCCACCCCCCCAAGGATGCTGCAATCATTGTAAATGCAACCTGTTGTAAATACATGATCCAAGTTTGATCCCATGGTGATGCCACAACAGTCATAAGTGTGAGGATCAGTCATGAATTACCCTTTTCATCCCCATTATAAACTTCAAAGGGTCATTAAATGAACGGTTGTAACTCGAGGACTATGTGCAACGGTGCATTCAGTGCTCATCTCAAAAAAAATATTAAGATTGTAACTCTCTGTGGAAGATCTATTTCCCATTTGTTTCTTACCAATCTGTTTGCCCAACTGTCTGTTCCTCTTCTGTTTCATCTTCCTCATTCAGTTCTTCATCATCTTCATCTTTGGAAAAAAATAAGGGCGGAAGGAAATAATTTAGATCCACCTTCCAGAACATCTCATGTTATAGAGCTGTCTCTTAAGTATCTCAGATGCTTATGCAGTCCTTGGGAATCTTTCTTTCTAACTCAGATAGTGTCTATTAACTTTGTACCTCTTGCCACACAAAAGGTGTGTTAAGTTTGCTTGTGCATTAGAATATTAGAAAGTGCCACTTTCATCATGGGAATCAGCAGACATCAGCCCTAAGACAAGTGCAGAAGGAAGTTAAACGGAACCAGCAAGGAATCTGTTCTCCAAAATCCCCCACTATGAAACGGTGATGAATGTTCTCATAGTATTTACTATTTGCTTAAAATTTATCTGGATTTGGCACTCTTCCCCATAATAATCTAATGTCAGAAATATTTGGCACCCAGGACCCTAGGTATTATTTGAGTGTTGATATTCAAAAATAATAACCTGGTGCACAATGCTGTTTGCTGCAGTGATTTCCATATTATTATTATTATTATTATATGCGGCTGCACAGGTGATGGGAGCGTCCCGATACTCCCATGTGACACCCCTCCTGCACGGTCTGCATTGGCTGCCGGACGCCCTCCGTATAAGATTCAAGGTGCTGGTTTTAACCTATAAAGCCCTTCATGGCTTGGGTCCGGGGTACTTGCAGGAGCGCCACCTACCAGCATCGAGGTCCAATCGCCCAGTACGCTCTCACAGGCAGGCCCTCCTGGGGGTGCTGTCGACCAGACAATGTTGGTTGGTGGTCCCCCGGGGGAGGGCCTTCTCTGTGGGAGTGCCCACCCTGTGGAACCAGCTGCCCCTGGGGTTACAGTTGGCTCCTGACCTGCATTCCTTCTGCCGCGATCTAAAGACCTGGCTGTTTTTACAGGCCGGCTTGGATTGAGAGGGATTGGGGTTTTAATTGGGTATTTTAGTATAATTTAATTTTCTATTTGGATTGGATTAATATTTTAATTATTTTGTATGTATATCCTTGTGTAAGCCACCCTGAGTCCCCCCTGGAGATGGGGCATATATATAAATAAATATAATAATTATTATTATTATTATTATTATTATTATTATTATTCCTTTTATGACCCATTAAGAGCAATAGCACTTAGACTTATATACTGCTCCACAGTGCTTTACAGCCCTCTCTAAGCCATTTTACAGAGTCATCCTTTTGCCCCCCACAATCTGGCTCCTCATTTTACTCACCTCAGAAGGATGGAAAGCTGAGTCAATCTTGAGCCTGGTGAGATTTGAACTGCTAAATTGCAGGCAGCTGGCAGTCAGCAGAAGTAGCCTGCAGTACTACACTTTAACCACTGTGCCACCCTTGCTTTGGGGTGGGATTAGAGCAACTGAGTGGAGCTGAGCATTTACTGGCCAGATGCCCTTCCTGACACCTATACCGAGTTTGCAGCAGATATTTTCTTTTTGTGCCCTGATAGAGAAACATCCTCGCTACCTAAGATTGAACTCTCAGCCTTCTGAGTGGTAGGTGAGCATTTTCACCTCTAGGCCACATGCTGCTCAATTTCCTTATTAATTATTACACCTTATATTTTCCTTGGTCTGAACAACATAATGCTTAAGAACTGCCTTTGCCACCTGGGCTGTCTTCAATTGACTGATACCATGCTAGTTTCTCCAACAAGAGGAATGTATTTGATAAATCAGAAGACTTAGAAAAGCCATGTTGAATTCAGAGATATTAGCAATATAAACTTTAGGTTATACTGTACTTCTTACATCCTGAATGGGCACATCTGGATGATCATACCTGCCTCAAAGTCGATGCTTCTCAAGGCTTCTGTGATACTTTCCAAATCTACAGTGAAGTAGTCCATGTTTTCAAAGCCTGTCTCCACCTTCTCCAACTGGCCACCTTTTGATGCATCCAGGATTCTGGAAAGCAGATGAGAAAGGATGTTGTTGCCTTTTATCCTGCTATTAGGCAATCCACTGTAGGTTTTGGGCTGTCATTCAAACAAATGGTGTGGTACCCTTTTTAGGAAGAGATTGGATAACCATTTGTCTGAAATGATATAGGGCAGTGGTGGCTAACCCTTTTGGGCTCCTGTGCCAAAAATTGCGTGCATGAGTCCCTTCCTCCCCTTATCTGCACTACACCTCCCAGATTATTTTCGGCCTGTTTGAAGCCTTTTTCGGCCTGCCAGAGGCTTGAGGGATGCCTCTGCAGGCTTTGAAGGCTGAAAATGGGCCTTTCATCACTTCCGGTATTTCTGGAAATACAAGAAGTAACGAAATGGGCCTATTTTTTGACCTGCAAAGCCTGCAGAGGCATCCCTCAAGCCTCTGGCTGGCCGAAAAAGGCCAGAAAATCAGCTGGGAGGCATGCACATGTGCAGTGAGGTAAGTTTGTCTGGGGCTCATGTGCAAATGGGTCTGCGTGCCATAGTTTTGTCATCACAGATACAGGGTTTCCTGCCTAAGCAGGGGATGGACTAGAAGACCTCCAAGGTCCCCTAAAATTCTGTTATTCTATTCTAGGTCTGTCCACCATTATGGGAACCAACTCCAAGATTTTGGAAGGATGGCTGGCAATATTTTAGATAAATAAAATAACCAAAAGAAATGGAATGAAAGGAAGGGAGGCTGATTGAATACCCTTTCCCCTTTTTATACATACAGGTAGTCCTCAACTTACAATCACATTAGGAGCCCAAAATATGTTGTTAAGTGAGACATTTGTTAAGTGAGTTTTGCCCCATTGTAGGACTTTTCTAGCCCCAGTTGTTAAGTGAATCATTGCAGTTGTTAAGTTAGTAAGACGGTTGTTAAGTGAATCTGGCTTCCCCATTCACTTTGCTGATCAGAAGGTCACAAAAGCTGTTCACATGCAACCGTCATAACTATGAGTCAGTTGCCAAGCACCTGAATTTTGATCATGTGACTTCATGTGATGCTGCAACAGTCATGTGAAAAATGATCATAAGTCACGTTTTTTCAGTGTCGCTATAACTTTGAACAGTCACTAAATGAACTGTTATAAGTTGAGGATTATCTGTAACTCTGTGTTAAACTTTCTTTGGGTCTGCCCTCCATTTTCATTCTCCACAAAAGCCCCACACATAAATGTTCCGTCATACATAAAATAGGTTTCAATTAGTTGATTTGTTCAGGACACGGAATTAAGCTTCCCCCAACTTTCTGTTGAAAGGAACATTGCGACTAGTCAATTAAGCTAATGAACTAGTCCATCTGCTAGTTGGCTTTAGTGTAATTTAAATGTCACAGTGTTTACCCAACCATACAGTGTCCTTCCTGCTCGGAACCTCTCTTAACTTATTTACTTAGGATTTACTGTTTGTTTACAAAAATGGCAGTTTAGAAATACATTTCCAGGACTTACGTTTTAATAAGTTGCTTGGCAGTCTGGAAGGAGAAACAGAAAGGTCGAAAAGTGAATGAAAAACATTCAGTTTAAAATAGCTAAAATCAGTAAAATCATCTTGAGTCTCTTAGAAATGATTGGTTGATTGCCCTAATAAAACTTTTAAGTATCAAGACTGACTTGAAGGCACACACAAAAAATATTGAAGTGTAATTGTTTGTTTGTTTATTTATTTATTAAATTTATATTGCCGTCTACTCGTCCATGTCACGGTGTTGTAATTAGAAACCTTTTATTTTGCATTCCAGTTTAGGATTACTATAATTGCAATTACTTTAGGGTTATTCTAATTACAACAAGCAAAGATCACAATTCACAAATTAAGCCAATAATATCCACTCCTTTATTTTAGGGCTGGGTTGTCCAAGTCTGGCAACTCTTAAGACCTGTGGGACTTCAACTCCCAGGATTCCCCACCAGTCATGCTGGCTGGGGAATTCTGGGAGTTGAAGTCCACAAGTCTTAAATTTGCCAAGATTGAACACTTCCGTTTTAGGGATTCAAAGTAATTTTATATCCCTTCTTATTTTATCTGCATGCCAACTCTCAGGAAGATTCAGCACCACTAAGATCAACCAGCAACTTTCCTGGCTGATTCATGATATGAATCTCCTAGTCTAATGGTGGCTAACCTTTTTGGGCTCCTGTGCCAAAAATTGTGTGCGCACATCAGCACCCAGAAGGCAATGGGTACACCCATACACACACCCTGCACATGCGCGCGCAATCCACACACACCCCGCCGCCGCCTTACCTGCAGTGCACCTCCCAGCTGATTTTTGGCCTCCCAGGGTTTGAGGGGTTTGCAGGCGAAAAATAGGTTGTCACTTCCGATATTTCAGGAAATACAGGAAGTGATGAAACTGGCCTATTTTTCGGCCTGCAAAGGTTTTCCTCAAGCCTCTGGGAGGCTGAAAAAGGCCTCAAACAGGCTGAAAATCAGCTGTGAAGCGTGTGCATGCGCAGTGAGGTAAGTTTGCCTGCAGCTCGCGTGCCGACACAAATGGCTCTGCGTGCCACAGGTTTGCCATCACGGTCCTAGTCAGATCCCCAGTTCTGGCTATCTTGGTCTGAGAATTTGGGATTTGAAAATCTACACAGCTGTAGTTGAAGGGGTCTCGACTGTATAACATTTTTCCTCACCATAAGAAAAGCGGCTCCTCCTTCTTCCTCCATAGACTGAATGGCACTCTCAACCAGCTTGCTGGACTTCTCCAGTTGATCTTTATACTGTTGGATGAGGTTCTGCATGAACCCAGCCTTCTCCTCCTGCTCCTTGGAGATGCGCTGCAGAAGGTCCGTCCTCTTCTCCTCAAGGACAGCAATGAGAGCTTCAAACTTCTCACACAAGGACTGCTTAGCCAACCGACTGTTCTCCTGTCACAGAGAGAGGAGAATAAAAGGACAAGTTGAGTTGGTTCCTTCTGAACAAATCTCACTCAAGAAGCCACCATCTGGAACTCATTCAGAGAGGTGCCAGTGCTTGATTGGTTAAGGGGAACATGGTAGCTCTTTAAAAAAAATCTTGATTTCCCAGCTTCAGGAGAAGACATTTGCAGAGGAGAGCATATCGATCTTCACAGACTATTTTCTTCCCAAGTTGGCACCCTTACCCGCCAATGTTTTGATTTTGTATCTGGGTGCCTAAAAGTCAGTCCTGACTTGTGGCAATTGCTTACACCAAGGGTCTTCAAACTTGGCAAGTTTAAGACTTGTGGACTTCAACTCCCAGCATTCCTGAGCTAACATGACTAGAGGAGGAATTCTGGGAGTTGAAGTCCACAAGTCTTAAAGCTGTCAAGTTTGGAGACCCCTGGCTTACACAAATCCATGCAGTTTTCTTGGCAAGATTTGGTCTACCCTTGCCTTCTTCCTCATAGGACCAAAGCCAAAGTCACCAAACTGGCTTTGGGTCTTAAAAGTGGGACCATCACACAATCTCCAAGCTTCTAGGCCAAGGGTGTCAAACTCAATTTCATTGAGGGCCACATCAAGGTTGTGTTTGACCTCGAGGGCCCAGGTGGACATGGCCAGGGTGAGTGTGGCCAACTCAACATCACTTGTGTCGGGGGCACCTGTGGTGGCCCAGGTGGGGCTGGGGGGATCCATTGTCTCCAGCGGGGGAAGGCGAGACCAGGGAGAGCACCAAACCCTTCCTCCCCTCTTTCCTTCTTTTTCCTTCCTTGTTCTCTTTCAATCTTTCCTTCTTTTTCTTTTTCTTTCCTCTTTCTCCTTTCCTGTCCCTTTTATGATGCTCAAATGCAAAAGGGAAAACATTCCTCCTTTTGTTTTGCTTTTAGTTTGTTTTGCTAGCTCTCTGCCAGCGAAATCTGGTCTGCAGAAATCCAAAGGAGCATTGCTTATATTTATGCCTTCAAGTCAGGTGTTGAATCTTGGCAACTGCCTAGACCAGGGGTGTCAAACTCGATTTCATTGAGGGCCGCATCAGGGTTGTGTTTGACTACAGTGGGCCGGGGTGTGTGTGACCAGGGTGGATGTGGCCAGCTCAACGTCACTCGTGTCGGGGGTGCCTGTGGTGGCCCAAATGCTTTGGCAGAGAAAACGGGCTCCTGAGCTCCATTTTAGGCTGTGATGCAGAGGTGGTATTCAGCAGGTTCGGACCGGTTCTAGAGAACCGGGAGCAGAAATTTTGAGTAGTTCGGAGAACCAGCAAATACCACCCCTGACTGACCCCACCCCCATCTATTCTCTGCCTCTTGAGTCCCAGCTGATTGGCTGGGTCTTCTTTGGTTGCCCTGCACAGGAGAACGGAGCTGGAAAGCAGGTTAGTGGGGTGGGGAGGGAATGGGGATTTTGCAGTATTCGTCCCCTGCCACGCCCACCAAGCCATGCCCACCAAGCCACACTACGCCCACCAAGCCACGCCCTCAGCACCAGTAGTAAAAATTTTTGAATCCCACCACTGATGCATCTGCAATATTTTAAGCTTTGCCCATTTTAACCTTCGTTTAGTTCTTTCTGCCAAATTAGCCTCATTTCTAATTAGAATAAGATTTAGAATTGTAATTAGAATGAGAAATCCCCACTGGATTAATTTTCTGATTCCTGATTTCTTAACTAGAATTAGAAATCAGAAAATTAGAAATCCGAATATGAATTCAATCGTCGGGCTAAGCCAATTACATAAGCACTGAGTTTGCATTGGGATTTTAAGTTACTAGGCAGACTCTCAGCTCTTCCGTCTAACTGAGGGGTCCCCAGACTTCTGGGAGTTGAAGTCCACAAGTCTTAAAGTTGCCAAGTTTGGAGACCTCTGGTCTAAATAAACCACTGCCCTGATTTGGAAGCAGGGAGAAGAAAGCCACTGGGCTCCCTTTCCATCTCTTCTCGGGCAGCACCTGTCTTGAGCCACCATCACTGTGGGTTGGATTTCTCTTCCGCTGCTCAGATTTCTAAAGGCTCAGCCATTTGTGTAATTCCTCACCTCTGTCGTTTTGCACAAGTCCTCCAGCTGGCTGATGATTGTCTGCACCCTGTCATTCCCTGCTACCAACATGGAGATGCAGTTGGTTAGCTCAGTCTGCAAGAGAAAATAATAATAAAAAAATAGATTGACTCTCTAAGCCTCCTTTTCTGAATCAGTGGGTGTGCTGAGGTTCTTCTTGTTCAATTGTGAGGAAGAGAAATGGAAAAGAAATATCACGGAGAAATGCTACGACTCAAGACTGCAATACAATTATTGTAAAGACTGTTTTCTTCTTTGCTCTCTTCTTTAATTATATTAAAGACTAGCTCGATACCCGTGCTTCGCTATGAAACTATGTGGTCGGGCTTAGTTTTTGGGGAGGAAAATAAGGGGGGGGGGAATTGTGCCTCTGCCTACCAGCATCCATCGGTATTCATCTGGCTAGCATCCTGTCAGTGTGTGAGAGAGTTGAGGGCTGTTTGAAAACTGAAACGGTATTTGCTGAGTGAGCAAGGAGACAGCAAGGAGCCTGGGCGTGGCTTAGCACAAGTGTTCTGTACTAAAATTGCTTGCTGCTCTGAAACTGAAACTGAAACTCCTCTGCTTGTGTTTTGCATTTGGAACAGATTTCTTTTCAGGTGGGGAGGGGGAGTAGAACTCCTTAGCATCAGAGCATGTTAATAATAATAATATACGAAATACTAATGCTGTGATGGCCATTTCAAAAAACTTTCTTAGTGAGCACCTAGAAGCCAAGAGGAATGTACGTACCAAATTTCAAGTTTATAGGCTTTACGGTTCTGGAGATTTTGTGATGATGTGTGAGTGGTATTTCACTTTTATATATATAGATTACAGGGACTTTTTTCCCCTTTTAATCTTTGATCATTTTGGGGTGGCTTTAAAGGATTGAGGAAAGTTTAATGGGGACCTGAACTGTTAACCGATTAAGCCCAGAGGCAAATTATAAATCTTTCTCCTGCAAATATTGGCATATTATTTTTTTAGTCCATGGCAAAAATGTGTTTTTATGATGCTGACATCCATACACATTTGGATGCCAAAGCCAACAACCCTTTTTGCACCAACTGGCTGAACACTGCATCTGCCAGAGACTCTAAAATATTGTTTGAACCAGTTGTCTCACTGCGAACCTACTGTGCGTAGTTTGATCTGGGTTGATTTCACAAAGTGGTACACTGAGGTGCTAAATCTGTTTTTCCCTTTGCTCTTTTGGGGTGAGAGGCACGAGCTTTTATCACAAAGGCTGAATGACAACTTGAAAGTTCCATGCACGGACCCACTTTCAAATGTTCTCCCAAATCACTGGGACAAGAGAAATGGGAGATAGAATTTTTTAAAATTAAATTGCAGGATGACAGAGACTCTGTATCTGCTTTTCTTGTTTTTCTAAACCTCTGCAGTGCCCCTGTGTGAAGGCACCAAGAATTCTAGATGGCTGTAACCATAGTTGAGTCTGCAGAAAATGGAGTAGTCTTAAACAGTCCCCCGAGAAAAGCACACACCTTTCACGTGGTAGCCACTGAGATTCTCTGGATGACACTAGATGCTAGCAGCACACTGCAGCCTAGTGGAGGGGGCTTCTTTTGCTACTTCATGATCTCATCCTCTGTCTGTTGAGTTGGAAAGTCCCTGATTTTCCAGGTTTATAGGTGATCTCATTTACTAACATCACCACTAATCTTAAGGATTGATTGGGAAGTTGTGCCAATGTGGTTGAGAGGTTTCACCTATGTGGGATCTGTTCGCCAATCCAAATACTGTATCTATGCTACTCTTCCTTGCTTAGGAAGTCAGACATCTTGGCACTCTGCACAATGACTGGTCTTTGAAACCCATCACTTTCAGTTCTGTGAAGTGCTGCCAAAAACAGAAGTATCAAATGAACTAGAAAAGAAAGCAACCAAAGTACAAAAAAACCCAACTGAAGTACAAAGAGCTTCAAGAATGACTCTGAACCGATCAAACTACTTTGCTTCCTGCAAAGGTTTCATCATCTTGGCCTGACCTTTATACCTTATGGGAGGGGCATTCACCTCCCACCCAGCCTTAGTCCCAAGTTGCCCCTTTTGTTTCAACTGCTCTCGCCTTCTAGCAGCTCTGCACACACGCGCATTGGGAACAGGCTCCCCTGGGTCCTCTGCCTCACTGCTGCCAGACTCCAAAGGCTCCGAAGGCAGCACCCCACGCCCTGGCCCCATCTCTGCACTGGATGCAGGACCCTCATCCAAGTCCTCTCCAGACTCCCTGACTGGTTCCCTTTCCTCCTCACTGTCCGATTCTGCTGCCGTCTGCACTGGCTGCCGGCGAACCACAACACTACTGTATGGAGCCCGTCAGAAGTTCGGAGAGAGACTACAGCTTCTCATGCAGCTGCTTTTGGGAGGATGAAAGTTCTGCCATCTCTCAACTCTTGTAGCTCCAAATATATCCTGCTGATGATTGCTGGTCAACTGCAGTCATCTATGTATCCATATCAACTGCATTAGGGTCAGATGCTATTCCTGAAAGACATACCGTGATGTGTCCAGAGGTCTCTAATTCACCTCTTAGCCCAAATGGGAGATGGACCTTCTGATCCAAGACTTCCTCTGCATACCACTAGATCTGAACCCCTCTAAGGTGAAGGAATGCAATCCTTTTTTTTCCTTTTGGTCTCTGGGCATATGGTCAAGTTGCAGGCATGAAGAAGGAGGATATTCACTGCCACAGAGGCTGCTAAGCGGTATTCCAGGAAGGACTGTTCAGAATTATGTCAGGAAGGTCTTTTTTGTTTGTGCATAACCAAACCGATTACACCATGAAAAGGCTGTGTATAGATTGAGTAACACAGGTGCACGCTTAAAAACAATTGCTATCATTTAAATATCCCAAAGGTGCTTTTTTCAAGAGGCAACAGGACTTTCCGGTTTTCTTGGAACACGTTTTGCTTCTCATCCAAAAAGCTTCTTCAGCTCTGACTGGATGGTGGGAAATGGGATTGGTGGCGAATGGGATTCCAGGCTGACCGACTTTGCATTCAGAGAGGAAGGGGAACTGCATTCTTGGAAGCCTCATTCATGAGAATAAAATTTCCCCACCATTCAGTCAGAATGGGAGAAGCTTCTTGGATGAGAAGCGAAACGTCTTCAGAGAAAAATCAGAAAGTCCAGTTGCCTCTTGAAAAAGCAGCTGCTCCTCCACCTGGGTGCACCGGCCTGCCATGGACTGGAGCAGCTGCTCCGGGATGACCAAAGGGCCAGTCCTGTGACTATTGCAGCTCTGGAATATGGGACCGACTTTCCCACCAATATCATCAAGCCACCCTGGGGTGGATTTCCCTCCCTCGCCATTGGTCTTGCCTTCCAGTTCCAGGTCGCGGGGTTCTACTCAAGGTAAGGTTTGCGCTTGGCCGAAGGGTGGGGGCCAGCAGGTGGGCGGGCCATATGTGTGGCGCAGCCTTGTGGTCCTGCGCAGCCTGGATTAATTGCTTTGGGGGGGACATTTCTCTGCAGACTACCAAAATTTTCTCATGGACCACCAGTAGTCCCTGGCCCACTGGTTGGCGACCACTGACCTGGATGACTGAGAATCTCCATAGATATCATTTGAATAGAAAACGGAGAGCCAATTTTTCACAGTGGTTAAGGCACCAGGTAGAAACCAGAACGCTGTGAGTTCTAGTCCTGAAATTTGGGTGTCCTCAAAATCAAATTAGGCAGATAAAATGTCATGATAAAACATTATGTGTCTTTTGAACATGCACGCAAGACCATCAAAAGGATGGTGTTTACATTATGATGCTCTGCCTGCCATCTTGCAATGTTCAAGAGTCTGCCCCAACTCTGGCAGATGACCATGAATATTGGGTTGAACATTGGAGAGTTAAGCTATATTATTATTATGCCTGCAGTGAAACTTGGCTCCTACCTTCTGTCCCTGAAAGACGCTTTGAAGAGGTGCCACTTCACAATCTTTGTGTGCTCCAAAGACTTTGCACATAGAGCAGGTAGGAACCTCACAGGTCAAGCAATAGATGTTGATCTTTTCATCTTCATGTTCCTTGCACATTGGGTGGTTTCCCTTCTTGAGAGGACGGCTGTGGAAGACAGGAAGGAAAGGAAGAGTCCAGATAAGAATGTCTCCCTAGTTAATGTCACCTTGGATAGCAAGATGGGCAGCATATAAATTTAACAAATAAATAAATGTTTGACTAGAAGTGGGAAAACTGATTGAAAGTCATATTCGGCCCCAAAATAGTAATAGGTACAAAATACAAAATAGGTAAAGATACAGTCACTGTATCTTTTTCATTTGACATCTCATGATGATTATATCCCACTATTTACAGCCACTGATCTGCAGGTTTGAAAATATTTTAAACTTGCTTTAGATGTTTCGCTTTACATTATGTAAAAGTTTGGTGGTGCGGGAATTGCATGGCCTGTGGTTAATGTAAATATGGCAGAATATGGTAAAATAAAGAGTTTGCATAAATAATCTACCTCACATGGGTGGGTAAAACATGGACGAAGACAGAGGATCAGATTGGCTGTATGGGTTATTCAAATGCCTAATTATGATGCCCTAAAACAGTAGAGGCAATCTGACAAAATGCATGTGAGAAATTATTTTCAATAGAAGATAATATAGGGTTGAATATAATCTTAGGTATCTCTGAACCTGGTTGTTTGCTTGCAGAAGTTCCTTGCTTACTGGCTGGGGAATTCTGGGAGTTAGTCCATCCATCTTAAAGTTGCCACAGTTAAGAAGCATTGCTATAGACTCAAAGCAAGTTGGCTGCAAATTCTGAGAGCTGAGGTCCATGCAGCTTGAAGTAAACATCAGCACTGATGATGTTACCTAGCTGGGTAATGAAATGTCTCCAGGCAAACAACCAAGCTTAGAGAGCACCAAGGACTCCATAGAAGTGAGTTTTCAAGTAGAAAATCACTTCTATGGAGTGTCTATTAAAGAGGGAGGGACTGAAGAGTTATTAGACTTGGTTGCTTCACATTCCATCGATCTCTAGGAATTGGCCTGAGAAATATTCCTCACTAAGGGCAAGTATTTCCTAGCTTGCTCTTCTCATTTAATTTTTTCACTCATACGGTAAAAGTTTAATAGTGGATCTAGTAAATCAAGCTGAAAGTGTGGACTGGTTGCTGATGCTGTGCATAGCAGAGTGTAGATAGCCTTCTGTCTAATATTAATCTCCCTGTGAAGTTATGTTTAGATCTTACTTCCACTTCTGTCTAAGTGGAGCCATTTATTCTGAGAACAGGTTTCCTTTCTTTGGACGAAGATTTATGATACCTCCCAAGTATCAGCACTATGGCACTTCTGCTCCTATATTCGGATCCCTTGGTAATCCACCCAAATTTCTTGACCCTTCATGGACATGGGCTACTCAATCAGTGGGAGTTTCCTCTATAGGGTTTTTAAAAAACAAACACCATGATAATTGTGTTTGCTAAAGTGAGTTAAAGCAGCACTACACACTGTGTGTGTGTTCTACACACAGTGGATGTGAGTTTGAATATGTATGAATGAAGGAAAGAATGAACGAATGAAAATAACATAGATCGGACCCAGAAGTCCATGTAGCTGCTGTTCTGAAAAGAGTCAGAACTTTCAGCCTGGATTTTTCAATTGGATTAAGATGCCACGCTAAGATGGGTTTTATTTTATGTATCGATTGCTTTTTGCCCTTTCAGTCTATTGTAAATTTCTTGCTAATCCAATTAGTCTACTGCAGCTTTCGTCTTGGCATGAGTGAGGCAAGCCCCAAGGATGAATCCCAGTTATGATGGCCAGCTTTTTGATTCTACAGAGTCCCACCTTCCTTCAGCTATGAAATCTGAGCTGCAGAAATTCCAAGGACCACCATATGACAGACAGGAGTTGGGAGTTATTCACATTCCTTTGCTGCTGGTTGGTTGTCTGTTGGTTGTCTGGATTGTTGTGGCCCAGATATGGTAGCTCACACCTTCCTTTAATGCTGGGAAGGATGGAAGGAAGGAAGGAAAGAAGGAAGGGAGGGAGGGAGGGAGAGAGGGAGGGAGGGATGGATAGATAGATGATAGATGATAGATAGATAGATAGATAGATAGATAGATAGATAGATAGATAGATAGAATGAATTCTTTATTGGCCAAGTGTGATTGGACACACAAGGAATTTGTCTTGGTGCAAGAAAGAAAGAGAAAGAAAGAAAGAAAGAAAGAAAGAAAGAAAGAAAGAAAGAAAGAAAGAAAGAAAGAAAGAGGACCACCAGCAGCAAGATGTCAGTTGTGAAAGTCCAAGTCCACAGGTGAAGGTTCAGTTAGACTAATGGATTGCTATATATTCTATGCATAAGAATCTTCTCAACAGCATCTGCTTACAGTTAGATAAGGGACATGGACATTCAAGGAGGGTTGGACTTATTTTGCTTGTGACTACATAAGGATTCTAGGCAGATCCTTCTTTTCATCCCACCCCCAGCTTCTGCCACTCCTTCTCCCATTCAAGATGGATGGGCTCAATTACAGGTAGTTCTTGACTTATGACCACAATTGGGACGAGAATTGCTATTGTTTAAGAGAGTCGAACCCAATTTTACAACATTTGGAGCCTCTGTGGCACAGTGGTTAGAGTGCAGTACTGCAAGCTACTTCTGCAGTCAGCTGCCTACAATTTGGCAGTTCAAATCTCACCAGGCTCAAGGTTGACTCAGCCCTCCATCCTTCCAAGGTGGGTAAAATGAGGACCCAAATTGTTGGGGCCAAGAGGCGGACTCTGTAAACTACTTAGAGAGGGCTGTAAAGCACTATAAAGCGGCATATTGCTAAGTGCTATTGCTATTTTTGACCTGGTTGCTAAGCAAACCATTGCAATTGTTAAGTGAATCACATGGTCACTAAGTGAATCCAGTTTCCCCCCTCCCCTTGATTTTGCTTGTCAGAAACTAGTTGGGAACATTGCAAATGGCGAGCACATGACCCAAGGATGCTGCAGCCATCCTAAATCTGTGCCAGTTACCAAACGCCTGAATTTTGATCACATGATTGTGGGGACTCTGTGCCAGTCATTAGTGTGTAACTCATTTTTTTTCAGTGCTATTGAATGATTGTAAGTCAAGGACCACTATATAGCACTGAAGAATATACGTGGTTGGTAAAAACTCACAATAACTTGATGGTGCTTTGTCATTCATCCACCTTTCTCTAGTTCAGGGGTCCCCAAACTTGGCAACTTTAAGACTTGTAGACTTAAAGGTGCCAAGTTTGGAGACCTCTGCTCCTGTTGATGCTCTCTGTCTCGAAATGATTGTTAAGACATTATTGGAAGATAATGTGGATATTAACAGGATATACAGGATATTAACCCAGAAAAATGGAAGATATGATGGCTTTTAAGGGAGAATTCCTTTTCCAAGGTGTAACAAAATGGAATTCATACCAACCTTGAATACTCCTGTTTATAGATATCAATGATATTCTCTACCAGCAGATTCCTCTGGAGACCGTAGACTCCATGGCGGTCCAGGATGACTTCATGTCGGCAAGAGGGACAACGGAACCTTCCTCCTGATATGGTGGTACCTCGGCTTGTTTGCCAGTATGGATTTGCAGCCTAGAAATGCCATCAACCATGTTAATCCAGAAGTCAGGGATTTCCCCAAAATTAAACAAGCTACACATTTCCCCCCCAAATCTTGCACCCTCCAGAAATAATGTACTTCAGCTCCTATCAATCCTATTCATTTCAAACTCAGCACATCAGGAAGGAGCCAGGTGTGAAAAGCTTCAAAAATTCAAAATAATCCGATTTCTTCCCTTCCTCCCCCCACCTTTAAAAATATTCCTTTTGATAAAACATCTCCCATCATGCTTTGCTCATAAAACAGACAGTGTCACTGGAACACAGTGCCACTGCCAACTAATGAGGTAACTGCTTCAACTGGAATCTATTTTGGGCACAAATTGCAGTGACACTATTTCTCAGAGCTGGACATTGGCTAGAGAACTCAATTTCAATTTGCTAAATTATTTAATCTAATCTGGTTTCATTACTTTTTGCGCCAATTTTTATGTGAAATATTATGCACCTGAATTTTAGAAAATGCATAACTAAATCAAAAAAACTTATTAGCATTTGTAGCTAGATAGACTTTATTCCTTATTTCTTTAACTAAAACATAAGAATAAGGTTTGCTAGTCCATCTCAGTTCTTGAAGGACTCAAGTTCATCAATGGTGGAATGGATGCTCATGAAGTCACCCAAGAAAATGTGGTTTCCTGAATTATTGATTTTCTTGTGCATCTTTCCTAGAACTTTAATTAGATGTTAGACATGGAAGAATCATGTCCATTGTCTTTATGGATTACATGAAGAATAATATGAATTGCCAAAATAAGGCAAATTGTTCATAAGAACATAAGCAATGGCCCATCTAGTCCAGCAGTCGGTTCTCCGAGGACAACCCAACCAACTGCACAAAGAAGTCTCCCAGTTGATGGCCTTCAGAAGCAGTCCCACTTCTACCATACCAAGACTAATAACTGCTGAGCCCCATGATTTTCATCAACTGGTCCAACCCTTTCTTGAAGCCAGCCAAAATTCATGTACTAGTATATTCTTATAAAGGAAAATATGAAAAAACTACTATATTTTGAAGAGGATCTATCCCAAAACAATGCTTAGTAGGCATGCTTGGTGAGCATGGGATATTGACTGGTTTATTGGGAAACAGGATATTAACCCAGAAAAATGGAAAATAAAATAGATGAAGGGATGTATGATTGTCTAGGCTCTACAATATATCCTTCTTCATTGCAGAACTCATTAGTCCTGGACTTGGATATACTAATTATAGGATCAATCCATTTTCCTCTTCTTTTGTGTAATCCTAGATGCTTTCACTATGTTCTATATGGCAATGGGTTTCTTATCTTATATGAAGAAATAATTGGAGGGACAGGACATTGGAACCAGTGGAAATCAACTGGCTGAAAGAAGATGTTTCACCTGGTCCATTGTCCACCTAATCTTATGCAGATTCAGTAATGCTAGGCATTCTTCTGTAGCAGTGGATTGCTTGTTGTTGAATGCAATTGAACATAGAATTCACATTGGTATTGGCAAGGGTTTGCTCATGGTTTTGAGGATATAATTATAATACAGAGAAATATTGCATCAGTTTCTAAAACTGATTTATATCAGAGTTTTTTCAGATCAACTAAGGGTCAATCGGATCCATTGGTTGTGGTGTCAGGAATTGACCAACACACTTGTCATCTGAGCCTTACAACATAGGTTGAGAGAGAGTGACTGGCCCAAGGTGACCCAGCTGGCTTTCATGCCTAAGGAGGAACTAGAACTCCCTGACACCTAGTCTCTAATCTGGTACCTTAACCACTAGACCGAACTTGACTCTCAAAGAGGGAATTATGACCTGGTCCATTTTTATGTTGAGATTGGCAGTTATCAGATTCCTTTGAACCCATGTTATGAATCAACCTCATTGGCACCAGCATAATCCTCCTTAAATGTAATGGGAAATCATTTCCCAGAATTTCCAAATCAGCATGCTTCATGATGATTTAAGATTCTGCGATTGAAGTCCCAACACACCTGGAGGCCCTTAACTTGTAAATACCGGCAAAAATGCATTTAGTAAGTAAGCCATCATTAGGATTGCCAACATGATTGCCAACATCCAATGATGGATATGGCACAAGAAGAAGAAGAATTAAATAAAAAATAATTCTCCTTCCCTTTAAGGATATTAATTCCACATTAAAA
Source organism: Naja naja (assembly GCA_009733165.1). Lineage (NCBI taxonomy): Eukaryota > Metazoa > Chordata > Lepidosauria > Squamata > Elapidae > Naja > Naja naja. The sequence continues at coordinate 10,482,697 of CM019160.1, forward strand.
AAAAATAAAGCCATACATGCATTTATCCCATGGTATTGACCATACCAACACATCTGAGAGTCTCCAGGATGAGAGAACACTTAAAAACAACCCATTGTTTCACCAGGCGGTTTTGTCCCTCTCCTCTTTGCCTGCAAGCCAATGAGATCTTTGGGAAACTATATTCAGATTCTCCTCAGATTCTTGGCTTAATCTCTTGCCCTTCCATTTTGTGTTGCCTTGGAGCTCTGACAATAACAATCAACAAGTCAGGAAGGCAATGTCAGAAGTAGAACAGGCCCCCAGAGGACCAGAGCTGAGCTCTTATCAGCTACTACTTAGCCAAAGCCTTTTGAAGATGTGAACATTATCTGAGGAATGATTCCAAGATGGTCTCCAAGACTTGAAAGTGGAGATAGAACTGGATTTTAGTGGATAATGCATGCAGTCTCTAAGGCTCCAGAGCCTTAAAAAGCACCAGTGAGAAAATATTTCACAGCTAGGTCAATGTCATTGCATTTAACATAACCACAAATGCAAGTTGGCTATATTTATATCCTTGCTATTTTCTTATTAATAGTTGCCCAGCAATGGCTAATGAATCTTTCAAATGTAGCAGAGATCGTTACACATTCACTGTCTGCCATTTTATCTTTTCTCAGATGACTGAAATGCATTTCCTGGATTCCCTACTTCAAAATCTGGTCCATGTCCAATTTAAAATGAAAGATTCCTAAGTAGGGAGAGTTTTTCTAACCTTGAAGCTGCCCTAGATCAGAGGTCTCCAACCTTGGCAACTTTAAGACTTACGGACTTCAACTCCCAGCAAAACTGGCTGAGGAACTTTGGAAGTTGAAGTCCACAAGTCTTAAAATTGCCAAGGTTGGAGACCCCTGCCTAGATGACTGAGAGCTAAGCAAGCACATAGTCTACTTGTTATATTTGTATTTCAATCGCAAGATTCATTGCGAATTCTATTCTATTCTGTTCTGTTTTGTTCTGTTCTGTTTCTTTTCCATCCACAGATAGTCAACTGAATCTCAAACTCTTCCTGTATAGCTACTCAGTAAACATGTACAAAATTGGCTGAATGGAGGCATACTGACCTGAAAAATGTCATTAGCACATTTCCTACAGAGGTTATGCTGGCAAGGTAGGATCACCACCGGCTTGGAGAACATCTCTAGGCAAATAGGGCAGATCAGCTGTTTTTCCAGATTCTCCATAGGATTATTGTCCTGGAAGATGCTCGACTGATAATCCATTGTCCAGGTCAGCACTTATATCCTTCAATTCTGGAATCGCTCAGCTTAGAGTTCTCTTCGGAGAGACAAGCTCAAGTTTTAGAGTTGAGCCTTGCTGGGTTGACTTTCAAACTAAGTCACTGGGTTTTCTGCCGTTTGCTTGCCTCCTGTCTATTTATAATTTATCTGAGAGTCACATGTGTTTGGCTGGCAGAGTAATTTGAGAAGAGGGTCGTGTTTCCGAGAGACTGACACACTGTCACATGGAAGGAGGGATGTGCAGTTGTCTCTCTGGTGGGACTCCTGTAAACAAGGCTAAGGGACGATATGTTCGAAAGCAGGGAAGCAGACTTCCAGGGATGTTGTATTATTTATCTCTTTTGCCTCCCCTGTGTGTTTTCCAACAAAGAAATTAGAGCTGTGTTTGTGTAAACTGGTCACCCTTTCCTGGGAACTAAACAAACAACAACACAAGCTTGTCTGCTCTTTAAACTAGGGGTTAAACTCAAACCATTCAACAATTTTATTGGCTATTGCCAGGCCAAGGAATGACTTAACATAGCCATGTTGCTCAACATCTCTAGTTGCACCCATCTAATTTTTCTTTTTGCAAGGTAGAGTAGACAGGAAACATGGCTGGATCAGCTAATTCTATTCTATTTATTTTATTGTGAGGCTACACTACACTAACAGAATTTTGCAAGTCTATATACAAGTCCTCTACTTACAACTGTTTGTTTATTGACCGTTACAACGACGCTGAAAAAAGTGACTTATGACTGTTTTTCACACTTACAGCAGTGGTGGGATTCCAAAACTTTTACCACCAGTTCGGTGGGCGCGCTTTGCACACGTGCACCCACTTTGCGTGCACGCACGCACCAAACACGCACTTTGCGCAGGCACAGAAGCATTCCAACTCACCTCCTGCAAGGTGAGTATGGGAGCCTGGGTGGGCAGGTGGGCCCAACAGCAGAGTGGTGGATAGAACCAGTTTGGTCTCTGCTGCTCATCGTCGCTACTGGCTCGGTAGAACCGGGCCGAACCGGTAGCATACCACCACTGACTTACAGCATCCCCATGGTCACTTGATCAAAATTCCAATGCTTGGCAACTGGTTTATATTTATGACAGTTGCAATATCCCAGAGTCACATGGTTGCCTTTTTCAACCTGGCGAGCAAAGGCAACGGGGAAGTCAAATTCACTTAACAACTGTGTTACCAACTGAACAATTGCAGCAAATCACTTAACAAATGGGGAAAGAAAGGTTGTAAAATGGGACAAAATTCACCTAACAATTTTTTCACTTAGCATGTTGGGCTCAATTGTGTTCGTAAGTTGAGGACTACCTGTAGGACAAATTTCCAATGTCTCTTTTGGAGCCCAAGAAGATAAGCAGCTTCCTTTCTGAGTCTCTTTCTCTGCCCATTATGCAGCTGCAGGCTATGCTGTCTCTTATCTGATCATTCCCTAGTGGTTTCTCCTCTCCTTACCCCCAAAGGACATTCCAACGTACTATTGCAATTCTTTTGTAATTGCATATTGAGCTGTCAAACATGCTTAAGTTCAGAATATTACTACTGTTGTGAGCTTGGAAGACCAAATTATTAGAAGTTGCAAAATCCTTAAAATAATCATTACATTTTCATTAGTTTAAAGCAGGGGGCTTCACACTTGGCAGCTTGAAGACTTGTGGACTTCAACTCCCAGAATTCCTCCTCCAGTCATGTTAGCTCAGGAATTCTGAGAGTTGAAGTCCACAAGTATTCAAGCTGCCAAGTTTGAAGACCTTTGGTTTAAAGCCACTATCTTGACTTCCACCAGTAATTTCCAATATTTATTTACTTACAAAATTTATAAAATGTATAGGCTGCCTATCTTAGGGTAACTCTGGATGGTTCACAATCACAAATAAAAACTCTACAAGGATAAAAGCATAAATAAAATACTACACACAGCCAAATACAGCAACCCAATTAAAAGATGGGGAGGGCAGGAGCAGGATGGGGGTGGGGGTGGCAGAGATGGTATTCAGCAGGTTCTGATCAGTTCTGGAGAACCGGTAGCAGAAATGTTGAGTAGTTCGGAGAAACGGCAAATACCGCCTCTGACTGGTCCTGCCCCCATCTATGCTCTGCCTCCTGAGTCCCAGCTGATTGGCTGGGTCTTCTTTTGTTGCCCTGAACAGGAGAATGGAGCTGGAAAGCAGGTTAGTGGGGTGGGGAGGGAATGGAGATTTTGCAGGATCCTTTGCCTGCCAGGCCCACCAACCATGCCCACAGAACTGGTAGTTAAATTTTTTGAATCCCACCACTGGGGGGGTGGAGGTCATATCTGTTGTTAATCGATCAACCACCTATAAAAAGTTTTATGTTTCTTTTCTCAGAGAGTTAAATATTCATCAGTCTCATTATTAAAACCCATCCTGTACCTCACAGGGGCGACAGGATCCTGAATACAATTCAGACAGGGCCAGGTCTTCCCTATTTCGTAGTCCCAAGCAAATCCAATCCAACTATCAAACAGAAGCATCAAACTTCTTGACACAGTAGATGGGCTTCAGTTGGCCTCTGAATTACATCATGCACCACCGAGATCAAGTTCTTGTATCTCAATCTCTTCCCAGAACTAATTTGTTGTGAAGCTTAATTGGGCGTCCTCCAGAACCCTCACTCAAATGAATGAAGAGACAGAAAAACACTTCCCATTCAGTTCCAAGGGAATTCCTGAAAACACATGTGGGAGGGCTTGGGATATATGTGGCCATTCGGGTGAACGACCCCAAGGAACCCAAATAGCTTTAGGTGAGATTTGATATACATGTGATTGGCTCAACTGCACGACAAGACCAAAGGATGTAGCATATGCTTCAGATGGACTTTGCTGGCACAGACAAATTCTTTATATTGATCGCTGATGTCCAGCAGATAGAAATCTCCCACTATATCAGGGGTCCCCAAACTTGGCAACTTTAAGACTTGTGGACTTCAACTCCCAGAATTCCCCAGCCAGCATGACTGGTTGGGAATCCTGGGAGTTGAAGTCCCACAGGTCTTAAAGAGTTGCCAAACTTGAACAACCCAGCCCTAAAATAAAGGAGTGGATATTATTGGCTTAATTCGTGAATTGTGATCTTTGCTTGTTGTAATTAGAATAACCTTAAAGTAATTGTAATTATAGTAATCCTAAACTGGAATGCAAAATAAAAGGTTTCTAATTACAACACCGTGCCATGGACGAATAGACAGCAATATAAATTTAATAAATAAATAAACAAATGAACTGTACAATTACACTTCAATGTTTTTTGTGTGTGCCTTCAAGTCAGTCTTGATACTTCAAAATCTTATTAGGGCAATCAACCAATCAGTTCTGGGAGTTGAAGTCCACAAGTCTTAAAGTTGCCAAGTTTGGAGACCTCTGCACTAAACAGTGGTATGACTTGAAGCAGCTGTGAGCGTTTAGAACAGGTGTCAAACTAGATTTCATTGAGGGTCGCATCAGGATTGTGTTTGACCTCTGGGAGGGGGCTATGGGGGCCTGGCCAGGGTAGGCGTGGCCAGCTTGATGTCACTAGTGTCAGAGCCTGAGTGCTCTACCAGCAAAAACGGGCTCCCAATCTCCGTTTTTGGTGGGATGGCCTCCTGCAACCCTCTGCCAATAAAAGTGGAGCTTGATAGGACCATCCTCCTGAGCTCCATTTTTGCTGGCAGGGGGTTGCAGGACCCAGCCAAAGGAGATTGGGAGCCCGTTCTGGCAGGGCACCTGGGCAGTCCTTTCCCAGGGTGGCCCCATGGGCCAGATCTAAGCACCCCATGGCTGGATCTAGCCCAGAGCCTTGAGTTTGACAAGCCTGGTTTAGAAGTGTTATGTATGCAGGTTTGAATGTCATTGGTTAAGTTTGAACTGTTCTTGTAAAATGTCAGAAATGATTGGTTTAAAAAGTGTGGGAAAACCCTGCACTCTGATTGGCTGGCAACTGCGGCTGCTGGCTATAAGTAGCAGCCGCAGACCAGCCAAATTGGGTCTGTTATGAGCTGTAGTCACTAATAAACTCTTCACTGAAACACTCCGCGTCTGACTCTTCATGCAAACTTAACAAGAAGGACAGCCAATTTGTCTGAAAAAGAAAGGAAAGGGTGAACTAGATATTTCAGTATCAGTAAATATTTTATGACAGTCATTAAGCAAATTACTGCAATTGTTAAGCGAATCTGCAGTTGTTTAAGTGAATACCACAGTCATTAATGTGAATCCATTCTTCCAAATTGGTGGTTGTTTTGTTTTGTTTTCTTTTGTTTTTGCCAAAAACAGACAAAAAGGGTAGTGAATTGCGATTACGTGACCTCAGGAAACTATGATCAGTTGTAAATATAAGCCGGTTGCCAAGCACCTGAGTTGCGATCACATGAACACAGGGGTGTTGTGACAGTTAATATGTGTAAATATTAGACATTTTTCAGCAGTGTTATAAATTGGAAGGGTTGCTAAGTGAATGATCATAAGTCAAGGACTATCTGTTTTCCACCAGTTGTGTCGTAACTGTATCTTTTATGACATAGTAAGCTGTCCAGAGTCACTTGCTAGTGAGATGGGTAGCTTATAAATGTAATAAATATATAAATAAACAATTTCCTATTGTAGGAAGTTAGCAACCCACCCCTCTCCTAGAAAAATGAAATATCCTAGGAAATATTAAAAAGGTAGAATATTTCCCCTAACAAGAGTAGAAACTCAGAAACAGAAGCTCACCCCCACCTTTGTTAATGGGCAGGCCATTAAGGCCTGGGCCAGAGTATTCTACATAACAGAGGCCTCTGCCCATCTCACCACCTGGCCTGAGAAGATTGTATCAGTCAACACTCAGGTGAAGCCATGTGGTCCAGACAAAGCCTACAAAGCTAGCTAAGACCCCCGCCCCTGGGAGTCTGACAGCCAATGGGATACATTTCTTACACAGGAACAGGAAACACTAAGGTGGGGCCCAACAGAAGGTATGAAACAATTGCATTCTCAGCATCTTGCTCCTTCTTTTCCTTCACCCAACATCTTGAAGCACGCGATCGTCCTTTTCACGTTGGAGCTCCAAGCCATGTGGTCCTGTCCACCATTAAACCATCTTTCCAAGCAGCCTCCATGTTTCCAGTATCTTCTTTCCCACTTGGAATTGAACCCAGAAGCAATGGTGGGATTCAATTTTTTTTACTACCGGTTCTGTGGGTGTGGCTTGGTGGGCATGGCAGGGGAAGGCTACTGCAAAATCTCCAGTCAGAGCTGGTATTTGCCGTTTCTCTGAACTACTCAAAATTTCCGTTACCAGTTCTCCAGAACTGGTCAGAACCTGCTGAATGCCACCACTGCCCAGAAGGATATTTCTTCCAACAGTGTCAACATAGACATTTCTGGAAGAGTCAACAAAGCTAACTGTGGATGATGAAAATTAATACAAACCATCGGGAAGGTTGCTTGATTTAGAAAAATTGCATTAGAAAGTTATCAACAAAAAGATACAAAAGGATTTCAGGGTCCGGCTGCATCATGCCTAGCAAACCCCAGTTTCTACATCCAGAGATGTTGGCTTGCTTGGCACATCGTCAAGAATTTAGGATTGCTCAAAAGCACCCTTGCATTTCACTGCAAAATGACTCAACAGACACCCCCTCCCACCCACCCAATTCTTGAACAAGAAGCCAAAGGATCTCAGCTGACAAATCAGTTGATGCATGTCGAAGGGGAGTGAAGGTGGCATTACAAAAATATCCAGCCAAAACAACAGCTGTTTATGGCTTCCCCTCCTCCCTTACTGTAGATTTGGACCACTCTGTTAGGATACTGATGACCCCTAAAAGATTAGGCACCCACCAGCAGCAAAGAAGCAACGTTTTCATTACTTTGACAAGCCAGGGAAGATCATCTGGAGATCCACAGATTTGCAAATGAGCTTGGAAGCAATAAAGTTAATGGAGAAGCTACAGACCAAGCAGGAAACGGGAAGGAATCATATTTCAAATGCTTATTGGTCAACTGAAGAGATGTGGGAAACCTGGTGTCATCCAGATGTATCTGTTGGAAGTTGCTGAGCACACTGGGTTGTATCCCAGAAATTGTAAGCCACCCTGAGTCTTTGGAGAAGGGCGGCATATAAATGTAATTAAAAAAAAACCCACCCCTCTCCTAGGAAAATGGAATATTTTAGGATATACTAAAAAGGCAGAATATTTCCCCTAAAAAGAGTAGAAACTCAGAAGCAGAAAATCATCTCAGAAGCAGGAACTCAGCCACCCCCACACACACATTTGTTAATGGGCCATTACTCTGGCCTAGGCCAGCCTATTTTACATAACAAAGACCTCTCGGTAGAGCTATAATAGGAATTGCCCACAGCCCTTTCATTACATCATCATCTAGCAAGGCTCAACCAAGCCTGGGACTCAGGACAGCCTACAAGTTGGCCCTGCGTGGCCCAATGGGAGTCTGACAACCAATCAGAATACAAGCTCAAATTCAAATCCCAACAGAAGGTATAAAACAATTGCACTATCAGCATATCACCCCTTCCTTCTTTCTTCACCCAAGGCATGTGATCCTGTCCACCATTAAACCATCTTTTCAAGCAGTCACCATGTTTCCAGTGTCTTTCTTCCCCACTTGGAACTGAACCCAGAAGGATATTTCTTCCAACATATCAAAATACAACTCCTAAAATTCTCATCTGGTATGATTAAGAGTCACGCTGGTTAAGTATTACGAAAGCAATTGTTGATAGCCAGAAGACATGAACTTTGGAGGAAACAGGGGTTAAATAATTCAATTTAAGAGATTTTTTTCCCTTTTGCTCCAGAAAGCAGGATCAGATCTAATGGACAATTTTCCAGAATGGTAGATTTTAACTAAACATTAAGGGCAAACTCTTAAGGCCCTTAGAGCCTACTGAGCTATCTGTTGTGAAAAAGAAACTCACCTGCTTATTCAAAAGTATTTTCAGTTGTTAATTTATTTATTTAATTTATTTATTTTGTTTGTCAAGCATGTATGAGAAAACAAGTATAAGTATGAACATAACATATAAACATATGTATAAACAGGTATAACTATATACATAATAAATGGGTACGAACAAATGGATAAATGGGAACAATAGGACAGGGACAGTAGGCACGCTGGGGCGCTTATGCACGCTGCTTTACAGACCTCTTAAGAATGGAGTGAGGTCCACGGTAGACAGTTTAAGGTTAAAGTTTAAGGTTAAATCCTTGGAAAAAGGGTTTTTAAATTTTTGTCATTTCCAAAGTTAAAATACAAAACCCAAAAACAAAACGAGAGGAAAAAAAGAAGAAAAAAAGATAAAAACAGAGCAAAACAAAACCAGAAGAATGTGCCTAAAAACAAGGTAATGAAGATACACGTACATTGTCCCTCCTGCTGGAACACAGGTAGTCCTCGACTTACAACAGTTCATTTAGTGACTGTTCAAAGTTACAACCGCACTGAAGAAAGTGATTTATGACTGTTTTCACCCTTACTTTTTCACACACAGCACAGATGGGGTAGAAGCCATAGTGACACCACACAAGTGAGGCCAATGATGCCATTATGTGTTGCATATAGTTCGTGTCATTTGCGTAATGACATGAAAACACCTATGACATCATTTGCCTCTTCCTTGTGGACACCCACATAAAGGCAGCTGTCAGGGTCCCTTCAGACAAGACGAATCAGAGTTTTTAAAGTGACTCTGATATAATACAGGTAGTCCTCAACTTACAACAGTTCATTGACCATTCAAAGTTACAATGGCACTGGAAAAAGTGTCTTATGACCGTTTTTTGCACTTTTTTTCTTTTTAAGAATAGAATAGAATTCTTTATTGGTCAAGTGTGATCAGACACAAGGAATTTTTCTTGGTGCAAATGCTCTCAGTGTATATAAAAGAAAAGACACATTCATCAAGAGTCAAGAATTATCAGGTACAACACTTAATGATAGTCATAGGGTACAATAAGCAATCAAATCATACTAGGAGACAGTCAATATAAATAATAAGGATACAAGTGACAAGGTTACAGTCATACAGTCATAAGTGGGAAGAGATGGGTGAAAGGAAGGGAGGATTAATATAATAGTAATAGTTGAACAGTGTTGAGGGAATTATTTGTTTAGCAGAGTGATGGTTGTTATGTATGCAGGTTTGAATGTCATTGGTTAAGTTTGAACTGTTCTTGTACAATGTCAGAAATCATTGGTTTAAAAAGTGCGGGAAAACCCTGCACTCTGATTGGCTGGCAACTGCGGCTGCTGGCTATAAGTAGCAGCCGCAGCCCAGCCAAATCAGGTCTGTTATGAGCTGTAGTCACTAATAAACTCTTCACTGAAGCACTCCGCGTCTGACTCTTCATGCAAATCTAACACTGGCGGAAGGTGGGATCCTGCCGAAGAAACAATGGGAGAAAAGCTGAGAGAGATGGCTGTGCTGAACACCCCCAGCCCGTTCGATCCAACGGCAGAAGACTGGGACTTCATTATGCAGATCGTTTCCAAATGTATTTGGAGGAAGCGATCGCCGACATTCCGACGGAAGAGGGCAGTCTTTCTCACCCACTGCGGTCCGGCCGTTTTCAAGATGGCGAAGGCATTGGCGGGAGCTGCAGGCGTGAAGGTAATGGACTGGCCCGACTTAGAAAAGTTACTAAGAGCCCATTCACTGCCACAAGTATCGTGCCTCATTAAGAACACGAATTCTACCGTCGGGATCAAGGGAAGCGGCGTTAATGACCGTGGCAAGTTTAAGGGACATTGGGGGTGCATGTGAATTTATCAACTTAGAAGAGGCCATGTGTGATCGATTTGTTCTAGGCCTAAAAGACAAGGTTTTGCAGAACCATTACACAGATTGCTTGACAAAAAGTCTGTTTGGGTCTGGGGCAGGAAGGAACAATCAGCATTTAACAGTATTAAAAGACTAATCACGTCTGATGCTGTACTGATACAGTTCTCTGAGAATTTACCTGTTGTACTGACTTGTGATGCATCCCCTTTTGGAGTGGGGGGCGTTTTGAGCCACAGGCTTCCCAGCAGGAGGGAAGCCCCTATTGCATTACTCTGCACCTTGACCAAAGCAGAGAGGAATTACAGCCAATTGGACAAGGAAGCATTGGCAATTGTTGCAGCTATCAAGAAATTTCATGAGTATTTATATGGGAGAACATTTACCATTGTCACAGATCACAAACCTCTGTTAGGCATTGTGGCAGGAGACAAACCTGCACCCACTATCCTGTCACCAAGAATGCTGAGGTGGACTGAATTTCTTGCTGCTTATTCATACAAACTTATCCACAAGCCTGGCAAGGACATTGGACATGCTGATGCCTTGAGTCGTTGCCCACTTCCTTGTCATAAGGAGGACTTTGAACCTGAGGCGCACACCTTTTTCCTAAAAACTGTTGCCAAGCTTCCAGTACACGCTGCTGAAATTGCCAGAGAGACTGCCAAAGACACTTTATTGGCTCCTATTATAGGCTGGATTAAGAAAGGTTGGCCTTTTCAAGATCTACCTCACCTTGCCCAACCTTTTAAGTCCAGGCAAACTGAATTATCTGTATTAAGAGGATGTATTTTGTGGGGTAACAGCGTGGTTATTCCTGCAAAACTGCAAAGAGCGGTTTTGGAAATGTTACATGAGGGTCATCCTGGTATTGTAAGGATGAAGGGATTGGCCAGGAGTTATGTATGGTGGCCAGGTATTGACAAAATGGTTGAAAACTGGGTTGCATCTTGTCCAAACTGTCAGGTAGTCAGGCCTGCCCCACCTCTCACCCCCAAACAGGAATGGGAATGTCCTGGGGGCCCATGGTCTAGGATTCACATTGATTTCACTGGCCCTACCAGAGGGCACACCTTCCTTATTATAGTAGATGCATATTCCAAATGGCTAGAGGTAATCCCTATGGCATCCACCACAACTGATGCTGTCATCAAGCAGCTTAAAAAGCTTTTGTAACCCAGGTTACCTGATGTTCTTGTCTCTTACAATGGCCCTCAATTTACATCCAACCTTTTTGAATCCTATCTAGCACAGCTGGGTATCAGACATGCCCTGACAGCCCCTGGGCACCCTTCTAACGGCCAGGCTGAACAAATGGTGCGTTTTACCAAGGAAAAGCTTCAGCATTTGGGTCTTGGGGACATCACTGAGAAAGTTGAAAAACTTCTGAGTGTTCAGCACATCACTCCTAACCCATCAACTAACTTATCCCCAGCAGAGTTGTTGATGGGTAGGAAACTTAGGTCTCCCCTTGACCACCTTCATCCCACTTACGCACAGCGCCACTTGATTCCACTAGCAAAGTTCTTGCGTTCAGTGTGGGTGATTCTGTTTATGCTAAGAACCTTATGGGTGAACCTTCATGGATTCCTGCTGAAATAACTCAAATCGTTCTTACAGGGTACAAACAGAGGATGGAGTCCTCTGGAGCAGACACATTGATCAGCTTAGATCCAGGTTACCTCAGGAACATCGCAATTGTTCCTCTCTAGTTCCCATACCTAGTGCTTTTCTAGGGGAGGGGAGGAGCATGAGGATAATCAGCAAACAAGAATCAACCCCATGTGTAACGAGCCATTGCGACAGGAACAATCCCAAAACCTGTCACAATGCCAAAATCCATCCTTACAAGTGGAAAATTGCACATCACTACCTGACTTGGGTGCTGACATTGGGCTGGAGATGGGTTGGGAGGAGAGACCAGATTCTAACAATCAAACAGGGTCTTCTTTCACAGGAAGTCCAACTAGGGAAATGTCAACAGACACATTTCCCCTCTCACTGGGTGAGAACGTTAAAACTTCTGAACCACGAAGGTCTCAACGTTCATGTAAGAGCCCCACCTATTTAAAAGAATACATTAGATAGGTTGGGGTTTGAGTATGGACTGAACCTAGTGGGGAGGGGTGTTATGTATGCAGGTTTGAATGTCATTGGTTAAGTTTGAACTGTTCTTGTAGAATGTCAGAAATGATTGGTTTAAAAAGTGCGGGAAAACCCTGCACTCTGATTGGCTGGCAACTGCGCGGCTGCTGGCTATAAGTAGCAGCCGCAGACCAGCCAAATTGGGTCTGTTATGAGCTGTAGTCACTAATAAACTCTTCACTGAAGCACTCCGCGTCTGACTCTTCATGCAAATCTAACAATGGTGTTCGGGGGAAAACTGTCCTTGTGTTTACTTGTTCTGGTGTGCAGTGCTCTATAGCGTCGTTTTGACGGTAGGAGTTGAAACAGTTTATGTCCAGGATGTGAGGGGTCTGTAAATATTTTCACAGCCCTCTAAGCCCACTTAAGACGGTTGCAGCCATCCCCACGGTCACCTGATCAAAATTCAGAAACTGACTCATATTTATGACCGTTGCAGTGTCCCAGGATCACATGATACCCTTTTGCAACCTTCAGACAAGTCAATGGGGGAGGCCGGATTCACTTAACAACTGTGTTATTAACAACTGTGGTGATTCTCTTAACAACAGTGGCAAGAAAGTTCATAAAATGGGGCAAAGCACATTTAATAAATATCTCACTTAGCAACAGACATGTTGGGCTGAATTTGGGTCGTAAGTCAAGGACTACATGTACAGTGGTGGGATTCAAAAATTTTTACTACCAGTTCAGTGGGCGTGGCTTGGTGGGCATGACATGGCTTGGTGGGCATGGCTTGGTGGGTGTGGCAAGGGAAGGATACTGTAAAATCCCCATTCCTTCCCCACCCCACTAACCTGCTTTCCAGCTCTGTTCTCCTGTGCAGGGCAACAAAAGAAGACCCAGCCAATCAATGGGACTCAATGGGAGGCAGAGAATAGAGTTTTGGTTTTGGATATTTCCCTGCAATTAATCTTGTGTTCTTGGCAGCCTTTCACAACCTTGAAAGGGTTGCTCTTATCTGGGACAATTAGTTTTACTGATTCTTTGCTGTGAATGAACAGAATTCACAGAGCCGCATTAAAAAGGTTTATTTTCCTAATTTGATGTTAGTCTGATTTGAACGAGGCTTGGGTCAGAACAAGCACTGAAAAAAGTGACTTGCAACTGGTCCTCATACTTGTAAACATTGCAGCATTCCTCCTCACGTGATCAACATTTGGATATTTGGCAACCGATGTGTATTTATGATTTTGCAATACCCGGAGATCACCTGATTCCCCATTTGCAACTTCCCAGCCAACCTCTGAAAACAAAGTCAATGAAGGAAGCTGGATTTGCGTGACAGCCACATGTTTCACTTTAACATCTGCAAGGATTTGCTCAATGACCTTGGCAAAAAAAGGCTTATTAAATGGGGTGAGACTCACTTAACATCTGCCTTGCATAGCAACTGAAATTCTGACCCCAGTTGTGGTTGCAAGTCGAGGACAACCTTACAAAGTGGAACGGCGATATAGGAAAAGAAATTGAAGAGACTAGGAGAGAAAAATGACGACTTTCCCTCCCCCCACAGGAGGCCAAGTCTACAGGCTGGGCCAGCTGTCACTGAGGCAGAAGTGTTAATAAATGAAACACAGCCCAGCACCAGTTCCCAGTCTCGGGCAACAAGTGCAGTCAATGTAAACCGTCTAATTTTGTCCCACTTGCAGCTCTGCTGTCTGTAAAACTCATCAGTGCATGGCCAGAAGGCCTTTCAGCAGTTCAAGAAGAGGTGATAAAAATAGAGTGCAGAGGAGAGCAGGATCTTTACAATTCAGTTGACTTGCAAGCATTTTGCCTCCCTAACCACTGTCCCCCCACCCAGATACTTTAATTTTCAGTTGTGCAGGTCCTGCAATTTTTTTCTGCCACATCCCCACAATATTGTTTTCACTCTTCTCACCAGACCAGAGGGAAACTACCTTAAGCGTCTGCAGAATCAGAAGCATTGTCTGCAGAATCAGAAGCATTGTGGCTTCTGAAGCTTCCCTGGTAATGATGTGGTGCTGATTTTGTTGTTTGGCCTCCCCTTAAAATCAGGGGTGTCAAACTCGATTTCACTGAGGGCCACATCAGGGTTGTGTTTGACCTTGGGGGGAGTAGGTGTGGCCTGGGTGGGTGTGGCCAGCATGACATCACTCATATCAGGGGCACCTGTGTTGGCCCGAGCGCTCTGCCAGCAAAACGGGCTCCCGAGCTCTGTTTTCAGCTGCAACAGCCTCCTGCAACTCTCTGCCAGCAAAAACGGAGCTTTCCGCGGCCCTTGCAAGTTCTGTTTTCAGTTGCAATGGCTTCCTGCAACTCTCTGCCAGTGAAGACGGAGCTCAGGAGGGCTGCATGCAGTTCTCCCAAGCTCCTTTTTCACCAGCAGAGACACTGTGGGCCAGTCCTTTGCTGGTTCCAGGGCAGCCCCACAGGCCAAATCTAAGCACCCCATGGGCCTGATTCGGGCCCCGGGCCTTGAGTTTGACACCCCTGCCTTAAGTCATCCTGAGCTGAAACTCTGTCAAATTATAATTTTAGATAATAATTTTAGAAAGTGAGATTTACTGATCTCACTGCAAACTTTTTTTGCAGTCTAGCAGCCATAAAGTGGTTGTCAACACTTGAATGAAAAGTTAATTTTCTGCTAGAGGGAAAATAAAGCTGTAATTTTTTCCTACCCAAGCTCCCAGATCCCTTGGCAATAGAATAGAACAGAACAGAATAGAATAGAATTCTTTATTGGCCAAGTGTGATTGGACGCACAAGGAATTTGTCTTCGGTGCATAAGCTGTCAGTGTACATAAAAGATATAAGTGATAAATCATGATCATAGTCATCATAAATACATTCATCATGAGTCATAAGATACAACACTTAGTGATACTCATAGGATATTAAATAAGCCATCAAAATCGATCCACTGACTCCAGATTAAGAACTCCTGCTCTAAAACAAGAAGACAGAAATCCAGCTTCTTTGACCAGGATTCCATGTTCTAATTTATCTGAGGACTCAAGCGATAAACAGGTTAT
Organism: Naja naja; assembly: GCA_009733165.1. Taxonomy (NCBI): domain Eukaryota; kingdom Metazoa; phylum Chordata; class Lepidosauria; order Squamata; family Elapidae; genus Naja; species Naja naja. Next base: position 10,497,890 of record CM019160.1, read on the forward strand.
TATTCCAGACTGACATACAGACCTGTAAATATTGGTGGTCAGCAAGTGCCTGGGGGGAACCACTTAATTTTAGCGCTGTGACTCATAGGGTTTTGATGCCAGCAAGGCTGGTGTTAAACAGATTGGCATCCCCAGAGACCATTCCAGTGTCATGTAAGAAAGCAACTGGAGAACAAGTTAGGAGGACAGCTGGCCCTGCTCATTTGTCCTCACTCTTCTGGGATCCAACAACATCTTTCATCTCTCATGAAAGCTACAATTGCTGCTGGCCTCAGGGCCGGGATTCCCAGTGACTCAACCCAAGTCATGAAAAGATGATCCCAATAGGGTAGAAGATGAGAAGGTGACCTTACCTACCGCCAGGGCCCCATCTAGGCCAAAGGTAAAGGAACCTGGATTTCTTCAAACTCTTGAAGCTCTACCTGAATTATTTTCCCATTGGCCCATTTTCCTACATTAAGGTAGAAGAAAGATAATATGCAAACCATCTTTCCAACTCTGGTGTCCTATCCAGTGTTAGCTATGCTTGTCCACTTTAATCTGGCCACATTTTCTGGGCTTCCCCAGTATACTGAATTGCTATTTAACTGCATTAAACCAACCGGATTTAGCACTCTGTGTGAAGGCAGGTGCTAATTTTGTGATTGACCTGATTTAATATTGTGTGAACCCAACCAGTGTAACTTATAAATTCATGGAATGTTTGGTGGCAATGTTGTCTAATCTTGCATGTAAAGTACACTACCTTTCTGAAGTTTTCAGCTATAAAATGTCTCAGGAGATCAAGCAATTCTAATGTCAACCTGAGAATTTTTTTTTAAACAGCTCCTTGTAAAGAATTTAGGGTGACCTCTAAAGAATTTCTATTGCTAAGAAAAGAGTATTTCCAGTGGTGCATGAGTTGTTGGAAAAATAATTCCATGACAAAGGCTGCCGTTCTTTGTAGATAACTATTTGGAAGTAAACTATGTTGGACACAAACTGACGTAGTGAGAAACTTGCTTAATAAAGAATCCAGGAATAGAAACTCACGATGGTGCAGATGATCACATTGCTCTTCTGCTGATAATTTTTTCAAAGACCAGTAACTGTTTATTTAGCAATCATTCAGTTCATCATATCATTTCTCAATCAATTCAGTTTTTGTGATCTTTCTGGAAATCTGCAAGAGGAGAGAGAGGATGTTCATCTTTTTTAGTGTATGCTGAGAAGGTCTTTTACACAGTTTATTTTATTTTGTTTATTTATTTATTTATTTATTGGATTTATATGCTGCCCTATCTCCTGAAGGACTCAGGGCAGCTTACAAAATAAAACAATCCAATACAAATATACAAATATTAAAAAACAATTAAACCAAAGTTCTTATAAATATGCCAATTAAAATACATTTAAAACCCTCCCCCATCCCCATCAGTCCGGGTAGGCTAGTTGGAACAGCCAAGTTTTTAGGTCACGGCGGAAGGAGCGGAGGTCAGGGGCCACCCAGAGCTCCAGGGGAAGCTGGTTCCATAGGGTTCTCATTTAATTGGTTTTCATTTAATTGGTTCAAAGAGAATTTACTCTAGAAGCTTATTTCAAAAGAGAAGACTACTTCTGAAAAATAACTCTGACTAAAAAATTCAACTGAACATTCTTTATCAGTGTTTCTTCAACCTTGGCAACTTTAACATGTGTGGACTTCCAATCCCAGAATTCCCCAGCCAACACAAAAACAAAAACCCAGTTTAAAAATGAGTGTGGTATCATGCTATCATACTATCACTGAAGGTTTACTACAGAAAACTCAAATGCAGAGTATCTCTGACTGGAAGCTGGCCAAATATCTATCTGAAGATTCCTAGCAAGGGAGAGTTTTATCTAATCCCAAAGTAATTAATTCAGTTTTCAAATTAATGTTGCCACTAAAAAGCAGCTGAAAACTACTTAGGGGAATTTATTGACTGCATGCTTTTTACTTTTTTTTACTTCCCTGCAGATGCTAATGTCTAATACTCATGGAAGACACAATCTGACACATTGGACAGTTGGGGATGAGTGCCCAGGATGTTTTTACTCAAGGAAGGAAGGAAGGAAGGAAGGAAGGAAGGAAGGAAGGAAGGAAGGAAGGAAGGAAGGAAGGAAGGAAGGAAGGAAGGAAGGAAGGACCTCACAATTAATAGAGATATTGATATACAGTAAGGACAATTTTCAAAACAGCTGAGTAACCCTTGATCTAAGAGGCCTGAGAAAGTCTCAGCTGTTGCTTGGAGAGGTGTTGATCTAACTCTCACATATCTGGCCAGGAAAAGTGAGATCTGTACCTTTGCTTGCCTTCCTTCTGGGTAATGCTGCACACCACCCTTTGCCTGCTATTGCAGAGGTCAAGGTTCTGGCTATAGATTGATCCCAAACACTGAATTAATCACCTGTCCATGATTTATGCTATCTGACCTTATTAATTTAACATGGTTATTGCACACTCATTTTGCAGAAGATATGAGCTAGGAAAAGCTTGTTATATTTTCTTATATATATGGTAATTTTTCTAATGTTGCAATAGGCAGATTGGAAAGTGCTTGTGAAGGCTCCCTAAAGCTAGCTTCTACATCTCAATCTATTTAATAACAGTCCAAAGAAACCATTTTTTCAGGACAAACATATGCATGTGCTAAGCTGCAGTTCATAGCTCCAAGTCAGCAATTGGATTCACACCTTACCCTAAACCATAATATGATTATATGGTTATTTTAATTTGGGCTTCCTGTTTTCTACAAATGCAATTACTATGATTTGTGAGCCAGAGTTTATGGCTTAGCTTTTGTGTGAAGCCAGTTTTAATCAGCCATGATTAAATGAACCACACATTCACATGATGTGCAAATCTGTTTTGTACAACCCACAGCTTTCACTGTTGCACATTGCAACCTTACCCAACAATCTAATGCAATGTTTCCCAAACTTGGCAACTTTAAGATGTGGACTTCAACTCCTAGAATCCCTTAGCCAGCCACTCTGGGAGTTGAATTCTGGGAGAATTCTGAGGAATTCTGGGACTTGAAGGTTGAGAAATACTGATCTAATGCATATATATTGTGAATTGTCTCCATAGAACTCATTCCCTGGTAGTGTGTTAATAACTGGAAACATTTGATTAATGATATGAATGTTTAGGATTTTTTTTAAAAGAACATAATGTTTTCTAATCCACCACAAACAGTTGGCAAAAGAACACAATTACCCCACAAAAAGAGTTCTGACGTAAACTAATATTGATACAGTACATACTCAAACAAGATATAGTGATCAGCTAATGGAAGAAACAATGACACTTTAATACCTTCAGTCTTTTTGGAATAACTACACATTGTACCAGAAAATTTGGCTGTGTTCTTAGTTAGTAGCCTTGGGATGAGGGCAGTTACTGTTTCCTAATTACATAGAAATCCTCCCTGTGAGAAAATGTACTAATGTATTCAAACTACAAGGCTCTGCGTAAGATTTCCAAAACATCAGTTTTCCATAAGCTACAACACATTAGATACTCTTAGCCTTCCACCACTGCTGATGAAGCAATGTGCTAGGCCCAGCTGTAGCAAAATGCTTCTCCACACTTAAAATACATTTAAAATTGCAGGCTGATGATATTTAATCAACCCTGCAGACCAAAACCAGTCAAGATACAATGGTGTGAACAAGTGCCATTTACCAAAGTAAACAAATTGCACTAGAAATGAACTAAAATGCTTTGTTCTGATATAGCAACAGCTGTTGTTTTTCCTGTCTGAGTAGGAAGGTTGCTGTACTGTAAGAAATAACCAACTGAACTGAGTTTATCATTAATAAATTTAGGCTGAGCACAGAGCATATTTATGGATAGAGAGAAGACCAGAGTAAAATAAACCAGATCAAATGAAAATAGTATGGAGAGCTCCTATCAAGTAGCAAAGGATTTGCAATTGTTTTCAAAAATTGCCAAAGCAATTTTTTTAAATTAATTGGCTGGTTGAAGCTGTCTATATTTGCAGATACCGTAAGGGAACTAAATAGTACTGTAGGAAGTGGGAGGAAAATATTCTTTCACTTATGGTCACAAACAGATTTTCCACTTCTGAAAAGTGCTACCCTTGACCACACTTCATTTTGGAGAAACATCCTGGCAGACATACTCCCCAAATTGATACATTTTCTTGTTTACATTTAATTGCCATGCCTCTCCAGCTGTATCTTTAATATTCACTTTTGCTGACATCAGACTACATTTTAGAAGCCACTTCCAGGTATTGGGGAAGGGTATCTCTGGCCTTGGAAGCTGAGACTGCACATTTCTGTTCTTTTGTTGTTAGTTGCAAAGTCGTGTCTGACCCATCGCAACCCCATGGACAACGTTCCTCCAGGTCTTCCTGTCCTCTACCATCTTCTGGTGTCCATTTAAGCTCATGCCTATTGCTTCAGTGACTCCATCCAGCCATCTCATTCTCTGCCATCCCCTTCTTCTTTTGCCCTCAATCGTCCCCAGCATTAGTCTCTTCTCCAGGGAGTCCTTCCTTCTCATGAGTTGGCCAAAGTATTTGAGTTTCATCTTCAGGATCTGGCCTTCTAAAGAGCAGTCAGGTTGACCTCTAGGACTGACTGGTTTGATCGCCTTGCAGTCCAAGGGACTCGCAGGAGTCTCTTCCAGCACCATAGTTCAAAGGCCTCCATTCTTTGCCGCTCAGCCTTCCTTATGGTCCAACTTTCATAGCCATACATTGCAACTGGGAAAACCATAGCCTTGACTATACACACTTTTGTTGGTAGGGTGATGTTGGTAGGTCTCTGCTTTTTAGTATGCTGTCTAGATTTGCCATAGCTTTCCTCCCCAGGAGCAATTTCTGTTCTACTTAAAGCTATAAAGACTTTCAAGAAAGTAGAACCGAAGTCAGTGTTGAATCAGCATTTAGCATGAAATAGGCTGACTATATCGTGGCCACCATCTTTCCTCCAGTGCCAGATATATTGCAGTACAGTATACCAACAGTCCTCAACTTATAATCATTCATTTAGTGACCATTCCAAGTTACAATGATACTGAAGAAAGTGGTACTTGCATTGATGATCATCACAGTATCTTGAGAATGACTTGATCAAAATCCAGGCGCTTGATAACCAGCATGTTGCAGCATCCTGGGGTCACATGATCATCATTTGTGATCTTCCCAGCTAGCTTCCAACAAGCATATCAATGGGGGAAGCCGAATTCACTTAATGACTGCAGTAATTTGCTTAACAACCATTAAGTTTTTTTTAAATTACATTTATATGCTGCCCTTCTCCGAAGACTCAGGGCGGCTTACAATTTTTGGGATACAACCCAGTGTGCTCAGCAATAGCCTTCATTCCATTGTATATGCCTGCTTATTACTAAGCGGCATTTTTACAAAGTCAGCTTATTGCCCCAACAATCTTGGGTCCTCAATTTACCTACCCCGAGAGGATGGAAGGCTGAGTCAACCTTGAGCCTGGTGGGATTGGAGCCTACAGTAATTGTAGGCAGCTGGAGCTTAAATGCAGGCATTTAACAGCCTGAGCCACCAAGGCCCTTACGTTAAGTGGCAAAGGTCGTAAAATAAGTTGTAACCCACTTAGCAACTGCCTGGCTTAGCAGTGAAAATTCTGGTCCCAACTGTTATCATATGTCAAGGACTACCTGTGGAAGAACTAATATTTCCCATTTGTTTCTTACCATCTGTTTGCCCAACTGGCTGTTCCTCTTCTGTTTCATCTTCCTCATTCAGTTCTTCATCATCTTCATCTTTGGAAAAAAAAGAAGGGGGGAAGGAAATAATTTAGATCCACCTTCCAGAACATCTCATATTATAGAGCTGCCTCTTAAGTATCTCAGATGCTTATGCAGTCCTTGGGAATCTCTCCTTCTAACTCAGCTGGTGTCTATTAACTTTGTACCTCTTGCCACAAAAGGTGTGTTAAGTTTGCTTGTGCATTAGAATATTAGAAAGTGCCACTTTCATCATGGGAATCAGCAGACATCAGCCCTAAGACAAGTGCAGAAGGAAATTAAATGGGACCAGCAAGGAATCCAAAATCCCCCACTATGAAACGGTGATGAATGTCCTCATAGTATTTGCTATTTGATTAAAATGTATCTGGATTTGGCACTCTTCCCCATAATAATCTAATGTCAGAAATATTTGGCACCCAGGACCCTTGGTATTTTTTGAGTGTTGATATGCAAAAATAATAACCTGGTGCACAATGCTGTTTGCTGCAGTGATTTCCATATTGTTATTATTATTATTCCTTTTATGATCCTGTAATAGCAATAGCACTTAGACTTATATACCGCTTTACAGTGCTTTACAGCCCTCTCCAAATGGTTTACAGAGTCAGCATCTTGCCCCCAACCATCTGGGTCCCCATTTTACCAACCTCGGAAGGATAGAAGGCTGAGTCAACTTGAGCCAGTCAGGTTTGAATTAGCCTGCAATACCGCATTCTAACCACTGTGCCACCATGGCTCCTAAGAAAACATGATTTGTTGGAAAACTTTATGTTGTGATAGTGTATTGCAAGTCCTCATGTTAAGGCTAATATGGGGCCATTAACCTTGTAACTGATACCCTATATTGATACCCAGTATTGCAGATGGACAGAAAGGAGTCTGTGTACTGAGAAAACAGAAAATGCTTAATCCTATTGTTGAGAATTTAGTACAGGATATGCAATCCAATAACACCCAAATGTTAGATCTCTCCCAGTTGGTACTTTCCCAAATAGATCGAACCAGCTATTGCACATGGATTTGGCTCATGCTTCCTGTTTACTAACAAGTTTTGTCTTCTAGAAACATCATACCGTAGCCTGGAATTGCTGTTCCTTGGCCAGCCATCGTTGTCTGTCACTGTGGACTCATCTGTGACCTCCCAGAGGGAATGTTTAAAAACCCAGCAGTCAGGTCTGGCTCCTTGGCCCATCAAGAGGCCCATATCTTCCTATGGCCCTTTGTATCAAGAGTTCCATAATGCAGAGTTTCCACCATTTTTTCAACTAGCTGTCTCCTCTTGAAACAGATGTTTGCTGTTCCTCTATTTCTTCATTCTTTTGGTATTTACAGATCCTCTTCCAGCAGCCCTATTCAAGACTACCCACACCTTTTGAGGAAATGACAGCTGAGAAGATGTTTCTGGACACTGTGGCGTATTTATGGGACTTTTTCAGATAAAATTGCTCACATTTATTATTTAGATATCATTTGGGCAGAGTCTTGCTCAGAATTGATCTTCTGAGGAGATTTGGGGTTCTATTTTGCTTGTAGAGATAAGGGAATGAGATTTTCTGTGGTGTGACATCTGCCATCGGTGATGTCACTCACAGTGGACTCATGTCCCACTGGCTAGGTGGAGTGCAGGTACTAGGATCTGGGAGATACTTCATGCCTCTTTTAGAGAAGGAAAGGAACCATATGCTTTCCAGGGGGCAATGATATCTCTGCTTCAGAAGAGACTGTCCGCCAGTCTAAACATTTTTGCATGATTTCTGCCTACTTTCTAGTCTTTTGTTCTGGAAGTAAGATTTTGGAGAAGGTAGAATCTTGAAAGAATGGGTTTTCCAAATCCCTTCCTATCCAAATTCAAAACTGCATGAGATGGAAACAGTCATTATGGCAGATGCCCTACATCAGAGCCTCCAAGGAGGTCCACAATAATCCTTCCAGCTTTTTTGGTGGCCTTCAATACCATCAGTCATGGTATTTTACTTCTGAGTAGCCTACACAGGTTGTAAATCAGAAGTACCACATTATAATGGTTTCACTCCTTTACTGAGTAAGTGGTTCCAGTCAGAGATATTGTTATCCACAGGGCTTGGGTTTTCCCCTTGCTATTCAATATCTGTGTGATACTACTGGGAGAGGTTAACTGTTGGTTTGGGATGAAATATAATCAGAATTGTGATGGTATTCAGCTGTACATCACCACCCCAGGCCAGCCTGGAGATGCTATGGAGGTTATGACCTGGTCTCTGGAGGCCATGAGATACTGGATGGATCAAAACAGGCTTAAATTAAATCACAGCAAGATTCAGCTGTTGTTTGTAAATGATAGATCTGGCTTAGTTCCTATTCCAAGCTTGGCTCAGGACTGAGTTGTATTTCTCTGCAGGAAAGAGATCTGTGAGTGGGATCCTCTTGGATTCACAGCTCCTTCTCAAGGCAGTGTTGGAGGCTGTGGCTGGTTGGGAATACGTGATGGCTAGTTGGGAGCATGTTGTGGCTGATGCACCAGTTTGCAGGACTCCTCATGTCTAGGAGTTTTTTGGGGGAGAGGAGTGTTACAACAGATAGCAATCACAACATGTATAGCCTACTGTTCACATGCAGCTGCCTTTGAAAATGATTGGGAACTGCAGTTGGTTCTGTAAGAAATAAGGAAATTCAAAAATGAATTGGTATATAAGATGCTTAAATGTCTAGAAAACATATCTTCCTGTATCTATATGCTTTGCTTTTATACTTTTGACATGCTCCATTGTTAAGCCTTTTTATATTTTTATCTTATGTATAATGATTCCTTTTATATTATTGTTATTATATTGTTGGTTTTTTTTGTTATATCTTTGGGAAAATGGTAGTATATAATGAGCTTTTAAAATTGTATCTTCAGAAGTTAGAAAGAGGCCCTGATGAAGGGATGCTACATTCTTTAAAGCTAAGGAAAGATGCCACATGGGCAGCCAAACTAAGAGGGACGGAGGGGTATGGATGAGAACATAACGGAAGGAGATAATTCTCCTTGGAGACATCCTAGGATTAGCTGCAACTCCTGAGGGCATATCCCATGAGTTTGAAGTTGGGAGGGAATGAGTCTCAAGAAGGAGGGAACTTGGGCGTCGAGATGAAACTGTATATAAAGTATATTTTGGAATTCAAAGGTGTGGCTTTTGATTTGAACCTGCTTGTTGAGGTTTAGATCTAAAAGGTCACTGGCGCTTTGCAAACTGCCTTTTTATTTTTTATTTTAATAAATTATCTTTGTTTTCAACGATCCAAGTTTCTCTTGTTGGCTTTGAGTTATTTGCAACAGTTCAAAATGCAGTGACCAGGCTCCCAATAGAAAAGAGGAGATTTAGCAGCATGGTGACTGCTGTGGTCACTGCTCCAATAAGTCATACTGTTGGTTTTGACTTGCAACATAGCTCAGTCCTCATGTAACTCCAGGAGGTAAAGTCATTTTTTAGATAGTTGCTCAGGATTCCCAGCCTATGTGTGATGAAGCAAGATCAGAGTGGAAACAACCCCCCCATTTCCTGATTGCCTTTTATAAGATTATTAATGTCATGTTGTTCCCACTAGCTTCTGATGTAGATGGTACAGCTGAGTTATCTTTATAGATTTTTGTTTTGCCATGGCAGGTTACAAACATTTTTATTGGGGTTTGATATTGCATTGGGGTTAGTTTTATTTTGTTCTATTATTGTAATCTCCCAGAGTGGGAGTGGTGCGATGGTCTAGAGGTGGAGCTTTGCCTCATAATCAGGAGGCTGTGAGTTCGATTCTAGATAGAGGCAAATATTTCTCTCTCTGAGCACACTGAGAATATATCTTCTGAACAAAACTCCGCATTGGTGACAGAAAGGGCATCCGGCCAATAAACACTCAGCTCCATTCAGTTGCCAAGACTCCAGCCCGCAAGGGATTATGGGGTCGTTAAAAGATGATTGTAATCTCCTAGAGTGGGCAGCATACAGATAATCCTCAATTTATGACCAATCACTTAGTGACTGGTGTTTTGACCAACCTCCCCAGAGTACTTACGATCTCTTCTGAAATTCCAATGGACGAGCCCTATCTACAACCACTTGCAGCATCCCATGATCATGTAACAATGTTTTACAATGTTTTTGCTGAAAAACCACCATTCCTTCTGGTTTTCACCAAAACTAATCCATAGAAAATAAATGGTTCGTTTAACAACTGTGGTATTCACCTAATGACGGCTGCAAAAAAGGTCATAAAATTGGACCAATCACATAGGTGACCCACTTTACAACAATCATGATCTATGACTGTAATGGTCAGGTAGGGGATACATTTTCGTGTGAATTAATTTCTATCCTGAATTTTCCCTTGGACCAAAGGCAGTGTTCATTGGATGGTGGGAACTGCCTACTTTATTCTCTCAGCAATAATCTGATGGAGATTGGATTGAGAGATACTTGACCAGCTGGCTCTGGGAAGAGAACCATTATTTTTGCCTCATTTTCTTCTTATTTCATCCTTCCAGGTTTTCGTTTGTTTGTTTTTTATCAATAGAAATCAATAAACAGAACAATGAAAGTGTGAGTTAAAATATTGAAATAGCTCTTAGTGTTTTCTTGTGACAGCTTATTTTAACTGCCTTGAATGAGAACTATTAATGTATCTGATGCTTTCAAATCCTGTGTTTTTCTTTTCTTTTACATTTTTTTAATACATAAACATTTTTGAATACAGCATTTTGTCCGAGTCTGTTATTTACAAAGAATAAGAACCATAGCTAGCACTATAGAAAATATTGTCCCATTTTCTAATAGGAATACTTATAATATCATATAATATTGTAGTTTTACACCACCTCTGTTTTTATTTAAAACATTCGTTGTTTTCTTTCTTGAACTTCTACCCTTTGTCTTTAACCAGCCATAGACTTCATTCCATATCAAGTAGTATTCAGAGTCTTCTTTTTCTTTTATTTTTCAGGTTAATCTGTCCATCTCAGCACATTCTAAAATTATTCTCATTTTTCCAGAATTTTGCATAGCTAATCCTTGCTGCTGTCAGTATATGTAAAATTAAATATGCAAATCCTTTATCATAACTTTCCTGTATTTTTCTTAGATTTGCTATGTGTAGGGCCTGGATTAACAAAGGCTTTAGACTTATAAAGTCACTTAGGCAGCTGTATGATCACGTTCAGACTAGAAGCTGATTCTTTATTATTATTATTTATTTAGACTTGTATGCTGCCCTTCTCCCTAAAGACTCAGGGCAGCGAACATATAAAAAAGAATACATTTACAATAAAAAAATATTAAACAAATACAAGTCTATAAATTACTAAAAATGAATTAAAACAATTAAAATCGCAACAGTAAACAATACAATTAAAACAACCCACCCCCGGGTCAATCCAGGCCAGCCTGCTGAAACAGCCAAGTCTTCAGGTCTCGACGAAAGGAGCGGAGATCAGGGGCCAAACGAAGATCCATGGGGAGCTGATTCCATAGGACGGGCGCTCCCACAGAAAAGGCCCTAGCCCTGGGAACCGCCAGCCGACAGTGCCTAACCGACGGTATTCCCAGGAGGCCCCTCCTGTGGGAGCGCGCGGGCGATCGAGTGTGATGCTGGCAGGAGGCGTTCCCGCAAGTACCCTGGACCCAAGCCATGATCCACTCTAACATCTCAATCACAAGCACTCTCTTGCCCTCATACACAAACTCCAGTGTTGTTTTTATTCTAGGTAATCATGTTGTAATTTCTCACAGCCTTTTGAGGTTCATTTTCCATGAAGAGTTGAGCAACTTATATCAGAACAGTGCCAACTTAACCAGACCTTCAGTCCAGTGATATACTTCAGAAACCCCCAATTAAATGTTCTCAAGAAAGGAGTGTCTTAAATAGCCAAGTACATTTGTTGGGAATATGTACCATTTCATTCTAAAAGGTGATGCTTAAGATTCTGTACAACAAGCTACACACAATTATAACATTTAAATAATACAAGAAATAGGAACTCTGGCCTTCAGACAGCAAACTTAACTCTGAGTAAATACCTTGAGCTTGATCATTTATATTTTATTAAGCAAGTTAAATCTCCTGTCATAGCAACTGTTTGGTTGGCTATTTTTAAATCCCCCTTGAGATTTCTCTTGGATGCTCCATGAAGTTAGATCTCCCTTGAGATCATTCTTAGGTGATCCATGTGCATATCCCTTACTCTATGAAGTATTTACAATAGGTGTGCTGCTATTGTTCAGTTTTAGTAAATGAGCTATGAGGTCTTGCAAAAATATAGAATTTATGTTGTCTGAATCTTACAATCCGTGCATGATATGCAAGATAAAAGCAAGGAGCAGCACATTGCTATATCTTGCAAACATGGCAGGAAGCTCAGTAGGGCAGGACCTATATTTGATTGCTGTTCCCATCTCTATGGTTTGATTGGATAGGTGCTCCAGGGTAGGGTTTCTTTCTCAGAGCCTGGCCCTTTAAAAGCTGCACAGTGAAGGCCAGAAATCAACAAGCTTTGCTACTTGGAAAAGCTTAACCAGTTGACTACCACCTGTTATGCAAGCTGGTAAGAGCACTCAAGCTATAAAAAGACCCTTGCCCAGGAGTGTCAAATGACTACCCAGAAGGATTTGAATATTCTTAATGAACGGAATTGAAAAGGGGCTATGAATATGCCTTCATTTAGAGCCAATGTTTTCTTTTTAAAAATCGAAGGTCCTTGCAAGATAGGATGTCTGCCTTAATTTTATTTTCACCATCATCTTGTGGAGACTGGATGGGGTGGGGTCTCTTATCCAAAGTCACCCAACACATTCTGCAGTCACCCTGTGTTTCTCAACTTTGACAACTTTAAGAGGTATGGCTCCCAGAATTCCTCAGCTAGCTTGCTGGCTGAGGAATTCTGGGAGTTGAAGTCCATACCCCTAAGGTTGCAAAATCCTGCATTATCCTGTAATTCCCTTGATTTCCACGGACATCCCCACAATAGGCCCATTTAAAAAGGGGCGCTTTGCAAAACCTCTTTCTCTCTACTTCAGCAAAGCTGCACCACCAGAATCCTGCTCCCTTAAAGTATTTTATTATGGTTCTTGGACAATTAACATTTATACTTATTTATACTACTTGTCGGGGGCATGCACAATTAACATTTCCATCTCTTTCCTGTCTCCTGTAAAATTCACCTAAGATTGAACTGAGCTGACGTGGCTACTGAATGCATTTCCACTGAGGTTCAGAAAAACTCTCAAATGATGGTCAATTTCTGTAATAGATTTCTCAGCGTTTAAAAAATAAAGAATTCCTCCAACTTTTCCAAACTCTAGCAAATTAAATTCCACCCACTTTGCACGTTTTCTTACCTACTGCGGTCCTTGCAACCTCCTGCCAAATATGATATAACATGGTATGTACAATCATGGTTTCGGGATTCATACTTGAGCAGGTGGTTGGATTAGAAGACCTCCAAGCGCCCTTCCAATTCTGTTACTGTGTATTTTCTTAAATATGATGTGGTTCAAGCTATATAGATTGTCAAATTGATATAACGAATGACTGAGCTTTAATAACGTAAAAACCATATGAAACATATATATATGGTAGTAACCTGCATTATTTTCTGGTCTAGTTCAACCATAACTTTGCCCACCTTCATTCTAAATTTGAAAGCCCAAATTGCAGTTTTTTCTTTATGGGGGAGTTAATTTCATTTTATTGCCTGCTTTTGCATCTTTTCCTGCAGAGGGGCAAACACCTCCCTCCATGTCTTTTTCTCATTTTGCAAAACTCATACTAGGCATCACAACCAAGCAGAGGTCTCCCTTCATGTTACGTCCTTCTAGTCAAATAAAGATGTTGGTAGTATATTCATTACAATGCCTCTGAAACTGAGCACTACCATGTAGAAATGGACCAGGGGATGTCATAGGACTGGAAGTGTTGGTGCTAATATTAAGCCAAAGGATTTCTCTGCCTTTTCTCTATTGTGGTAGATATGAAGGTAAGCTCCTTCTAAAGCTCTAAGGCGCCCTCTTCCGACAGATATTCTCAAACAACCTAATCTTAGCAGAAATAACAGAGTAACAGTACTGGAAGTAGTCATCCATAAAAGCCTCTAGTAATGAAGCACCCACAACTTCTGGGGGCAAGTAGTTCTACTGATAAATTGTTTTGTCAGGAAATTTTTCCTTAATTCTAGGTTGATTTTATACATGATAGCAGCATTCCAATATTTGAGGGGCTGCCACAGAGAGGAGGAAGGGGTCAAGCTATTTTCCAACACCCAAAGGCCAGACAAGGAATAATGGATGGAAACTCAACAAGGAGAGATTCAGCCTGGAAATAAGGAGACTTTTTCTGATAGTGAGAGCAATCGACCCATGGAACAGAAGTTGCCTTCAGAAGTTGTGGGAGCTTCATCACTGGAAGCTTTCAAGAAGAGACTGGATTGCCATCTGTAAAAAATGGTGTAGGGTCTTGCTTGGGTAGGAGGTTGGACTAGATGACCTACAAGGTCCCTTCCAATTCTGTTAATCTGTATCTGTATCTGTCCTTGATTAATTTCTATCCACTGTTTCTTGCCCTGCCTTCATATGCTTTGGAGAATAAGTTAACCCCCTCTTCTTTGTGGCAGCCCTTCAAATATTGGAATACTGCTATCATGTCATTCCTAATGCTTTTCACCAGATTAGACACACCCATATAATAATAATTAATTAATAATTTATTAGACTTGTATGCCGCCCTCTCTCCCTAAGGACTCAGGGCGGCTAACAATATAAAACCCAGTACAAATTTACAATAAAAAAGAAATTAAACCACGTACAAGCCTAACAATTAAAATTAATTAAAATTTTAAAAACCGTCTAAAACAACCCCCCGCCCCTTGGTTAGTCCAGACCGGCCTGCTGAAAAAGCCAAGTCTTATGGTCACGGCGGAAGGAGCGGAGATCGGGGGCCAAACAAAGGCTCAAGGGGAGTTGGTTCCAAAGGGTGGGTGCTCCCACAGAGAAGGCCCTACCCCTGGGCACCACCAACCGACAATGTCTGGCCAACGGTATCCCAAGGAGGCCCTGCCTGTGGGAGCGTACCAGGAGATTGGAGCGTGATGCCGGCAGGAGACGCTCCCGCAACTATGTCTACTTAATTCCCCTTTTGCACCATGACAACTCTATTATAGCTGGGAGACTATTGTGAGCCCCCTGCCTCTCTGCTGAGTGTGTGAGAAGTTTGGCTGGGCAGTATTTTGCTGACAACATACCAGAGTAAAACCGATGAGCATTTTGGTAAGTGCTGCATCTTTGGACAAGCAAACGTAAACCAAAGGATACTGGCAGGTGTATTATATGTATTCACCTAACACTTCAGGGGTTCAAATAATTCAGTATAAAACTGAATTCAACTACAAGAGGTTTTTAATTTGAAAAGGGAGGCAAAGCAAGAGTAAAGGTGTGTAATAAATGCAACACAGAATCCCAATAGAGTACAATCTAATTAAATACAGGTAGTCCTCAACTTACAACAGTTCATTTAGTGAGCGTTCAAAGTTACAAGAGCACTGAAAAAAGTGACATGACCATTTTTCACACTTACAATTGTTGCAGCATCCCCCTGCTCACATGATCAAAATCCAGATGCTTGGCAACTGGCTTGCATTTATGACAGTTGCAATGTCCTTCAAGTCATATTTTTGCAACTATCTGACAAGCAAAGTCAATGGGGAATCCAGATTCACTTAACAATCATGTGACTAAATGCAACAATTCACTTAACAGCTGTGGCAAGGAAAGTTATAAAATGGGGCAAAATTCACTTAACAAATGTTTCATTTAGCCACATAAATTTGGGGGTCCATTATGGTCATAACTTGAGGACTACTTGTAGCTGCATTTTATGGCAACAATTAAGAATCTGGGTTAAAATTTATTTATATATATATATATATATATATATACACATACATACATACATACATACACACACACACACACATACACAGAGTAGTTATATATTTACAAACACCCTTTAATGTAATTTATGGCAGAGATGATAGATCCAAATTCCTGCTCTCTCTTCTGTTTTCTCAATAGCAATCATCTCCCAGTTTTTAATGAAATTGGAGAAATAATTCTTATCAAAAAGGCTGAGCACTACTTTTCTGGACAATAGAGCTACCACAAGATAACATCAGCATCCCTTTATCCAGCATTTATTCAGCTTTATTCAACACATTTTGGAAATGTGGTTTAAGTAACAGTGAACCAATCATTTCTGGGATTCCTTTTGTGAGGCAGATTTAAAAATACAATGATCAAACTTGAACTCAGTTTCTTGAGGGCCACTTTCCCTGCCCCTTATTTTGTTGCATCAAAAACAAATTTTGCCTGAAATTGATCTGTTGCCTCCAACAGATGAGTAACTATATAATTTGGATAAATATATATCCATAAATTTGATTACAAATAAATGCAGAAAGGGGAAGGGGTTTTGGATTTCTCAGCCCTCTGTAGGCTTGTTAAAACATTGCAGGGTAGGGCTGTGGGGAAAACATGGCTGAGAAAATTCTGCAAGCCTTTCAGAAGGAGGGGGCAGAAAAGGGGGGGAAATCAGAATCTCCGAGAAAAATGTACAATACAAACAGTCCTGCATTTGAATGGGCATTCCCTATAGTTCACACGTCATAGATGTGGTGCATTCACTCGTCAAAGCATTACATCTGTGCAGATTCTGCATAGATAATAAGGTCTCTTCTCAACCAGTTATGAAAAATGAGAAGCAGCGAGGCTTTCAATTAAAATACAAATAGCTGTATTTTCCAGCTGCAGAAGAGAAGCGTGGGAAAAATCTCACCCTCAGATTTCAACCTTCATGTCCCTGCAGCATACAAAGAAGCATCTCCATGGACTGGTGTGGCGAAAAAGGCGGCCACCCAAAAATGCCACCTACCAGCCCCACGCTAAGAAAATAATAATCGACTATTCATGAGGAAAACCGGATTTTCTCCCTCGCCTTCATGCTAAATCAGCTTTAAATAATTTAATTTAATTTAATAGACACCAAATTAGAGGAAGGAAAACAGAGGTGAGAGATGCAACCAGATCCAGCAGGGAAGATCTCTAGGCGATCGCCACGGTAGGCTTTGGGCAGGGGGGAAATCAGTCAAAGAGGGCTGGGGAGAGGGCTGTAAAAAGGAGGTGAAAAGCCTAGCAGGAGCCACCAAAGACGGTCCTCAGCTCCCGGGAGAGGGAGGCTGCGTGCGCGATGGACAAGCCGTCCTCATCAAACCCAAACCTCCCCGGAAAATCCGCCGTGCATCATCCGGGGTCTCCCTCGAGATGGCCAAGCCGCAGAGCCGACTCCGAGCGTCTTCTTACTCCATTCCCAACGATGCGCTTTCATCCAATGCCCGCAATCGCAGCAAGAGAACTGCACCGCAGCAGCAGCAGCACCGCTGCATTTTGGGTGCCGCAACGCAATGCAACGCTCCGAGCAAGCAAAACACCAAATACAACAAAACAGCCATGCAGCACAAAAAACATTCTGCAGGGGTTCCCGGGCGAGCGCGCGAGCCTAATATAGCGCTCGCGGTGCGCGCGCGCGCGCGCGCGAGCATGAACAAGAGCGAGCGAGCGGTGAGCAGCCAATGAGAAGAGGCGCGCGCTCGCCCGCGCACCCCCCTCCCAACTCGCGAAATGGGCGCCGAAGGCCCGCCTCTCCTATTGAACCAATCAGAGAAGCGGAGAGAGCGAGCGCCCGGGCCGACTTCCCGGAGCGCGGGACCGCCCCTCGGGAGTGCGCGCGACGGGCCCAGAAGGGGGTGTGTCAGGGAACCCGGGAGAAGTAAAGCGGGGCGGGGGAAGGGAGCCCGATAATGGCGGCCAGGAGGAGAGAGCTCCGCGGCAGCTCTGAGGTAAAAATAAACATTGAAAGCGACGCTTGGCCGCGTTCGGGAAGCCGGGAGGCGTCGGGGCGGCGAGGAACGCTTCTTGACAGGCCCGGGGAGCATGGCGGGCAGCTGGTGCGCGCCCCTGTCCTGGGCCTGTGGAGGAGGTTGCAGCGAGCGGCCTGGCCCTTGGGCGACCGTGTCGTCGGGCCCTGGTGCTGCGGGCGAGGCTGCCGCTGTCACGGCCTCCTGCTTTCCCCACGCCAGGCAGGTGGCTGAGGGCGGGCGTCCGTCCGTCCGTCCGCGTGCCGATGCGAAAGCGGCCGCCGGGGCTGTCAAACCCCGGCCCGTCCGCACATAGCATGACGCCGGGCTGCCGAGTCCCGTGCACGGTGGAGAAGGAGGCCGGCCGGGGACGCTCTTCGCGGTAGCAGCCAGTCAAGCGCTTGGCGGCCGAGGGCGAGCTCGGGGCCCGTGGTGGTCGACGGTGGGTAGACTGCCGAGTTCGGGTCTTTAAAGGTGGTGTTGGCTTGTCCTGGGCCGGAAGGATTCCTCCCAGCTGGCCTCAGCTGAGAGGTCGGACACCCCCTCCCCAAATGGGGTGTTTTCGGCTTCTTTGCAGCGGGCCCTTGCCCGCTCATGCCGCTTGGTGGTGCAGGAGCGTTTGGTGCACCTTTGGAGTCCCCTTTGAGGAGGCCCACGGTGTAGATTACAGTGGAACCTATTGCTGAACAAACACGCCTGGGCTGGGAATATAAAAGGGTGCAGCAGTGACATCTCCTTCCCGGTTGTGAAAGTGGAATTAAGAGAAAGAGCTTCCTGTGGGATTAATTTCATATCACAATGTTGACAATTCTCCTCCTGAACTGAGTACAGGCAGTAGGCAAGGAACAGTCTTTACAACAGTTCATTTAGTAATTGTTCAAAGTTACAATGGCACTGAAAAAAGTGACTTACGACTGTTTTCCACAGTTGCAACCTTTGAAGCCATCCCCATAGCCATTTGATCAAAATTCAGATGCTTGGCAACTGGTTCACATTTATGACGGTTGCTGGGTCCCTGAGTCACGTCCCCTTTTGCAACCTCCTCCTGACAAGCAAAGTCAACGGGGAAGCCAGATCCACTTAACAACTGGGTAACTAACTTACCAAGTGCAGTGATTCACTTAACAACTGTGGCAAGCAAGGTTGTAGAATGGGGCAAAACTCACTTAACAAACGTTTCTCTTAACAACAGAAAATTTGGGCTCATGATTGCGGTCATGAGTCGAGGACTACCTGTAGAGGAATTTGGGCCTCTTCCACCCAGGTGTTTCTTTTGCTTTCCAGGAATATGATATGCTTGACTTGGCATGGGGAGCCTGTCAGAGAGTTCAAATGAGCAATGTAATCAAGCCATTTGCTGGGTTGAATAATTTTTGCCTCTAAGAAGGCATTTCCATAACAACTATAAGCCTGCATTGTTATCTTTAGAATGTGGCGGGTAAAATTCTAGTCAACCCAACTAGAGTGTTGAGAACTGAGCAAAGGTATGAGCAAGAAAGTTGATATTTGGTCCATTAAATAGGTATGCGCAGAAAATACGTTTTTGCTGCTGTACAGATTGACCCAGTTTGTTTACACTTTTATTTTAAAAATGGGTTTATGAAGAGCTATGAATTACCCATCACAGTTCTCTGTTCAGATATGCTGTGTGTGTATAATACATTCTCCTGCAACTCTTTTTCTGCCATTGGAGGATGTTTAGCAGCATTCCTTGTTTCATTTGATTATTGTGGTCTCAGCATTGTTTTCCATACTGCTATAAGAAAAAGATAGCTAAAACATATCTTCCCCTATACTAATGTATTCAATCTTATCCATTTCATAGGAAAAAAACAAGGTGCCAATTTCTGGATTGGATGTATACTGGTACTTTGTTTTATACTTTCATGCATCTTTATATGACTTTCTTAATGTTGTTAAGTATTTTGTTTGTAATATTTTTACATACTACTAAATGTTCAAGAGTAACAGAAGTATCTTCATATGGGCAGCCAGAATCACTGCTTGAATCAGCACTGTACCAGGGTGGTACCAGTAGCAAAATGGGGTACCGATCATGAGATTTTGTTTGTTATACATATTGCCTTTTAGGATATAAATGTTCTTCAAGGTGGCTTGCAAAATATGAAGAATATGGTAGGAACATTCAAAGTTAGCTATAAATAGCAGCATTTATTACAATTTTCAACTTCAGTAACCAGATCAATAAAACCCTTATTAAAACCCAGATATGCTTGCTAAGAAATGGAATTCTACAATGATAGTTCTTAGCAATAGATTGGTTTTCACCTGTTCTCTGGAATGACAGGTTATACTTGCAGCCAGGTGAGCTATGGTAGACCTTGACAGGTTCATATAACTGCAAAAAAGTTTCCAAGTAACCTTATACCAAACTGCTTAAGACTTTCATTCTAACAGCAGTTGAATACATTATATTATATGACTGAATTCATACATAATGTTAAATAATAGTTTATTAACTAAACTAATTGCTTAAAATGTGTAAGATGTTAAGCAATAAATTGTGCTGTATTTTGTTAGCTACAGTGGCTGGATTAACAAAAACTCCATTTTTATCTTAAGATGTGTGAAAACAAAAATCAACTACATTTTTTTGTGTTTTTATCTCCATAGACACCTTGACCTTGAAGATGGTGAGTAGCCAGCCAAAATACGATCTAATAAGAGAGGTTGGTCGTGGCAGCTATGGTGTGGTATATGAAGCAGTAGTACGGAAAACCTCTGCACATGTTGCAGTGAAGAAAATTCGATGTCATGCTCCAGAGAACGTAGAACTAGCCTTGCGCGAGTTCTGGGCACTTAGTAGTATTAAAAGCCAACACCCAAATGTAATCCACTTGGAAGAATGCATATTGCAAAAAGACGGCATGGTTCAGAAGATGTCCCATGGTTCCAGCTCTTCGCTTTGTTTACAGGTAAATGAAGTTGCAAACAACGAAAGAAACATTGCATTAAAAGTAAAAAAAAAAAGGACCAGCTATTTGGTTTTTGAACAGTGAAATAGAGATTGCCATTCCGTATAAATACAGAAAAGCAAATATGTTTGCTTTTCTGTATTTGATATAGTTTTAGATATTTCAAAAATCTTGCCACTAAGCAACACTAAGCTTCAGGGAAACAACAGAGTACACCTCCACTGTAGAACATTGGGTCTTCCCAGGATATTCAATTAATTGTCTCTGAGTGCTTGTTTAAGCAGAAATGTGGGTTATACATGGGGTAAATAATTTTTGTAGCATTGTAAGGAAAAATTGCTCCCCCTTGGCAAAGGTGCATTAATAATCCTTTTAATAGCTTTTATGTGGGACCTCTTAAAAAAATCAACATTGTGGTAAGAAATAGCTTGATCAACTCTAATGAAATTTGTTTTGTTCTTTGAACTCAATTATATATTGAGATTAATAAAATCAAGAATAAAATGCCATTAAAATAATATATTAGTACTCTTCTTAAAATGCCATTAAAAAGCTATAAGTTCTTCTCAGATTAATTGTCCTCCCTATCCAGTATGCTACAGAATTATGACCGTCTATGAAAACAAATTAGTTTTTTTTATGCCAAGCAGATTGTCAAAAGAGCTGCTCAGCAATACATATTTCATTAACAGAATATAGAAATACACTTGGGACATTTAAATTTAACTTTTAAAATTAAAAGCTAAAGCCTCCTGCTTTGTGGCTGTGCTATTTTTTTTTCAGGTTAGTCTGGTCACATTTAATTATACAAATAAAGAAATAATTGTGCTCAGTGGTTCATTAAATAAGTTTTATTACAAAGAGTTAAATTAACATTTGTGTTTATGCTCATAATGGTAATCTGTGATTTCTACCTCAAATCTATAGTTTGTAGTGTTTGTCATTTAACATATTATGCTAGTTCATGGTTTGTTGAACAAGCTACCAGCCCATTATATGATGTGTCAAATGCAAAAGACCAGGTCCACATACGACTCATAGACTCATTTTCTGTTTTAGCTGGCATATCAGAAATGAAAGTATAGCTTGGTTTAGCTTTATAAACCACATATGGGCATTTGCAGGAGAGGATGAAATGATGAAATTTATATAATTTTTCTACTGCATCATGACATAAGCGATGTAAGAAAATCTTTATACTAAAGACCAGAAAATGTTGATCAAATGGAAAATGATATTAAATAAACATAGTTCCAAACTAAGTTCTACTTTTTTGTTTAGAAGCCAGTATTTTCCTAGATTTAGGGGGCCCTTGGACAGTCACTCATGGCTTGACTAATGTGCTGTATGTTGGGTTTTGAATCATGTTTGTTTAATGTATACATGAAATATCTTTGTATTGTAGCTTGTAGAGACCTCCTTGAAAGGTGAAATTGCCTTTGATCCCAGAAGTGCCTACTATCTTTGGTTTGTGATGGATTTTTGTGATGGAGGTGATATGAATGAATACCTCCTATCCCGAAAGCCCAGCCGTAAGACCAACACTAGTTTTATGCTTCAGCTCAGCAGCGCCCTGGCTTTTCTGCACAAAAATCAGATCATTCACCGCGACCTCAAGCCTGACAACATCTTGATCTCTCAAAGCAGGATGGATGCTAGTGACCTGGAACCTACTTTGAAAGTAGCTGACTTTGGCCTAAGCAAGGTTTGTTCAGCATCAGGACAAAATCCTGAAGAGCCTGTGAATGTAAATAAATGTTTTCTGTCTACAGCTTGTGGCACAGACTTCTACATGGCTCCTGAAGTTTGGGAAGGTCACTACACTGCCAAAGCAGACATTTTTGCATTGGGGATTATAATCTGGGCAATGTTAGAAAGGATCACTTTCGTAGACACAGAGACAAAGAAAGAACTCTTGGGCAGTTACGTGAAACAAGGGAGTGAGATTGTACCTGTTGGAGAGGCATTGCTGGAAAATCCAAAAATGGAACTACTCATACCTGTTAAGAAAAAGAAAATGAACGCTTGCATGAAACAGCTGATTAAGGAAATGCTTGCTGCTAACCCACAAGATCGGCCAGATGCTTTTGAACTAGAACTCCGGTTAGTCAAAATTGCTTTTAAAGACAGCAGTTGGGACACGTGACTTCTGAAGTACTTTGCCTTTTTGGCAGAAATGTGTGTAACAATGGTGCAGCATTTTAAAGAAGCAAAAACCAGACTAACCCACATGTTAAGTGTCAGGGTTCCATGTGTTTTCCCCATTGCATTTCTCTTTATTTTTGTATGCTAAGCAAAAGGTTGCTCTTCTTGTTTCAGTATCCAAATATATTCCCAAGCTACATCTATAAAAAGCTTTCCAACTTGTCAGGAAAATTAACAAGTTAGGCAATAGTTTTCTAGGAATACTTTATGGAATATTTCAAACATTCCAATTTCTTACTGTAGAATCTTGAATGCCCTTGAAGAAGACTTGCATGCTGGTAATGCAAATCTTCAATCAACTTTGTAGAGTAAATGTGTATATATTTATGTCACAATGGATGATGTAACCCCTTGCAATATGGAAAAGTATGTTCCAAATTTATAGAATTGAATGACTGACACATTCTTTGATGCCCCAGCGTCTGTGTCCATTCCTTTTTCTTCCCCTTAAAAAAATGTGATGACACAAAATGAGGTCTACAGTATGATGCACAAGAACCTCTGATTCAAGCACTGAAGGGAAAATCTTAATTCGGAATGTTGCATTTGTTTGGAAGGTTGTATTAAATAAGCTGATGGCTCATTCCAGTTGAGGTGCCAACACTTCGTTATGATACATTTAGCTACATTTTTCAAGGATAACCAAATGATCATATGATAGACCCAGAGTTACTGGTCACAGCTGTATTTTATATTTGACATTAAGTCTTATTTTAATTCAGGATTTTTTTTTTAAAAAAGGAAGATTTAAAAAAAATATCTTCAACTATGGTTCCCTCAAGATTTAGTTTGTTGTCTGGCAGAGATTTATTACCCCCCTTCCCATGCAGTTTGGGTGAAAATTATAGAAAATTGGGCACTGTTTTCTTAACACATGTACAGAGAGTGACCAGAAGCCTGAATGTTCATTCCATTACCATTGTGCCACACTGATGTGACATTACTACTATTGCCCACTGTATTGGATCATAACTGGAGTCTGTACTGCTAAAGTGAATCCCTCCCCCCCTTTTTCATCTGAAGCACTCAGCAAACGGCTTCTCTTCCAGACTACTGGTTTGCAGGTTGCAGCATCTTGTTCATACATATAGTTAAAAAGAATTGCAAACCTGGTGCAGTAAACAAATGAAAACTCAATTTATGAGTAAATAGATAAATTTTATGAGAGGAAATAGTGTAGTATATGTCTTCAATGTTGTCAAAAACATTTTATTGAACAGGTTGAAACTGTCCAGATGCCGTCAGCTACAGCACAGAAACCAGAAAGTGAACTGCCCTATGTTTTCTTACAAGAAGCACTGTAGAAATTATGTTTTAAAATCCTTATTTGATATGCCTAGAATCTGAAAAGTAGATAAGAAAATATATTTGTTTACTCCTTAGCTGCTATGTCCGTATTAAACAGGGGGACATTCAAGGGGATATATTTCTAAAACTTGAAAAATACATTTTTTTGTTCAGTGTAGTTATCAGTCATATAGTATCCTTTGCTTACTAATAGGAAGTAACTCTCACAGAGTTCAGTGAGGTAAGTATGCATAGAATTATTACTTTAATAAGTATGCATATATAAGAGAATTTCAACTAGGGTAGTATATGTCTGGCTTGCAGTGCTAAATCGTTTTAGCTGAGAATCCAGGTAATGTTCGTCCTTTAACTGAGAGGATAAGACAAGGGCTTGACTTATATACATTTAGAGTATCAATGTTTCAAAGTAAAGTTCATTCTTTAAAGCACCATTTGTGCCTTTAGAGACAAGATTGCATTGTGGTTATCCTGTTGTTAATGACATTGTATCTCCCATCAGCTGAACAGTTACATAAGATTTGTGTGAAACAAAAAGAATATGAGTGCAGGATCTTGACAGTCCTTATGTATCAGAAGAACCAGCAACTCTCAACCACATATGTCCTAACTAGTCTGATTACTACATACAGTTTCTTGGCACTTAAGTCTTTCAGATTTTTGGATATATTATTGGGTGTACTTTTTAGTGCAGTGCAGAAGCTACAAATAGAGCAAATTATATATTGCCTAGTAACACAGTTAATGTTAAAAGTGCACTTGTTTCTTATTTTTAAAAGTTGGGGAAACATCCCTGGTCACTTCTGTTCATGGTGCTTAGTATGTTGGCATTGAATGCCAACTTGATTGTTCCATTTATTACCTACTGAATAATTGTTTCTTAAAATCTCTGTGTGTGATTTTTGTTGTTGCTTGTGTTTGGTTTGCTTTCCTGTAAAATCTTTGAAACCAATTGTAGCAGTCACAGAACAATCCACCAGCATAACATAGAATAAAAAATAACTCATCAGCACTTCAAAAGAGAAAGGAGTTTCAAAGCTTTCTCTTATAAATTGTAAATTTTATTTTGTGAAAAAATTATTAAGGGGGGGGAATTATTGTGTAATTTATTGAGTTCATGATTTTTTAAAAAAAATAAAAGTCTGAATTTACCCATGAATTGTAATATGATTTTTAACATTCTTATTAGCTAAATGAATTGTATTTTGTTGATTTTTTTCCAGGACAGAATTTTACTGTGTGGTGAAAATAGCTAGACAGCTAGATAGATAACTAGATCAACAGATATTTTTTTGAGCAAGAAGTTGACTTTGAGCAAATCTTGACATCTCTTTCGTTACTTTGTCTAGAAGCAGTTATGAAAAATGGCAATGGTTCATATGGCCTATTTTAGGTTCACATGGCCTATTTTAGGAGTCAATAAAAACAACATAATAGGTGGACAGTTTTGTCAATTGATCTACAGTGTGGCTTCACTCTTAATTCTCATTCTTAAATACCTGTTCTTCAAGTAATGTCCTTATTCAAGCATCAACAGGCACAAAGCTTAATCTGATTTCCTGTTCAGGTTCAGCTAGAGCAAAATAGACTCGCTGATAGTACTTGTATTGGATATGCTTGGCTATAAAACATTGATGAGTAATTTTGTTCACTGTTCATTTCTGTGAAAGAAGTACACATCCTGATTTGCAACACAATTCCCAAAAATCAAGTTATATCTATGACTTAAGGGTATATTTTGGCTGATAAAATTAACGCTCCCTATTTTTGGGATCTGAACGGAGCTAGTACATCTCACTTTAGACTCTTGAGAGAATTTATAAATAAGTAAATTCCACCTGTGGAAATGAAAACTAGCTTCTTGCTTATCAGGTTTCAAAAATTCTTGTTTATATTGCCTCAACGTTTATGTGCTTATCTACACCTGTGGGAGATACAGCTTTGTGTAGCAGCTTGCAGAATTCAGTGTCATGTTTCTTACTTTTGTTTGTTTTCTGAGAACATTTCAAATGGTGCTCTTCCTCATTCATCAGCCAATGAGGGCTTCTGGTTGAAACTGCAGCATAATGATAGACTGTTGCCTGGTGTGGTTAGCTACATAATTTTTTTCATAGAGGAAGCTAAACAACATCTGAGGTTTCTGCCCTTTGAACATTTTACAGATGAATTAGTCTTTGTTAAACATATTGGGTTTGTGTTTTGAATGTTTTTAAAAGTGTATGTTTCTAAATATTTCTTGCCTATGCTGATAGAACACCTAGCCAACCCTGGCTGGCTGCTAAAAAACCCAAACAAGATCAGACTTGGTTAGTGTTGGGGATCAGCCAGAAAATTTCAGTTTAGCGTTTAAGTTTACCAAAAAATACCTAGGGTTGAAGGCTACACTAGATAGTACTGTAAGAAAAATATTTTGGAAGAAGATAAAGACCAAACATTTCCATATTGCTACTAAAAAAACTACAAGGAGTTTTCTGAATGAGTTTAATCTATTTTTAAACAGTTTCTCCAACCTGGATGGTTCATTTTAATCATAGTTTGTTAATCCACAATAACATAAGCCATAAACCATGTTTATAATCACAGTAACAGGGTTCAAATCCAAACAAATAACGTTATGGCTTAAGATGGTATGTAGACAGCTTTGCAGCCTTCTGTTGAAATCTATTTCATTCTTAGTGAAATCTGTGTTCTATTTCCTGGAGATCTTAATACATAGCTTGCTTTCCCATGCCTACTTTATAATGCTATTGTGAGCCACAGGTCATCTTGTCACTCCTGTTTTAAAAGAAACCATTTTCTCCACCAAAATAAACTGCAACATCACAAAGCATTGAGAAATATTGGTATTCCTCTGAATTCTTCAGGCTGGACAACCTATAACCATGACAGTGAACCTCTGGCATGCATGCCAGAGGTGACATGCAGACCCCTCTCTGGGCATGCATGCCGTCACTAGCTGCTTTTCTGGTTTCCGGTGCGTGCATGCACACTGGCCATCTGGTCTTTGGTTTCCGGTGCTCCAGCATG
Source organism: Naja naja (assembly GCA_009733165.1). Taxonomy (NCBI): domain Eukaryota; kingdom Metazoa; phylum Chordata; class Lepidosauria; order Squamata; family Elapidae; genus Naja; species Naja naja. The sequence continues at coordinate 10,525,032 of CM019160.1, forward strand.
CACAAAGACCAGTTGGTTGGTGCATGCAGGTCTTCAGTCAGCTGGTCTTCAGTTTCCAGCATGTGCAAATGCATGCATGTGTTTTGGTTTGGGCACTCGGTGCTGAAAAGGTTCGCCATCACTGACCTCTAAAATAAATAGACCAGTAACCCGACTGAATCAAATATTTTCTAGGCATGATAAAAAGAAATGTGAGGTCTTTGCTTTTCAAGATGGCATGTTAAGCAAGCTGGCTTAATGCAAAAGCTGAAGGAGCAGTGAGGATTCAAAAGATGTTTTCATAATTTATGGGTTGAGCAGTTCTGGCCAGATATGCACAAGACACAGGATAATAGCAACTAGGAATTGTTGCAGTACCTTTTATACCTTCTAGGTGGCACGTTTCTCTAGAGTTTGTTTCAAATTTTATTTTTCTCTGCTTGAAGATCTCAGCTGTATTCAATGCTATATTCTCACCTGAAGGACAAATGCAATAATAAGTGAATAATCAAAACAAGCACCATATCCCAGAATACTCAGAGGCACCTATTCTTAAATCTGACATTCATGTCATTTCTGCACAGCTCTTGTTGAGGAATCTTAACTTTCAGGGGAAAGAAAACAATGTACTACATATTTGGCAAGCAGGAAATCTATTTCCTAATCCTGCTCAGGCTCACTTCCTGAGAAAAGTTGAGTAAATGACTGGAGGGAAGCTACTTCCATAGAAGTGATGAATTCCCTTTTCCAGAGTCATCCAACCCTTGTGTCAAAATAATAATAATGGGGAAAGGTTTTTTTGTATTGTTTCCATAATGGATGGATGGATTTATGGCACCTATGACGATACAGATAATCCTCACTTTACAGCCACAGTCGGGACCAGAATTTCTATTGCTAAGGAAAGAAGTTGTTAAGTGAGTCATGCCTATTTTTATGACTTTTTTGCCAGAGTTGTTAAGTGAATCATGGAATCCGACTTCCCTCATTGACTTTACTTGGAAGATAGCTGGGAAGATTGCAAATAGCAATCATGTAACCCTGGAATACTGCAATCTATCATGAATACATGCCGGATACCAAATGCCTGAATTTTGATCACGTGATCGTGGGCATACTACAATGGTTGTAAGCAGTGGTGGAATTCAAAATATTTTACTACCGGTTCTGTGGGCATGACTTGGTGGGCATGGCAGGGGAAGGATACTGCAAAATCTCCATTCCCACCCCACTCCACTAACCTGCTTTCCAGCTCCATTCTCCTGTGCAGGGCAACCAAAGAAAACCCAGCCAATCAGCTGGGACTCGGGAATCAGAGAATAGATGGGGGCGGGGCCAGTCAGAGGTGGTATTTGCTGGTTCTCCTAACTACTCAAAATTTCTGCTACTGGTTCTCCAGAACTGGTCAGAACCTGCTGAATACCACCTCTGGTTGTAAGTACAAGGACCAGTTGCAAGTCCCTTTACCACTGTAACTTTGAACAATCACACTAAATGAATGGTTGTAAGTCAATGAGATTGTAAAGAATATGATGAAAACTGAATCTCTTTCCAACTCCCTTGCCTTTAACTAAAAGTTATATTCAAGACACAATTACACAATTAACACAATTAACTCCTGCTGTCGACGAATAGCAATCGCCCAGTGCGCTCCCACAGACAGGGCCTCCTGGGGGTACCGTCAGCTAAACACTGTAAGCTGGCGACCCCTAGTGGGAGGGCCTTCTCTGTGGGAGTGCTCACCCTCTGGAACCAGTTACCCCTGGAATTGCACCTGGCCCCTGATCTCCGCTCCTTCCGCCATGACCTTAAAACATGGTTATTTTTACAATCTGGCCTGGACTGACAGGGGATCGGGGTTTTAATCTGGAATGTTTATTTGGCTGTAATTTAATTTTTTTTTAATTCTTTTAATTTTTGTATTGCTTGTTTTTTATGTACGCCGCCCTAAGTCCTTCGGGAGAGAGGGCGGCTTATAAGTCCAAATAAACAGAAACAGAAACGTAAGTTGCTAATATTGAATACAATGACCCATCAGTTTAGATTTTTTTTTTAAGTATTAAACCCACTGATAGAAGGCTGGGTCATTAATGGCTATATTATTTCCCTTGAATCACAAGAAACATGCCTTAAATGACAGCTGCTCCAGATCATGGATGGAACAGGATTATTGCATTGCCCTGTTGAGGTTCTCCCTCCGTAACTGACTGGTCATTGCATGCCAGAGAATGACTTAGAATAAGCCTTAGAATAACCTGATTGTCACTTTAAATGTACACTAATCAGCATACATTAAAATGAAATTTCGTTGCATATAGCTCTCAAAGGGTCACCAACTCCAATATATACTACATAAATATGATAAATAAATAAACATAATTATGCATATACCTGCATATATTATACGACACAAACAGCACAGTTTAGTTCGAATGTACATGGCGAGAAAAATGAATCCTGTGAGTTTATCAGACGGATGGCATAAGGAACAAAGCTGTTACAGAATCAGATAGTCCTGCTAGAAATACTTCAAATGTTGGGATAGGTCAGCTGTGCTTTTATTCTATTCAAAGTTTGTTCTCTATAAGCAGCAGCATCTCTGACCAGATTTTATTTCTGAAAAATTTGCTACCTTCGTACTGGAGACATGCGTATTTCTCTTCGGTCGCTATATAATAATGCATGGTGGGAATGAGCTGTAAGAGGGTCATAGACCATACCCTGGCTTAGCTTTACTGTCCAATTTAGAAAGCAGATCAAATGGAGAGAAAAAAACCCAAATTCAACAGTGTTAGTTCACAATATCACTTACTTATGGGTATGGTGCTTGGCAAGAATTCTAAGAGAAATACTACACATCATGCCATTTATCTCCAAAAATGCTGTGAAACATTGGCTGGAATAAAATTTCCTTTGTTATTATCATAAAATAAATTTGGCACCCATTCCACATTGGATTTTCCAGAGTGAGGCTATCTCTGTGCTATGACCCCTTGAATGAACCATATCATTGGGGAAGTAGTTTGATGACTAAACACACTGTCCCAAATTAGTAAATTTCTTTTTTAAAAAGGAAATAAAGTTTCCAGCATTAAAAATTCCAGAGGTCATTATGGAAGTTATTCTTTGATTTCAGGAAGTGACAAAACTCAGAACCATCCCAAAAGAAGAGTATTTAAAATAAATAATATTATGAGGCAGATACACAAGTATGTAACACAGTTTGTTTTCGACTTATGATCACAATTGAGCCTAAAATTTTCGTTACTAAGGAAGATAAATGGTTTTGGAGATAAATGGTTAAGAGAGTGGCATGCCATTTTACACCATTTTTGGCCATAGTTGATAAGTGAATCATGCAGTCGTTAAGCAAATCTAGCTTTCCCCATTAACGTTGCTTGTTAGACAATACCTAGGTGGGTAAGACAACTGTTTTAATTCAGCTTCTAAATTCTTTATAGGAAAGGCAGGAAAATACGTGGACAATTTACAGAATCCAGAGGTGGTATTCAGCCGGTTCTGACCAGTTCTGGAGAACCGGTAGCGGACATTTTGAGTAGTTCGGAGAACCGGCAAATCCCACCTCTGACTGGCCTTGCCCCCATCTCTTCTCTGCCTCCTCTACCATCCCAGTTCATTGGCTGGGTCTTCTTTGGTTGCCCTGCACCGGAGAACAGAGCTGGAAAGCAGGTTAGTGGGGTGGGGAGGGAATGGGGATTTTGCAGCAACCTTCCCTTGCCACACCCACCAAGCCACGCCCATAGAACCAATAGTAAAAAAAAATGAATCCCACCATTGCCGAAGACTTGCTTAAACTGTTCCCTGAAAGGATTTAGAAGGGACCAAGTCTTAAAGTTGCCAAGTTTGGACACCCCTGCTCTGCAGGGGTCTCCAAACCCCCAGTCCATGGACCTGCACTGGTCCACAGTATACCAGAAACCAGGCAACAAACAAACAAACAAATAAACAAACAAACAAGCAAAGCCCTATTCACAGCATGCAGGCAGCACATGAACCCACACACCCCTCAAGTCTGTGGAAAAATCTCTCTCCATGGAAACAGTCCCTAATGCCCAAAAGGTTGGGGGGCTGCTGCTCTAGAGCATGGTTTCCCAACCTTGGCCACTTGAAGACGTGTGAATTTCAACTCCCAGAATTCCTCACTCGGTATGACTGGCTGGGGAATTCTGGGAGTTGAAGTCCACATGTCTTAAAGTGGCCAAGGCTGAGGAACTTTGCTCTAGAGACTTGGGCTTATACTTCAACCCATTCCTTAACCCCCTTTCTGTGGCATGTGCAGTACTGCAAATTGTTGCTCTGTTCTGCCTTTGTTAGTGTCTGCTCTTCCCAAAATAACATGGAAAAATGACTGGGAACTGAGATGATTCACATTCAAAAGAGTTCTCTGAAACAAGCTATTTAAAATTCTTGTTTACACTTCTCTGGCTGGCCACTTCAGCCCTGCGTCCTGACTTCCAGACTTATTTTTGTTTGTTTGCTGTGGAAAAGCTCATTTCCCTTTCCCTTTCAGTGGTTTTCTTCCTGAATTATCATTTTACAGCTTTTGCTCTGGAGAGCAGCCACCTTGAAGGAAAATATAAGTGAAGAAGATCTCAGAGGTACCTAGATGGAGATTACACCCTCAATTTTTATCCCTGCAACAACTAATAGATAGATAGTTTAACAGAGTTGTAAGGGACCTTGTAGGTCATCTAGTCCAGTGGTCGCCAACCAGTGGGCTGGGGACCACTGGTGGTCTGCGAGTAAATTTTGGTGGTCCACAGAGAAATGCCACACCCAAAGCACCCCCCCCAAAGCAATTAATCCAGGCTATGTGGGAACATAAGGCTGCACTGCCCACATGGCCCGTGGGAACACAAGGATTGTGTCACTTGCATTGCGAACAACACCAGGTAGTGAGGGGAGGGGGGAAACGGCAGAGAGGGGAACTTGCCCAATCGCCCCACGTGCCTGGCCTGGCCACTGGGCTGCTTCTTTCTGCTTCTTTCTTCTTCTGCTTTTGGCTGCACGCAAAAAAAGCAGCAAAAGTCTTTCTTTCCCTCCCCCAAACTCCACCAGAAATGAGTCTTTGGGACCCTGCAAGGCATCCTGCTCCAAGAGGCTGCGCCAGCACGACAAGTCTCACAAAGATTCATTTCTGGCAGAGTTTGGGGGAGAGAAAGAAAGACTTCTGCTTCCTCTGCTGCTTTCCTTGCATGAAGCCAAAAGTCTCTCTCTCTCACTCTCACTCTCTCCACCACCACCACCCCCGAGAATGGGGCTGGAGACGGTATCCTATGATCCCAAATAAAGAATGATCGATCGGTAGGAAAACGGGGTGGGGAATTTTCCTGCAGACTTTTTTTGGGATTTTCCCAGGGTCTCTGGTCCGTGGGATTTAAAATGATGAGTTTGGTGGTCCCTGAGGTCCAAAAGGTTGGCAACCCCTGATCTAGTCCAAGCAGGAGACCCTACACCATTTCTGACAGATGGCAGTCCAATCTGTTCTTGAAAGCTTCCAGTGATGAAGCTGAGATAGGTTGGTTGAAAGATGATAGACCTAAATGAGCTTTTTCATCTCCTAATGGACGTGAACCCAGGTTCCCGCTGTCCTCATCTAACATCTTAATTGCTGAACTACTCTCTGAGGGAGGTGGCAGTCTCCAAATTTGATCAATAAATGTCATATTTATAAAGCTTGCATGACAATCCCATCAATCAAGGCAGAGGAGAGTCTCTGTTTTGTGACTGTGTGTTGTTGTCTAAATATTTCTCACTGTTCTCAGCCTCACTCCTATGATCCCCCAAGTATGTTATTTTCCAAGGGTCTGCTCCCCCTGTGGGATCTGTGTTGTTGCATATGGGTGGGAAAGCAAGGAAAAGCGTCCTTTCCATTTCTCTAAAAAAAAGAAACAATATTCTGTGCAGTAGAAGATTAGCCACAAAAATAACCCCTAGGTTTCTCTTGTGGCTTCCTGCAATTTAAATCTCCTCAGGAAAGAGTGTGACCCAAACTTCCTCTTGGCTGGGTCGGCAGCAAGAATAAGGGGATGTTCCAGCTTTTAACTCTGTTACTGCCAAACCAAAGATTACCTCTAAATGTATGCATGAGACTGGACAGCCATTTGTCTGAAATGGTATAGACTCTCCTGCTCCAGCAGGGGGGTTGGACTAGATGACCTCCAAGGTCCCTTCCACCTCTGTTATTCTATAAAAGATCAACGGGAATGGATGCTGGTCCATAAATACTTTCTCTAATCTGATGCTTTCTCCAATTGCATTGGATTCCTATTCTTTCTCCTGGTAGGATAGATGTAAATGCAGACTTCTCTAAGAAATGGCCAGTTTGGAGAAGGTTGTGTGTTGTGCCATCCCATTATATATGATTGTTTTTAAGATGTCACAAGAAGTTCTTGGTTTTGTTGCAATCAAGGGTACTTCCTCATGAAATCGTTGTGTCAGTTCTGAATCAGCTCAAGCATGTCTAATCTTACCTCACTACTGTCTGCCAGCAAAATCAGTTTAAGATCTTGCTTAGCTGCAGCATATTTAAAGTAACAGCCAATTTGGTCTTTCAGCTTGGAACATTGCAATTCTGCAGAGGTTGTGAACTATCTGTTCTCCTGCTGGTGGGAACATTTGCTTTTTCACCCCTACCTGATAGAAATTCAGCCGTCTTCTTTAAATGCAAGGAAGGATCATCCCCTTATTGTGATTGCTTATTATTTGGGGGGTGTGTGAAAATCATCAGGCAGACACACACAACATAAATGAAAACTATATCAAGGGCAGGATATTGTCTGAATGTTATTCACTGAGCTTTCATAGTGGCCAGTGGCCAGAGTTGACCAATATTATTCTGCACCTTTTAAGGTAAGTAGGCCTTGATATCAAAAATTACTTTGGAGGGTATGGAAGTAACTTCATATAGTTGGGCTGATCTCCTTAGAAGTCAAAGACATCAAGTTAATTCGTGTCTTTCGTAGACATGGGAAGTCTTCCAATCAAACTAGATAGCCTTCTGTTGATCGCATTTTCTAAACCGGAGGTCTCCAAACTTGACAGCTTTAAGACTTGTGGACTTCAACTCCCAGAATTCCTCCTCCAGGCATGTTAGCTCAGGAATTTTGGGAGTTGAAGTCCACAAGTCCTAAACTTGCCAAGTTTGAAGATCCTTGTGATAGATGATGGATGGATGGATGGATGGATGGATAGATGGATAGATAGATAGATAGATAGATAGATAGATAGGGATGGATGGATGGATGGATGGATGGATGGATGGATGGATGGGGAGATGATAGATAGACAGACAGACTGGTGTAGATGATAGATCAGGGGTCTTCAAACTGGGCTGCTTTAAGTCTTGTGGACTTCAACTCCCAGAATTCTTCCTCCAAGCATGTTAGCTCAGGAATTTGGGGAGTTTTTTTTAAATTCATATTTATATGCCGCCCTTCTACGGAGACTCAGGGCGGCTTACAATTTTTGGAGCGCAACCCAATGCGCTCAGCAATAGCCTTCATTCCATTGTATATGCCTGCTTATTACTAAGCAGCATTTTTACAAAGTCAGCTTATTGCCCCCAACAATCTTGGGTCCTCAATTTACCTACCCCAAGAGGATGGAAGGCTGAGTCAACCTTGAGCCTGGTGGGATTGGAGCCTGCACTAATTGCAGGCAGCTGGAAATAAGTGCTAGGCATTTAACAGCCTGCACCACCAAGGCTCTTGAAGTCCACAAGTCCTAAACTTGCCAAGTTTGAAGACCCTTGTTCTAAACTGAGCAGAGGTCAGACTAGATAGTCTGCAGTTCATTCCATGACCCTGTTATTGCAGAAGAGCTTCACAAATAGAAATTTTAAAATATGGAGTAGTTCATTGTATTCCAATTTGGTATACTGGTTAAGGCACCAGGTTAGAAGAAGTCATGGATTCTGGCTGCCTTAGGCACAAAGCTAGCTGGGTATCCTTGGGCCAGTCACTCTTTCAGCCCTTGGATGAAGGCAATGGCAAACCACTTCATGCAGTTATCTTGCCAAGAAAAACCCCACAAGGACTAGTCCACGCAATGGTCAGGAGTCAACAATGAGTGGTGATACCGTGTTTCCCCGAAAATAAGACACTGTCTTATATTTTTTTTTGGCTCCCAAAAACACACTAGGTCTTATTTTCGGGGTAGGTCTTATATATTTATGGTGCCAAATAGTGGGTGTGAGTGTGTAGGGGGCGTGTTTCGCAGGTGCACGGTTGCTCCCTGAAAAGTCTTCCTGGAACTGGAGATTTACACTAGGTCTTATTTTCGGGGTAGGTCTTATATTAGGGCAGGTTTAGAAAATAGTGCTAGGTCTTACTTTCGGGGTAGGTCTTATTTTCGGGGAAACACGGTACATATTGTTAGCTTGTAAGACGTTTTTGTTGTTCTTTGTATTGTTCCTTTTTCTTTGTGTTTTGGGTCCCCCCCCCCATGTTTGTGTTTTTAAAAATATCTTAAAATAGAACCAGTGGTCTATTTTTTTTCCTTTTCCAAATTTCCAGTGGTTGAATCCCTTAGCATTAAGCCTATTTTGTTATTGAAACTTTGCCCAAAGATTTTTTCCCCCCCAGGACCAGTTTTGAGGACTGAAATTCTGTACTCCCACCCACATCTAAGCTACATCATGCCCATATCTAACCATATTATTTTGGCCTTTGAGACGGGAAAGAAAAAAAATGCTACCTAGACCAAAGGTCTCCAAACTTGGCAACTTTAAGACTTGTGGACTTCAACTCCCAGAATTCTGGCTGGAGAATTCTGGAAGTTAAAGTCCACAAGTCTAAAAGTTGCCAAGTTTGGGGACCCCTGACCTAGACAGTGCCTTTCTTCTTTCCTGGCAGCAAAACAAGGAGAATAACAAATGTAATAATTAACAAAGCTCCTCCTCCTCCATGACTCTTAAAATCAGTTGCCTGAGTTGGAGTTATTGGCTTTCTTGTTAAAAAACAGTGACCCATAACACCAAGTCCAAAGTGGTCAAGACTGGGCTGTAACCTGATTCTAGTTCAATTCTGGACAAAGTACAAAAAAAACCCTTCAAAAATTGCCAGTTTTCAGCATGAGAGGCTGGAATTTCCTGGAGTCTGGATTGTGTTGTTTTCTCATTGATGGGAGCTTCCCACATTCATCCTCCATAATCTCCACCAACACATTGGGTGTTTTTGGGGTAGTTTGTGACTTACAACCATTCATTTTGCGACTGTTTAAAATTATAAAGGCACTGAAAAAAGTGACTTACACTGTTAAAAAGTTCCTCTCGCTTAGAAACATGACAGCATCTTCATCGAATTGTGATCAGAATTTGGGCAATTGGAAACCATGTATATATGATGACTGCAGAATCTGGGGGAATCATATGACTGCCGTTTGCGATTTTCCCAGCTGACAAGCAGAGTCAATGGGGTAAGCTGGATTTACTTAATGACCATATGATTCACTTAACAGCTATGGCCAAAAAGGATGGTAACAACAGGTGTGACTTGCTTAAAAACCACTTTGCTTAGCAATGGAAATTCTGGTCCCAATTGTGGTTATACGTTGAGGACTGCCTGAGTTGTTTTCTGAATATGGGCATCTTTGTCAGGAATGGGGATGGTGGTACCATGTGTCACTCTTTTGAAGTGGAGCTAGTTAGGAAACAAACTCCAGGAGAATGACTGGAACTCTTCCTTATTGAGACACAGAATCTTGAAATCCTGACTGTGTTTTCCCCTCCCTGCTTCTTACGTCCCAGGGAATTAGGATGGAATCAGATTGAATTCCCTTTTTCATGCTTCTTTCATTATCCGTCTTTTTTATTCATTGATCTGGTTTGATTTGTACAGCCACCCATGTCCCATGGGTGGACAACACAGAATTAAAACAATCATGCCATCCCCCTAATCAACAAAATACAGATGTCAATAAAAACTGCAACCCTATTAAGATCGAAACCAGATTAAAGCCACATAAAACATAATAAGTAGGTAAATACAAGCCACACATCAATCCAAATAACCTCACAGGGTTATTGTGGGGAAAATAGGAAGAGAAGAGTATTACAAAGGTTCACCGCCTTGAGTTATTTATAAAAAACAAGGCAGGAAATAAATAAATAGTAAGTAAACAAGTAAGGTAAGTAAGTAAGTAAGTAAGTAAGTAAGTAAGTAAGTAGAGGTTCTCCAAAGTCTTTGGCTAGCTACATCATGGCAATTTGTCAGCCTGCCCAGAGGTGGCATTCAGCAGGTTTTGACCAGTTCTGGAGAACCAGTAGCGGAAATTTTGAGTAGTTTGGAGAACCGGCAAATACCACCTCTGACTTTGACACTGGCCCTGCCCCCATCTATTCTCTGCCACCCATTTAGTCCCCGCTGATTGGCTAGGTCTTATTTGATTGCCCTGTACAGGAGAACGGAGCTGGAAAGAAGGTTAGTGGGGTGGGGAGGGAATGGGGATTTTGCAGTATCCTTCCCCTGCCACGCCCACCAAGCCATACCCACAGAACTGATAGTAAAAAAAATTGAATCCCACCACTGAGCCTGCCCCATAGTGATTCCATTGGATAACTCACTCAAGATAACCATATGGTCAGGAGTGGGGTGCTGGATCAAGTTCATTTTATGGTCTCTGTCATTGGCTGACTGGAGAGAGTCCTTGGGGACGGGGTTTAATCACAATCAGAACCAGCATGAACTGACATCTCTCTTGATTTGGGGTGAGTGGAAGTGCCTTTAATCAACTGGAGAATAAATCCTACTGGCTTCCTTGAATTACAAGATTGTTTCTCAAACTTGGCCACTTTAAGATGCATGGATTTCAATTCCCAAATACCCCAGCCAGCATGCTCCCTGGGGAATGATGGGAGTTGAAGTCCACAATCTTAAATGGCTACAGTTGAGAAACCCTAATCAAGGTTAAGAATATGGTGCCATGAATGATGTAATTTGGAGCTTTCAAGTTGAGACTTGGTGTTGTGTATTTCATTTTCAAAATAATGAGGACATGATTTCTGCAAGGATCCTGGTGAGCTCCTGATCGGTCCTGAAGATAGAATTTAACAAGAGTGGCAGACAGGTGTATTACAATCAATAACCTAACAATAGCAGCTAGAAAAACAACTCTTTAAGGATATGCTGTTCCATCCTCCATGGGTTTCCTTATTTTTTTTAACTGGTAAACTACGTTCCATAGCTGCTGAGCCTCCTCTGACTTAATTAAAGTCCTGGGGATTTAAAAAAAATTAATATATATTTGTCCTGTTAATATTTTCTTTTATTACCCTTAAGGACAAAGGCAAGCTTTTTCTTTCCTTGCAAATTTGTAGCTATTCAAGATCCCACTTTGTTTCCATTTCTGTGGCCACCATCTGGAATTAGCCTGAAAAATGAATGATTTGGGCATCTTCAGAATATGTCAATAACCAATATGCATACAGCTGTCTTCAGAATTGTTGGAAGAAATATCCTTCTGGGTTCAGGTCCAAGTGGGGAAGAAAGACACTGGAAACATGGTGACTGCTTGGAAAGATGGTTTAATGGTGAACAGGATCACATGCCTGGGGTGAAGAAAGAAGGAAGGGCTGATATGCTGATAGTGCAATTGTTTTATACCCTCTGTTGGGATTTGAATTTGAGCTTGTATTCTGATTGGTTGTCAGACTCCCATGGGGCCATGCAGGGTCAACTCTGTAGGCTGTCCTGAGTCCCAGGCTTGGTTGAGCCTTGCTGGATGATGATGTAATGAAAGGGCTTTGGGCAATTTCTATTATAGCTCTACCTGGAGTAAATCTTTGTTATGTAAAATAGACTGGCCTAGGCCAGAGTAATGGCCCATTAGCAAAGGTGGGGTGGGGCTGAGTTTCTGCTTCTGAGTGTCTACTCTTTTTAGGGGAAATATTCTGCCTTTTTAGTATATCCAAAAATATTTCATTTTCCTAGGAGAGGGGTGGGTTTTAACTTCCAACAGAATTAAAGAGCCAAGGCAGGCTGCTCTTATTATTCCCATATTGCACATTTGGAGACAGAGACCATTAAATAAATTCTTGGCTGTACCGAGCTGATGCCATGGCCACTTCACTTCACCAGTATTTAACCAAGTTCTCAAAACTTGCGTCTACATTATAGGTGCAGTAAAATACAAAATCAACACCCAGACATGCACAAACATGCTTTCCTTATAAAAAAAAACTCATTTTAAGGTCTGTGTTCCTCTGTTCCAGAGAGCACAAGGTGAATTCTTTGGCAAAACAATATGAAAAGCATTGGGCAAAGAGGGGGTCAAAAGCAGCCTGAAGGAACAACATGGTTCAGAAGGGGTTAAGACCGAGGTGGGTGTGGATTAGTGTTTTCCTGTCTTGACAGCCTGTATATACAGCACACAGACCAGCTGCCGGCTGGCCGCACGGCGTTCACTTCCCTTACTTGCCCCAAAAATCTTCTGGTGCTCGGATGCTATTGAAGATGCTGCCATGCTTTTAAAAGGGAGCAGAAGGTGAGTCCATAAACAGATCTGGTTACCAGCATATCGGGTGACTGCCAGATTAGAGAACAGCTGTTCAGGAATTGGCCTTCCTTGGCTTTGCTAATGATCTTACTGACTACAAATTCTCTTCCGCTTCATTTGAATTATGGTAGACCAGCCAACCTTGGGAGTTTTAAGATGTGTGGACTTCAACTCCCAGAATTCCCAGCCAGCTGTGCAGGAGGGGGAATTCTGGGAGTTGAGGTCCACACGTCTAGAAAATTGCCAAAGTTGAGAAACCCAGGGATAAACTGTCCACTTAGATTCAAAGGGATAAACTGTCCATTCAGGTTCAGGCTCTGTGTGTGCATTTTAGTGCTTAATTGTGGTGGGGAGAAAGAAACCCCTTTATTGGTTATGTATCCATCCAGGCTTACATGGTATGGTAGGTGAAAATGTGGCTGGCAGCTTTATATCTTGGTGTGTTTTGTGAACCTAATCCATCTGATTCAGAATCTGGTATAAACCCCAAGCAGTTGTTTTAATCCCAGAAATGAAAAGTCGTGGGTAGAGTCGGACATGACTGGCAGGGGAAATATTTACACTTTTTTTACCATTTTATGTGCTATTTTTGTACAACATTATGTATTCATTCATCCAGTTTTGGCTGACAGAAATTTAGGCAGACTGGATCCTAATCTTGTCAACCTTAAGATAAGATTTTTTCAAAGTGGACTTCAGTAGACTGCTATCCTAACAAATCCATCAAATCCATAGCATAACTGTCCACAACCTTGTGGGTCTTACAGCTGCCCTGGATTATAATATCCATCATCCTTAGAGATAGTGAAGTGTGATGGATTCTATAGTCCACTGAAGGGGATGCATGCCTCAGGATCAGATGCTAATCCACATCCAAAAGGCAACGGTTTGGGGTAGATAATGCCCCCCACAAACGGCACAAGATTCTTGTCGGAGAGCCAACTCTTGAGACTATGGTGGTATGTTTCCTCTGGCGAGCAAGTGGCAACTCAAAATAAGCCTGTGGAGGAGTCTCTTGTGGCTGGTGTGGTGTTTGGCTTCTGGGCATATGTATCCCATTTGGTGAGGTCTGTACTTAAACCTCCAAATTTGGAGGGTGTGGCCCAGGGTGGAAGGAGACTGCTAGCACCAGGCAGGCTTATTTATAGCTGTGAATTCAAGAGGCAAAAGTTCAGTAGAAATTCGTTCTGTAACCTGTTTTTTTAAGTCCTCTTCCTCAGATCCACACGTCTTAGGGAAAGCCGGCTTCTTGGGGAGGGGGGTCACGACATGGGCCTCTTTTGAAGCCCTTCTACATCTTACATGATAGCAAGATGACCAGGTCTCATCAGAAATCGTGGTCACCATTGCTTTTTGATACACTGCTAAATAACATAAGAATTCAGTTATGGTTTTAATTTGGGAGGAGGTGGTATTTTTATGGGGTTCCTTTTAGCTGTCGGTGAGCCAAGCTCCAAGAAAGATTGAGCAAGTGAGCCAAGCTGCCTTCTTGATTAGGATCAAAACTCTCTTTGGAGAGGAGTACCTCACCAGGGCATGTCCAGTGCCCCAAGAAGAGTGTCTGGTTTGTCCCCACAACTGGCAGCAAACAATGTTTGATTAGGTCCATAATAGATATGATGTTGTTCCAGAACTTTGCAGAATAGATGGCTTCAGATGTTTTTGGTGCACCAGAAACAAACTCCTTCATATTTGTGCAGGTCAAGCATTAGTTGTAGACCAGGCCAAGTCGGGAACTCAGCAGTGTTCCCAGAAGACTGTACAACCATGTCATAACCTCTTTTGAGGGGGTGGAAAGCTTCGGAGACTCCCATGTGAGCCTGTTTTCCAAGAAGAAATGGAAAATGTTGAGCCTAAGACATCCTGCCTTCAAACAAGGCTGAATGTGTTGAGGACTTAAGAAAAAGATTGCAAAAGTCCTCGAGGGCCAAACAGAAGTGAAACAATTTATGCAATCCATCAACAATAGATAATGTTTAAAAAAAACAAATTACAAAATACAACAAAAACCTAACCGAAGTATAAAGTATACTGTCATTACATAAACAGTTACAATTCTTTTTATAATTGTCTAATGCAAACATTTTGCAATTAGGTACCTATGCATGGGTGTGTGCTTGTATATGGGTGTATATATAATAATAGATACATGTATTATTACAGGGGTACAGGTAGTCTTACAACTTTTTGTTTAGTGCAGTGGTCACCAACTGGGCCAGGGACTACTGGTGGTCCATGAGAAAATTTTGGTGGTCCGCAGAGAGATGCCCCCCCACAAGCACTCCTCCCCAAAGCAGTTAATCCAGGCTGCACGGGAACACAAGGCTGCGCTGCCCACATAGCCCGCCCGCCCACTGGCCCCCACCCTTCAGCCAAGTGCAAACCTTACCTTGAGTAGAGCCACGCGAGCTGGAACTGGAAGGCGAGACCTATGGCGGGCAGGGGTGGGATGCTACTGGTTCTGCCCAGTTCTAAAGAACCAGTAGCTCTGAAGAGCAGCAGACACCAAACTGGTTCTGTGTTTGCTGCTGTTTGATCCCCCCGCCCGCCCAGGCTCTTACCTGTCCTTTATTTCCTGCTTTTTCAACCTCAGCTGCTTTGCGCGGCATAGCTGAGACTGAAAAAGCAGGGAAAACGAGGCTTTTCAAATGCTGTGCACCCGCGCACAGCGCTTTTCAGCTGTCTGGGCAGCACAGCTTAAGGTTTTCTTACATGCGCGTGCAGCAAAACGTAGTCACCAAACCAGTAGTAACACCGGTTGAATCCCACCCCTGATGGCGCGGGAGGGAAATCCGGCCCAGGGTGGCTTGCTGACGTTGGTGAGAAAGTCAGTCCCATATTCCAGAGCTGCAGTAGTCACAAGACTGGCCCTTTGGTCATCCCGGAGTAGCTCCTCCAGTCCATGGCAGGCCGGTGCACCCAGATGGAGGAGCAGCTGCTCCGGGATGACCAAAGGGCAGTAGTCCTATGACTACTGCAGCTCTGGAATATGGGACCAACTTTCCCACCAATGTCAGAAAGCCACCGTCAGTCAAAATTCATATTGGTGGTCCATGGGATTTAAAATTATGAGTTTGCTGGTCTCTGAGGTCCAAAAGGTTGGCGACCCCTGGTTTAGTGGCCATTCAAAGTTACAACAACACTGAAAAAAGTGACTGATGACCATTTTTCACACTTACGATGATTGCAGCATTCCCAATGGTCACCTGATCAAAATTCAGATCCTTGACAATTGACTCCTATTTATGACCGTTGCAGTGTCCCAGGGTCATGTGGTCACCTTTTGTGACCTTCTCACAAGCAAAGTCAATGGGGAAGCCATATTCAGTTAAACAACCATGTTATTAACTTAATGACTGCTGGGATTCACTTAACAACTGTGGCCAGAAAGGTCGTAAAGTAGGTCAAAGTTCACTTAACTGCTTAGCAACAGAAATTTTGGGCTCCATTGTGGTCGCAAGTCAAGGAGTACCTGTATAACAGGGTAGATGTTGCTGCCTAATTGTCTTGAACCTCAGTTCCCATTGGCCATGTTGTCATTCAGAGGTGTCACAGGTGAGACAAAATATTACTCTCTTTGATCAGAATAATAACATGGGAACCCTTTTATGTTTCTTATGAGAAAAGATGAAGCTATGCCTCCTATTAGTTATGTTTTCAGTCATCTTTCATCTTTAGGGAACATGGGAAGATATTAAAAGATTTACAGCTTTGGGACTGTCAACTTATTTCTAGTGTTGGAAGGATAATATCCTTCTGGGTTCAGTTCCAAGTGGGGAAAAAGACGCTGGAAACATGGAGGCTGTTTGGAAAGATGGTTTAATGGTGGACAGGACCACCTTGCTTTGAGCTCCAAAGTGAAAAGGACGATCACGTGCTTCAAGATGTTGGGTGACGGAAAAGAAGGAGTAAGATGCTGAGAGTGCAATTGTTTCATACCTTCTGTTGGGCCCCACCTTAGTGTTTCCTGTTCCTGTGTAAGAAATGTATCCCATTGGCTGTCAGACTCCCAGGGGCGGGGGTCTTAGCTAACTTTGTAGGCTTTGTCTGGACCACATGGCTTCATCTGAGTGCTGGCTGATGCAATCTTCCCAGGCCAGGTGGTGAGATGGGTAGAGGCCTTTGTTATGTAGAATACTGTGGCCTTAATGGCCTGCCCATTAACAGAGGTTGGGAGGGGTGAGCTTCTGCCTCTCTGAGTTTCTACTTCCCTTTTAGGGGAAATATTCTGCCTTTTTAATATTTCCTAGGATATTTCATTTTTCTAGGAGAGGGGTGGGTGCTAACTTCCTACACAAGCCTAGAATTTTATCTCTGCATTTCTCTTCTCTCTCTCTCTCATATTATTTATTTATTTGTTTGTTTGTTTGTTTGTTTGTTTGTTTGTTTTTGGGCTCCATTTATATATATATAAAAACAGGGCCATCAACAACTGCCGAGGCTGAAGGGGAAGGGAGAGACAGAGCTTAAGAAAGTCAATATAGAACAGACAATGCAGGAAATGGCTCCCTTGTTTTTCAGCCCACACGGAGGGGGCAGGGGGTTCAGCATGTGGCTTCTGCTTGACTGGTTAGGAACAAGTGAAGAAACACAATGTTGTGCAATGTCTGAAATTTAACTTGGGCATCTCAAGCAGCTGGTTAGGTGCTCCATCCTGCTGCAGTTGCTGTGCTGAAAGGCACAAGAGGATCTGCTATCTGAATCAAGACCAAATCGCACCGTGATTAGTGCTATTATATAGGGAGGGTTTTATTAGAGTTTCATCCTGCTTTTATTACTTTAGAAGTAATTCGAGGTGGTGAACATACATAATACTTCTTCCTCCCCCTGTATTCCCTATAACAACAATCCTATGGGGTGGATTATGTTGAGAGAGAGAGAGTGCTTGGCTCAAAGTCACCCAGTCAGCTTTCATGCTTAAGGCAGGACTACAACTCACAGTCTCCTGGTTTCTAGGCCAGCGCCTTCACAACCACTATTTGTCTGAACTGGTGTAGAGTTTCCTGTCTAAGCAGGGAGTTGGACTTAAAGGACTCTATTCTATTGTTCTATTATTTTCCCAAAGTCAAATGGTTCTGGGTTACAAGATGCTAGATATTGGGTGTGAATCCAATTTAGGGATCTCTTGGCTCCCGTGGAATTAGATGGCCTTTTGGACATCGTTTGCTTCTCCCTTAGTATATAAATAACTACCTGCAATCTCAGTGAAGGGCAGAAATGGGTATAGAACCTATTGAGCTGAATGGCACTCTCTCACATATCGGCCACACTTTGATTTGCCATCTTTCCCATTTTTAAATTTCTGTATGAGAGCAGGCCTATTAAAAAGAAAATCCGTGGCAGGCATAGGAAGAAGTTGTTGAAAATCTTACAGGGGAGCATTTTTTTAAAGGACCTATGGCCCATCACTGTAACAATTCCATCTTACTGTCTTCCTGTATCTGCAAATGATTAACTAGAGAATAACTGGAGAGGAAAGCAAAGTCTCAGCAATTTTTCATTGCAACCTTATTTCTTTGGTATTCATTCACCCTTTAACATTAACAAGGGTGAATGGCTGGGGAACGGGAAAAGTACCTGAAGAGGCAAAGGGCACAATAATTTTACTTAATTGCATCAGTGTTGTGCAATTATCTTCTCCAACCTGATATCCTCCAGATCAGGGGTCTCCAACTTTGGCAACTTTAAGCCTGGAGGACTTCAACTCCCAGCTTTGCTGGCTGGGGGATTCTGGGAGTTGAAGTCTGCCAGGCTTAAAGTTGCCAAGGTTGGAGATCCCTGTTCCAGATGAGCTAGGATTACAGGATTCCCAACGAGAGGGACCTGTAACGCTTGGAGCTATACTTCTGATACCTCTGCAAGGCTTCAGATTGGAGAAGATTAGCCTAGCGTAGACATCCTCATTTACTGAAGAAGCAAAACCTAAATTTGGTCTATGGAATTCTCTATTCATGTTACTGCAAGATTCCTATCACTAGTCAAGGTTGGGATATAGATGTAGTCAGAGGTATATCAAGAACAAAAGAGTGTATCATACCTATTCTTGTGGGAAAACCATAGGGTCAGGAAACCCCAAATGTGAACAGGAAGACATTTCTGCCCAGCAAAACTCAATGGGCACATCCTGAACGGATGTTCCCAGGTAGATTATTTCCATCATGTCATTCTGATTGGTTAAAACACAAAGGATTCCCGATTCAGATCTCAGAAACATTCTGTCTATCTGGCTGCACTTCTGCAAGCAGCTTTGAAACCGAATGGTAGAATTTCTCCAATGGTCATGCTGGATTCTAGCACACTCTGCCTATCAGATCCTGTCAGTAATCTACCATTTTTCACCCATTCTGGGCCCTCCCAGACTTTTCCAAGATCTTTCCCAGGATAGTCTCTCCAGATGTTCATAAACTCAAACTCTCAACAGCCTCAGTCAAGCATTGAATGAGAGATGTTGGCAGCTTATAATTCAGCAACATCTTGTGGGAAGCCCCCGAAGAATGAAATATTTTGTGAAATATTAAAAAGGCAGAGTATTAGTTATCCCTAAATGAGAAATGGAGAAACATGTTTTTTTAGAGGCAGGAAGCAACCCCCACTTTTTCTTAATAGCCCACAGCAGATGTCAACACTTAAAGAGATAAAGAGCTAACTGAAAGAAGTCAACTATCTAGATGGCTCTATTCATAAGCAAAGCAAATACTGCAGGCAGAAATCCATTCAAGACAGGATATTTTGAAACTGCTTGCAGCAAAGTTTTACTGCTTACAAAAGCAGAGTGATATGATTAGAAGCAGTCCCTCACCCAAGATCCAACATAGGATGAAAGCCATTAGGAATTGCCCAACACCCTTTCAGAACACAGATCCCTTCGTTGCATGACCACCAGAGCAGTCCAAACTTCACCTGGCAGCTCAAATAAACAATAAGCCAAAGGTTGACCAAATTAGCTCAGACAAACACCTATGATTTGCATTGCCTCTTTTGCCTGTAGAGCCAGCAATGACCCCTACATGACCCCATAGGAATCTGACAACAGCCAATGGAATATTAAAGGACATGTTCTTGCACAGGAAAGTGGCATGGTGGAGTTCTCGCCTCACAATCAGGAGGCTGTGAATTCGATCTTAGGTGGAGGCAGATATTTCTCTCTCTGGGCAAACTGAGAATGTATCTGCTGAACTAAACACCGCACTGGCAACAGGAAGAGCATCTGGTCAGTAAACATGATGATGATGATGATGTTTTTGCACAGGAACAGGGAGCTCAAATCCAAAGCCCAAAGAAGGTATAAAAACCCACCCACTCTCAACTCCATTTTGTCAGCTACATGTGGTTCTGCTCAGTGATGGTATGCTACCAGTTTGCCCTGGTTCACCCAAACCGGTAGTAAAAAAAGCCTCCCGCAATCAGCTGAGAGGAGGAAAAAAGACAAGGATCAGCTGAGAGGAGAAAGAAGAGAAAAGCGCAGGATCGGCCCTCTCACTCACCCCTGCGCTTTCCCCTTCTTTATCCTCTCAGCTGATTGGTGCTGCAGGCCTCAGCTGGTGTGTGGAAAGCTCCACCCGCGCACTAGGTGTGTCGATCACCGAACCAGTAGTGGAACAGGTAGGATCCCACTGATGGCTCTGCTTCATCAATAAAGGGAATCTCTCTTTCCAATCAGCCTCCAGCCTTCATTTTATTTCCAGTGCCTTTCTCTCGGCTTGGAACTGAACCAGGTGGATATTTCTTCCAACAATTTAAAAAGCGACAAGTTCTCTGTGCCTACTTTTCCCCCAGATTAAAAAGCCAGGCATCCTGCTCTAAAGCATTTCTGTGTGAAGAGGAAGCAGGCATGGTGGCCCACCTCAGACCAATCCTCTTTTAGGAACTGAGATTTGCTTCGACTGGCATGAAACAGAAAGGAAGTCCATAACACCCAGTCTGGCTTTTCTAACCTCCCACTGTCTCCATCTTCCTGCCTCAGACTTGGCTACTTCCATACAACCGGTTGCCTGGAGCAAGGTTTTTTTGCTTGTGAAGTTTGCTTTTTTTTCTGGGAATGGCTGAGCCTATAAAGATAAGGATGCTAGTTCCTCTATTTTTTCCTGCTTGGCTTCCTCTTAAAATCTCTGTATGAAACTCTGGAACTCATTTAGTATCCCGCCCAGCAAGCTTCTTCTTCTGAAATGAACCTTTCTGGGGCATCTTTTTAGCCCTGTGGAGCATCTTTAAACATGCTGGAATAAACGTGTTAAAAAAAAACACCTGGCATTTTAATGTTGGAGCATAACAATTAAATATTTTCTTTCTTTATCGAGGGCCAAGACTTTGGCTGAATCTAACTGATATGGCCTGACCAAGTGAAATTTGCCAGGAATTGTATGGAATAACTTGGTGGGTTAGTCACTGACGGGAGCCACAGAGATGACCTTGGAGAAAGGATTTGGAAATTGTTCCAACAGCAGAAGGTGCTAAAATATGCTTTGAGCCAAGGAAACTAGTCTTAGAGTCTTAGTCTGGCACCTCCTTTAATCCCTGAGGTATAAGACAGGAAAACGTGGTCAGGCTTATAAAATACTGTTACATTGCAACATCTTATCTTAATAAAGGATAACTCTAATCATCTTGAGGACTCTGTTGATCTGGCCATCCTTGAAGTCATACAGTGGTGGATCTGCCCTTCAATTCTTGTAAACAATTGACTATATTTAATGTAGCAGAAAGGGGAAAATTCATTCATTCATTCATTCATTCTGTTATGTATGCAGGTTTGAATGTCATTGGTTAAGTTTGAACTGTTCTTGTAAAATGTCAGAAATGATTGGTTTAAAAAGTGTGGGAAAACCCTGCACTCTGATTGGCTGGCAACTGCGGCTGCTGGCTATAAGTACACTAATAAACTCTTCACTGAAGCACTCCGCATCTGACTCTTCATGCAAATCTAACACATTCATTCATTCATGCATCTTCAAGTCAGTTTTGACTTCTGGTGACTGGACAAGTCCTTACACTTTACTTGGCAGCATTTTTGGAAGTTATTTGCCCTTGCCTTCTTCCTAGGACTGGGAAAGAAGGCCTGGCACAGCCAATTTTTGTGCCAAAGATGGGTCTAGAATTAACAATTGCACCAAAACTGGCTAAATGTATGTCATCCAATATGATTGATGTTAAAGGAAATCAAATTTAGTTTTTGTCCAGACCTGCTTACTTTTTGGGGTAAGTTTCTCCCACTCCTGCTGACACAGGAAACTCACAGTTACAGAACTTAATACATAGTCATTCAGTCTTTGCTTAAAAATATCTGATGAAACAAAATACTGTTTTTTAAGGCAGCCTGTTCATGACTGAATCAAGAGTTCTATCTCGTGTTGAGCTGAAATCCCCTTATCATTTATTCATGCTGGTCAGGAATTATGGAACTTAACAAATCCAATTCATCACAAGAGTTGTAGTTAAAGAAGATTATCCTAAGCAGGGAGATTCAGAAAACCATAGAACAAAGTGGGAATTACCTTGGAGTAAGACTTTTTACAACTTGGCATTGTTGTAGCCAATCCATTTTGAGCTGGAACATTGGAGTTTCCCAAATGGTAGGTCAACGCTTGAACAAACTTTCACTTCATTTTAAAAAAAAATCAAAATATTAATCACTGCTGATTAATTGTGTCTGTATTTCCTGAAAATTCTCATCATTCAAGAATCTTAATGTGATAGGAAATACCATTCTGTATCTTATCTCATTAATTATCTCTCAGTAATTATCTCATTAATCTTCTTCTCTGTTTCTAGGACCATCGTGGAGTGGCGAGCATCCAACGGTGTTATTTCTTCAGAGAAAGATTTCACTCTTCATTGGAAGCATGGCTGAATTCCAATAAACAGAAACAAATAAGCAAGTAAAGTGGTTTCCAGCATTGCAGAAGAGATTATGGAAGAGGAGCTAAAGCTCCATGTAGGACAGCCGTATACCTTTTCTTCAAGGTGTGGTGTTGGACAAAATTCTGCTAATTCTTTTAACCTGTTACCAAAAACAACCTGGTTTTGGGAATTGCACAATATCTGAAACCGTGGATACAGCATGAGGCCTCTTTCTCCAGGAGATGGACTTTCCCCTCTGGGCCTGCTCACACGAGGGCCTGACTACTTGCGTAAGCAGCTGGAGATGAGCAGTGGTGGGCGTACGCCAAGTGCCGTAGAGCGGCTGGAAGCCGACAAAGCCAAATATGTCAAATCCCGGCAAGTGATCAACAGCCGTCAAGAGCCCATTCTGCTCAGCCACACTCCCCAGTCTTCCCCATGCTGCAGGAGACCCCTAACCCTCCACCAGCGGAGTGAATTTCCGCAGGGCTTGACAGCAGACCAAGATGGCCTCCGACCCAAGAAGCAGCCCCCTTCTCCTCAGTCCCCCATAGCGCGGCGAGGGGGCAGCAGGCGCCTACTGAGGCCTGACTCACTTGTCATCTACCGGCAAAAACGCGACTGTCCTCTGGTCAACAAGGAGAACAGCAAAGGGTACAACCTAATGAAGTGGCTGTTTCAGGGTCCGCTGAGAGATGGACCTCATAACTGTTCTCCTTCAAGGAGTCTTTTAGGAGATGGACATCTGGAAGAGACCCAAGAAGAGAACTCCATGGTTTGGGTACCTGCAGAGAAGGAGGACGCAAGGACTGCACATTCAGTGGACGTGTTAGATGCATTCATGGGTTGTGAGTCTGAGCCTAGTCCAAAAACCCAGGCCAGCTCTCAGCTCAATGTTGACCAACCCTTTCCTTCCTCAGGCCATTACCAAACAGGAGCCAAGAAAGAGCTGACTCTGAGTTATTCTCTTCCTCTTTCAGAGAAAGAACGATTCTTTAACTACTGTGGCTTGGACCGCACTTTGGTAGAGGTGCTTGGAACTGAACGCTTCAAACCAGGCAGCTGGGAAGGTGGTTCCTTCTGCATTGGGTCAGCTAGTTCAGAACATGATGGCCTTTCCTACAATGGGGAGCCCTTGTCTGCTGAAGACCCAAGTGACAAGCTGCCTGCATCGGTCTCTGTCGTTGAGCGAAACGCCCGTGTCATTAAATGGCTTTACAGCTGCCAGCAGGCCCAAACAAGGTCCAAAGAATCTACCGTATGAACTCATCAAGTTCTGGGGTCCAAGGCTCTCCCATGATCCCAAGTGAGGGGAAGTCCTGTTTTGGAGGGGATGCAGTGGTGGGATTCAAAATTTTTTACTACCAGTTCTGTGGGTGTGGTTTGGTGGGCATGGCGTGGCTTGGTGGGAGTGGCTTGATAAGTGTGGCAGGGAAAGGATACTGCAAAATCCCCATTCCTTCCCCACTCCACTAACCTGCTTTCCAGCTCCATTCTCCTGTGCAGGTCAACCAAAGAAGACCCATCCGATCAGCTGGAACTCAGAATGCAGAGAATAGGTGCGGGCGGGGCCAATCAGAGGTGGGATTTGCTGGTTCTCTGAACTACTCAAAATGTCTGCTACTGGTTCTCCAGAACTGGTCAGAACCTGCTGAATACCACCTCTAAGGGGATGGCAAGGCTCACCATGGGAAACAGCAGGGAATATCGCCAGATGTGTCTTTCTCACAGGGATACTATTAAGAACCAGTTGGTCTTGAACTTTTGCTGAATTTTCCCCAGTCATGGCTAATAATGATTAATTACTATGCTGAGAATTCTGAGAATTGAAATCTAACAGAGGCGGAGGGGCCTCAAATAGATAAAATATTCCCTAAAGGCAATGAGGCAATAAAGGACACAATTTCCAGGCTAATTTAAGGGCTAAAATTTCTTGTTGCAGATGAATACATTTTCCTTTCTTTCCTCATTGATTGAGAGCCTTTGTGATGCAGCAGAGAACACAGGGAGAATTGGTTCAAATCTCTACTTGCCCCATGAAGTTTCTTAAAGTGGAAGGTTAGGTTTACCTAGCACCTTTTCTACGAGGTTGTTGCAAAGATATATCCTGATATATCCTGCTAACAAACAACCCCTGTGTACATCGGCTGGTTGGGTTATTAATCATTGCTTATTTAGACCTCTAACAAAGTGCTGAGCTCTTAAGGAATTTCCACTCCTGTTGGCAGAACTGTCTGAGTATGGTTCTATATTGAATCATCCAAGCTTTCTTTTTCCAGATAGCTTGGTTCAAGTCCAGTGTGCTTGGCACTTCCTTTATGTCGAAGCCTGTATGACTTGCTTCACGGTGCTGCAAGATGATTCTGCTTCCCAGTGTTCGTAATTAAAAAAAAGTTGTTGATAAACTTGTCTGCCTTTGCTTAATACCAACCAACTTTTGCAAAACAGCATCTTGAGGTGGTTAAGCTAATGTCAGGCTGGATAATTTTAAGAGTTTTACATTGTGGATTTTTAATGCTGTAAGTCTCCTGGAGTCACCGTGTGTGAGTTGGGTGGTTTTATAGATTTGATTAATAGATACAATGAATTTATTTTCTGGTCTGGGAGAAGCCCTAGGTAGCCACAGAACATAACCCTTGACTTCTGTAAAGTCAGAAAAAGGATGCATATACTTCTGGAAAACTGGAATTAATTCTAGGTGAGGTCTGAGGATTTTCTTCAGCTGTGTTTCCTTCTGTTCAGACTGTTCACTACTTTGATGATGGGAAGAATCAAAAAGGACTCTCTAAGGATCCTTCCATTCCTCCTCTGCTTCCAATCTTTAATCACAATTTGAAATGTACCCCACGCATTTCTTGCAGTTTTGAGAATAAGGAACACAAATCTCTAGCACATGCAGCAACAAAATTCTCCATTCCCCTCCATAAAACAGGGAAGGGAATAAAATAAATCAACACAAAGAAGTAGGAATATAATCACAACTCTTATCAATTTCATCCCTGCTTTACTGGGGAGTGGGGGTGGGATACAAAGCTGTAAAACCACCATTACCCTTTATGGACCCATTAGAGTAGTGGAAGTACAAATAGCAATAGCATTTAGGCTTACAGTCCACCCCATAGCGCTTTACAGGGCTCTCTGGGGAGTTCACAATATAAGCATTATTTGCATATCGTTCCCAACAATCTGGATTCTCAGTCTGAAAGGCTGAGTCAACCTTGAGCCCCATCAGGATCAAACTCCAGGCTGTGGGCAGAGTTTGCCTGCAATACTGCACTTTAAGCATTGCGCCACCAGGGCTCCTTACAAATAGCCAGGAGAAGGGAAGAGACAAGAATTCTGCCAGTAGAGAAATGACTCACCCCGGGGGCTCTTCAAGGTTCCACAGTTTCCCATGAAAAACTGATTTCAGAACTTTTTATTTTTTAATTTCACAACAGAACTGCCAAAAATAAAAATAAAAGACACACCTGCCAAAAGTCAGGCATAAAGGTGTGGAGGTGATCTGGGAGTTGTCCAAATATCCTTTGTAGAACTGCCATGTGTTGCATCTACTAGAGTTGGGCAGCCATATACATTTCTTAAATCAAAATAAATAAATAAATGGTAAAGCTTCATCTTTAATAATGTGGATGCATAAGATCTTAGACATTATTATGGTATCAGCTTGTGAATGGTGACCTTTTTTTTATAACTGAAGGTTGATTGTAATTGAAGGCTCATCTCAGAAACAGCGTGCTTACACAGATCTTATATGCATCCTAAGACAATCGATACTTTCCACTGAATGCCCATGAAAAATTGCAGCTTACGAGTGATGAATGCTGTCTGACAAACTCTACATTATTGCTCTGCAGAAAGTTAACAAGGTTTTAAGTTCTGATGACAGTCTATCTATTCCCACCTTGCGGTAACTAGATATATCACAATCCTTTTATACAAAACCTACATTTACTCTGAATAGGCAATTGATTCTAGCCCATTCCGTGAAAATACAAGATTCCATTAAAAGGAACAACTCGAAGAACTACATTTCCAAACTTTATAATTTTGCAAGCCTATATTTCAAAACATGGTCAGTTGCAAGAGTCGAAGACACTGTAGAACATTTCCTGTCCTTTAGGAACCCTACTTTAATGTCATGCCTTCCCCCTTAATGAGCAGAAACAAAATAATTAATCTGCAACATAGATAACACTGCAAAAGTATGCAAAACACCTAATTTCTTTGAAAAATTATTTATGTATACCTTTGGTGTCTTTGTGCAAAAGGCTTACAGACTATAGTTTAGTTATAGCTAAGGAGAGACAATTTCTCTCTGCCTCTAAGGCAGAGATTCTCAATCTCAGCAACTTTAAGATATGTGGACCTCAACTCTCAAAATTCCCCAGCCGGGATGCTTTTAGAACCTCACACTTCTAAAAGTTGTTGAGATGGAGAAACACTGCTCTAAGGGCTGCATATCAAGAAAATCTTGAGTATATTCTGTTGGATCTTGAGTATATGTGGCTGAAACAAGATATGGCTATAGCCAGACTACAAGGTCAGTATGGATGTCCATTCCTTTCCCTCTGATATTCTGTTGCCTTTCCTCCCAGCAGCAAGTTGTAGGAAAGAGTCAGAGACTAAAAACATGCACATTGCCCAAGATTTGATTAAAATTATTCATTTAATTCAGTGAGTTGAGTTGATTGAAATTGTGGAATCCAACTGAGTCCAACTATCTGCTCAGAGAAAGGTGTTTGTGGATGCACAAGAGGGTACATTGTTGAACTGATTCAGAGACATCCCCTTTCTGAGGCTTCAAGGAGAAAACAGCAATTTGATTCTCTTCTCCTATTCCAAGTGGTGATGTGAAACCTTCGGTTCACTAAATTCTAACAGGTAATTTTTTTCCCAGGAGTCTGAACCAATCTCTTGAATGGGAGGAGTTAAAATTTGGCAAAGGACTGCCTAAAATTAGAATTATGACTAGGTTTAGCAGGTGGTCCACAATTATCTGTGAGCTTACATTTCCATGACATAAAAGACATTGATCAATCTGAAGCTATTTCTGGCTATTAACATATTTAATTTTCAACACACTTGATTTAAACATTACTTGGGACAGACAGGGAAGGGGGAAGAAAAGCAGAGGCACCATGTTTGAACAGAAGCCTCTTCTCAAGCAGTGAAACACTACATAAGTATCCAGAACAGGGGTCTCCAACATTGGCAACTTTAAGACTTGTGGACTTCAACTCCCAGAATTCCTTTGCTGGCTGAGGAATTCTGGGAGTTGAAGTCCACAAGTCTTAAAGTTGCCAAGGTTGGAGACCCCTGATCTAGAACATCCTAACAGATTAGGATGTTTTCAATGATAGTCACCAGCAAAGATCCAAAGAAAAATGAAGGTGTTAATGAGGTAGTTATGTCCAATGTCTGCTTGCAGTAGTTCAGGACTGAAAGTTCTGCAGAGAACCACTGAACTGATATGTAGATAGTCTTACACAGCATGACAAACCAGCACTGTGAATCCAGGGGTACTATCTTCGTTAAAAATGGTGCCAGCTTCAACAGAAACATTTTGAGAATGGAGATCCATAAGATAGAGTTGTCAATCTTTCGATCCTTCAATCTTTCTTTTGATGATTCTTGGTTCATAGAAGACAAGGATCTCATTACAGAGTAGATGCTTGAAGCTTTATTTTTTTCCCCATCATGCTGCACCATTAGTCATAAAGATTTGGGCTGAACAGTTAGAGACTAATTACTCCCTGAAAGTCACCTGTTGCCCATGCATGTTGCAGGAGGAAAACATTTTGTCCAGTAAAATAGAAGTGCCAGGAATAAATGTAGTAGCAGAATCTTGGACACTCTAGTTTTGTAGCCTGGATTCTCTCTTACTCCAACATATTTAGCCAAATGAGTCTCCAATCTATTGACACATTTTAGGGTTATAATCTTTGTCTACCTGAACTACTAGCTTCTGTAAGCTGTGAACCTAGAAAGCTATCTTACCTGATTTGGGAGCTGTCTTCCATTATAATTCCTCAACCAGAATTGAGGATGATCTGAAATAATCTTCAAACCAACCAACCTTAAAACAAGATTTTACACTGGATTTTTCTCCAGCCCTGCTAAGAGATACCAGGGACTGGACTGGAGACTTTATTTACATACAAGGTATGCACTTTGCCTCATATCTATGTCTAACAGGGATAAAGGAAACTCCCTAAGATCAAAATGCTTTTAATCCTTGGTGCTTGGTACCATCTATGTTGTTTACAACAGCTGTTTAGGGCTTTAGATCTTCCGCAGCCATTCCTGAGATACCAGGAATTGAACTTGAGCTCTGGATGAGATGGGCGGCACATAAAATCCTATAAATAAATAAACTTGGAGATTACTGGAAAACAGAATTTCCAGGCTCTAACAGCACTACAAACACCAGCACCAAGCACCTCTGAGATCTCCTTGGCAAGCTCGAAATGCCTTTGTGGGTTATTGGAAAATGTCTCCATGCACAGATTTAACTACTTATGGTTGCCAACATTTGCATCATACTTTTCTTTGTGTGAAGAGTTTGGAATTTCCATACATGGAGCTCTCCCATTTTATCATCATAAGTCTTGCTCAAGTCTCATCATGGCTTAACGGGGATCTGTATCCAGGTCTTCTCCATCCAAGTCTATCAATCGCAGCAAGTTATCACAGTATCAGCTTGTAGACTGCTATAGATTGGACTCTTGGATTAATTGTTCTGCAACAGCTGCTTTCTTAGAAAGTCATTGTTGGTGCCATCAAAATAGGTGAATGTGGAAAGAGAGAAGGAGATGCTCATTTTTTTGATAGGCAGCAGTCTCTGGCAGGAGATTTTCCTAAGTGTCCATTAATCTAATTATTCTAAGAACGGTCTTATAAAGAGAAAAGGAGAGAAATGGAATGAAGGCATTGGAGACACACACTCTGGGAAGGCTTCATAAAGTTATCATCCTAAACAACACCCATATCTGGAACTGAATAATTCACATTAAGCCCAGTACTTTTTTTCAGAAAGTTGTTGGAAAATAATAATATATATTGTTATCACTGAGAAAGGGTCACTCACTCAAAGTCCTCCATTTCTGTGTCTGTCCTAGTTACTTTTGGGAATATTCTTGTTCTTCAACTCAGCCAGTTTGTTGGTTAGGAAGCTCCACTTGAAGGCCACACCTTCAGCCTCTCGTAGATCATTGTCATGGCCAAGGTCACTGACTTCCTCAGCAGGCATCACCCCAGAACCCACACTGCCCTCAACCATTTCTTCGCTGGGGTCCACCTTGGCAGTCATTTTTTCCACAGCTGAAGTTTGCTGCCACTTAGTAGCAAAGACATCCCAAAGGCCAGTGGTCTTCTTCTCAGCTGCTTCTTCTGCTGGTTTTGCAGCTAGAGGACTGAAAGGAGAGAAGAATTTAGGAAAGGAGAGGCATTAAAACTACATTGGACTGTATGTTAATTAAGTCCCCCAAATTCTAAGAATAAAACTGGAAGCACAAGAAGCTGCTTAAGGCCAAACCAGATCTTCAATTTGCTCTTAGTGGAAGCAAAGCTAGAGTTAAAGGTTCTCCTGGCAGTGGTGGGCACACTGCTCATCTCGGTTTCTTAGCCAAGTGGAAATGGCTCATCAGAATTTCAGACGTAAGTTTTCCCAGCCCTTTCCAAGAGTAGTAATTTAATAATTATAGTTTTTACCATTTTAATCTCGTTTGAGCTTTTTAAATGATAGAGGGTAATAGATACCATAAAAATAAAGAGCATATTTTCTAGAGTTTTTGTATAGCTTGAAGGTTTTGTTTAAGCATCCATTGGATTTGAGCACCTATAATAAATATGGATGAATGAATGAATGAATGAATGAGTGAGTCTCGGAGGCTGAAGACTCCATTTAACAATTGTGTGCCACGTTTTATCTGCCCACTGGAGGGCAGAAGGTTGAAAGGAACTGCTGACTGATTCTAGCTAGGCAAAGAGAGAGAACAAGGAATGTTTGCAATTAGTTTGCAGGGACCCTGTTCCAATGGGCACCAGTATGGCTATATCCATATAGAATAATAGGTTGGAATGGACCTTGGAAATCGTCTAGTCCATCTGCCTGTTCAAGGAGATCCTATACCATTCTGGACAAATGGCTGTCCAGTCTATTCTTCAAAGCTTCCAGTGATGGAGCGAGCACCCACAACTTCCAGATATAAGCCGTTCCACTGATTGATTGTTCTCACTGTCAGGGAAATTTCTTAATTCTAGGTTGAATCTCTCTTTAATGTTCTTCTACCTATTACTTCTTGGCGTGCCTTCAAGGGCTTTGGAGAATAAGTTAACTCCCTCTTCTCTGTGACAGCCCTTTAAATACTGCTATCATATCACCCATAGTCCTTCTCTTTGTTAGACTAGATCAGAGGTCTCCAAATTTGGCAACTTTAAGACTTGTGGACTTCAACTCCCAGAATTCTCCAGCCAGCATAGAAGTCCACAAGTCTTAAAGTTGCCAAGTTTGGGGACCCCTGGACTGGACATACCTAATTCCCTTAATCATTTGCTGTACAGTTTAGGCTCCAGACTCCTTACCATCTTTGTTGCTCTTCTCTGCACATTTTCTAAGGTCTCATCTTCTTTTTTATATCATGGTGACCAGAACTGAACGGAGTATTCCAAGGGTGGTCTCATATTTATACGTAATTGCAAAAGGATACAAAAGCATCAACCACAATGAGACAAAAAAACAAGCCAACACACTCCTTAATATTAATCTGGTTTTGCAAGGTGGGGATGACTAGAAAACAAAACACTAACACTTATTTCTAGACAAAAATAAGGAAGTTGAAAGCCCAGTGTGTTTCCTTCCTGATTCGTTGGGGAACAATAGCTTTTCTCTGTCAATTGTAGCCACAAACAGCTCATATCAGAAAAACATAAGGAAATGAAACATTCAGGGTAGTTGTGGAATGAAGTGCCAGGAATGTGAATTGATTGATGGCTGATATTTTTGTTTTTTGCAGATTTTGGAGCACCTCTGAGTTTAGAGGGAGGATGTCTCCTCCATAAGTGCATGTTATGACTATAAAAATAAACAGGCATTCTGGGTAAATGTTCTGTGTACATGTTATTTCTCTAAAACAATGTTTCCTTGACAACTTTAAGATATGGGGACTTCAACTCCCTTATATTTGTCTGGCTTGGCTGGAGAATTCTGGGAGTTGAAGTCCACATATCTTAAAGTTCTCAAGATTGAAAATCACGGCAAAGAGGATAAAAGTGATTGATATGAAGGTGTATATTTGCCCTATTCAGGCAATTTAAGAATTGTAATTACTTAGATATCTCTTACTGGTCAGCAGATGGTTCAGGAGCCAGCAACTGATCTTCATCCTCCCGGCTGAACAAAGATGACATGGTCCTCCAGCCTTTGACTCCAGCTCCCTGGACCTACATACCAAAATCAGACAACTGGGTTGTGAGTAGGCATCATGGTAAGAGTCTTCCTCAGACAAACTTCAGAGCCCTTTTCTCAACGCAATTTCCTTTCAAATCAAGCATTTTTTATGATTGTTTTTCTTTCTGGAGCTGTAATGGATAGTGTGCTGGAACTCTTCAACTCTTCAACCCAACTGCTCAATAAGAATCTAGGGAAATTCTCAGCCATCCAGGTCAGGGTTGTCCCAAAGATGCTTTTTCAAAAGGCAACTGGACTTTCTTATTTTTTCCTTGAACATGTCCAAACTGCAGAAGCTTCTTGGGTGAGAAGTGAAATGTCTTCCATGAAAAAGCAAGAAAGTCCAGTCACCTTTTGAAAAAGCATCTTTGGGATGCTCAGTAAGAGATGAATAGTTTTCTTTGGGCCAAGTAAAAACCTCTGAGATGATGGATAGTTCTAGGTCAGAAGTGGGTGACCCCTTTGGACCACAAGTGGTTTCTCCATCCCTCCTTTTTTTGCCTCAAAGTCCCACAAGATGATCATCTTCTGAGAACAAGATTTTTAAAAGGGTCTTCTCCAGTACTATCCAACTCAGTAGAAGATATTGGGCTTCTGTAATGATTTTGCCTGTTTGTGTTATGCGTTCCAGATTGTTTCATTATTAGTGTTTTCATTGGATTAACTAAATAATGACCTATTTTTTGTAATTCAAGATATTCTCAACAATTTTCTCCAGCATCACAATTCAAAGGCATCCAGTTTTTTTCATTCCACCTGTCAGCCTTCAAGATTTCCTTCTTTTGCTTTGCATCCTTTGGCTGTCATAAGTAATGGGGGGAGGAGGGGGGACATGATTATGGGAAGTGAGCTGGAGGTTTTGTTAAGAAGAAGTATATCAGTTGGGGCGGGTTTCTTGCTTTGATTTCTGTCTTACGCTATGCGCAGCCGCAGCTCCTTATCAAAATATGCCAAGGTCAACGGACAGAGGCCTCATCACCACCTGGAGATGCCCACATGACGTTATCCACAACTTTTAATTGGGTAGCCTACTTGAACTATTGTGGGTGGGAACGTTACCATCACTTTGTATATGTGATTTTCGCGCTCATTCTCTCAGATTCAGAATTCTTTTGTTGCTACCACTTGATTTCCAGTAAAAGATATCTTTTCTCTAATTCATGGAGTCTAAGTATTTCTTTCTTGGATTTTGAATGGAGCACTACCTGACACCACCTTTCTCATGGTGTAGCTTTCACAACATCTGTTACCACTGGGAAGACCACGATGGCATGATAATATCCAGCTTTGTAATCATCATGATGTCTCTGCCTTTTAATGTTTTGAATAGATTTGTAATACTCTTTCTTTCAAGTAAAAGACATCCCTTTATTTTATGGCTTTGGTTCTGAAATGTCCTTTATGTCAATATAAATCTGCACTGGAGACCAATCTCTTGTGTGTATAATCACACTTGGCCAAATCAAGTATTCAATCCAATCCAATCCAATTAACTACCTGTCACTTGGATGAAAACTTCACTTTCACTTAATTTTCCCCATTATTCCTTCTTTTAACATGCTCTTACTAACATATTTTCACACTATAGGGCACCTTTCTCCGATTGGCCCAACTAGCAACGTTTCATTTACAATTTAAGCATTTCTGCACAATCTTTTTGAAAACCGTGCCGACTTTGGAAAGATGTTGATACATAATTGTTATTGATAATCCTAGAGTTGACAGATTCCCCTCTCCTCAAATTCCCCTCCTCTCAGAGGCTGAGCCAGCCGTTTTGTTCTCGCGTGATCGTAACTTTAATCACGAGTTGCTTTTTGTTTGGACCTCAAAGTTGTGCAGCCATTTTGTCGGTAATGCAACAGTAACTTCAGAAGTCTAAAATAGGCTTTAAGCTCTTTGGATGAAGATAATTACTGTTCTTACCCGCCGAGCCAGTTGAGAAACAGAGTTCAGTCCCTCCTCTGACAGCATTATGGAGTCTGTAGTTTCCACCAGCTGAGGATTCTCGCTCTGAAATAAGAGATCATCTTTTGAGAATTGTTGGTGCAAGAACAGGCAACTGTGGCCTTTTGCTTCTACAGGAATCTGTGGCTCTAGTCGATAGAGTCGGACTGTCTTTTTCTTTTTTCTTTTTCTCCCGTTACACTATACCCCCTCTTTTTCCCTTCCTCTCTTCTTACTTTTCCATGTTTTTTTTCTTTTGTATTTTATACTTCGATAAACTAATAAAAAAAGTTTAATAGGAATCTGTGGCTCCATTCATTAGAGAGAGCAGAATAAAGACAGCTGAGCTGCCTTGCTCCATTTTGAAATGAAGTGTTGCAAATCATCTTTCAACATCTCCTTTCCCCCATCTCAAAGATTATTTAATAATAACAAAAATTTATATTATGGTCTCAGACCAGCATTGCAAACAAGGTGTCAACTAAAAAGATACTCCTTTGCTCTTTTTAGCTGCCAGAAAAAGGAAATGGGGGGAAAACAAGGCATTCTTGAAATGCCTAGGTAATCACCTCAGCAGCCCAAAGTTGTCGGACTATAAGAAGGTTATTGGGGAGCATGATGGATGACTCTTGGAGATGGATGTATCCTGTTTTAGATGGGCCTTGTGGTCAATGAGAAGCAGGACAGCATGGTAGTGATCAGCATCTTTTATTATAAGAAATCCAGGAACTGCTGCTTACACGCGGCAGGCGCCGGCTTTTATAGCCGGCACTGTCCAAAGCTTCAGCCACTGATGGGACTTCGTTTCATCCGCCGGTGGCTGAGCCAATTAGTGGAGTCTTCCAGCCGACTCCAATCCTTGGCCATTTATGGGCATATATAACATATTCCACTGGAGAAGTCACATCCAGGGAATAGGGGAAAGACCAGGGTCAAGGGAGAAGTGTATGGTGTGATTTAGTATCGGCTGCACCCAGCCACGCACCAACATGGCCACTTCTAATAAACCAATTTTTTTTTCTCTGAGATGCGGCTAGAGAATTTTGATTTGGATGAGGGTGGATTTGTTGGAGACCTGACCAAAGGAACATTAAACAGACAAGATAATATATTATAATTAGTGGTGGTGTCAGTGGGCAGTCAGAATCTGCCTCATTTTGCAGACAGTATAACAAAATTCTACATTCAAAGACACTACATCAGACTGATCTGATAACAGCAGTTGTATATAAAACAGATCGGTGCACATAAAAAAAATATTGGTGATTATTTAATGATTTGCAGAGGTGATCCCACTACTGTTATTGGGCAGAATGAAGCAAATTCATTCCAGCATGGGATGGATATCAAATTTCCTAAAGTTATGAAGTTTCCAATGCTTCCCTTACCTAAGAGGTGTGGAGGGCATGTTGGTTGTTTTCCTGCATCACAGAGAAATTAGTTCAGGCTTGGATAGGTCAGTCGATGATAAAAAAAAATCTGATTCAATCAATCACCAGAGATTTCTTAAATCAAAGGACACAACTGCATCTTCAACTAAGGTTGGGGGAACTTTTGGTTTTGGTATCATGCACACATGCTGACTATTGAGGAAAGAATTACCCATTCAGAAAAAGCTGCCACCTTGATTTTCGCTAGGTAAGTTCTCTTAGCTTAGTGATGATTCAAAGTTGCCACAAACGCTCCCAAAAGGTATTTATGATGCAGTTCTGCAGTTCTGAGGGCAGCAACACCCCCCCTGCTGATGGTCACCTGACCACATTTCCAGCACTAGGCATCCAGCTCAAGAATTATTTCTCATAAAAAATAGAAAGTAGAATGCATTGTCTGAAATGCTGTAGGGTTTCCTGCCTAAGCAGGGGTTGGACTAGAAGACCTCCAAGGTCCCTTCCAACTCTGTTATCCTATCCTATCCTATCCTATCCTATTCTAAACTTATAAAATAGGTTCTTCCCCTCTGCCTTCCAGATGTGTGCCCTTTAACCCCCAGAATTTTTGTCAATGGCTTTGCCAGCAGGAAAATATTAGGAATGAAGATCCATCCGTCTGGAATGGATGGGAAAGCTAATAAAGTACATGTTCAATGACCAAGGAAAAAGAAGAGGTCTGATCATGGATTGCTCTACCTCATCTTGGAGATCTTCTTCCTGGAGCTCTCCACCAAGGGCTTGCATTACTTTTGTCTTGTAGACTCTCCAGAATCCCTGAGTCATTGTTGCAACAGCCAGTTCAGCTTTTGGGGTCTCGGTTTCTTCAGATGCTAGAGAAGCTTCAGGCTTGACAGTTCTTTCTTCAGTTTCTGCGTTGAGCGCTAAGCAAGTTAAGTTCCAGTGGCCATTGTGCCGTGGCACTCAGCTGCTTTGGAGGCTCTGCAGGATATTAGTAGCTCTGCTAGAAACTAGTGTGTCCTGCTACTTCACACCTGTTTCTAGCCGCTGCCTCCTTAGATCTGGTGTCTTCATTAACAATTCAGAAGCATACGGCATTCATCTCAAAGAACAAAGTAGAATCAGATACATGTCTGACCCAGGATAATAATGGATGACAGCTCTTAGAAAAAACAGGCACCCCACCCCCAGATAAGTTCTGCAAAAAAAATATGGCTGTCTTCTTCATCTCACACATGGAAAGCTAATCCTTCTAGGCTACCCATGTCCATTAAACTTTTCTTTATGGGCAAACACATTTTTTGTGTGTGTAGAAAGCCCTGTCGTATTCAGAATGTGCCACTTGGCTTCAGAAGTTCCCTAATCCCAAGCAGGCTGTTTCTCCCACTTTAGCATCACAAGGAAATTGTAAAGGAAAGTGTTCCTAAGTTGCTGCATTACACCCCATTGTCTGCAGCCTGTAACTGATCTCCTGCAAGAACAGGCTTTGGAATGTAGGAGCTAGGCAGCAGGCTTAAAATAGCTGCTGACAGATAAATTATTTTGTAGGGCTGATAGCCTTGCAGACCAGCATCTTTTCCTTCCTGGATTTAGTTTCTGCTTTAGGCAGAATGCCAATCTCTCCTCCCCACTCTGCCAAATGTCCAAATGGTGTCTTAAAACCTGCAAGGAAGCTGGATTGCCACTGTCCAGATTATGCTCTAACTGTTGAAGAGAAGACAGGGAGATGTTCTATTTCGATCACCCAACTTGCTTCCGCTGGGGCCCTTCTCCCCTCAGCTAATGACAGATACCTGTCCACTGCCTTTCCATATCAGTCTTACTATTTCTCAGCCTGGTGCAGCGACATTGTTACGTATGCAGGTTTGAATGTCATTGGTTAAGTTTGAACTGTTCTTGTAAAATGTCAGAAATGATTGGTTTAAAAAGTGCGGGAAAACCCTGCACTCTGATTGGCTGGCAACTGCGGCTGCTGGCTATAAGTAGCAGCCACAGACCAGCCAAATTGGGTCTGTTATGAGCTGTAGTCACTAATAAACTCTTCACTGAAGCACTCTGCGTTTGACTCTTCATGCAAATCTAACACTGGTGACGAAGGTGGGATCCTTCCCGAAGAGAAGACAATGCGGAGAAAAAGCCGAGAGAGATGGCTGTGCTGAACACCCCACCAGCCCCGTTCGATCCGACGGCAGAAGACTGGGACTCGTATGCAGATCGTTTCCAAATGTATTTGGAGGAAAACGATCTCGCCGACATTTCCGACAAGCGGAAGAGGGCGGTCTTTCTCACCCCACTGCGGTCCGGCAGTTTTCAAGATGGCGAAGGCATTGGCGGGAGCTGCAGACGTGAAGGTAATGGACTGGCCCGATTTAGAAAAGTTATTAAGAGCCCATTACGCGCCACAAGTATCGTGCCTCATTAAGAGACACGAATTCTACCGTTGGGATCAAGGGGAAAGCGAAAACGTTAATGACTTCGTGGCAAGTTTAAGGGACATTGGGGGTGCATATGAATTTATCAACTTAGAAGAGGCCATGCGCGATCGATTTGTTCTAGGCCTTAAAGACAAGGTTTTGCAGAGCAAATTATTAATGAAACCTAAGATCACGCTTAAGGAGGCCATAGAAGAAGCTTCTTCAGCGGAAGCTACCAAGTCCTCAGCAGCAGCCATGAAGAAAATTAACAAGGCCGCAAGCCATCCTGATGTGGAAAAATCCACAACAACCCATTGCGAGCAAATAGATTCTGATTCAGACTGTAGTGAGGTGGAGGAAGGAATTTATAGACTCAGAATGGAGAAGAAAAGGAAAGACCTTGGAAGAAAGAGGCAAGAATTTTATTGCAGAGGTTGTGGGGAGCACCCCACACTGAATGCAAGTTTTTTGATACCATCTGTCTCCGTTGTGAAAAAAGAAGTCACCTAGCAAGAGTCTGCAAATCATCCAGAACTCCACCAAGCAGAAAGAAGTTTCCTGACAAAGATTTCAAGCCTAACAACTTCAGTGAGAAAATGGGGCAACACAGAAGCAAATGGGAAGAATGAAACTCATCAAACAGTCACCATTGGTCATTCTTCACCCTTAAGAAGCAGAAAAGTACATGTGAAGGTACTTATTGAAGGAAGGCCTTGCCAAATGGAAGTGGACTCAGGCTCCTATTTATCTATGGTGTCATGGGATACTATTCACAGGCTACTTCCCAACATTCAGAAGAAGCATTTCCAGAAGCAAGCACTGACTCTTAAAGACTACCAAGGGAACAAGATTCCAGTAGTTGGAACAAGAGAATTCATCGTGAAGTTCAAAGGCCACACCAAACGTTTGCCCCTGACCATCGTGGACAAGGACCACCCAAGCTTGCTGGGACTTGAGTGGTTCAATCCACTAGGCATTGAGGTGACTGGCATCAATCACGTGAGCAACACTGAATGGGAGGAGGCCCTGAAGTCTGAGTTTCCAGAGGTCTTCAGCGACGGATTGGGCAAGTATATGGGGACCCCTATCACTTTCAACCTAGATTCCAAGGTGCCACCAATTCGTTTAAAGCCCAGAAGGGTCCCATTTGCATTAAAGGAAAAAAATTGATGCACAATTAGATAAACTAATAGCTCAAGGAGTTTTAGAGCCCACTGACCACTCCAGATGGGAGACACCCATAGTCACACCAGTCAAGACTGATGGGTCAGTGAGAATCTGTGGGGACTATAAGGGGACATTGAACCATGCGCTGCAGCAGAGCGCATACCCAGTACCAGTTGTGCATCATTTATTATATTCACTTGGCAGGGATATTGCCAAATTGGATCTGGCCTAGGCATATCAACAACTAACAGTTGATGATGCCACTGCAGAGGCACAAACTATTGTGACTCATAGAGGTGCCTTCAAATGTAAAAGGTTACAGTTTGGAGTAAGCGTGGCACCAGGCATCTTCCAAAGCCTTATGGAAAGGATGCTCCAAGGACTGCCAGGGGTAGTGCCTTACTTTGATGATGTGTTAATCTCTGCTGAAAATGACACTCAATTACAAGAGAGACTCAGAGAAGTCCTTACCAGATTCAAGAAAGCGGGGTTAAAAGTCAAGGAAGAAAAATGCACTCTTAGAACTGACAAGGTTGAATTCTTGGGCTATATGATTGACAAGCATGGCATCCATCCTACAGATGCCAAGGTTCAAGCAATCAAAGAAGCCCCTAGACCAAAATGCAAAACAGATTTGCAAGCCTTCCTTGGACTTATTAACTTTTATCACATGTTCCTACCTCAGAAGGCAACCATTGCAGAACCATTACACAGATTGCTTGACAAAAAGTCTGTCTGGGTGGGGCAGGAAAGAACAATCAGCATTTAGCAGTATTAAAAGACTAATCACGTCTGATGCTGTGCTCATACAGTTCTCTGAGAATTTACCTGTTGTACTGACTTGTGATGCCCTTTGGAGTGGGGGGGGTTGAGCCACAGGGTTCCCAGTGGGAGAGAAGCCCCTATTGCATTTTACTCTCGCACTTTGACCAAAGCAGAGAGGAATTACAGCCAATTGGACAAGGAAGCATTGGCAATTGTTGCAGCTGTTAAGGAATTTCATGAATATTTGTATGGGAGAACATTTACCATTGTTACAGAACACAAACCTTTGTTAGGCATTGTGGCAGGAGACAAGCCTACACCTACTATCCTGTCACCAAGAATGCTGAGGTGGACTGAATTTCTTGCTGCTTATTCATACAACTTATCCACAAGCCTGGCAAGGACATTGGACATGCTGATGCACTGAGTCGTTGCCCACTTCCTTGTCACAAGGAGGACTTTGAACCTGAAACACACACCTTTTTCCTAGAAACTGTTGCCAAGCTTCCAGTTCATGCTGCTGAAATTGCCAGAGAGACTGCCAAAGACACTGTGTTGGCTCCTGTTATAGGCTGGATTAAGAAAGGTTGGCCTCTTCAAGATCTACCTCACCTTGCCCAACCTTTTAAGTCCAGGCAAACTGAATTATCTGTATTAAGAGGATGTATTTTGTGGGGTAACAGGGTGGTTATTCCTGCAAAACTGCAAAGGGAAGTTTTGGAAATGCTACATGAGGGTCATCCTGGTATTGTAAGGATGAAGGGATTGGCCAGGAGTTATGTATGGTGGCCAGGTATTGACAAAATGGTTGAAAACTGGGTTGCATCTTGTTCCAACTGTCAGGTAGTCAGGCCTGCCCCACCTCTCGCCCCCACACAGGAATGGGAATGTCCTAGGGGCCCATGGTCTAGGATTCACATTGATTTTGCTGGCCCTACCAGAGGGCACACCTTCCTTATTATAGTAGATGCATATTCCAAATGGCTAGAGGTAATCCCTATGGCATCCACCACAACTGATGCTGTCATCAAGCAGCTTAAAAAGCTTTTTGTAACCCACGGGTTAGCTGATGTTCTTGTCTCTGACAATGGCCCTCAATTTACATCCAACCCTTTTGAATCCTATCTAGCACAACTGGGTATCAGACATGCCCTGACAGCCCCTGGGCACCCTTCGGCTAATGGCCGGGCTGAACGAATGGTACGTTTTACCAAGGAAAAGCTTCAGCAGTTGGGTCCTGGGGACATCACTGAGAAAGTTGAAAAACTTCTGAGTGTTCAGCACATCACTCCTAACCCATCAACTAACTTATCCCCAGCAGAGTTGTTGATGGGTAGGAAACTTAGGTCTCCCCTTGACTGCCTTCATCCCACTTACGCACCCAACGCACCACTAGATTCCACTAGCAAAGTTCGCATGTTCAGTGTGGGTGATTCTGTTTATGCTACGAACCTTATGGGTGAGCCTTCATGGATTCCTGCTGAAATAACTCAATCACAGGCCCTCGTTCTTACAGGGTACAAACAGAGAATTGCCAGCAACTTTGTCATTCTGTAGCAGAAATACAGCACACGCTATAAATCCAGCAAACAACTATGCTTGGTTGATTTGAAAAGTCCTTTAATGAATTTCAGGTCATGTTGCTTTTTTGTTAATCAATCATAACTGCTTTCCCCTGAATTTGGTTTAATTGCAAACTTTTGTATCTTTGTAAATGAGGCTTTGAACTGAACTGTACCATTAATATGTGATGTTAGGATAATTCAGTGTTTTTCAAAGCCAGAATGGGGGTCAATTCTATGAGTTAAAGTCTGCACATCTCAAAGTTGCCGAGTCTCGCAAATCCTTGGTTAATTTATGTCATTTATTTTTTCCATTTATTACATTCAGATGAATTGTGGAAACTTGGAGATACATATTAAGTAGCTAGAAATATATAAATATATTCATAGAAGTTCTGTTTCCTTGGCGTTCCCATTGGTCATTTCATTCATAACCACGATTGGCTACGGAACTTCATCTTATCCATATTCAAATCAGCTTGAAAACGCTCAGAGGATGGCGCCATGAGATGACGTCACGCGCCTATCGGAAGTGGACGTGAAGCTTCCTTTCTCCGGCGAGGTTCGGAATATGGCTCCCAAGAGCTGCCGTCGAACGGGTTCGCATAAGACGCATTCCTTGGCCCGCCAGTGGAAGACGAAGCGGCGGCGGCGAGATCTGGATCAGATCCACCACGACATGTTGCCTGAGAACGCGACGAAGCTTCTGCGCCAAGAGCTGGATCCCGACCTGCCCGGCAATGCCCAGCACTACTGCCTGCATTGCGCGTGCGTTAAGAGAGAAAGGCGGTTGGGGGGGGGAGGGCTTGGTCCCCGTGGAATACCCCTTTCATATAGAGATAAGAATTAGACCTGACCAACTCTCTCGGTTGTGGGGATAGAAAACCCTTAGAGTTAGACTAATGTTTCTCAATCTTGACGATAGTAAGATGTGTGGACTCCCAAAATTGCCCAGTTAGCATGTTGTTTGGGGGGGAATTCTTGGAGTTAAAGTTCTGGGCTTAAAGTAGCCCATTTTGAAAAATGCTACATTAAACATAAATGAGCGTTGCCTATCAACATGTAAGATTTTAGCTGCAGAATGTATGCAGAAAAACTGAAAAATCTGTTTTTTTTCTTTTTCAAAGAAAGGGCTGAAGAAGTCCTGTTTTATGGGGTTAAAAAATAAACTAAGATGCAAAAAAAAAAAACCCCAGACAGATGCTAGGTGGTAACAATGAGCCAGAGATTTCTGCATTGTTTTGCCATCCCAAACACATTTTTGTAATCCAAACCCGGAGCCCTAATTGTAGACAAAGGGGACAAAGATGAAACTTACATTTCCATTCAGGTTTTGTGGGAGTGGGGGTGTGGTGAGAAAAGATAAGCGGTTTCTTAAACTGCAGCCTAAATCTGGTCACTTTTAAAAACTTTATTTGACAATCCTGTACAGCTCATTATTTCCATTTTAGGGAAGGGCATGGAATGGAGAGCAGCTTATGATAGCCCTGTAGCACAGTTCTCTCTTAAGGTTCAAAGGTGTAAGTCAGCAAATTAATTTGGTTTTTCTGCTACTCAGCAAATCCAATGAGCCTAAATTTGAGAAAGAGGCTAGAGGCAAGTCAACCATCATCTTTCACTGCTTTAAAACAGCTTCTTCCCATCCCAGAGGAAACTATTCCCATTCATTCTTTTAGATTTTTATTCCTTAATTTTTATAAATAACTCAATAATGCATACCTATTATACTCCCTCTTCCCATTTTGTGGACTTGTTTGAGTGCCCACAGCTCTAACTTGATTTGAACAGTTTACTGGCACAAATCTTAACTACATTTAGTGTTATCTGGGTTCCCTTCTAATCTAGATTTGTTAGTTTGGATCTGAAACCCAAGATTTAAACATCAGTGGTGAAAATGGGCTAGTGTTAGATACTATTAAAGACATTTTCTGATGCAGCTTTGATGTTAGATTTTGATGTTAGTGGTAGGGAGTGGAACTATTACAAGCAGAGTGCAGTTTTTCCTGTTTTATCTGTAAATAGAATCTATCCTTGAGAAGATGAGAACATTTTAGAAAGTGAAATATTAAGGAGTAGTTTGTAGTTATTTTTGGCCTAATAGGCTAGTAACTGCATTGGAGCAAAATATATCCTGGTATATTGATTGATTCATTGCTTTTAAACCACTTCAAATCCATGCAGGTTTTAAGCAGCATTTTTCAAAAATGTCTCCTCCTTGCTTCTTCCTATAGCTAAAAGATAGTGACTGGCCAAAGACATACACTAAAGAAAGACTAGAATTGTATGTGTGTGTTTGTGTGTGTCTTTAGTGCTCTTTGATCTTGGATATTGGCAGACATTCCATTATCCAAACTAGGTAACATCATCAGAGCTAGTAGGGGTTTGCTCTCATTTTATATTCTAATGCCTTGCCTTGTTAGTGTTTGTGGGAATGATGGAGGTTTTTTGGTTGGCCTGTTTAGTGTTAGTTTGTTTGGCAGTTCTTTGAATGAGGTATTGTTTACTCCTAAAGACTAGAATTCAGCTTTCCCTGCCTGTAGCCCAACAATTTAATCATTAGACCCAACTGACTTTCCATCAGCTTACAGCATGCTTGTTTCTTCTTCTGTCTTCTTAGGCGATATTTCATTGACTTAAAAAGTATGAAGGATCATTTCAGATCAAAAGTTCACAAAAAGAGGTAATGTTAACTTTATTTAATTGGGTGGTGAGGAGGGAGTACCTGTTATCAGTCCATTTTCTTGAACCTGAACTCTCTCTTCTGAATGGCCTACCTGTCACATTTATCTAGCAAATATATAATTGAAATGTATGCCAGTGGCAAAGAAGGTGGGATTCCATTAAGGTTTTGTGTCCTTCATCAACTGGCATATCAGCATTTGCAAATGTTTGGATTTGTTTCTGTTTTTTTAAAGACTGAAGCAGCTGAGTGAGGAGCCCTACACGCAGGAGGAAGCTGAGAGGGCTGCAGGAATGGGGTCCTACATTCCTCCCAAGAAAATTGAAGTCCACACACAACCTCTTGATGAGATGGATGAATCCAGCTAAGGCACAAGGACATTTCTTTCTCCATCTGAAAAATCTGGAGATTACTAAGATAGTGAAAGCATTGATATAACTAGGTGGTTTGGCATATGCTATCCTTAAAGTTGTACTATTATTTATTTCAGTATGATGTTTGCAGTATTTATACTGAAATGTATATGCAGATGAGAAAGATCAACCCCCTTGGATGGAAAAAAAAGACATTTTAGCCCCTTCTTGTTTGGTATGAATTAGAGGTCAGCAGCAAGTCAGAGGCAGGAGCCATGCTGCTCAAATGAACTTGTTTTTGATTCTCTTGCAATGGTTTTAAATGTTACTTTGCTCTTAATGTTCCACTCTTCCATTGAGCCCACTTAATAAATGAGCTGAGAATTTGGTTGGCTAATCCTTGCCTATTTTGCTTTGAGGGTTTGATTTGAATGTGTTGAAGGTGTCAGGATTCTGGCATTTGAGCCTCAAGCCAAGCTTCAAAAACTAAAGAATTTATTAGGAGCGAACATGTCGGCACGACGTGTTTGAAGCCGATTCTGAGACACGTAATTCACTGTCACCCTTGACCCTGGTTTCCCCCCATCCCTTTGGGTGCATCATAATTCATATTCTACAACAAAGCA
Source organism: Naja naja (assembly GCA_009733165.1). Taxonomy (NCBI): domain Eukaryota; kingdom Metazoa; phylum Chordata; class Lepidosauria; order Squamata; family Elapidae; genus Naja; species Naja naja. The sequence goes on from CM019160.1 coordinate 10,569,714, forward strand.
CGTTTGTAGCCAAGAGTTATCAATCATGTTCTCCGATTAGAGATTTGCCCGACAGAAACTCCAGTCGCTTAGTTACAATCTTTACAAGATAAAAATGGAATGCACTTTCGGTTCCAAACTGCTGCAATGCTATTTCAGATTTCTCCCCCTGCCCCCTTTCTGTTCATGGCAACCCTAAAGCAGGCATAGAAATGTTTTATGAGTTGACAGAAGGATGTTTTCTGTAACTTGTAAGAAGAGGATCAACATTTGGGGGGGGGTTGAACTTTTAAAAATCACATTGATGGCATGGTCAGAATCTCTCATTAAGCATGCCTAGAAACTGAAAATGGGTGCATTAGGTTGTTCAATAGGGGAAATCCTCTAAACTGGAGTGTTACAAGTCTATGCTACCGATGAATCACTTGGGAAGGGAGACAAATTCTAGTTTGGTTCAGAGATAGAATGTTGGTTAAGAACTGAAACATAAAGATAGAAGTGAACCACCTCTTGATGACTGGGCAGCCATGATTAATACTTGGGAGAAGGCAAGAGTCCTGCAGATGGTGTGAACCAAGTGGGCAGATCATGTCAGAATTTCCTTTCCTTAGTTACTTCCTGAGACTTGTACATCACTCCTATTAATAAGCACTCTAAGCAAACTTAATTCCTCATTCCGGTGATAAGGTTAAAACACAGTAAATATACCTGATTCAAATGACTCAAACAATGTTTCTCAAATATGGGGACTTTTAAGATGTGTGGACTTCAATTCCCAGAATTCCCCAGCCAGCCATGAAACATGTTCTCTTGCAATCTCCCTTTGTTGCTTCTCTCCATGATTTATTAAAATCATTGTTTTCACTTAGAGCAGAGAAATGAGTTATATCCCAATTTCCAATCTAATCTTTGAAATCAGAGACAAAGCAGTAAATGAGATTCCTTCTTGGAAACAATTTAAGAAGGCACAGTGCATCATGGCTAGAGATAAAAAGCATGCATATGTGACCACACAATTCAGTTTAGGGTTAATAGTATAATACCATAGTTAACAATTATATTTTTAGGAAAGCAAATCATCTTGTTTTGAACCATACTTATTTCTAGTTCAGTATTACCAGTCACACAGTTTGACCACCCTTCATCTACACACAAACATCTTTTCCTGCCAAAAGAAATTTAGATTTTAATTTATATCACTTTTGCAATTTGGTAATTCTATGTCATTTTTCCTTGTAACGTTTTCTACCAAAATCAGTGTTCTAAGTTTTGTGGAAATGAAGTATTTGGAGAATGTATTTTGAAATTTCTTTTACAAAGAGGAGAAAGACAATGCCAACCTGGAGTAGGGAAGATATATTCTGGGATGTACTTGCACCTTTGCAATATATTTGAATTGATTTCCTGACAAATGGCAAGGAACTGTGGTGGTGCAGTGGTTAGAATGCAGTACTGCATGTCAACTCCGTCCTCAGCCAGCAGTTCAATGCTGACTGGCTCAAGGTTGATTCAGCTTTCCATTCTTCCAAGAATGGTTGAAAAAATGAGGGACCAGATTATTGGGGTCAATATGCTGACTTTATATTCTGCTTAGAGAGTGCTGTAAAGCACTGTGAAGTGGTAAATGCTATTGGTAAGTGCTAGTGCTATTTTCAAAATTGCAGGATCTGGAGATCTGCCATTACCAAAATTTCCCTTCATAAAGTCGTTCTGTAGTCTGCTGATAAATTAGTATTAAATTTGCAATCCATATGCATCTCTCATGAAGCTTTCTCTGGTCACCGCAGCCTGTGGTTTATGAGTTGCATAAATAATTGTACTGTTCAGCATTTTATATCTAGCTTCTGCTGCCTTAGTTTTATATCTGGTTAGTCAATTTTGGGATCTGTAAAGGAATTTTGAAGGAATGAGCAAACCATTAAGGAGGACTTGGTGATTGAACAGCCCAGCGAATGAAGAAATGATGAGAAAGAAACTCAGCCAGCCTTGGATTTTGTTTGATATAAGACAGATGTATTCTTGGACTGGCTTTCAAGATTCTGTTAGTGTACCTTACAATGATACAGTAACATTCCATGAATCCTCTGTTTCTAACATGCCGGCTGGGGAATTCTGGAGTCCCCCAAGTTGCCAAGTTTGGAGACCCATGCTGCAGGAGAATAGCAGGCTGAGCTGGAAAGTGGGGTTAAACATGTCATCAGTTTGGAATCATTGCATTGCCACAAGATTCTTATAAAGAGGTAGCAGTAATAAACTCTTCTGTGCTTTGAACTCATTGAATGCTTCTAGTTATTCATGTCTGATACTTAGCCTGTCCTAGGTCAAAGAACTAACAGCATCCAAGGAAAACATTTTTTAAAAAAATCAAAAGATTCCACGTATCCCCATTTCCCCAGGACATTCTATTCATTCTCATTCTAGGCCATAGGGAAATATCCTAGCTATTTTCTCTACAATTTTTGTGCTGATTGTATTACCATGGATATTCACAAATAACCACTTCGGCATGTTCTGCTGCAATACGTTGAGCAAAAAGATAGTTTTCAAATAACACAAAGCCAAAGGAATGGATTTGCATAAGCCAAAAACAAACCAAATTATAATTTAGGTGAGTGAACTAGATCACATCTCATGTTCCCATTGAATGGAAGATTTGTTCCATTAAAATATTTAGATGATCTAAACAGCACACTGGGAACAGAATTAATCCTTTGCTACATTAGTCAAACATATCCCAGGGTGCACATTTAGCTATTGACATCTGCTGAAGCAGCATATTGTTAGCTCTGAATCAGCAAAGCTAAAAGCTTTTCCTTTGGAAGAAGAAAGAAAAATGTTTTTCATCATTACTGCACTCTCCTTTTGCTGTGTGATAGAGACAAAGTGCTAAATTGAACTTTGTTTATTGTAATTAATTCTGTTACCTCCCTCTACATTCCAAGGTTCTGCATTTTTTTTAATTTTCTAGTCCTCATGGTTAGAGGGATATTATTTCAGAGATGAAGGCATTGATAGTTGAAACAACTAAACATACCAGAATGAGTATTAGGATGGATTTAAAGATTAGCAACGTGGTGCCTATGAAAGCATTTTGTGGCCTATCATTACCACCAAATGCTACTTGCAACTCCTTTAAATTGAGCGACCGGATAATACAACTGAAAATGGCCTTATCTTGCAAAATCAGTGCTTTTGGGTAAATACAACATCTTGCATGACATCCTTGGGAAATTTTACAACCCTAAATATGGGTTCGGAGTGCATAATTATGTTCACATAACATGGTATGCTCAAATCAAACATTTATGCTTTTCTTGATGACACAAGATGCTAAGACAAATCTATGTAGATTTCTTAGCTTAATCTGGCATTACATAAATTAATGTATGACAAGAGCTTTTCTCTTGAAGACTGTTGTACGCTGACCTATATGGGCCCTTTTAAAAAAAAACTAAATGAAAATTTGTTAGAGGCTGCCTGGAAAGTAAAGCTGAAGCAAGCCATGGGAGGGGCAGACCCCAAACCTATTAGGGGACCCCCTTTCTGGGATACAAAGTTCTGGTTACAAGAGATGGGAGTTTAATCTGATTGCATGCAGAGGAAATGTAGAATTAAATTACAGATCACATAATAACATTAATTTCAATTAACTTTGTTATTAATGAACTATTAAAGAAATGGCAGCATAAGACACTCAACCAAGTCAAGTCAAATAAAATAAAATAAAAAATAAAATAAAACCAGGCTGCAGCAATGAAGCTTGGTTCTCAAACTGCTAAACAGAGTTTAACCTGGTTAGAAATCCATCAGGCTGAATGGATAGAGTTACTGGCCAATTTGAGAATTCAACCAGGTATTTCTTTGTTTATTTAATTATTTTATATACCGCCTTTATTATTTTTATAAGTGACTCAAAATGGCAAACATATCTAACACTTCCTCCTCCTCCTATTTTCCTCACAACAACCCTGTGAGGTTGGGCTGAAAGAGTGATTAGCCGAAGATCACCAAGCCAGTTTTCATGTCTAGGACAGAATTAGAATCCACACTCTCCAGGTTTTTAGCCTGGTGCCTTAAAATATGACCATTAAATCATCAAGAACCCAGTTTGGCTCAAAGGGTTCTTTTCTTTTTTTCCAGTAGGATGTAGTCTTACAGATTACAGATTGACCAGCTATATATAAATGCTGCTGGAGGAGATGACCAGGCTGAGCTGAGGGAAGGGATCAAAGGGTATCATCAGTCTTGAGTTCCCTTAGGGCCTACAAGAGATTTAAGTCCAGCCCACCTTGAATTCCATTGACTCTTATCTACCACCAATTTGTTTTGACCATTAGCAGTTCAGGTTCTTGCAGAAAACATAAGGTTTTGCAATAAAACTTTATATTCATTTGAATTGCCTAGGACTTCTGATTTTCCTGCGCTTGACAGCTGGGCACGATCTATGCAAATTTCACTGGGCATGTTCCCTGTTGTGGAGTTGAGGCCAGACAGGCAATTATAGTACGCTCTAAATGCTGGTATTTACCCTGCAGCACCAGATTAATGCAAAACTGAGCTCTTGGAATGTAACATTCAAAACTTTGTTCGCTCTTGATTTTTGTTTTTGTTTGGTGCAAACTCAGAAAAACAAGGGTGTTCCAGTCTTCCACTCCGCAGAGCTTTTGCTCCAAGTAAAATATTTAGCATTTAGCTGTACAACAGAAGAATCCAGCAGCCTGTATAAAGCATGCAAAATTACATAACCTTTCTTCCCACGTGTTGAATTAGATATAAATTCTTTTTCTTTCTTTCTTTTTATGAATCATGAATTGAGATAGGCAAAGAATTACACAAGACAGAATCCCTGGTGTTAGCCTCTGCTTTGAAATATTTTATTAGGCATTTCAAACATCAGCTAGAAAAATATATTAAGAATAGCTTTTAGCAACTGCAATTCTTAGGGACACGAATCAACATTTGTTGATTCAACCATCATGCAACAAAGGCTGGATTAGCTTTTGAGAGGTCCCCAAATGACACAGAATATTTAAAACACTTTTTTTTTGGTAAAATACAGGAGTAGAGACCTCTTACTGCAAGCAGGTGCAAAGTGCTCCAGTTCAGCTTACTGATACTGGGTGCAGTAAGCAAGTTGAACAATTGGGGCTGTAGGTTTTTTAGAATTTTGGCATGAATAGTAGGAGCCTGAGGTGAAAAGGTCCTGCAGGAGATCCTGTATGAAAGTGTCTTTAGGAAGCAATCATAACTTTGATCATAACTTTGATGAGAAAGCAATTGCTTTGCCTGCCATGGAGATAGACTGGGTCACTAGCCAGTTACGTATTGTAAGGTAGCCAATCACTGCCGATAAAAGAAACTTCGGTATAATATTTGCAATGATCTCTGGCATGGCTGTACCGATTTGATCGTAGCTGACCTTGGATGTGATTGTCTTGATACAGGAGCGGTTTTTTTTATTCGTTATAGGAGGAGAAATATACAGCCATCCAACCTTCTGTTCATTCCCCTCCTCTCCCTTGCCCTGTTGATGCATTATTCTAATTGAAAAAAGAATGTTCTCCTGAATCCCCAGCCTCTATTCTAATCACCACTTTAATGTTATTTAGGTCACAGATGCCTGGACACATGTTCTCTTATGCAATGCTGGCAGTCTGCAGTTTCCCATAAAGCAGCTTTTCTGCCTAAAGGCACAGGAACATTACACAATTTCTTGCTCTGTTGTTCTAACCCGCTCTTTCCCTTCTCCCCAAATTTTCCCATCATCGTAGATTAGAAGGAACGAAACAACCCATTGGAAACCTCTTTCTTTAGAACGCCACAAAGAGGTTTTTCCTGGGAGTTCTCCGTTCCCATCTGTAACACGGAACCCAGGATCTGATTTTATTTTCTAATTGTCCATCTTTTTCCCTTTCCCTCCTCAGTTCACATCGGATAACGTTTCACGACTCTTTGCCTTTTAAGTTAGCCACCTTGGCTAGAAAATGAAGAAAAATGGAAATGGAAATCCACTCATTGAGGACTAATGCAGTAAAGCAGCAAAATGATCCAGTGAGTGTGTGTCTAAGTCACAGCTTAGAAAGATGTTAATGAAACTGTCAGTATAGGGCAGATGTCTCCAAACTTGGCAACTATAAGACTTGTGGACTTCAACTCCCAGAATTCTCCAGCCAGCAGCTGGCTGGAGAATTCTGGGAGTTGAAGTCCACAAGTCTTAAAGTTGCCAATTTTGGGGACCCCAGTATTGGGTGTCAAACTGGCGGCCTGCGGGCTGGATGTGTCACGTGCAGGCCACGCCTACCCCAGGTTCACGAAGGGGAAAAAAACAATGTGATATGTCACATGATGGCAACGTGATGCAGCGAGTTTGACACCCATGCTGTATAAGATATCCATGTGATCTGGAGCAATGGGGAATTTGAGCTGGGCGCTCATTATGGGGGTGAATGGGAAAGTGGTTTGCTTCTTAAGGGCTTCTGATTCCCACCTGTGGTGTCCAAGGTCAGAAGTCAAGGTGATGGCTGTGACTCTCTGATCAAAGCCCTGACCTCCCTTTAAAAAAAAAAGTATTGTACCTTCCATGCCTAAGGGCTTAGATTGCACAATCCCCATATTGGCTTTTTGATGCACACATACACGTCTGAAAGATATTCTAATTTCCAGCCTTCAGAAATACAAAACAAATTCCTCCAAATTTAACCATGCCTTTCCAATGACTTTGTAGCTTTCCAGGAATAAGTTTCAGGCTCTACCTGGGAAAATGATCCTTCCTTGAAGTAAAGTTACCCCTCTCTAAAAGTCATGGAGCGGCCTGACAAAACAGAGGTTTTGGACTGCCAGTACCAATGCAGGACAGGATCCACCTTCTAGATCAGTTTGCATCCATTTATCCTTTCTATATCAGCATCACATTATTTCTGTGGTATGTTGACCTCCGACAGTTAGAAGATAATGGACACTGCAAATGGAACCTGTTATGTATGCAGGTTTGAATGTCATTGGTTTAGTTTGAACTGTTCTTGTAAAATGTCAAAAATGATTGGTTTAAAAAGTGCGGGAAAATCCTGCACTCTGATTGGCTGGCAACTGCGGCTGCTGGCTATAAGTAGCAGCCACAGCCCAGCCAAATTGGGTCTGTTATGAGCTGTAGTCACTAATAAACTCTTCACTGAAGCACTCCGTGTCTGACTCTTCATGCAAACTTAACAGAACCTAGCTGGGCGTACTGGAGGGAGGAGGAGTGCCAGAGGAATAATACCTCCTTAAAAAACCTTGGTCCAGCTGGCCTGCCTGGTAGCACCTCGTAAGGGCCCCTTTCCAGAGTTACAGGAGAAGATAGTCAACAGTTTTGAAGGTGGAAGAGGGCTTTATTGCCCCAATGGCAGATAAAACGGTAGAACCATCTTCTAGGAGAAGGGAAACTCTGATTTCAAACCTCCACTGCCTTGTGGCTATATCTATTATTGGAAAAGGCTTCAGGAGTTAACCTCGAGGCAAAATCTGGAGCTGGAGTCCCAGAAGCAGTTTGTGACTGTGTATAATCACATTCTGGTAACTCCTACAACACAGCTGGAACTAATCATATTGCCTCTGCTGTTCCATTAGACTATTTCAATGATGTGAAGAGGGGGGATCTGCTACTTGGGTCACAGTTTATCCTTCATATTAAATTACCCAGGCCTCGTGCTCTGGAGAGGACACTCCAGCTTTGCATACAGCATTGAAACAACACGGGAAGTGGCAGCTACCGGTTTCATAGAACAATCCCATAGTCTCTTGAGACTGAAGGATGCCAATTGACCTCCCATAAACTAAAGGTCCTCCTTCTCCTCTTTGTGAGACTCATACAAGAGGCTAAAGCCAGATTACTGAACAACAATTCCACTGTTCGTCTCATACAACACGCTAAGACAATCACTGGGTTTTCTCAAACTATTCAACTCTATTGCCTTCATCCTGGGTTTTTTAAAAATTCGTTTTAAAGTTCCTTAGCGATTAGAGTACCTGAAAGGTGACAGAGCCAGACAAAAAGCTCTTTATGAACCAAGAAAACAGGGTGAGATCCAGGGAGAGACTCGTGAATGAATCAGATCTTCAGCTGAAACAGTTGTGTGAAACCCTGCAATCTTGTAGGTGATGGCCCCATTAAAGGGGAATGTGTAGGTCTGAAAACATGGGGGTCTATCTTTTTGGGTGAGAATCCAGAAAAGCAGGGCAAGCACAGATGAAAAGAGTTTCGAGAATTACAGTACCCTTCCATTATAGGAGAAGAACATAAAAGGCAATGCACATTGTAATGTGCACGACTAAAGGCTGCATACAAGCTCCACCAGAAATATGTTCATGGGTCCACACAGGTTGAATAACAGTACCAGAGATTCTGCCATCTTCTTTGGTCTGGGTCACTCCTGTTTGGTAGCTGGGCCCAAAGCTTCTGGGGGAGGCTTGATCTCTTCAGACAGCTGCCGGACACTGTAGTAGGAAAGGCTCAGTCCCATAATTGCTAAGATCAGGGCCAAGTGATTCATGAGCCGATCTTTGGACTCTGATTCAGACCCACTGGCCAGCTGCATCTGTAGGAAAATGCATTAATGGGAAGTACATGAAACATTTTAAATGGAGGGATGCAGCCGTTTGGGGACTGAACCTACCTGGTGACCCAAAATACTTTTTGGATTTTGAGAAAGCACATGATAGGCACACTCTTCCAAGAAGCTGTCATGGTGTACATGGGTTTGCATGCATGTACACACACACCTTCAAGTCAGTGTTGTCTCCTGATGAATGTTTGGACTAGGTACTGCAATTTTCAGAAGTGGTTTGCCATTGCCTTCTTTCGAGGGCTAAGAACTGGCTCAAGGTGGTGCAACTGGCTTTGTGCCTAAGGCAGGAGTAGAACTCATGGTCTCCCAGGTTCTAACCTGGAGCCTTAAACCATTACACCAATATTAATAATATTTGGAATAATTCCAAATTGCCTGAAGCTTTAGCAATTACGATTTTTGTACCTTTGCATTAAAATACAAACAAGCAAGTTTTGTCTCCTCCCTATTAGGAAAGACTTAGATTTGATTTAAATAGAGAATTCTACCTAATAGCAAAGTGTTTTCCCCCCATAAAACAACATATATATTGGCAGATTCCATTATTATTATTATTATTATTATTATTATTATTATTATTATTATTATTATTTATTTAGACTTGTATGCCGCCCTTCTCCCTAAGGACTCAGGGTGAACATATAAAAAAGAGATATATTTACAATAAAAAAATATTAAACAGGAAACATTAGAAAACAATTAAAATTACAATAAAAACAATACAATTAAAACAACCCATCCAGGCCAGCCTGCTGAAACAGCCAAGTCTTCAGGTCTCGACAAAAGGAGCGGAGATCAGGGGCCAAACGAAGATCCGCAGGGAGCTGATTCCATAGGGCAGGCGCTCCCACAAGGCCCTGGCCTGGGAACCGCCAGCCGACAATGCCTAACCGACGGTATTCCCAGGAGGCCCTCCTGTGGGAGCGACGGGCGATCGGAGTGTGATGCTGGCAGGAGGCGTTCCCACAAGTACCCTGGACCCAAGCCATTTAGGGCTTTATAAGTTGTTACTAACACCTTGAAGGAAACCCGGAAGGCAACCGGCAACCAATGCAAGTCGCAGGAGGGTGTAACATGGGAGTATCGGGATACCCCCATCACAGCCTGTGTGGCCGCATTCTGCACCAGCTGCAACCTCCGAGTAATCCACAAGGGTAGCCCCATGTAGAGAGCGTTGCAGTAGTCGATTCTGGAAGTGACGAGCGCATGAGTGACCGTTCGAAGGGCATCTCGGTTCAGATAAGGGCGAAGCTGGCGAACCAGCCGAACCTGGGCAAAAGCCCCCCTGGCCACAGCTCCCACTTGCTCCTCCAGATTGAGCTGTGCATCCAGGAGGACACCCAGATTCCTCACCCTATCCATGGAGGGTAACACCTCCCCCCCCATGACCAAAGATGGCACTTCCACTGAACACCGAGATGCCGGTAAGAACAGCCACTCAGTCTTGGCCGGATTGAGCCGGAGCCTGTTACTCCCCATCCAGACCTGCACCGCCTCCAGGCACCGGGACATCACCGAGAGAGCATCACTGATCTGGTCTGGGGTGGAGATATAAAGCTGGGTATCAACTGCATATTGATGATACCTCACCCCAAAACCACGGATGATCTCGCCCAGCGGTTTCATGTAGATATTAAACAGGAGAGGTGAGAGAACCGACCCCTGGGGCACCCCACAAGTGAGGGGCCTCGGGGACGATCTCTGCTCTCCTGCCAACACCGACTGCTAGTGTCCGAAAGGTAAGAGGAGAACCACCGTAAAACGGTGCCCCCCACTCCCAACCCCCAGAGCCACCGCAGAAGGATACCATGGTCGATGGTATCGAAAGCCGCTGAGAGATCTTAAAGGACCAGGACAGAGGAAAAACCCCTGTCCCGAGCCCTCCAGAGATCATCCACCAGTGCGACCAATGCTGTCTCGGTGCTGTGTCCGGGCCTGAAACCCGATTGGTACAGGTCGAGATAATCAGTTTCCTCCAGGAACAGCGGAAACTGCTGAACCACCACGCTCTCGACAACCTTCGCTAAAAACGGAAGGTTGGAGACTGGACGATAGTTGTTCAAAATGGTTGGGTCCAGAGCAGGCTTCTTGAGGAGGGTCTCACCACCTCTTTCAAGGTAGCGGAAAAACCCCTCACTCAAAGAGGCATTGACAACTGCCTGGAGCCAACGCGTGTAACCTCCTGGAGGCATAAACCAACCAGGAAGGACACGGGTCCAATAAACACATGGTGGAAGACAGCCTCCGCATGATCCTGTCCACTTCATCCAGGGAGACAGGGTCAAACTCAACCCAGATAGAATCCACAAGACTCATCGCCACTCCATCATCTAAACCCTGCCAGTCAGAGTCCAAGCCGGCCCGAATCTGAGCGATCTTATCTGCCAGATATAAACTAAATTCCTCTGCTCTGCCCCGCAAAGGGTCCCCCCTCTCCTCTAAATGCAAGAGGGAGCGAGTGACCCTGACTAGGGCTGCAGGGCGATCATCTGCGGACGCGATCAGAGCGGAGAAGTAAGCACATCTCGCTGCTCTAATCCATGACAAAATGTTGTAGAGAAGTCCCTGTTTTGAATTCCAGGGATTCCAACGTGCCCCCTCTTTTCATAAGATTTTCATTCAGATGTCAGCCTTCCTTCGCTACCAAGTCATCATTGTTTTCCTCCCCTTCTCTCCCCATAGCCATACCTGAAGATTGTTTCTTCCTAAGCAAGGACTTAACTGGTATACAGCCTTCTACGAACCTTGATCTTTCCATAGGTTTGAAGACTTTCCTTGTTTGTGGATGTTTTAGGCTACAATCGGGTCTGCCCTCACAGCCTGAACATGAGAAAAAGAGGGAATCCTGCTAATTTTTTCCCCCTTTGTTGTCTTTTCCTGGATTACTAAGATCCCTCTGATCTGCAGCCTCTGATACCAAATACATTATTCAGGACTTTCGAGCAAGATAATTCCTATCTGTCTGTCTAACCTTCTGTCACTCTGGTCTCTAATACAGGAGGAAATTCTGCTTACCTGCAACAGTCGGAAGTATCCTGGGGTCAGACGTCGTAGGCGGAAGATCATAGCAGAAGAAAAGAGAGAGCTCCCCTTCCTAACTCTCTTCTGGTGGGTTTTTGAGTTATTTCAGCAGAATCAAGCTGTAGAAGGAAAGGGAAAATGGGCATGACAGGAGGAAGGGAACCCTGTGAGCATTCTTTGATATCTGGCAGAGAAATGGTCTACCGGACTTGACTGTAGACCACTGTTTTGGTGACCCCAAAGTTCTGGCAAAAGACGTGGCGCTAATTGCATGGGTTGTTGATTGAGTTACTCATTAATTTAATGAGCATCTCAGGCTCATCCTTGTCTACAACAGGGCAACTCCCTGAAATGTATGGTATGTGAAATGCCGCCATCACTTTCTCTGATGGAACACGTTCCCTGGTTCTCTAGCATTTTCAACCAACTTCAGCATTCTCTAACCTGCTATCTTTTCTCTCTTCATGTCTTCCTCCGATGCTAAGGCAATGGATATAAATGCACGTACCGCTTACGAGGTTCAAGATCCTGGTCCTTGCGTATCATCTCCCAGCAATAATGTTGGACGACTGTGTGCAAGAGATGTTTTTTCATGTTGCCCTCCTCCCTTCCTGCCCAATGATGAGCCTGCCACTGCTTGCCTTAGCAGCAGCTGTCACAAGGAATCAGCACTCCCCGCTCCATTGACCGCACGCGATCCACGCATCAAGAGGAAGTTTTTTCCGTGCTTTTATTGGGGAAGCAAAATTTGGGAGCAATGTAACATCATGAGAACCTCTGAGAACTAGCTTCCACTGTGATGTTGAGAAACAAACCTTCATGGAGTACCAGGTGTTCTAGATCAGGAGTCTCCAACCTTGGCAATTTTAAGACTTGTGGACTTCAACTCCCAGAATTTCCCACCAGCTTTGCTCTAGAATTCTGGGAGTTGAAGTCCACAAATCTTAAAGTTGCTAAGGTTGGAGACCCCTGATCTAGATCTAGATCCATCCATCATTGGAAGAATCGTTCACTCCAAGTCCACTATAAATATGTGGGATGATGATGATGATTCCATCAGCCCAACCAACCAGATCAATGATTGGGTAAGGTGGGAATTGAAGTCCAATAACTAAAATTCAGCTGCTGATATTCATTTGGAGGTCTACTGTGGTAAGCAGTGTTTTGATTAAATGATAATTTTTAGTTATGCAACTCTAGGTAAGATATGCAAATATTATAGGAAAAGATGCAGCTCTTTTTTTTAAAGTGGGAAGCATTTTTTCCCAAAACATCATGGAAAAAGCCTTTGAAAAACATTGTCAATCACTTTTCAAAAACAAGCAATAATTTCAGAATCACTCTGCGAAAGAAGTTGATTCAGCTCCTGCTTTGTTAAAGAATATTTTCCCATTTCTCCTTCCAAGGATTTCCTACCTGCTAGCTTGAACTTGGATCTCATGCAATATATCTGGATTACACTCTCACAGGACACTGGCGCATAATTTGATTGGATTTGGCCTACAAAACCCCAATGGAACCCCATGTGGTCATCAAACAATAATACATTGCTTATACTATAGCTAACTGTGATTTATTTAACAAAACAGACATAAATATGAGGTATAATCCTAGATAGATCATCCTCTATTCATTTTCCATCAATTTTTGGTTCTTTCTCCTATAGCAGTGTCTTTTCTTTTCTTTCTTTTTATTAAGCTTTTAGCAATTTTTTAAGAAGTACACCAGAATAAAGATTAAAAACAACAACGAAGTAAAGGAAAAAAATAAAGTATTATGGAAAAACTTTTTAGCAATGTATTCTCCGTTTGTTTTCACAACTAACCACAGCTTAAATATTTGTACTCTACACTGAAGGTTATTGCTGGTATCTATTATTTATTTGTTTACATCCCATCTTTATAATTTCTATAAATAACCCAAAGCAGCAACCATACCTAGTACTCCTTCCTCCTCCTCCTGTTTACCCCACAACAGCAACTCTGTGTGTTCAGTTGGGGTAACAGAGAGCGACTGGTCCAGAGTCACCCAGCCAGCTTTCATGCCTAAGGCGGGACCAGAACTCACGGTCTCTGGATTTCTAGTCTGGTGTCTTAACCACAAGATCGAACTGGCTCTCTAAATTTCTTTTTTTGAGTGATTTCATCTGTTATTTATGCAGGTTTGAATGTCATTGGTTAAGTTTGAACTGTTCTTGTAAAATGTCAAAAATGATTGGTTTAAAAAGTGCTGCACTCTGATTGGCTGGCAACTGCGGCTGCTGGCTATAAATAGCAGCCGCAGACCAACCAAATCGGGTCTGTTATGAGCTGTAGTTACTAACTCTTCACTGAAGCACTCCGCGTCTGACTCTTCATGCAAATCTAACACTTTTGTCTCATTCCCTCCCCCCCAAACCAAATATCTAAAGTTACGTTGCTGTGTGAGGTGTAGTGGTATGTAAGGGAGCCATTTGTGCTTAAATTTGGCTAGATTTTTTATTACCAAATGCTAGTTTAACCATTGCTGCAATTTTCTCTCCTTTGGGTCTCCCAATCTTGTATTGTCAATAAAATTTATCTTTTCCATTGTTGTGTCAGATTTGTCCTTGCGGCTGTCAGCATATATCTGGGTAAATTGTGATGTACCAATAAATGAGAATATTTGTAGCTCAGGGTTGAAATTTATTTATTTATTTTATTTATTTATGAGATTTATATGCCACCCTATCTCCCTAAGGACTCAGGGTTCTTTGGTGCTCTCTGAGCTTGCTTGTTTTGTGGCAAATGTTTCATTACCCTAACTAGATCCCGTAAATTGGGATGCTTTCATTTATATTTTCTGAAATTATAGTTGATAAAATGTTTGTAGGCTCAGTTCAAATTTTATTTTTAGAATTTTCTGAATAATTTAACGTATTTTTCCAGTACTTTTGAGTTTCTTTTATATTCCCACCACTTATGATAAAATTTTGTCCTTTTTGTTGTAGCATTTCCAACTTTTATTGTAATATGATTTGCCTATCTTGGCAATTATTGATGGAGTTATTTTCTATAACGCATTTTATACCATTTTTCCTTTAAATTGTAACTTGGAGTATATTTCATTAACTTTTTCCGTAGTATTTTCCATTGTTCTGCTCTGATTGCTTATTAGATTTGTATTGATTTATCATACAAAGTTTTATTTGTTCCATCTTCATGTGCTATTTCAATAGCAATTTGCATATATATTGTAATAAACAATCTTGGTTTTGTTTAAAGAGATCACATTTTATTCTTCAGCAATTTGTAAATGCTGTACATAGTGGTAAATTCCTACTTTAACTAAGCAGTTCTTGCTGTGTGTTTAATCTATTTTCTGACTCTCATGTATCATACTGGCATAAGTGATTTGATTTTTCTTGCTTTATTAATCCATGAAATAAAAAGCATTTATCAGTAATGGTGAGGTCACTGGACTTATTCTTGTTTTTAAATAATTCCATATTTTTAAGAAATGTTGTTTACAATATTTCCTCCTTCTTTCCTTCCTTCCTCCCTTCCTCCCTTCCTTCCCCCCTCCCTTCATAGGTACCTATAAGCTGCCTGCTTATATATAATGTATCTTCTCTCTATATTTTATCCTCTCTATATATCAGTACTAATAAAGTCATCTTGCATTCTCTAAAACTGTTTCTCTTTCTCTGCGTTTATTTCTACTAGCCTTTACCTCCAAGTTCTCTCTATATATTTTATTTTCTATCGTCTCTCTCTATTTTTTTCCTCTTGTTCTAACTTTCTATTAAAAGCTATCCAAACTGAGTTCTGCCCTATCTTGTAGCACTGAATTACCAAATTCAATTATGTACAGGAATGTAAATATTTTTTCTACTATCTGTCCTGACCTTCCCACTGTTCAGCTTCATTGGTTTCATGTGAAATGGAGAAAGCCTTTTTCCACCCATATTTTCCATATCATGCATTATTTATCCCACCATCATAACTCCCTCCTCTTTCTCTTTTTTTAAATTTAACAATCTTCAAAAGTTAAAAGGCTTTTTTTTCTTTAGATGAATCACAACATTATATTGGATGCTTTTAACCACAGCATAAACCAGAGTTTGGCAATGGATCATCTGCAGATGCATGCTCAAATAGAAGAGAAATTCTGTAGGTCATAGTTGAACAGTGGTGTCGTTAGGGCTTGGTTTTTGGCTTGAAGATATTTTATTATCCGACTAGGTAACATCATCAACACTCTAATCTACATAGTACATGTCAGTGGTGGGATACAAAAAAATTTACTACGTGGCTTGGTGGACATGGCATGGCTTGGTGGGCGTGGCAGGGGAAGGTTACTGCAAAATCCCATTCTCTTCCCCATCCCACTAACCTGCTTTCCAGCTCCGTTCTCCCATGCAGGGCAACCAAAGAAGACCCGGCCGATCAGCTGGGACTCCAGAGGCAGAGACTAGATGAGGATGGAGTCAGTCAGAGGTGGTATTTGCCGGTTCTCCGAACTACTCAAAATTTTTGCTACCGGTTCTCCAGAACTGGTCAGAATCTGCTGAATACCACCTTTGGTACATGTGTCCTCCATGTGTCCTAATGAGTGGTGATGGCGTAATGGTTAGAATGCAGTACTACAGGCTACTTCTGCTGACTGATGTCTGCCTGCAATTTGGCAGTTCAATTCTCACCAGCTCAAAGTTGACTCAGTTTTCCACCCTTCCAAGGTCGGTAAAATGAGGACCGAGATTGTTGGGGGCAGGATGCTGACTCTGTAAACCACTTAGAGAGGCCTGTAAAGCAGTGTGAAGCAGTATAAGTCTAAGTGATAATGCTATTGTGAATGATGTCTATAGGTTCCATAAATGAAATACTGTACAAATATCTAATGTACTTAATGCAAAAACCAAAATATTCCTAATTATCCTTTGCAAGAGATGTTGATGTTCCCAAATTGGGCATCTATCGCATCACTGAGGAATGAAAGTTCCAATCCCAATTGTGGTCATAAGTCAAGGACTACCTGCATTAGATGCATAAAGTGCCTGTACCAGCAGTCATCCATATTATTTTCATGAAGGATCGAGCATCACTGGGTCCTAATTGGGACTCTTTGCTATAAAGTTTTCTCATGTGAGCTCCACTGCTTGGACACTCTGTTTGTTTTTTTCCCCAGCACTTTTTTCAATCATCATGAATCCTCAGAGATTCTTAACTTTTAGGTCAGTGTTTCTCAACACTGGCAACTTGAAGAGGTGTGGACTTCAATTCCCAGAATTCTTCAGACAGAAAGCTAGTTGGAGAATTCCAGGAGTTTAAGTTCACACATCTTTCTGTTTCCAAGTTTAAGAAACAATGGATGCACCTGTTAAGAGCTAGGTTGGGGTAATCAATTTGTGTGTGTGTGTTTGTTTGAATTCCGGTCCAAAACAATCACTTTCCCAGAATGTCCCTTTCCCAATTTTGTGACTCTCCAAGTAGCAGGTGCTTGCTGTGATGTACTTTGTTAGCTGAGCTTGGGCTCAAAATTCTAAGAGTTGTAAAAATATGCCTTTAATAAATAGGTGTAATTTGAAATTACAGAGAGAGAGATTCCCCCAAGTGTGAAGACAGCGGGTGTGATCTAGGTTCCACAGGAGAGAGCACAGAATGTCGTCTTTCTCAACTCTACCCACCTAAGTCAGTTAAATAATTAAAATGGCAAAGCTCAATTAGTTTTTATTAATTTGTTTTTAGTGGCTTATAATACTATACAAAGCCTCTCTAGTTTCTTCGGGGTTCAATGTTGGGCATCATCCTCAGACATGAATTAATGCAACAACAGCATTAAATGTGTTGTAAGAATCCAAAGTTAAAAAGTGATAGGAAAGTCAGAATTCTTGTCTTTGTGGTCTACATTAACTCTGAAGGACGTTATCTGAGGAAGGAGCTGAATTACTCTAGAAATTTCAAGTGGAGCTTCGGGTGGCGTCTGACCTCCATTCCTTCCGTCGTGACCTGAAGACTTGGCTTGTTCGATCAGCCAACCTGGACTGAAGGGGATCTTAATAGTTTTAATTTGTTCTAATTTGTTTGTGGGTTTTAATTGGTTTTAGGTCTAGTGTTGGGGTTTCTAGATTTAATAGTTTTTTTAAAGTTTGTATTTTCTGTTTTTACCATTGTAAGCCGCCCTGAGTCCTTCGGGAGATAGGGCAGCATAGAAATCCCAACAAATAAATAAATAAATAAATATTTATAGCTGTAGAATTCCTCAGTCATGGAAGTTTCCTCTGTATTCGGCTTTCCTATTTTTCTTTGCCTTACAGGTTATCCTTGACTTACAACAGTTCACTTAGTGACCATTCAAAGTGGCAAGGGCACTGAAAAAAGTGACTTGTGACCATTTTTCACACTTATGACCATTGCAGTATCGTGATTTATATTCAGAAGCTTGACAACTTGACTCATATTTATGACGGTTGCAGTGTGCATGGGATCACTTTTTGCAGCCTTTTGACAAGCAAAGTCAATGGGGAAGCCAGATTCACTTAATAATTATGTTACTAATTTAACAAGGGATTTAGCAGGGATTCACTTAACAAATGTAGCAAAAAAAGTCATAAAATGGGGCAAAACTTATCTAACAATTTTTTTCACTTAGCAACATACATTTTGGGCTGAATTGTGGTTTAAGTTGAGGACTACCTGTATAAACTTCTATATTTCTGAAATTTGCACAAAGACTTTCAGCTTTTTTGTGTGTGTCCTTGATTCGCTTCTAAACTAATAGGCACACAACTCCTGAAGTGGCTCTTAAGGATCTCACCGTATTCTACCATTGTCCAGTAACAGATCCATGATCCAGCAGAGATGATTATGCATGGGTAAGATATGGCATTCTTTTCTGCTTCCCTCTTGTGGTGGTTAAATTTCACATCAGCATTTCCCATGCACAATACTTTGTTTTTCATGATCATGTCACAGAGCCAATGCTTGGTCAGTCATTCTTGAAAGCTGTAATCCCGACAGGACTATAAATATTTATATTGGCTTCAGCTATTGATGATGTGCAAATATTTTTCTCTTAAACATATTAACATGTGCATGCCTACAGCTTTGAAAAGGGGGTTGCACAGGATCTCCTCCTATCAGTTTCCATGAGAGTGACTAAAACTCCAATATTGTTGTGCCCTGGCAATGATGCATCATTGTGGAATACTGTAATCTCTGCACTGCAATATGAGTGTTCTGGAATGCAGAATTCTTGTTTGTTTTCTGGAACAATATTTGCTAACCTTGTTCATACTTTCCTTTTGACTTGGCAGTTGTACAGATAGTCCTCGGCTTATGACCACAATGGGGATTAGAATTAGAATTCTTTTTTATTGGCCAAGTGTGATTGGACACACAAGGAATTTGTCTTGGTGCAAATGCTCTCAGTATACATAAAAGAAAAGATACATTCGTCAAGAGTCAAGAATCATCAGGTACAGCACTTAATAATAATCATAGGGTACAATAAGCAATCAAATCATACTAGGAAGCAGTCAATATAATATCATAATTTATAGAATAGAATAGAATAACAGAGTTGGAAGGGACCTTGGAGGTCTTCTAGTCCAACCCCCTGCCTAGGCAGGAAACCCTACACCACTTCAGACAAATGGTTGTCCAATCTCTTCTTAAAAACTTCCAGTGTTGGAGAAGTCACAACTTCTGGAGGGAAGTTGTTCCACTGGTTAATTGTTCTGTTGCTAAGCAAGGTGATTGTGAAGAGAATTACACCCAATTTGACCACCTTTTCTGCCACAGTTGTGAAACAAATCTGTAGAGTTGTTCAGTAAATCACACATTAAATCAATCCAGTTCCTCCCTTTCACTTCGCTTGTCAGAAGCCACCTGGGAAGGTCGCAAATGATTATCACATGTCACAAATTGTACTATTATCTCTCTCTCTTTTTTAATGAATTTTATAGTGATCGTGCATATGTTTATACAGAAGTCTTGGTGTATGTTTATTTTATTTATTTATTTGATTTGTCAATCACTTACAAAATAATAGGTATAAGTATAAACATGAGTAAGAATACAGAAAATAGGTACGATTAAATGGGGACAATAGGACAGGGACGGGAGGCACCATGGTGCACTTATGCCCCTTAATATGTATTGGATTTTTGAGAAGAGCCTAATAAGGGAGAAACCCAAAGGGATCACAGTTTTCCTGGGCCAATGAGCCATTCAGAGCTGTGCATGGAAAACCAGCATCAACTTCATTCATGTTTCTCTACTTGCTTCATTGGGAGGACACCATAAATGATTCAGAGCAGAGGTGGGCATCCTGTTTGCAGTCACAGATCGCATGATAGGAAAGCCACCAAATCTAGTCTGCAGAAATCCAAAGGAGCATTGTTTATATTTATGCCTTCAAGTCAGGTGTTGAATCTTGGTGACTGCCTAGACCAGGGGTGTCAAACTAGATTTCATTGAGGGCCGCATCAGGGTTGTGTTTGACTACAGTGGGCCGGGGTGTGTGTGACCAGGGTGGATGTGGCCAGCTCAATGTCACTTGTGTTGGGGGCGCCTGTGGTGGCCCAAACACTTTGGCAGAGAAAACGGGCTCCTGAGCTCCATTTTTGGCTGTGATGCAGAGGTGGTATTCAGCAGGTTCAGACCAGTTCTAGAGAACCGGTAGCAGAACCAGCAAATATCACCTCTGACTGACCCCACCCCCATCTATTCTCTGCCTCCTGAGTCCCAGCTGATCGGCTGGGTCTTCTTTGGTTGCCCTGCACGTGGGGTGGGGAGGGAATGGGGATTTTGCAGTATCCTTCCCCTGCCACGCCCACCAAGCCATACCACACCCACCAAGCCACGCCCACAGAACCAGTAGTAAAAAATTTTGAATCCCACCACTGCCGTGATGGCCTCCTTCAACCCTCTGCCAGTAAAAACGGAGCTCGGGAGGGCCCACATGCAGCCCTCCCAAGCTCCATTTTCGCTTGCAGAGGCACCCGGTCCAGTCCTTCACTGTTCCCAGGGCGACCCCACGGGCTAGATCTCATCACCTCGCGGGCTGGATCTGGCCTCTGGGCCTTGAGTTTGACACCCCCTGCCCTAGACAAATCCCTGCACTCTTCATGGCAAGATCTCAGAAGTGGTTTGCCATTCCCTACTTGCCAGGGTTGAAAAAGAGGGACTGGCCCAAGGTTACCCAGCTGGCTTTGTATTTAAACTGGGACTAGAACTCACGGTCTCTGGGTTTCTAGACCAGCGGCTTAAACACAACTTTATCCCTCTTTTTGTTTATCTCAATGTTTGCATCCCAATCACAGAGAAGGAATAAGGACGTCATCAGATGTGCAGAGAGCCACAGATGACCTTGCAGAAATTAAACTGAGGTGGTTGCAACAACATGTATAAAAACATGCTGTAATCCTGAGAAACAAATCAGACACTAGGATGAAACTCAGACTGGCTCCACCCTCATTCTCTAGGAGATTAGAGGGAGAGAATGAAAAACACAGTCAGGCTTTCAAGATTCTGTTACTGTAAATAAACCCTACCCTGATTTGGAAGCAGGGAGAAGAAAGCCTTTCCATCTCTTCTTGGGCATTCTGGGAGTTGAAGTCCACAAGTCTTAAATTTGCCAAGTTTGGAGACTTCTGCATGTAGCCCAGAAGTGGCATTCAGCCGGTTCTGACCAGTTCTGGAGAACCGGTAACGGAAATTTTGAGTAGCTTGGAGATCCAGCAAATACCACCTCTGACTGGCCCCGCCCCCATCTATTCTCTGCCTCCCAAGTCCCAGCTGATCGGCTGGGTCTTCTTTGGTTGCCCTGCACAGGAGAACGGAGCTGAAAAGCAGGTTAGTGGGTTTATTTATTTATTTATTTATTTATTTATTTATTTATTTATTTGACTTGTATGCCGCCCTACTCCCTAAGGACTCAGGGCGGCGAACATTAAAACAGAGAAAAATTTACAATTAAAAAAAAAAAGGAGAGAATGGGGATTTTGCAGTAACCTTCCCCCATGAGTGGGGAGGGAATGGAGATTTTACAGCATCCTTCTCCTGCCACGCTCATCAAGCCATACCACGCCCACCAAGCCACACCCACAGAACCAGTAGTAAAAATTTTTGAATCAAAAATTTGATTCAAAAAAATTTACTACCAGTTCTGTGAGCATGGCTTGGTGGGCATGGCAGGGGAAGGATACTGCAAAATCCCCATTCCCTCCCCACCCCATTAACCTGCTTTCCAGCTCTGTTCTCCCATGCAGGGCAACAAAAGAAGACCCAGCCAATCAGCTGGGACTCAGGAGTCAGAGAATAGATGGGGGTGGGGCCAGTCAGAGGTGGTATTTACCGGTTCTCCGAACTACTCAAAATTTCCGCTACCGGTTCTCCAGAATTGGTCAGAACCTGCTGAATACCACCTCTTGTGTAGCCTATTATACTGCTAGTCAAACTTG
Source organism: Naja naja (assembly GCA_009733165.1). NCBI lineage: Eukaryota > Metazoa > Chordata > Lepidosauria > Squamata > Elapidae > Naja > Naja naja. The sequence continues at coordinate 10,591,740 of CM019160.1, forward strand.
AGAGCCAGTTTCCTCATCTGGCCTACCTGTGAAAGGACAGACCAGCTAGAATCATCTGGGCTATTGTTTCCTCCCCTGAGGTTTGGTGATTGACTGATTGATTGATTGAGGGAAGGACGCTCCTTTTTATACTGCATCAGATCTGTTTTAGGATTTAGACCACATTTTGCAACAGGATGCAGTAATTGGATTTTTGGGATTATAGGAACATGTGCATATTTACACATACACATAATTACTTATAATTTGTACAATCCTCTCTTTATGTATGTAAGGAGAGATTCAACCTGGAAATAAGGAGAAATTTCTGACAGTGAGAGCAATCAACCAGGAGAACAACTTGCCTTCGGAGGTTGTGGGGGCTTCATCCCTGGAAACTTTTCAAGAAGAGACTGGACTGCCATCTGTCAGAAATGGTGTAGGGTCTCCTGCTTGGGTGGGGGGGTTGGACTAGATGACCTACAAGGTCCCGTCCAACTCTATTCACCTGTATCTGTAATGAAAACTGTCTTGTTTATTGCGGAAGATCCCAGTCGGAAGGCGCCCGAAAGACCCCCGAGCCCGGACAATCCCAGAAGCGCCTTTCAGCTCCTGGCCATGGAATTTCTCTCCCTCCCGAAGCGCGCTTAGGATCGCCGCCCTTGGTTGCCGAACCTCTGGCCGATGAACGGCCTCTGTCCCTTTAAGGCAGAGAGCGAAGTTGAGCGTTTTGGCTTTGCTTTTTTTTTTCCCGACCATAACCCAGCGAGGTGCGTGCAGAGGAGGTGTGTGTGTAGGTGTGTGTGTGTTTTGTGCAATAACAATTAAAATTTCCAGCCACAATCATTACATTGGTATTGATTCTCTACTCTTAGCTTATTGCTGATATACATATATATCTAATTTTTATACCAATCCTCATCTTAACTTGTTTATTTCTATAAACATATTTTCTATTTGCTAATCTCTAACTTTCATATTTTTTCTCTAACCATCGATAAAACGATTCCCATATCATATAATATAAAAAATTAGAGGAGCATCACCTGAGTGGCCTGAAATTATCCGCATTTGAGTGCTGGCGCAGGGGGGGGCTTCATATAAAGGGGGTAAATTGCCCCCCCCAAACTAAAGAATGTTTCAAGTCCAGCTTTTTTAAAAAAACTCTCTCTTTCAAGAGCGAGAGAAGTGGGCGGGTGTTTCCCGTGACTGACAGAAGGTTGGGCCAACCAGCCGGCCGGCTGACGACTACCTGTTGGAACGTGCAGGTTAGTCTCGGGCGCTCGCCCCGGTTCCCCGAACGCGGAAGCCTCTACCCGGAACAGAAGGGGGCCCCGCAGGGAGGGGCCCGAGTATGGAGCCTGTCTCTCTCTGGACTTCCCAGACGGTGCTGGCTTGGATCCGAGGTAGGACCTGGCGGTCTTGGCGGGGTGGACTTAGGGCTCCCTCCCCCCCCACAAAAAAAGGTGTGTGTGTTTCGACGAGACTCGCTCCGTCCCTTTTGTGGCTAACCCGTTGCGGCCCCAGGTGAGAGGAACTCACCTGCCAGGGCCGGCATGGCAATCGGAGAGGAGTCAGGTGCCCCTGCATTCCTGCGAAGGGCAAGGTTGGTCCTGGCCAGGTGGGTTCAGGAAGGAAGGCTTGTTAGTGTCCAAACGCAGTCGGTATTTTTCAGGAATTGATGGGACTGCGGGCTGAGGGAAGAGGAGCTTTAGCCAATAATTTGGGGGAAACCCAAACCCCCACCTTGTTTCTTTTCAACTCCTTAAACCAGAGGTCTCCAAACTTGGCAACTTTTAAGACTTGTGGACTTCAACTCCCAGAAGTCCACAAGTCTTAAAGTTGCCAAATTTGGGGACCCCTGCTTTAAACCCCCCTGCCTTAAACATTCTGGGAGTTGAAGTCCATAAGTCTTAAAGTTGCCAAGTTCAGGGACCCTTGCTTTAAACTCTCTCTCTCCCCCTCTCCCTCCCTCCTTCCCTCCCTCTCTCTTTCTCTTTCTCAAAACAAGAGAAGAAACTTAGGGCAGATCCTTCGAAATTAACTTTCTTGGAAGACATGGGGAACTTGAAATCTGCAAGAGAATTAGATTAGATTTAACAGGAAATGATGCTTGCTCTCTTCAATATTATTATGAGGAGCAAAGTCTCTTGCTGGTCACATCTACCTGACCCATCAAGAGCGGGGAGGCAGGGAATGTTGCGGGTCCCATCCCTGAGGGAGATACACCTGGTGGGACCCAGAAGAAGGGCCTTCTCCGTGGTGGCTCCCTCCCTCTGGAACATCATTCCCCCAGAGATTAGACTGGCCCCCACTCTGATTCTCTTCCGGAAGGCGTTGAAGACCTGGTTCTGCCAGCAGACCTGGGGAACCCAGAGCTAGATGTAGCCCATTAAATGGCTTGTGTGATCTGCTGTCGCTGGGGGGAGGTGGGGCGGTGATTTTACTATGTTAATTTATTTTACGAGTTTATTGTTTTAAATTGTGGTTTTATATGTTGTAAGCCGCCTTGAGTCGCCATGGCGTATAGGCGGCAATACAAATCTAATAAATAAATAAATATCTGACCCGCTCCGACCCCCACTCCACCCCATGCCCTTAAAATAGTGAATTAGGACTGAGGAGACTCACTCAGCACTTGGCAGCTCTCAACCTATCCCGCATTGTTGGGAAGATAAAATAAAAGTCCCTTGAGCATTCAGAGGAAGGATATATAAACATAACACCTAGGGGTATGTATATGCAGTATGTATGTGTATATGCATTTAGCACCGTGCTTAGATGGCTTTTATAGGTCATCCGCCACATTCCATTATCCTCTGACACTTATGGTATACTGTTATTTATTGCCAGTCATTCTTTGCTGTCTTTCAAGAAAAAAAGCTTGTTCTGCCCCACCCTCTCCATGGCTCAAGCACAAACTCAGCTAATTTAAAACTGCAAATCTTTATTAAAACAGCAATCTAAATCATCAAATGCATTCAAATAGAGCAGAAACAATGATTCGAACAGTCTCGTTGCCTTGGCTAGTGATAGAATGAAAACTATCTCTGAAAAAAAGTTGTTCTTATTCCATGCATCAGTCTAATGCAGGATTTCCCAAGGTTGGCAACTTTAAGACCTGTGGACCTCAACTCCCAGAATTCCCCAGCCAGCACAGGTCTTAAAGCTGCCAATTTTGGGAAACCCTGATCTAATGGATCTTGATGCTGAGCCTTCATGCCACTGTTAAGAGTTTGGCTCAGGGGATTGCAAATTGTCTTTCAAGTGATGGCAGTGTCTGCAGGGTATGGTCAAAAAAGATAGCCACCATGAGAGTGCAATCAAAGTTTTTATGGGCCCACATAAATAGGAGCTTCAACTGTAACATCATGGCAATTATTGTGACTTTTTTGACCACACACCCTGTGAACATTTCTGAGTGGTCTATTGACATTTTCTACATAGAAATGACAAATGATGGTAGCAGCCAAAGAAAGGGATTCAGATGTTTCAATCCTAGCTGAAGACAGTACCAATGGATGGCCGATGGGATGGTCAATATAGGTTCCTCTGGATTTACCCTAATGCAGCCTATTACATTTCCTATGTAGTAGGCTGCATTGCTATTATCCTTCTCATCTTCTCACCTTTCTCATCTTCTCCTGTTGGTATCTTATGATTTATCACTTGTTTGTATCTTATGATTGATGATTGTAACTATGATTTGTGATCTATGACCTGTCGCTTTGTTGTATATGTGTACATTAAGAGCTTATGCACCGGAGACAAATTCCTTGCGTGTCCTATCATACTTGGCCAATATCCCTATCGCTATCCTTTCTCCTACTCCTACTCCCCCTATTGCTGTTCTCAACCTGATTCCTGTCATTCCCATCAAGTCCTTTCTGCTAGATTTTGTGGGGCAAGTAGATGCAATGATGGTCTTAAAGCAACCCTAAGCAATTTTCAAAATGAGAAATAACATTTAAAGAGAAAGGGGGAAATAGTACAGGTAGTCCTCAGCATACAGTATTTGATTAGTGGCCATTTGAAGTCACAAAGGCACTGAAAAAAGTGACTGATGACCAGTTTTCACATTTATGACCATTGCAGCATCTCCATGATCCTGTGATCAAAATTTGGGCGCTTGTCAACTGGTGTGTATTTATTTATTTATTTATTTATTTATTTATTTAATTGGATTTGTATGCCGCCCCCTCTCTGCAAGGACTCGGGGCGGCTCACAATTAAAACACAGCAATAAATATTTAAAAAAGAATTAAATTTAACAAGCCCAATCACTAAAACAGTTAACTAAATTAACACCCCCCCGGGAGGTCAGTCCAGCCCAGCCTGTTCAAACAGCCAGGTCTTCAGATTGCGGCGGAAAGAGCAAAACGGAGCTCCAAAGGGAGTTGATTCCACAAGGTGGGGGCTGCAACAGAGTAGGCCCTTCCCCAAGGCACCGCCAGCCGATATTGTCTAGCCGATGGCACTCCGAGGAGTCCCCGTCTGTGCGCACGCACAGGGCGATCGGTATTTGATATTGGCAGGAGACGCTCCCGCAAGTACCCCGGACCCAAATCGTAAAGGACTTTGAATGTTAATACCAACACCTTGAATCTCACCTGGAGGGCAAGCGGTAACCAATGCAGCTCGCGCAGGAGGGGTGTAACATGGGAGTATCAGGAAGCTCCCATCACAACCCGCGCAGCCGCATTCTGCACCAGCTGAAACCTCCGGATGGTATGCAAGGGCAGTCCTAGATAGAGAGTGTTGCAGTAGTCAAGTCGGACGTCACAAGTGCATGAGTGATTGTGCGAAGGGCATCTCAGTCCAGATATGGGCGCAATTGGTGAATCAGTCGGACCTTTACTTGTACTTTTATTTACTTGTAGTACTGTCTCAACGTCAAGTGATCACCATTTGTTACCTTCCCAGCCAGCTTCTGACAACCAAAGCCAGTGGGGGAAGCCAGATTCACTTAACAACTGCATGATTCACTTAACAACTGCAGTTAACTGGCAAAAAGGCTGTAAAATGGGATGCAACTCACTTAACAACTGTTTTGCTTAGCAATGGGAATGTTGGTTTCAATTGTGGTTGTAAGTTGAGGACTACCTGTTACTGCAGGGATTGAAGCTGGCCTCTTTTTGAGGCAAGGTGTGTGTGTTGATCTAAGCTGGGGTCTCCAAACTTGGGAACTTTAAGACTGGTGGACTTCAACTCCCAGAGTTCCTCAGCCAGCAGAGCTTGTGGACTTAGATCAGAGGTTTCCAATCTTGGCAACTTTAAGATTGACTTCAACTCCCAGAGTTCCTCAGCCAGCTTTGCTGGGAGTTGAAGTCCACAAGTCTTAAAGTTGCCAAGGTTGGAGACCCCTGAGCTAAGCTACAGTTCTCAAAAGATTTGGACCGGTTTGGTGAAATCAAGAAAATCACTTGCCATGCCTTGCCTCCTCTGTTTAGGTTTGGATCCAGCATTACAAGGTTACCCAGTGGAGACGTGGGAGCTGACCGGGAAGAGGCTGCTGCAGTTATCCTATCGGGATTTGGAGAATCTGGGCGTGAGCTGCATCGGCCACCAGGAGCTCCTCCTGGAAGCTGTGGAGCAGCTTTGTGTTTTGGTGGGTTCTTGCAGGAAAAAAATCCCAGCAAACCCTCAATGGACGGCCGATAGCTTTGGTAGAGAAAGGGTGAAACGTTGCTTTCCTTACAGAATATCTGGGCCTGTACTCCTCTCTCTAGAACTATGAGCTGACAACCTCCAACCTGAGGACACTCACAGAGAAGCTGCAAGGGATCATTCGGACGATCGAGGTCTGCATTCTGAGTCGAAGGAAAGTGAGCACTTATCACGGAGCAGCTACTGAAAAGTCCAGCTTGGATCTCCTGGCATCTGTGGTGGAGTTGATCAGTGCTGCTAAGGGCCTATTTTTATGGCTGAACCGGTACTTATTTGCTTAGATGTTGGGAAGGGTGTGTGGATATCCAAGGCTGCTCTCATCTTGATAAAACATGGGAGGGCAGCGTGTGGTTGCTCATAATTTCCTGCTGCTCTCAATAAACAATAGCAGTCCACTTCTTGAAAGTACAGTTTGCTTCAGTCTCTTGTCAGGTGGGTGGGAAGAGGCATGCAGCAGAAGGCCTGAGTGGGATGTCAGAGAAAGATCAGATGGCTCTGTCAATTTTTAGCTATGGCCCTGACCTTTGTTTTTGTAAACCCCACCCATTACTGACATGTTCCTCTGTAGATCCTCTTCAAGAAAAAAAGCAGTTGTCCCCTCCTGAGGTAAATTATGAATTAGATAACCTTTCCCAACCTGATGTTTCCTGGATGTGTTGGATTGTAAATATGAACATCCAATTGTATTTCAAAACATCGGAAGAGAATTGGATTAAAAGTGGTTTCATGTGAACCCAATCAAGTTCAACTCTTCCTTCCTTTCTTCCTCTCTCCCTCCCTCCCTCTCTTTCTTTCTCTCTCTCTCACTGTGTCTCCCTCCCTCTTTCTTTCTTTCTTCTTTCTTTCTTTCTTTCTTTCTTTCTTTCTTTCTTTCTTTCTTTCTTTCCTCCCTCTCTCCCGTCCTCTTTCTCTTTCTTTCTTTCTTTCTTTCTTTCTTTCTTTCTTTCTTTCTTTCTTTCTTTCTTTCTTTCCACCAACACCTATCTGGCAGAAAAACACTGATAAATTGTCAAAATACTTTATAGTGAAGTTAGCATCTGGCCTTTAGTACACTTCACATAGTTTAGTTCAACTGAAGTCAGGAAGGCTGGTTATTGCTTTGCTTGTACTGTATGAGGGTGCCTATTCTGAATTTGAGTGCCCTAGAAATATAGTTGTTTTAGGATAACCCGTGAAGTGAATCAGTGCTTGTGAATAGGAGTCTTCCTGCTTTTAAAAAAAACACATGCAAACAGAACTTTTAGCCATGTCCGCTTCCTCCACCTGGCTCCTAGTAGTTTGCCTGTACAACAGAATCTTACCAGGCACTTACAAGTCTACTCTTGCAGGTATCTCTTCTCCTACCTGCATGATTATTCAGCCAGCCGAGACATCATCTGGCTCTGTGGTGATCTGGCAGAGACTGTGCAGAAGGTAGGTAGTAGTGGGTAGCACTTTGGTCAGGGAAGAATTTTACACCCCAGAGATGATTTGTGCCTACCCTGCAAATTATTTGGAACAAGAACATTTTAAGAAAAATCTATTTTTACTGATTTTCAGTAGATTTTTTGATTGTATGGATGGTTAAATATTTTTATTTTGTGTGGCTAATGGGGTAATTTGCTTTATATAGTATTCATATACTGTATTAACATTTGTAAGGATATAATCTGTAGGTATTCTTACAGGTTTGAAAGAGGAAACAACAATCATGTTGCATGTATTGGAAGCTGTTGGACCTATTGTATATTAAAATTATCTACGTAGTTATCAACAGATGGAACCCAATGAAATGCTCTTTGGGAAAAGAGATGATCCTATGTGGATGAACTTTGCCTCCCAGCAACTCTCATCTTTAAGAAAGCTGGCTGGTGCTGTTGGGAATGTTAGTTGAGCAAGATGTGATTGGCTTATGACCAGCAGCTCACAGGAAAGCTAGAGAAGATGGTGAAGGCATTTATTCTGGGAGGTGGTGAAAAACTATTCATGCCTGAGATTTAATGTTGGCTAACTGAAAAAGAAGCTGAACTTGAGTGAACTGAGAAAAATGGCAGCTGACCAGGAAGGGTGGGAGGAATAAGGACAGGAGAAGGAGTTAACAAAGTTGGAAGGGGAGGCCAGCCAGTTGTCTTTTGTAGAAGTCATCCTGTGACTCACACTTCGGGATCAGAGGCAGGGCTGGGTGCTGGAGTTCTCAGATGTTCCTGCTAAAAGGGAACAAACGGGCCGAAAGTTACAACCTGTTTAGGAGACAGAACTACAAATTAAGGTAGGTTCTTCAGTAGTCATTCTAAGAATATTCATTGGGTGTTCCTACCATCTCGCTTTCTTTACATATGTATCTCTGTAGCATATGTGTTATTATTGCATGGAATCTGTGGAATTTGCTGGGGAGATTTCACAATAGATAGCTATGCTGGAAATGACATTCAACCAAAGGAAGAAAGCATGAGAAAGGATAGGATGGTATGTAGAAGAAAATAGGAAGAATCGCCCCAATGCAGGACAATGTGTAGCTTTAAATGGGCAGTAGGGACGGGGAAAAACAGGAAGCTTGCCTAGTTTCACCTGAAGATGCAGAGATTAAATTTGAGATAATTGTATACAAATCTTAAGCACAGTTTCTGTTTCTCCCTGTCTTTAGGAAGGAAAGCTGTTTTCGACTAGATTTGTCTATTGCTCTGTTTAGCCACCTTCTGCATCCTTGGCAATTTCTAGATTAGTGAGATTGATATCTACATATTTTGGTGGTCTCAGATGTTATCTTTAGTGTTTGCACGCTTTTCCCTTCTGTCCTGGCCACTTTTTATAGAGGCACGATTGAGAGCATTTTAACAAACTGCATCACTGTTTGGTTTGGTGGCAGCAGTGCCTCAGATAGAAAGACCATACAGAGAGTGGTAAGAGCAGCCAAGATCACAGGAAGCTCGCTTCCCGTAATTCAGAGATACTGCTTATAAGTGCTATGTGCTTAGAGCTCAAAGCCTTGTTACAGACCCCACATACCCACGTCAGTTCCTATTGCTGCCCTCTGGGAGGAGGTTTCAAAGTATCTATAGCAGGATTACTAGATTCCGTAACAACTTCGTTTCTTATGTCATCCATCTTATAAATTCTCAGGATTCTTTTTCCCACGCCATATATCCAAACTAGACTGTGATGTTTCTCTGTGTCATATATTTGTGTGTATGTGGGTATATGCATAATGATTACCTTTTGAGAACTGAATGCAATGAAATTTCATTTTAATGCATGCTGATTAGTGTACATTTAAAATGACAAGATTCTATTCTATTTTATTCTATTCCTCTTCTACATGTCTAGAAGTTGTCATCATTAGGAAACTTTTAGTTCAATATTATTATTTAGTTCAATATACTATCAGTAACTTGAGGGGAGTCTTTTCTAGTTCCACTTCTTTCTCTTTTCACCAATCGGAGACTGCCTGGATAAACCTCTGCCATTTTCTTGGGAAGGTTTTTCAGAAGTGGTTTGCCATTGCTTCCTTCCTGGGGCTGACTTTGTGTCTAAGGCAGGACTAGAACTCACCATCTTCTGGTTCCTAGTCTGATGCCTTAAAATATTGCACCAAACTGGTTCTATACTGTATGCTTTTATGTGTAAAGTACTCTACCATTGAACTGAAAAAGAGGTGAAATCTTATATTACTTTACGCTGTTAAGTATGGTAACTAACCTACTCATGGAATAAGCCACTCAGGCTCCAACATTCTTCCAAATGTTATTTCCTTTAAAAAAAATTCTTCCCATTCTCCTGCTCCTCCTCCCGCTCCTCTTCCAGATTCTTACTATACAATCCCTATTCCAATTGTGAAATTGACTGGGAATAATGGAAATTGACCAGATTAGGTATTGTTAAGATTGTGAAATTGAATGGATAGCAGCAAGAAGGTTAATGGGAAGGGCACTGTCTTAAAACGAAGAGCAACGAAGATGATTAGGGGACTGGAGGCTAAAACATGAAGAACTGGCTATTGGGTAAGTCTAGTCTAATAAAAAACATCTAAGGCGCTGACACAAAGAAGAGGGGATCAACCTCTTCTCCAGAGCATCTGAAGGCAGGAAGAGGAGCAATGGATGGCAACTAATCAATGAGAAGACCAACCTAGAAATAAGGAGAAATTTCCTGACAGAACAATTAACCAGTGGCCTTCAGAAGTTGTGGGTGCTCCATGGAGCTTTTAAAGAAGAGATTGGACAGCCATTTGTCAGAAATGGTATAGGGCCGTGATGGCGAACCTATGGCACATGTGCCACAGGCAAGCTTACCTCACTGCACATGTGTGCGCCTCACAGCTAATTTTTGGCCTGTTTGAGGCCCTTTTTGGCCTCCCAGAGGCTTGAAGAAAACCTCTGCAGCCCAAAAAATAGGCCCGTTTTGTCACTTCCTGTATTTCCAGAAATACCAGAAGTGATGAAACAGGACTATTTTTCAGGCTGCAGAGGCTTTCATCAAGCCTCTGGGAGGCTGAAAAAGGCCTCAAAGGGGCTGAAAATCAGCTGGGAGATGCAGTGCAGGTAAGGGGGCGGTGGCAGCAGTGGATTGCACGCGCATGCGCAGGGGGCATGGGGGGGGCGAGCATTGCCTTCTGGGTGCTGGCACGCGAGTGCGCACACAATTTTTGGCACAGGAAAGCCCAAAAAGGTTAGCCACCACTGGTATAAGGTCTCCTGCTTGAGGAGGGGGTTGGACTAGAAGACCTCTAAGGTCCCTTCCATCTTTATTATTCTGTATGAAATCTTTGCTTTGAACAAGCAAAAGCTAATGTTAAAAAATTACTCAAATGTGTGATATTAGCTGATTTAAATTGGGCTCAAAAGCAAGTAAGGTAACAACTAAAACTTGAACTTGCGGTATTCCTGGATGCCAAAACACTGTCGCCTTTTAGAATTTCCTGTATCTTCCATGATTGAGTGGTGGGATTGTTGTTGAGAGTTATTTGTCTTTGTTTAAGTAAAGGCAATAAGTGGAAAAGAAAGCAATAACCAGATTAAGAGCTGCTCATACATATACAGTATATATATGAATAAGTTGCTTCCAGACATAGATTATGCATGGATGATTATGATGAATTATGGCCATCCTTTATTAAAACAGTTGTATAAAACTTCATATACATATTTCCCACAGTTATAAGATGCATGCCTCCTGCTCTTAAGCTGATAAAGTGAGCATTTTAAGATTAAACTCCCCGGTTGACTCTGTTTTAAAGCTTTGGGCAATGCATGGGTGTCCAAATTCCATGGGACATTCTGAATTGGAATCACCATGAATCCAATTAGGAGGAGGATTGGAACGCCATCTGAATTTCTGTGAATTTATCATACCTTTGGTCTTGGTGAGAAGTTTTCTAGTTCAACCAGAAAAGGTGTCTAGTTTGAATCAACAACCCTAGTTTCTATTAATGTACCTTTCTTTGCATTTGTTCTTATAGGAGTGCACTGTATCTGAAAGAGAGGATCGAATTTTGCTAATTGTAAGTAGTGAAAACGTCTGTGTTCCCATCACAGTGTTGAAACTACGATTTCCCCACCCTTCAATTGGTTAATAGCCATATTTATTTATTTATTTATTGGATTTCTAACCCGCCCCATCTCCCGAAGGACTCGGTGCGGCATACAGTCGTAAAACAATACAAAATATACAATTAAAAGACAATTAAATGAGAAACCCAATTAAAAGCTAAAAACAGTAAAACCATTGTTTAAAACTCCCTTCCTCACCCTCAGCCCAGGTCAGCAAGTTGGAACAACCAGGTTTTTAGGCCCCTGTGGAAGGAGCGGAGGTCAGGGGCCATATAATTGCCTTATATACAGAATCTTAAATGGGTTTGTCTGAAAAGTCATTGCTGGAGATGCAAGTATCTTCCTAACTCCTCCTCCAGTTAACACGCAAAAGAAGAAACTTGGCAGATTAGACCAAGGATGATCTAGACCTCTAGTCTAGACCATCTGTCAGCCAGATGTCTATTGGAAATACTTTATTTCCATATATCCATCCCCAGGCAGGCATGGAAAAAGTACAGAGAAGAGCAACCAGGATGATTAGGGGACTGGAGACTAAAACATATGAAGAACGGTTACAGGAACTGGGCCTGGCTAGTCTAGTGAAGAGAAGGACCAGGGGAGACAGGATAACAGTCTTCCAATATTTGAGGGGTTGCCACAGAGAAGAGGGGGTCAAGCTATTTTTCAAGGCACCCAAAGGCCAGACAAGGAATAATGGATGGAAACTGAACAAGGAGAGATTCAACCTGGAAATAAGGAGAAACTTTCTGACAGTGAGAACAATCAACCAATGGAACAGCTTGGAAGTTGTGGGAGCGTCATCACTTGAGACTTTCAAGAAGAGATTGGACTGCCATTTGTCAGAAATGGTGTAGAGTCTCCTGCTTGGGCGGGGGGTTGGACTAGATGACCTTCCATGTTCCTTCCAACTCTGATTATCTGTTATCTGTTATGGGCAAATTCTGAAGGATAAGGGCCACAACTATACCTCTGGGAGGGAGTATCAGAAGTTGTCCTGAGGGATTATAGAATGGGTTTTAATTTGGGGCCAGTTTTAAACTACTCACAGTACTGGTCTGCTGTGAACCACAAATGGTGTAACCAAAGCCTTCTAGCAGGTGACCATCACTGTAATCTTTAGTGGGGAGCATTGTTTATTTCTACATAAGAGAGATTTGCCTTTTGACTGTTTCCTAAGTGGTCTGAAAAGATCTGCAGAAGGTTTAAAAAAATAACTCAGTAACATTTGCCCAGTTGTAGCTGAGCCGATTTCACAGGTCTATGTTGGGGATCCTTGTATCTCACTTGTTCTTTGAGTGGTCATTCTTGAGGACACCAGTGTACAGGGCAGTTCAAGCCATGCTTCCCCAGAGCCGTTGCCTTTTTACTCTGCAGGGAAGACACATCTCTGGAATCTGTGAGCATATCTTGCACTGCAGCCCAGCGAACCTCCTGGATCAAACAGCCATTTTGGAAACAGTGGAACTTGAACCTGCAGGTCCAGAAGATAATTTGGTGAGTCTGGCACTGTCAGTATTACAGCTCTTTTGGACAAAAAGAACTGAAGTCAATGTTCACCAACTTAACACTGTACCTGTTCATCCTACACCAGTTCTTGACTACAAATACCCCTTTCCTCTCTTGTGGGTACTCATTAGGGGGTCTGAGCAAGGTTTTTGGGCGTGATCAAAATCATTAATGAGGCACACTGTCTTCTTATTTTTTCACACATATTTTTCTCTCCCTGTAATTTAATCAGTTCCACACAAATCTTGTACGATAAAAAATGTTTGCCTTGCAGATCTAAAAGGGTTTGGACCACAACTGGTAATCTTGTAAGCTCCCATACAAAAGAGAGAGGTCTGAGATATCTTTGAGGAATCTCAGTGTCTGAAGAAGGAAACATAAAGGGAGAGAAAGGAAGAGCCAAAATAGCCAGAGTGTGCTCAGGGACATGGGATGCTGAAGGACCATTGCCAGGGCAGATGAAGATTGGGGTGAGGAGAGAAGAATTCAGCATGGAGGAGTTGGCCTCCTGAAGAACTTCATGTTGCGAAGTCTTGTTCCAGGTCCCATCATGTGATTGATACCACGAGAACTTCTATAGAAGCCTTTATAGAGTCATTCTTCCAGGGGTTTCAGAAAAGGGCCCTTCTATCAATCTTACCTTGCTATGGTTGGAACAGGAATTTCCCCCACATACCACACAAGTTTGACCAATATTGGACTCCAACATCTATCATTCTCAACCCACGCAGCTAATCTCTATGTGGACATCCCCTCATTTATTTTAGGATCCTTTGCTAAAAAGAACAATGATTAATGTCCCAGCTTGGGGTTGTCCATTCCTGGATAGTTTTTCTATATGTAGTTTATAATTATAATATATAAAATTATCCAGGAATCAACAACCCCAAGCTGTGACATATATATGGTCCATGTCAGAGCTGTTTGCATATGAAATGGCCTTCCACTGGGTTGGTCCACCATGGCTAGTTTTGCATCATCTGGCATTCCTCAACCTGGATGTTTTGGACTTCCTTCAAATGCTTTGTACCTCCTACCCTCCACAGCAAGTTTGGGGATTGGCTGGAAATGAATGCAGTCAAATTATCTGAAGGGTGGTGCATTAGGGAAGGCTGATCTCCTTTGATGAGCCATTGCTATCCAGTGACTCGACAGAGGTGCCGGGAACTGTACAAGCAAGCAGCTGTCTCTTGCGGAGCCAGAGTTGAGCTGATAAGTGTGTCTCCTAAATCTTCCCTCTGCAGGGCCTAGAGATTAAGTCCTTGCCCTCCTGTCTCCATTTGATATCAGGGACTGCCCGAGAGGTGAGTATACAGTGGGAGCGGGTTTGGTTCATAAGCTTTGCCTCTCCCCCTCCAAGGCACATTCCCAAGGCTAGCAAGAGTCACCATAACTCCAGTCTTTAAAGTAGACCCTCCTCCCAAGAGGCCAGTTCTTCTTTCTTTTTCAAACTGTTGCCTGTGAAAATGTGGCTCAGTCCAATTACCATTATTGCTTCTCCCCCATGGGGTTTCTGCATCATACTTGGCTAATTACCATTTGTCCCTTCCCCTCCTCTCCTCTCCTTGGCACAGCTGCCTCCTTCCTTCCCTTGCATTCTTTATTGAGTAGAATTAGCCAAAAGGTCAAGCTTGAAGTTAATACTTAATCCCTCAGGGCAGGAATCGTTCCTCCTCCAACCCCCAAGAGTTCGACTTTCTGTCCAAAAAATTTCTTACTACAATTACACAAACCGTGAGACTGTCCGTACTGCCTTTTCAGCCCTTTCCTTCCAAAGGCAGCCTTGTCCTTGAGGGTTTTTTTCCCCTTCCAGATTCCTGTTGACCAGTACAACAAGGTCTTCCCAGGTGATGAAATAGTCCAAGTCAATGACCAAGTGGTGGTAAGTGAAGGCTTCTTCTCTGCTTGGTTCCTGGGGCAGGATGTACTGTGGTGCTGAGCTACCTTATAAGGAAGAGATTAACCTGAATGGGATAGATCTTAATTATCACTTGCCTTAATTTTTCTGCTGCATGAAGTTGCTTTGCTGGACGATGGGGAGATCCTTTATGGCTGAGAAAAGCATCTCTCTCTCTACTTCTCTTCTGAAAAACTTCCAGTATTGGAGCATTCACAACTTCTGGAGGCAAGTTGTAACAATCAATCAGTGGAACAACTTGCCTCTAGAACAATGGTTCTCAACCTTCCTAATGCTGTGACCCTTTAATACAGTTCCCCATGTTGTGGTGACCCCCAACCATAAAATTATGGCTCGGTTCCTAAGACCATCGAAAATATGTGTTTTCCGATGGTCTTAGGCGACCCCTGTGAAAGGGTCGTTCGACCCCCAAAGGGGTCGCGTCCCACAGGTTGAGAACCACTGCTCTAGAAGTTGTGAATGCTCCGACACTGGGAGTTTTTAAGAAGAGATTGGACAATCAGTTTCTGGAGGCAACTGGACTTCCTTGTTTTTTCTTTGAGGACATTTTGCTTCTCATGCAAGAAGCTTCTTCAGCTCTGACAGGATGGTGGGGAATGGAAGGATTTATATTCCTTGCAGACAGCTGGTCATTTGCATCCTTTTAGAGGGTCTTTGAAGCACTTGGAGGTTTATCTTTGTCCTCAGGATCACCCAAGATTGGACAACCATTTGTCTGAAATGGTATATAGTTTCCTGCCTAAGCAGGGGGGTTGGAAGACCTCCAAGGTCCCTTCCAATTATGTTATTCTATTCTACTTCCTAAAGAGAAAAGATGGAGAAGTTTCCATGTGCTAATACACACATATAAACATAAACTTCAGTATAATTAAACTAGGATTTAGTTCCTTATTGTGTGAGAGAGATTTTGTTTGAGTATTGCCCACCTGCTGAGTGGTGATGGGTGACTTCCAACTTTCCTGGCTTCTCTTCCTGTGATTGTGTATCTTTAAGATGGAATAAAACAGGGCAACTCTTCAAATAAGAGAACAGTCCTCTACAAAATAGCAGGCTTGACTGATTGCAGATTATGAAAACTGCTGCCTTTTAATAAAATTTCATTAACCAGGAAAGATGTCATGAGACTTCCTGTGGTTTTTATGCTCCCACAGGCTTAACACGGCTTTCCTCCTACAATAGCTGGACAGCATACTCTCTGCATCAGCTCACGTGTATTAACTTTCAAGTTAATAGAAAGTGCACTGCCCAAATACATTTCTGCAGTGACTCACCAAGTTTAGGGCAGATGATTTTTTTTCTGTCTGGGGTGATCATATGTGTAATTGGGAAATGTCATTGATTGCAAAAATAATTAATCTGCAGAATGTGGACCTTCTGGTGCTAACCAGTTGTGATTGTGTTGGAGTGTTTTTCACATGAAGTCCCAAATACACTAAAATCTTAGCAAAATGACATGTCGCATGGGCCAAAACATGAGCACTACCAGATTAGAGCATAGAGATGTGCAAACCCTTGCAAAAAGATGCTTTGGAACACAAAGGCTCATGCACGAAGCACCTCTCATTGACTCATGAAAGCAGCCATGTCTTCTTCAGTGGTGGGATTCAATTTTTTTTACTACCGGTTCTGTGGGTGTGGCTTGGTGGGCATGGCAAGGGAAGGATACTGTAAAATCTCCAGCCAGAGGTGGTATTTGCTGGTTCTCTGAACTACTCAAAATTTCCGCTACCAATTCTCCAGAACTGGTCAGAACCTGCTGAATGCCACCTCTGGTCTTCTTCCAGGTGTTCATGCTTGCGGTAGGAAGCTGGTCTCAGCTGTCTCTGAACATGTGCACTCATTTTGATGTACCCCATATCAAAGTATGGACAGAGATGTAATAGAGATTTTTTAAAAATACACCACAAAATAATACTACCATAATACAATTAACCACAAAAACAATGATCCGTTGCTCTACAAAGGTTGCTCCAAAGGTTTTGAAAGCAAATTACATTTTTTTGATGTGAAAAATATAAGGCAATATGTACCGAACAGGTCTGCTGAGGGAGAGTGTTTCACAAATGGAGTTCACTACCAATTCTTATGGCCACCCCATATTTAGAAGGAGAAAGTTACAACCACATTTATCTACAGGTAGTCCTTGACTTAAGACCACAATTGAGACCAGAAATTCTGTTGCTAAGCAAGACGATTGCTAAGGGAATGATGCTCAATTTTATGACTTTTCTTACCACAATTGTTGAGCCAGTCACTGCAGTTGTTAAATGAATCATGCAGTCATTAAGCAAATCTGGCTTCCCCCATTGATTTTGCTTGTCAGAAGGCAACCAGGGATGGTCTCAAATAGCAATCATGTGATGCCAAGATCAGGGGTGGGATTCAAAAATCCCAGCAAACAGTTTGAGGCCCAGTTGCTGGGTGGGTGTGGCCATGGTAGGCGTGGCTTACTGGAACTTACAGGAAGACCGTTTTTCGCCTTCCCAAGGGTCTGGAGGCTTCCCTCAGGCTTCTGGGAGGGTGAAAACAGCCTCCCCTGGGCTCTAGAGGCCCTCCAGATGCCGGAAACAGGCCTGTTTCCAGACTTCCAGAAGGCCCATTTTTCTCCCTCCCAGAGCCTCCGCGCAGACCCTGCACTTACATACCTGCATCGAAAATGGGCTGCGTGGAGACTGTAGGGAGGGGCGGGGCGGGCAGGGCCAGTCGATCAGTTCAAATACTAGTTCAATGAACCAGATGCAAATTTAACATCAGGTTCGTCTGAACCAGTCCAAACCAGTAGAATCCCACCCCTGGCCAGGATGCTTCAATAATACATGCTGGTAGCCAAGTGCTTGAATTTTGATCATGTGATCATGGGGATGCTGTGATGGTCATAAGTGTGAGGACCAGTTGTAAGTTTTTCAGTGCTCTTATAACTTCAAATGACCACTAAACAAGTGGTTGTAAGGACCACCTGTATGTAAAATGATGCCTTTGTATCTTGTTTCATGATGCAGGGTGCATAACCAATGCATCAAATGATAACAGCACTCAAGACCCCCATTCTTATCATTAAAAGTAAGGCAAATGGTTGATTATGCAGGTGGGGTGGACTCGGATGAATCTTGTGAAGAAGCTTCTGGAATCCAGTCGAGTGACGCTGGTGCTGAAGAAAATCCCACTGGTTTCTTCAGAGTCTTCTGGTCCCCCAGAATCTCCTCTTCACCAGCAAGTAAGTTTAGGCCAAGTCAAATTTCCCAGCCTGGTGCTTCATAGTTGAAAAAGCTTCAACTCCCACATTTCTCAGCCCCCACAACTTTTGAAGCATATGTTGCAATGTCCAGACAATTGGCGCACCAATCACTGCAATGTCCACCAATGCAGAACCTGATTGGTGCAGAATTCTGCTTCATGTGGATGGGCACACACCTGTTTGCCCGAAGTGGTCCTTCATGTGTGAAATCGGTGGCCACAGTTCTCCACTTTCAGTAGGGAAAAGGATGAGGGGTGGCCCTTTGAGCATCTCTTTATCTTTAGAGCAGTGTTTCTCAATCTCAATCACTTTAAGATGTGTGGACTTAAACTCCCAGAATTCCCCAGCCAGCCATACAGGTTGGGGAATTCTGGGAGCTGAAGTCAACACATCTTAAAGTTGCTGAGGTGTAGAAACACAGCTTTAGAACATCTTTTTAGAGTTAAGGGCAAACCCTATCATGTGGTACATTGGAGTGGTTGTCTTAGAGAACAATGTAGTCCCTATGGTTGTATTATGATAGTGGGACATCCCAGGGAATCTCATACTTTCCCATTCCTAAGATGCAGTTTCCCAAAATCAGGGATCTTGGTTCTCACCTACATTTCATGAACCATGGAATAGTTTTGCATCTTTTAAATCCCCCTCCCCCAAATGGAGAACCCCCAGCATCATTATCCTACTTCATCCTCCTTGCTTCGGTGTCTTCCTACTATTTGCCAACCCCTGAAGATCTCTCTGATCTATCTTTCCAAGATCTTAGGCCTTAGGCCACCCCAATAGTAATAATAATAATAATAATAAACAACACCATCTTGATTTTACATTAGAAAAGCAAAGACAGGCACCTTGGAAATTCCATTGTCCTCTGTCTCCAAATATACCAGTGATTCATCTCCTACTTTTATGGTTTCCCGGGAGTTTCATTTGTGACTCAACGGAAGCTGAAAGTGGAGATCAGTTGGCAACAGGAAGCATTACTTCTCACCTGAGACAGATACTATCCTTAACTGGCTTTGTTTGCTCCCCAGCAGCCAGATGCTTTCTTAGAAGACCTGAGCTCAAGAAGCGATGACTCTTCAGCCAGCTCTGCATCACCAACATCCAGGTCAGACATCCATCAAGTGGAGGACTTGTTTGTTGGCAAGATTGCTGTGGGGTGTGGTTGGTGATGAGGGATGGGAACTGTGGACATGTGAAGGTCTTGGCTCTTGGTCCATGGCCTAGTGAAGAGAATGCGAAGAGCAAACAGAACATTCCTGTGATGCAGAGAAGGCTATCTTTAGAGCTGGGCCTGATTCAGATATTCTCTGGAGGAAAGAAAGAAATGCTTTCTGGTCAAGCCTGAGATGTTTTCTCCACATGTTGCAAAATATGTGTGTGAACGTGAAGTCCTTGGTGCTCTCTGATCTTGACTGTTTTCTTGGAGACGTTTTATTACCCAATTAGGTAACATGTTCAGTGCTAGAAGGAAGTGCTTTATGTTTCTATAGAGTGGCTTGCCTTGTCAAGTGTTGTTTTCTTCTAGTAGTTCTGATTACCTTGTTGTTTACTATTTGTTCGTCTGGATTGGTAGTTCCTAGATTGGGCATTGTTTACGGCTTGATTGTTTGTTTGGAATTAATCCTGGTGTTAATCCCAGTTTATCAGGATGTCGATTGCTGGTTGAGAAGGTGTTTTGGTCTTTTTATTTTCTTTTAATCTTTTTGCTACCAGACTCTCTTCTAGCCCCAAAGATGTTACCTAGTTGGGTAATTAAATGTCTTCAAGAAAATAATCATGCTCAGAGAGCACCAAGGGCCACACAATTCAACCCTGAGCTACAAATATTGTCTTCTGGCGATGTATGAGAATTTTGTACGCTTAGCCTAATGGTTTTCATCTGTGATGACACCTTCAAAGTAATTGCTTAAGACAGGCGTCTTCAAATTTGACAGCTTTAAGACTTGTGGACTTCAACTCCCAGAGTTCCTCCTCCAGTCATGTTAGCTCAGGAATTCTGGGAATTGAAGTCCACAAGTCTTAAACTTGCCAAGTTTGAAGATCCTTGGCTTAAGTCAATGAATATATAATAGATGTATTCTTGCAACCTACTTATCTGCTGACTAACCCGATTTGTAGTTATCTATAATACATTCAACAGTAAAATAACTGGATTTGCACAATAAGCGTAAGGTACAAATCTCCACTTAAAAGGCCTATCACCCCACCTATCTCACAGGATTATTAATGCTGGGGAAAAACCTAGAGAGAGTACTTTATAAGGTACTTTCAATTTTTGGAGGAAAAATGGATATAAATCGTAATCAATAAATGTGGCATGATTCATGCTCTTTCTAAAATTAATTTTATTTATTTATTTATTTATTTTGTCAAGCTATTATAAGATAACAGGTATAAGTATAAACATAGTTATGAATACATGAAATGGATACATATAAGAAAAATAAAAAGAAACAATAGGACAGGGACGGTAGGCACGTTGGTGCGCTTATGCACGCCCCCTACAGACCTCTTAGCAAAGGGGTGAGGTCAATAGTACACAGTCTAAGGTTAAAGTTAAAGGTTAAGGTTAAAATAAGTGCATCATATCCTAGGTTGGGCCCCAGGCAGAGTTCTCTGGGCACCAGGCACATATATATGCATTATTTTTAAATTTATTTATTTCTTTATTTTATATGCAACCAGACTCCAAACAATTCTGTGCAGTTAATATGCATACATGCACATATAACTGCTATGCACATATTCTTTCTCTCTCTCTCTCTCTGGCAATAACAATAAACTAATAAATAACTAAATAACCAATAAATTCAATAATAAATCAAACAAGTAACAACCAGATCATTTTCATAGTATTCGAAATTAAGATTTGAAATGGCCACTTCAGTTGGCCAATGGTAGCTTCTCTGATCTGGAACCCTCCAGTGAGTTGACTCACATTCCTATAATGCTTTAGTGGGTAGAACGTTGAAGTCTCTATGGCTGTTCAATTGCTAAGGATCCAGACTATCCCACCTCCCAAAGTTAGACAGTGTGTTGTGTGTAGGTCATGGCTTCTTTCTTTTCTTCTACCTTCTTATCTTCTTGCTAGTGAAGTAGATAGCAACAGAAGATAAGAGTAGCAGAGTAGAACGTTCCAGAAACTGTTTACAAATATCCTAGTAGAGGTTGGCTTCTTGATGTTTTTGCAGATGTGACTTAGTCCTCCATAACAACATATGCAATGCTATTTTCACTCAAGCTTTCAATAGGAAAGAAACCACAAATGCGAATGTTGCAACATGAGGAGACACTGGTTCAAGGAACAGATGGAATATCTCTTGAAGAAATTAGTGACCTTCCCCCTTCCTATTACTCAAGCTACATCTTGGCTGCACTTTAAATTTTCCGATAATAAAATTAGGCATTTTTCCTCTAATTTGTTTCCATCTTTTTATAAGGGTCCCCCATATAACATGTGGGAAGTGGGAGGGATTGTAAGTGTCCTTGGGGATGGTGGCCTAGATCCTTGACCTATTTGTCTTCTGTCGTCATCAAACCCAGCAATGCTTCTGGGCCACAAATGGGTAGGTATCAGGAGCTTTCATAGAGAATTCAAGGGTTGGGATGTTTTCACCAGGAGTTTGGAAATGTGCATCCCTGCCCAGAAGAGGAATAAAAGTAGACTTACAGAAGGGAGAGTAGCTAATAGCCTTGTAAACAGATGTTTTGTACCTAGTTATGTACAATATATTGTAGCTCCTCTTTGTGAATAGAAAAGCCAGCCCACCAATCATTTTGTCCACAACTGTTCTCAACAATTATTTGCGCACTGATCCAAAACTGATAGGATGCTCCCCTTGCTGAATTACACATTATTTTTCAATTTCTCTCGCTGTTTAATAAGCTGTTTGGGAGGTTAAATGGTGCAAAAAACATTTGCTTGTTTTGTTAAAAGAAAGTTTACAGTTTTATTCCTATGATCTAATGATTGTACAGTCTTCCCCTGCTTGACAATGTCTGATATGCTGAAACTGCAGTTACCAGAATTCCTAGCCAGCATAGTGGGAGGCTGACTGAGGAATGATGGGAGTTTCAGTCTCAACTGGGAGGCATCTAGTTAAGGAAGGCTGGGCTGGAAAATAACTAGGATTGATAAGTTGAAATAGAGATCCAGCATCTCGTGACATTTGGCGCCAAAAGAAGGGACAGCAGCCAATCTTTGAGTTCTCAAGCGCCCACAAATACTCAGATGTTTTCCTTACTTGACCTTACATGCATTCATCTTGCAGGAATGCCATTTGATATCTGGCGGGGGCTTCTGACGAGCAACACGTAGTTGTCATGTAATGGACTAAGGGGGCCAGGGTTGGGGTAGTTTTAAATGTTTGTTCTGGTTTTAGATAATTTATTTGGTCCTATTGGTTTAATAATTTTTTAACTTTTTTAAATTTGTTACTGTATGTTTTTATGATGTGAGCCGCCCTGAGTCCCCAGGGAGATAGGGCGGCATATAAGACCAGATAGATAGATAGATAGATAGATAGATAGATAGATAGATAGATAGATAGATAGATAGATAATAGAGCAGATCAAAGGTTATAATTTTTCCCCTTGTTCTTAAAGCATGACCGCTGAGTTCGAGGGAACCCAGAATTCTGTGCTTGATCTTCCCACTGCTCAAGAGGATCAGAAGAGAATTGATTGCAGGCATCCTGTGGATAGTATCTGTAGACTGGAAGAGGTCCTTTCTGGAGCAGGTAAGGAGCCTGATCTGTTGGGTCTAGTGAAGAACTGCAGAATTATCCTAGACTTTCCCATTCAGTGGTTGATTTATATATTACCTTTATATCACATTTTTCCCATGATGCTCAGGAATCACCATTATCATCCCCTCCACCCCAAAACCAAAGAATAACAGTTAAAAAATTCAAATGGACCCAAAAACCAGATAGATTCCATGTTAAAGTCTATATTGGCTCATTGCCATTTATGGCATTCTCTTGTTTAGTACATCTGGAAGTAGCCAGTGGATTTGCTCTTCATACTTGCTGGGTTTAGCTTTCCATGCATTATTTCTACTGTATGGGCCTCCTGCCAAAATGGTCTAATTTATTGAGCACTTTTTTTGTTCTGTTTTTTTCCAGAGGCATTGGCTGATCCTGCTGTGGAAAGGCAGGACATTGGAGCAGATGCCATGGGGCCTAAATCTCCAGATGCCACTGTCCCTTCCAGTCCCAGGAAGCAAGAGCATCAACAAGGAAACTCAGCAAGACATGAGAATGGATTTGTCAGAGGACAACAGGTGCGGGCATCAGCAGATTCCAAAGAGGTAAGACTTTTTTCCCCCTTTTACTAACTTACTGGTTTGTTTAGGACTAACATCTTCACAGGGAAGATGCTAATATAAGAGGCATTTTATGTGAGATTTACGTATATTAGGACTGTGCAAACAAATGCTACATTTTAATTTTTGATTTACAAAATGGATTGAACGCAGACATCCAAATCCAAATGTTTAATCGCGTTGATTAGTTCACATGCACAAATGGTCCTTGTCCAACCTGTTGCCACTCGGCCTCAGAAGAACTGGGTTTGGGAGGAAAGAGTAGAGAAAGTTGTGTTTTTGAAAGGGGGTTGCATATTTCAAGTCCCTCATCAATCATGTCACAATGTTTTCTTCTCTCTCTATGTGATCCCTACAGGGCAGCGCTGAAATTCGACGGAGGCAGAAGGGTAAGTGGTATCTCTCTGTATTCACCAAGGGCAGGGTGCCTGAATATCAAGCTACAGGTACCCATCAACTTATGACCACAGTTGGGACTGGAACTTTCATTGCTAAGTGATGTGGTCATTAAGTGAGTCATCACATGAGCACGCCCAATTTTATGATCTATTTTGCCATGCTCATTAAAGGTGCTTTTTCAAGGGGCAACTGGACTTTCTGGTGTTTCTTGGAAGACGTTTCGCTTCCCATCCAAGAAGCTTCTTCAGCTCTGAGACAAAGAAGCTTATTGGATGAGAAGTGAAATGTTTTCAAAAGAAAAAAACCAGAAAGTCCAGTTGCCCCTTGAAAAAGCACCTTTGGGACATCCAGACCTGGATGAACGAGATTCTCCATAGACCATCGTCATTAAGTAAATCACACGATCGTTAAGCAAATCTAGTTTCCCAAATTGACTTTGCTTGTCAGAGGCTGGCTGAGAAGGTTGCAGATGGTGACCAGAGGACCCAGAGTCTGCAACCCTTATAAATTCCTGCCAATTGCAAAGTGCCCAAATTGTGATCATGTCGCTGCAGGGATGCTACAACACTTGTGAGAGGACCAGTCATAAGTCAATTTTTCACCACTGTTGTAACTTCGAATAGTTACTAAACTAAGGATCATGAATGAAGGATAACCTGTATGCTTTTGATACACTACCCCCCTCAGCTGGCTGGGGAATTCTGGGAGTTGAAGTCCACAGGTCTTAAAGTTACCAAGGTTGGACATCCCTGAGTGAACTCCTTCCAAAGTCAGCAAGATTCAGTGCATGCGTCTGGATGTGCACCATGTGCATGTGTGAATGTACACTGTGGGAGAGCAGGATCTCTTCTAACTCCACCAATTCTTTCATTCCATCTGTTGAACTTAACTGTGGTGTGGGTGTCCATTCAGGAGCTTTTAAAAATGTGTTAGGCAATCTTTTTTTTTCCTTTTGCTTTAATGAGGAGTCACTACCCGATTAAGTCGTCGACGCATCTCCTGCCAGGAACTGGGACAGGTGGACTGTGACGGCTGGCTCTTAAAAAAGAAGGACCACGTGGGCTTCATGGCCCAGAAATGGAAACGGTTTTGGTTTGTGCTGAAAGGGCACAACCTTTACTGGTACAGCAACCCCAATGTGAGTGCATTCCAAGACACTTAAACTCAAAGGGAGGCTGGACTTCCTCTGCGGCGTATCAGTTTTCCATTTATTTTTAGAAAACCTTTTTAAAAATAACAACAATGCATGGATAGGCCAAGATAATAAGTTTATGAATGAGTGCCACTAAATGAGCAAGGCCACTATTTTGGAGATCCCCTCACTTATAGCATGTTAGAGGTTGAGTTCTTGAGTGATGTTACACCCAGGAAATTATAAGCCCTGCAAAATGTCAAGGTCAGGGGGTATGTTTCCCATTTCATGTGGTCCTGATTTAAGCTGACTATTTATTTATTTATTTATTTATTTATTTATTTATTTATTTATTTATTAATTATTTGGTCTTGTATGCCGCCCTATCTCCCTAGGGACTCAGGGTGGCTCACATCATAAAAAATACACAATACAAAAGTTAAAAGGAATTAAAAAATTATTAAACCCAATTCGACAAAATAAGTTATCTAAAACCCCGTAATATGACATTTAAAACTAACCCCCTCCTCAGTCCAGGCCGGCTTGTTCGAATAACCAAGTCTTTAGGCCTCGGTGGAAGGAGCGGAGGTCGGGGGCCAATCATAGCTCCAGGGGAAGCTGGTTCCATAGAGTGGGTGCTCCCACAGAGAAGGCCCTACCCCTAGGGACCGCCAGCCAACATTGTTTGGCCGACAGTACCCCAAGGAGGCCTCGTCTGTGGGCGTGCACCAGGCGATGGGCATTCTTACCATGTGGATTGGAAGACCCACACCTAAATGTTGCTCTTCCATTTCCAGAGAGTTTTGAGGAAAATACAGGAGAGAGAGAAGGGAGAGGAAGAAGAGGAGGGGAGGGGAGAGGGAGGGAGGGAGTTGGGACCAGTCCCTCTTGAAAGAGAGGGAAAGGCCCAGCCTCCTTCACAAGGTTCTTGTTGAGAAAACAAATGGAAGTATTATGCATGTTGCTTAGAGTTGTGCAAAAAGATGGAAAATAAGTTTGATAGATAATCAATCAGTGATTGCTTTAGCCTGGCCTTCACCAGCCTTGACTTCCAGTTATGTTGAATTTCAAAAGATACACACTTTTTGCTAGCTTGCCTGCATGGATTTTTCACACAGACAGTGTGGTACAGTGGTTAAGGTGCAGGAGTATGACTTGGAAGATCCAGCTTCATAGAAATTCCTTGTGTGACTCTAAACTTTACTGTTGTAAAGGATGTTGTGGAAAGATGGAAAGGAAGTGTATGTTTGCTGCTTAAGTTTTCGGTGAGATGCAAACATAAAAAAGTGAATTTTTAAATCAACTTTTTAAAAAGCAGTATATATTCCCTAAAGGTTTGTTTTGGTTTTCTGATCTGGGTTACCGAATATTTTAGAGCTTCTTTGTACAAAAGGCAGCAAAGAGAGCAGTTCATTGCATGAATGGTTCTCGGTTGTTCCTTTAAGAGTAGCCAATGTTATCTTATCACAAGCCTCTGTAGATCAAATCCTCTTGAATGGGGGAACTCCAGTCTTTTCCATTCATTCAATGAAGTCTGGCTTCATTTTTTTTAAAATGTGATAGATTAAAAGCCTTTAAAATGTCCCAAACCCTTCTGTTTGTGGCCAAAGATTAATACTTCTACCTCTTTTCTTCTTTTCTTTCTTTCCTTTTCCTCTTCTGAAAACCAGGATGAGAAGGCTGTGGGATTGATCAACGTGTCTGCCTACAGATTGGAGAGCACTAAGGAACAGAAAAAGAAATAGTGAGTGCAAACTCAATGGAGCCATTTTCTGAGAAGGAACAAGCTGTCAATCCGTTCTCCAATGCTGAAGTCCTTCAGATATGTTAAACTCTCATAATTCCAGCTAGAAGAGATCCTTTAGCAGTTTGTGGGCTCCAAATGTATTTGGTGTCAGGACTGCGACATGCACCCCCATTCAAATCATAAGTCTCTAGCTGCATCTCTCAGAGTGAAAAAGATTGATTTAATAGGAGTTAACATATATTTCCCAGTTGCAGCTGACTCTGACACATCATTCATTTCACCCTTGACCCTGGTTTCCCCCCACCCCCAGATGTACATTCTCCAATGAGACACATCCATAGCCAAGAGTCATCAATTGTGCTCTCCAGTAATAATTTTGTGTGCCAGAAACTTCGGTTGCCAAAGCAATTATCTGAAGCCTTTAAGGAATGCACTGCTTTCCCCCCTCCCTTTCTGCTGACAACTAAAAAGAAGTATTTTTAGTTGACATTTGGCTTATTAATTGACAAGGTATACGCACTAAGAGCAAACTGGATTTCTATGTTAAATCTTTACGTAGCCTATAGATTATCATTTGTATATCCGAGGGCACTATGGGTAGGCTTGAGGGAACCATACACTTTGCAAAATCCGGGGGGGGGGAGTCACACTGGTTACACAATCCTTTTCAAGATTCATATGCAACTGTATCCATGTAGATTGGTAATTGGGTATAGATGTGATTCCCAATAGCAAGGAATCGTACGAAATCCCGCTACTGTCACTTCTTTTTCCTCTCCAGTGTTTTCCAACTCACCCATGAGAAGTACAAGCCCTTCATCTTTGCAGCAGAAACCCTGGCTGATCTGAGCATGTGAGTAGCCTCTAATGCATTTGATTGACACTCGTGAAGAGCCTGAGATTGTTCCTCAAGCAATATTAGCAGATCCCAAAGTCTTTCATGCAACTCTATTATAGAGGGTCACAGGAGCAGAGAAGTAGGCCTGACCACTTCCTGTTCATCTCACCAACTGGCAGGACCTATTAATTGATATATAATTTATCAGTTCATCTGTGCAACACAATTCCTTTTAGAATTGTTTTTGTAATCAAAGTTATGGAAACTTGGAATATTGTACTTCATGAGAGCAAGAGTGGAAATAGATTTCTATGCTCAGCTATGGAAGGGGATGATAGAGGGACTGATCTAGGAAGAAAGCTGCTCAGAGATGCCTTATCAGAGAGGTGGGTGGCATAAAATTTAATAAATAAATGAGAGAAACTGATCATCACTATCTCCGTCAAAACCTGAAGTGTCGAAGAGCTTCCCCAACTTGAGTGGCATTTTCATTCTGGATCTTCCTGTTTAAACAGATTGTTGCTGATGAGATAAAACAGGGAAGGAAAGCACTATAAACAGGCAGCTTTCTCTGAAAGCTTTGCTGATTTGATTCCAGCCAGAATTTACCAAAGATATAAGGGAGTGCTCGTTACCAGCAAATTTTGCAGACAGATTCTTGAAGCTGCTGGCCTTTGGCAAATTCCAGAAGCATAAAAGTTTAGCAACAAAGTCTTAAACAGGCATTGCTTTAAAGACAAATTTGTTTTTAGCATTTTCATATTCATAGCATTTCATATTGCAAGGAGGACACCTTGGAACCTGGGAAAATAACAAGCTGTGTTTCTTCCCAGGTGGGTCAGCCGTTTGATCACATCAATGACCAAATATACAGTGTCCCGTAAATCTGGGCCATCTAACCAAGAAGGTGAGTGCCTATTGAAAGTAGTTCATTTTCTAGTGACCAAGTAGACATGATACATCTGCATCACATATATTAAATAAGGAATTCACCTGAAAACAAGAAGCAAGATGACCCTGAAGCAAGAGGACAATTCTGTAACACACACACCCAAAAAATCAGACAGACAAAAATATCTGCCTCGATTATCAGACAGGCATGCATAGTTAAGACAGCAATAGCAATAGGGCGTATATATACCACTTCACAGTGCTTTACAGCCCTCTCTAAGTGGTTTTACAGAGTCAGCATATTGCTCCCAATAATCTGGGTCCTCATTTTACTGACCTTGGAAGGATAGAAGGCTGAGTCAACCTTGAGCTGGTGAGAATCAAACTGCTGAACTGCTGGCAATTGGCAGTCAGCAGAAGTAGCCTGCAATACTGCATTCTAACCACTGCACCACAGCTCTTAGATTAGGAGAAACGGGAAGGAACATGATGGCTGGGGATGATAGAATCCTGAAGATGGAGGCAGAAAGCTGGTGTGGTGCAATTCATCCCATTTCAGAGTTTCCATTCAATTTTCTCTTTCTTCTGGACTCATTCTGACTTAGATTGCTACAGTGAAACGGAAGCAGAGGATCCCGAGGATGACGCTCCTAGGCATAGCTTTGATCAGGTCAATATCTTCTTGATGGAGCATAATTGTAAAAATAGTGGGCTGTTCTTATTTTAAAATATCTTGATGCCTTTTATAAACTCGTTTGGGACTTTATTATTTGGGTGGGAATGAGAGGCAATCACAACAGGCCTATTGTGATTTCCAAAAAACGGTCCTGATTCCAGCATAAGGTGGGAATCAGTGCATTTGGCTGGAAGGGATTGCAAGGCAACCATTGAAGAGACCACTGTAGAACAACGTTGGATGTAATGAGGTTGAGCTCAAGGGGGATCATATTCACTTATATTTCATCTGCATCCATTATTTTTGTTCTTCATTTCTGGCAGACAAAGCAGAAGGAATTGGAGAAAGCTCAGTTGCCATCGGGGGCTACTGGGAGTAGCCAAAACCTTCTGGGCAGCCCACTTTTCCAGGACAATGTAGATGAGAAAACAGCATCTCCCTCTTCTCCAGGTGAGCTCACCTTTGGTACCTTCCCAAGTTGCACTGGAAAGAACGTGGCAGGTGAAATGTTGGGAAAAAAGCAACTATAATTGTACATCATTCCTAAAGCAGAAAGATGAAATGGTGCAGATTTCTCTATAGGTTTTCTGAAGTGTTCCCTTAGCAAAGGCAAATAGGAGAAAGGTAAGCTAGAATAGTTGAACATCTCTAAGCGGATGAAGTGAAACAGAAAATTTGGTATGAAACTTTAGGCCAGCTTTCTCCAACTGGAATCATTCAAATATTTCAGACTACAGTGTTCATCTTCCTCTGCCAAACTGACAGGGAGTATGGGCATGTGTGTGCATACGTCAATAGCCAAATGAAGATTTGGCAACTTTTTTTTTCATATTGAGACTGTGTTCCATTGGTACTATTATTTAGGACATCCTCGTGCCAATAAATGTGAACGGATAGTGCCATTCTGTTCTTGAAAAAGCCCCTTTCTCCCTCTTTCTATCACCCTTTTCCTTCCTTCTCTCTTTTCCCAAGTAGCAGGCTGGCTTCGTGGCTCTGAAGGTCTGAATTGCTAGTCTGCACAGAAATAGAGGACATTTTTAGTTGATGGAGTTAGCAGAGGTGGCCAAATTGATTGCTTTGATTAAAGAAAAGAACACGATTTTGTACTTACTTGGAAACTGCTTTTGGACTTTGTGCTTGAGGTGAAAATAAACAAAACTTTAATTTGGGGTTTTGCTGATTAGATAGGTTTTTTGCTATAGGAATGGCTAGTTTATGTTCTTATATAAAAGTAAAAAGTTGAAGTTTGATGTTATACGGTGGTATCTTGTACCTTATTAAGATCCAGCAGAAGAAGAGCTTCAGTCACTGATCAAGTGTCTGAAACAAGGAGGAGTATCGCTTATTGGGAAGCAGCAGGTGTTCACACGTGAATATTACCGGAAATCGTTTGTCAAACGTAACAAGAACCCAGAGATCAACGAAAAAGTACATCTGATTCGGACGCTTCAAAGCACACTCAAGGCAGGTGGAACATAAATGTGTGCTAAGAAAGAGCTCCATTTATGGGATGGATGCCTTGTGGGGGATAGGAGGTTGGATGGGACTTGTTTTATGGTTTGTTGGGGTTTTTTTTGTTTGTTTGTTTGCTTATTGAAAGAAAGTTATGGAAGATGGAGGTAGATTAGCCCAATTACAACTGTAATGTACTTCACTAAATAGGCACAAAAGATGAAATTCCTTTTTTTAAATATATATTTTAATGGCTACTTTTCTTGAATCCTAGCCTGCAAAATGTGTGAAATGTGGATTTTATTTTTGTCATATTTTACTTTTCTTGCAAAGACAGTGGCACAAATAATTCCATCTCTTGCTTGCTTGAGCCTCACAATAATCCTTTGGAGAAGTAAGGAAGACAGTACATAATCAGCCCACTGTCATGATTACATAGAGATTTAACTCAGGATCTCCCCAAGACCCATATAACATGCTTAGCTGGGAGGTTTCAGGCTAAATCCTGAAAAGGTTTCACAGAATAACTCTCATTTTTGAAACCTTGATGGGGCTTAACAAGAGCTGAAGCCTTTATAAGATCCTATGCTGAACTTATCACTAAGAAGGCTATAAGAATTTGCTTCATATATTAGGGATATCAGTGAGAGGAGGGGAGTAGCATTTGTTCTAAGCAGAGAATCCTGAGTTCAATTCTTGGGTTTTTCCAAATAGGGAAAATAGATGTGTCTGAAATCCTGCAGTTCCATACAGTAGTGGAAAGTACCACATGGGGCCACCAGAGTTCTCAGTCAATAAAAGTAGCTTCTATACTGCTGATATATCACTGTCAGATTGTTTCTGGATCCAATGCAAGGTTTTGATGTGCTCCTTTTACAACCCAGATCAATCTGAGAGCAAAGTATTTTAACTATCAATGGAGATTTTTTAATGTCATGCCTGACATCTGAGCTCTTGCCCTGGTATCCAGGCCAAGTGTCCAGCCCATGTGAGGCAGATACAGATACAGATTAATACAGATTATCAGAGTTGGAAGGGACCTTGTAGGTCATCTAGTCCAACCCTCCACCCAAGCAGGAGACCCTGCCTACATCCTTTCTGACAGATGGCAGTCCAGTTTCTTCTTGAAAGCTTCCAGTGATGACGCTCCCACAACTTCAGAAGGCAACTTCTGTTCCATTGGTTGATTGCTCTCACTGTCAGCAAATTTCTCCTTATTTACAGGCTGAATCTCAACTTGTTCTTTATAAAGACTTCCTCAACTGTGTGGGCTTAGACATACCTGATTTGCATAACAATGTCTTTTTACTCCAAGAAAAGACAGTCCTCTTTTATGCATTTATAAGGCTTAATAATGTAAGAGATTGAACCAATCTGGCACAATGGATTTGATGTTTCCTATGCTGTTTTTGAACGACATTTTATTTATTTGTTCATTTGTTTATTTAGTTTTCCTTTTAAAACTTTAGAAAATGTCAATAGTTTTAAATCCTTTTGGAATCTGACCAGACACTTTTGGCTCTTGGATGCATTACAAATATAATGAATAAAATCAATACGACCTCAAGGGAGAACAGTTTGTAACTGGAAGTTTATTAGTATATCGGGTGTTTTGCTTCTCAAGACCCCAACATATTTTGCGACAGCTTTGTAAGGGTGGTGGGCCCTTGTCTCTCTTGAAAGGGATCTAGCAAACCATTTAAAAGCCACTCCAAATGGCTGTGCTATTTTGGCCTTTGTTGTCCTTGTAAAAGTGAGTCATGCACCAGCCTTAGAACATTCCTTTCCTTCCCCAGGCCAAAACTGCTGAGCTCCAATTACTTGATATTCTACTCGAGGACACCAAACTGAACTCTGAGAAATTCAGGAGCTGGAAAGATCAACATCAGGAGTTATACCAGGAAATACAGATGTGGTGGGCTAAAAAACTGGACCAAGACAATGGCTCACTAGATTCAAGTTTCGACCTCAACTTGGAGGCAGCTGCAGATCCGTAACATTTGTGGGACCTCTGCCCTGTGAGCTAAAACCTTCTTCCCCCAGCTCAACTTACACAACACTAGACAGAAGTGCGGTTTTGTCATTTCTAAATTTTGGATAGGAATGTGTTATGACAAGCTTCATCTTTGGAGGGCATTGAGATTACAGTTGGGTTGGTCTAAAAGTTTTATCCAGACAGCAACAATAGCTCCAAATGATTCTCTCATTTTAGAGAGATGGATTACAAAGATGGTGGCAATGGAGAAAGATTGTTGGCTTTTTATGTAACGATGAAGATTTCCCGACCACAAAATAGAAGACCAATGAAGAAGAAAGTGGCTTCTGGTGGCTAAGCATCTGAGAAAGAGCTGGCATTGACTAGCACAGATTTTGTGCCCTTCCGATTTCTTCAAAACAAGCCATTTCCTCCAACATCTTTCAAGATGAAACTTTCCCTTGAGTATATTCAGCAACTGAGAGACATCTGAGTAAACCAGTTTGTGGTTTTCAATAATGATAGTTTATATTGAAAACTAGCTTGCATTAGAAGCAGGATACTGTAAACATGTAAGAAATGATTTATATAAATAAATGTCACAATATGTTTCTAAAAGTAGTTTAATGATTTTTGCCCTTATTTTTATTTTCAAAATGACCATTTGCCAACAATCCAGCTGCAATACAACAGAATAAATAATAATGGCACTTAGTCTTAAGAGTTATATACTGCCCCATAGTACTTTTCAGCACTCTCTAGGTCACCAGGATCACTGTTTTTATTGAAATTACTAAGGCTGTTTGGCTTTTACTAAGAGAATTGGAAGACAATATAGTTGTGAACCATGAGATGTCTTAAGTTAATAAGCACTGAAACACAGATGAGCATTCCTCTATATCGTTTATTCTTTTTGGTTTTGGAGAGAGAGAAATTCAGATAAATGTGCAAGGCAAAACTGATAGAATAGTGGTACATACATTATATGTTTGCTGCAGTTCTAACCATGGAACCTAATGAAATGTTGATGGTATTGTAACATGAGGGGAAGAACAGTAAAAATTAAAACCCAGAGCCAACTAAAATTTTCTGGAACTTTCATTGACACATATTCAATATGTCATGTTATAATGGATTTCAAAGACCAGTCATTGTGCAGGGTGCCAAGATGTCTGACTACCTGGGCAGCATTTATACATTTACAGGGTTTTTACAAGAAGACAAAGGCAACATAGATACCTCATTTAGATTGGTGAAACCCCCCAACCAATCCTTAAGAATAGTAATGATGTTAGTAAGGTGAGGTCACGTACAAGTCTGGGACTTTCCAGCCCAAGATAGGGAGTGAGATCATGCAAAGAAGCCCCTGTATTAGACACAGCAGTGTGCTGCTTGCGCCATCTATAGGATCTCCTCTGTTACTACAATGTTAAATTTGACTAACTGAAGTATGTTGTCTGCACAGATGTTTTGAGCCTCCTAATACACATTGCAATGTTAGCTTTTGGTCCCTAGAAACTTGAAGTAAAATCTTTCAGGATTCTGCCATTAAGTGGTTAAACACTATGCTGTATGTAGTGTGCAATTGCAAGAACTTTTCTCATTTCTTTGGATTATTGTCCAGTTGCATCCTGAAGGTGATTTTAATTCACGGTGGTATCTTGTGTCTTATGAAGATCCAGCAGAGTCACTGATCAAGTGCCTGAAGCAAGGAGTATCACTTGATTTATTTTATTATTATTATTTTCCAAAGCACCAGAAGGCAAGACAAGAAACAATGGATGGAAGCTAATCAAGGATAATAATACCTGGTAGCGGTGAGGGCGGCAAGAAGATCTTATTTCTCCGCCCTCATAGCATCCGCAGATAACCGCCCAGCCGCCCTGTTTGGGGTCGCTCGCTCCCTACTCCAGCTGGGGGGGGGTGGCAGACCCTTTGCGGGGCAGAGCTGAGGAATTTGGCCAGTATCTGCAGGATAAAATCGCTCAGATCCGGGAAGGGTTGCGCTCGGACTTGCAGTGGCCTGAGGATGGGGATGCGAGTGGTCTGGCCAATGTGACCTGGATTGAGTTCGATCCTGTTTCTGAGGATGAAGTGGACAAGATTATGCGGCAGCTGAGCTCCACCACATGTTTATTGGACCCGTGCCCTTCCTGGTTGGTTTATGCCTCCAGGGAGGTCACGTCTGGCTCTGGGCAGTGGTCAATGCGTTAAGGGAGGGCTGTTCCTGCCGCTTTGAAAGAAGTGGTGGTGAGGCCCCTTCTGAAGAAGCCTGCCCTTGACCCAGCCGCTGAACAACTTCGTCGGTCTCCAACCTTCGCTTTTTAGCGAAGGTTGTTGAGAGTGTGGTGGACCAGCAATTGCCACTTTTCCTGGAGGAAGCGGACTACCTGGATCTGTACCAATTGGGCTTTCGGCCCGGGTACAGCACGGAGACAGCATTGGTCGCGCTGATCGATGATCTCTCTAGGGCTCGGGACAGGGTTTTTCCTCTGTCCTGGTCCTGTTAGATCTCTCAGCTGCTTCGATACCATTGACCATGGTATCCTGTTGCACGCCTCAGGGGTTGGGAGTGGGAGGCACTGTTCTACGGTGGTTCTCCTCCTACCTCTTGGGACGTTCGCAAACAGTGTTGGCAGAGGGGCAGAGGTCAACTCCAAGGTATCTCACTTGTGTGGTGCCCCAGGGGTCGGTCCTCTCGCCCCTCCTGTTCAACATTTATATGAAGCCGCTGGGTGAGATCATCTGTGGCTTTGGGGTGAGTTATCACCAGTATGCTGATGATACACAGTTATACATCTCCACCCCAGGCCACATCAGTGATGCTCTCTCCGTGATGTCCTGTTGTCTGGAAGCGGTGCGGATCTGGATAGACAGGAACATGCTTCGACTCAATCCGGCCAAGACAGAGTGGCTGTGCATACCGACATCTCGGTCCAGTTTGGATGTTCCATCTTTGGTCATGGGGAGGAGGTGTTGCCCCCGTGGACAGGGCACGGAATCTGGGGGTCCTCCTGGACTCACGGCTCAAATTGGAGGAGCAGGTGGGAGCCGTGGCCAGGGGGCCTTTGCCCAGATCCGCTGGTTCACCAGTTGCCCATTCCTGGACCGAGATGCCCTGCACAGTCACTCAGGCACTCGTTATTTCCCGACTCAACTACTGTAATGCTCTCTACCTAGGACTGCCCTTGCGTACCACTTGGAGGCTTCAACTGGTGCAGAATCGCTGGTAGTGATGGGAGCCTCCCGATACTCCCATATTACACCCCTCCTGCGCGACCTACATTGGCTTCCGGTTGCCCTCCGTGTGAGATTCAAGGTTTTGGTATTAACATTCAAAGTCCAGCATGGCATGGGTCCAGGTTACTTACGAGAACGACTCCTCCCAACATCAAATACCAACCGCCCTGTACGGGCGCTCAGACGGGGTCTCCTCAGGGTGCCATCTGTGACTCAGTGTCGCTTGGCGGTGACCCGGGGGAGGGCCTACTCTGTGGCAGCTCCCACTCTGTGGAATCTTCTTCTGCTGGAGCTCCGCTGGCCCCGATCACCTTCCACCACGATTTGAAGACGTGGCTCTTTTTACAATCCGGGCTGTGCTGATTGTCTGGGGTGGGTTTTATTTTAACTATGGGTTTTAACTTTAATTCGGCTTTAATCTGTTTAATATGCTTTTAACTAATTTATTTATTGTTGTATTTTTTAGTTGTGAGCCGCCCCGAGTCCTTTTTGGAGAGGGGGTGGCATATAAGTCGAATTAATAAATAAATAAATAATAAATAAGGAGACAAGCAACTTGGAACTAAGGAGAAACTTCCTAATAGTGAGAACAATTAACCGGTGGATCAGTTTGCCTTCAGAAGTAGTGTGGGTGCTTCATCACTAGAGGTTCTTAAGAAAAGAAATGGACAGTCACTTGTCTGGAATGGCAAGGGCTGTCAAACTCCCGGCCAGATGTGTCATGTGCTGGACATGCCCACGCCTGGTTTAGTGAAGGGGGAAAAAGTTCCAATACGTCACATGATGCTGCCGTGACATGAGTTTGACACCCCAGCTATAAGGTCTCCTGCTTCAGCCAGAGGGTTGGACTAGAAGAGTTCCCAAGATCCCTTCCAGCTCTATTCTGATTTCTGACAGGAATAATGTGTAGAAATGCTTGGTTTGCAGTGGCTCAAGTCTAGTCAACCACATTTCTTCTATCTAACTGTAGAAAGCCAGTTTGGTGTAGTGGTGAAGATGCTGACTTAAAAACCAGGGAACTTTGAGGTCTGCTCCTGCCTTAAGCATGAAAGCCAACTAGTGACTTTGGGCCGGTCCTTCTCTCACAGACCAAAGCACCTCACAGGGTTGTTGTGAAAAAAAATAGCAAGCTGGAGTACTGTATTACTGTAAGCTGTATTAGACATGTTTGCCACCTTGCGTTGACATAGATATATACTGTATATAGGTCATGTGTATACTGTATGCAGGTGTGTAAATTCCTATAAATATGTAAAAAGGCAGGATAAAATTGAATAATTCAGATTAATGGAATCACTCATCTTATAGACCTCCTCCCACCCCCAAAAAACCTCTCATGCTTGCCTGTCTCACCCCACTGCCTCTTTTTAACTTGTGCATTTGAACCTTCTATCATTTAAAAAAAGATTTCGCCTTTTGTCCAGCAAAAGAATAGAATAGAATTCTTTATTGGCCAAGTGTGATTGGACACACAAGGAATTTGTCTTGGTGCAAAAAAAGCAACAGGTTCCCGATCACACCACTCCTAAGAGAGCAGCATCACCATCTAATCCAGGGGTCTCCAACCTTGGCGACTTTAAGCCTGCTGGACTTCAACTCCCAGAATTCCCCAGCCAAGGTTGGAGACCCCTGATGTAATCAACTTAGGTCCATTCTTACATGATTTTTACAGTTTTCCTACGGCCAGTGGCAAGGAACAATTTTCTTCCGCTGTCAATTTAAATTGGGGTGAGGGGCGGAGCTTGTTGCCAAAAGAGAATTTCCATTGGACAACCGCGGACGGTTCTAATCTTGGGGCGGGGTGAAGACCAATAAAGAAACAGCGGGCCGAACGCCGCGAGCTGTTAATGGAACCCGCGCGCCTGGGATGTCGTAACCTCCTGCTGGCAACGGTTGCTGCGCACGCGCAGTAGCCCAGAGGTCGGAGGCAGGGTAATCATCGCGGTCTCTGAGGTGCTGTTTTTTCGCTGGAGGTGGTCGTTAGTCTCCATTTAAAGTTCTCTAAGTGGAGGCCCGAGGGTCCCTCGGAGGTAATAATCAAAAATTACTTTCTCCTTTTGGTTTAAAAGTTTCCAGCCCTGAAGAGTTTCTCGTTTTCCTCCCCTCAGTGCTTCAACCTCTGGAATTGACATCCCTGCTTTTTTCTTGGCGGGGGGGGGGCGACGGAAAGTGAAATTGGGTACCAATTGGGTACTTTGCCCCAACTGGAGCGCTCGAGACAGCGCGAACTACAATGTCCATCTTTCATAGCCTTCACTTTCAGGCTGGAGATAACGGGAGTTGATGTCTGATGGGTCGAAAGGGCTACAGGTTGGGGAAAGCGGCTTAGTCTGGAGCATGCGCAGAGCTGGTGCTAAAAGGGGGTCTTGTTGCATGGAGGAAGCACACAACCCCCCATACACACATGTATTCCCCCCCCCCAAAAAAAACTTTGGGCCATCGAGCTTGTTGGAGAGATTCTTCTGGTATATAATGGTGACATGAATGAATGATTTATTTACAGGTATAGTCCTCCACTTGGGACCACAATTGAGCCCAACATTTCTGTGGTTAAGTGAGTATTCCCCCATTTTGTGACCTTTCTTGCCACAGCTGTTAAGTGAATCATTGCATTTGTTAAGGTAGTGACATGGTTGTCAAGTGAATCACTGCAGCTGTTAAGTGAATCTGGCTTCCCCTTTGACTTTGCTTGTCAGAAGATCCCAAAAGGTGATTGATCACATGACCCTGGGATCCTGCAATTGTCATAAATACATGACGGTTGCCAGTGGTCTGAATTTTGATCACATGACCGTGGGGCTGCTGCAACAGTTGAAAGTGTGAAAAATGGCCATAAGTCACTTTTTTCAGGGCTGTTGTAACTTCAAATGGTCACTAAATGAATTATTGTAAGTTGAGGACTTACCTGTATTTATTTTATTGTATTTAAATGTATAGGCCATCCAACTCCAGTGGATTCTGGCTGGAGCACAAAATTAAACGCATTAAAAAAAAACCCTAAAATATGTCCATGCGTATGTATACTATTTTTCTTTCACAAACCAAATCCACATAGTTTTTCTCCCCACAATCATCCTTTTGCTCTGGTGTCCCCTCCGCACCCACCACACAGCTTTTTCTGGGGCCATAGAACATACTCTAGATAACAAGCATCTATTCTGAAATATGAATTATTCAGCGGCTAGGTTCACACAGCATGTTGTAATTAACACGGGTCTAAGTTTCATTTTTTTGTTTGACTTGATTGCGGCAACAAAAATACTTTGCTTATTTGATGTTTAGTCCAGTAGTTAGGGTTAGGGTCGAAACATTCTTAAAAATGACAGAGTTTTGTTTAGGTAGCTTATATCTATCACTATGCACTTACTTTATTAGAAATTAAAGCAATGTTAAAATATATTTTTGTCTTCGCAGACCCCCTGAAAGTATCTTAGGAATCCCTAGGCATCTGCAGACCACACTATGAGAAATGCTAGTTTACTGTATTGTACAAACATTAACTCAGTAATTGGGTCAATATGTCATATGAACACAGCCAATAAACCACCCAAAGTCACCTCACAGTAAGATGGGCAGCAAACAGATTTAATACTAACTTAAAAACTGATTTTTATGTTAGTAGGATTTCATTCCAGATAAGTTTGAACAGAATTGCAGGGTCAAACTAATGGAAGAAAACAAAACTTTCTGGCAATTATATAGATAATATACAAGAATGTTTACTCATTCCATGTTGTCAGATTCAGGAAAGGTTCATTCTTAGTTGAGAGACATAAGTAGTCTGTATATAATTAGCCAAGTAATAGGGAAAGAATCCAAAAGTGTTACCACAAGGTAATATTGAGTAAATTGGGAGGAAAAAAGCTGTGATAATGATACAATAAATCTGATGGTCTTTATAAACTCCATTTTTAAAAAATAGGATACTAAACAAATACCTTGGCTCATGATATTTGCTATTGGTCTGCATTGCATATTGGCTGTTTTGCTATTCTCTGTTAATGTGATTGTAAAATTATGAGCTAGGATTTATCATTTACAAATTCAGTTGTGTAGTAGCAGCCCAGAATTTAATTCAAAAGTCAGCTGATACACAGTCTTCCTGAAGACTTATTGAGTTCTATATATTAATAAAAACATCCTGGTCAAAGTGTCTTCTGGACATACATGAGATTTTGGGAAGGTTTCAGATCAGTTGGAGAGCTTTGACTCAGCTGCCCCTACCTTGGTCTGATTGTATCAAAGCTTTGAAGAACTGATCCAAACAGAAATACATGAAAGCAGTCACCAGGACTGAAGCTTAATTTGGGAAGATTATTACCTTTTTATATTTATCAA
The DNA here is from genome assembly GCA_009733165.1 of Naja naja. NCBI lineage: Eukaryota > Metazoa > Chordata > Lepidosauria > Squamata > Elapidae > Naja > Naja naja. The sequence goes on from CM019160.1 coordinate 10,631,590, forward strand.
AGTGTTATATTGTTGCTCTTATGTTCAACTCCCTAGGTACGGATCTGAACATTCCAGATCAACCTGTGGTTCTTAGAGAGGTGTTTATCATACATACATCAAGAATGGCTGCCTCTGGGGGAACATTTATTGGAGTCCCCTCATCAAGCAGCAATGATGGTAAATTTTTACTTTAATCCCTTAATTCTTAGAGTCCCTTTAATTTTTTTACTCCCCTTATTAGATGAAATTGTAAAAATCTTGAGACAAATAACACACTCAGTGAGGACCAATAAATTGAAGAACAGCTTCAACAGTTTGTGCAGGTTGCTACAGATGTCTGATCAGTTAAGTGGATCACATTTAGAGATTCATCCCCACAATTCTGTCTCCTCCATATATTCAGGCATGGAGATCTGAAAGGCAATTTAATTCCATGTGTACAACTGAGTCTCTAAAGCATTGTCTCCTTCTGCATGTGCTAGCCTGACAGGTCTTTTAATATTTGGAAACCTTTCTCCACATACTTGTAAGAACAAGTATTACTTAGTGCCAGGGATAGTCTTCCTAGGAAGTTTTATTTAACATTTCCCGCCTTATTTTGTTTTTCCTTTCAAATTAAAATTGATTCCTGGAATTGACACAGACAAGTCTATGCAGTTTTTTTGGCAATATTTTTCCCCCCAGAAATGGTTGCCATTGCCTTCTTCCTGGGATTGAGAGGGAATGACTGACCTAATATCACCCACTTGTCTTCTGTGGTAGGATTAGAAGTCAAATTTCCATGTTTCTAGTCCAGTATCTTAACCACTAGATCAAACTGGCTTTCTCTTAACTAAATAAACAGCACTAATCTACTTTTCTGCATTGCCTTATTAGACAAATTTTTGATCAATCCATTTTTCTCACATTTTTAAAATGGATTTTAGCAGTTTATCTAAAGTTAACTTCACAATCCACTTCCTAATAATCTGATTTGGGGTTATATATACATTTGAAATTTATATGGTGAATCTCATGAGAGAGAAACGCTGTTAGAACTCCATGCTCCTTGCAGTTTATCATAGCTGCTGTTGTTTTCCCTGTATTGAAATCTGAGAGCTACTAAGAATAACTTCATACGTCCATCTAGTTAGCTCTGGTATTTCCACGTCAATATTTTCAGCATTCAACTTCTCCTTATCCCATATAATGATTGGCAAAAACATACATTTGTTTTTGGAAGAGCCTGGTGCCAACATAGAACCATTTACTGCATTTTCAGTAGCAGTAACTAGTCAACTGCTTCCTTGGAATAGCAGCCTGTTCCTTTATATACCTGGAAACAAATGAGGATTTCAATTCAGTGGATAGGAGTATAATTAAGATCTAAGTAAGTTTTGACATTTTCTAAAGCTTTAACTTGTGTTTTATGAGCAACTAGAATGCTACATGATTACAAAGTCTCATTTAATCAAAAAGGCTTAATCTGATTGCCTATCTAGATTTTATTATTAGTCATAACACTATATATTAAGAAAGCTAATGATCATTATAATTACTGTAAGCAGTAATTATCTGTTCTGGGCAATTTTCTAGATACTTGGTGTACACAAAAGCCAGGGTAAATGAAATATCAGCTGATCTATAAAATTTCATTTTTAATTCCGGTATTGTTTTTTCTTTTCTAGCATCCAGCAGTCTCAACTATGGTTCTTCATTTCAACCCATCAAAACCCAAGTGGCCATTCCTACAGCTCATGTCATGCCCTCCACATTGGACAGATCAACTTGTCTAGCAAGTGAATTAAGCTCTCCTCAGACTACTTTGGCTTCCTCCATGCCAAATTTACTGGGTAACATGGGAGGACTGATGTCCAGCTATGACTCTGATACTTTGAGGCAATCCCAGGTGATCAACCGGAATTCTCTTTGTCTGAATCAGACTTCAGCAGAAAATGGTTACAATGAATCCTTGTTTCATACTTCTGGTCAGTCAGGTGTGGAATGTGTTCAGAAACCTATCAGCCCAGATGCTGAAGTCACCCATTCTGCTTTTCTAGATAGGCATTCTCTTGGTCCTTGGTCCCAACTCCAGGTGTACACTCCAGGCAATTCAAATAGCACTTCTGCTGGCCTAGAAAAGGAATACAATAAAGTACTGCAGAATACTAAACCATCAACAGGTTACAATAGAGTCTGTGGAAAGCAAGTATCCTTGGGACTTAATGCTGCTAGTATGTTTTCCACCCCTTTGGCTGCTCAATCTCAGGCATCAAAGCTGGAAGCTTGTACCCTACATCCACATGAGAATTGTGCACACAGTGCTTGGAAACAACATATGGATTGCGTTCGACTGCAACTGGAACAGATGCATGTAAGTTATTTTAACCTCTGTCTATAGGGAATGTCTGCATATGTAGCATTTCTGCCTGTAACTTTTCTGCCAAGACTCATGAGGAATATGTAGACCAGAGCTAATGTTGTTGCATATAATTTTTAAAGGGAACAAATGCTGAATGGGAATCCTTAGAAACGTCTTAATTTAAAAGCCTGATGTATTCTAGTATTTACCTCTGGAGAAATAATCTCCTAAATGTTTTTATTGTAGAATCAAACCTTTAGGAAAGAAAACAAGGACTTGGTGGCTGTAGATTAGCTTTATAGGCTTTTGAAAAGTGGTGGCACTATACATTTTCAAGGAGAAGTTGCAGGTAAAAGATATAGTATGATGCATGGGCAATAAAATTTCATTAAACGCACATCAATACAAGAAAAATACCAATATATATTACCAAATTAAAAAATGCAATCTCAAAATTGATAAGTATAATAATTTAAAGAAATATAGGGCATGGAGTAGAAATTAAAATTGTTATTAATAGTTCCAAAAACTATTATGACAATGCTTGAAAGTTTCTTGATTGAAAAAATGTCAAATGTTGACAAAATAATATCAACAGTCCATCATTTCAAATTAGATGTAGATTTCTTTTACCAGTATTGTATAATAATTATTTTACGCCAAGTTCATATATAGACAGATTCAACCAAGATAAATATTCACCTGCAAAATCCAGTGATCAATCCAGAGTCATATTAACAATATTATTTGTCAGCCAAAATGCAACATTAATAAGCCAGAACCAAACTTTTGAGAATTAGATGTAGTTCAAATGAGTTCAAGATTGCTTTGTTGAGTTAAATATTGCTGCTGTTGACTTCTATTTTCTGAACAGAGTGACTTATTAACTTGTTTCAAAGAGCCCTGCCATAAAATATGCATTATCTTCTAGATGCTTTATAGTGGCACACAATAATATGAAATTATGTCACAGGTTATATATGCCTGATGGTGTTTGGATGTAGACTGAAATAAGTTTCCATGTTTTAACATATGGAGAAGAGAACAACAACAAAAATCTAAACACAATCCTCCCCCCCCCCAGTCTAACACTGACACTCATGCCTTGTTTCTGAATGTCATAATTCCAGCTGCAAAATAAAGCAACTTGTTACTATCCTTTGGTGAACAGTACTTCACTGCACACACTTGATCCAGCTCAGTGGATTGGCATTGCAAACACAAATGAAAATTTGCTCCTGGAGAAAGAAATTCTCATTGACAGGTAAGAAATTAAACATTAGTTTACCTTCTAGATTTTCTTCACTAGGAAGTAATGCTTAGATTGTATTTCATATTGATAGAAAAGCAAACAATCCTTGGCATAATAAACTTCACTGAATACAACTTACTTATGAGTGGTTAAGCTTATGTTTTATATTTCCATGGAAAAATTATATAGTTCAAGACTTATTTTTGCCCAAACACCAAACAGTTTTGGTGTTTGCTGTGTCAAAAACATAGGAATAGTGGGGAAGAACACCACTTTTTAAAGAGGTTTTCTTCCTTCTCTCTATTGATTAAAAAGGAAATGCATGGCTTCTTCTGGTTACGCTAATATGTAGCTTGCCTTTTAACTAGAATAACAAACCTTTTGCTTCTAGGGTGAGTTGTGATTTTTCTTGAGTGCATTTAATTGGCTTTTATTGACTTACGAGAGGAATTGTGGAAGTGGATAACTTTCTCGTTTAGCTTTTCCCCATACATCACTCTGTGAGTCCATGTATTGATTTCCTGCTCAGTTACAAATATGAAAAAATAAATGCTATTTAACCATTTTACTGAAAGCCGTCTCATGTTCCCTTTTATACTTTTAATTTTGTCAGTGTTAATATACTGCATGGGTTTATTCTCATAGGCAGAGACAGCACATTTCCCAGCTGGAGCAGAAACTGCAAGAAAGTGAAATGCAAGTCCACAGTGCCCTCTATGGCCATCCTGCTTCTTATGGGGATATGCATCTGTTCAGAATACAGGTAACCCTTATAACTGGTGGCACTTGAAATATGCTAGTGGGAAAAGAATTTTAAATTCAGTGCAGGGTTGGAGGAGGCATAAATGGAAAAGAAACGTGCTGTGTAGCTGCTCCTTCAGGAACCTTTAATTTCTGCAATTATTTTTTTCTTAAAAATTCCTTTTATTGGAGTCAAGGCAGCTTAATGGAGCTGAGCTTTGGCCGGATGCCCTTCCTGATGCCTATGCAGAGTTTGCAGCAAATATTTTCTTTTTGTGCCATGATAGAGAAACATCTGCCACTGCCTAGGACTGCACTCTTAGCCTCCTGAATATGAGGTGAGCATCTGCACTTCTGGGCACCCAGGTGTTTTCTGTACAGGTGTTTTGTTCCCTAAGCATTGGAGCTGCTTGATTCTCTAGTGAGCACACTGAAGAAAATCAGATATTCTGTTCGTCCTTCAAATAATGATGTGTTTCTCTTCTTGTCCCCAGTATTTACTGAGCTCACATTCAATTTGAGCAATTCTTCAAGGAATACGATGATGAGTATGGATTTTAGGAGATGTTCTGGCTATTGCTATTTTATTTAATATATTTTGCAGGAGTTACAGCGAGAGAATATATTTTTACGGGCTCAGTTTACTGAAAAAACAGAGTCACTCAATAAGGAAAAGATTGAATTGGAAAGGAAACTGGCTGCCTCAGAAGCTGGTATTAAACAGATCCAGGAGACTCACAAAGAGACCACACAGAAGCATACAGTGGAATTGAAGAAACAAGAAGAAAGGGTAGGCTTTTTGGGATGAAGCCCCAGCAGATGTCCCAATGTCTGCTTGTTTACACGGGAATGCAATTTTTTGTTGTAATATTTGATTCTTCCAATATTCACACTTCAAACTTTGATACATTTCGTATCCTATTGTATAATAGAGAAGTGCTATGGGAAATGATGTTTTTATGAATTAATAAAAGAAAGAAGCAAAAGGTACAGCTTTAACATTTTCCCAAAATGATTGCAGTAAAGTTAGAATGGGGTGTTATTACAATGCTTCAGGTTTTCAGCAGAAAGCTAAATCCCTGCTCTTTATGTAATGTAAAATGTAGAGTGGGTTTCATAACCATGTTTCTGGAAAGTATGTTTTCTTAAAACATAGGTTATGCCCCAGAATCACTTCCTTTTGTTGCACATAATGGTCCATTTTGAGTCATGGGCAATGCCTTTTTGCATCTGAAACCAATAACAGAAAGTGCTGCTACCTACCCCTGATATTCTATCCTGCAGGTCAAGTCCAGAGACAAGCACATTGAGCATCTGAAAAAGAAATGCCAAAAAGAATTGGACCAGAACCATGAGAAACAGCAGAGAATTGAGTCTCTGGAGCGCTATGTTGCTGACCTCCCAGTATTGGAGGATCATCAAAAACAAAGTCAACAGGTAGGAGGGCACCTTCTGGATGCAGCTGGCTTTGAAGAGTAGCTGGATAGTGTAGGTCAGCAAACTTGAACAAAGTAAATGTGTTAACTTTGTGAATAGTCCAATTGCTAGAAGGAATTCCTTTTAAGTCTGATGTATGTGTTTGTTCTCTCTCCACCCCACCCTACCCTCAATGTTTTAGTTAAAGCAGTCTCAGAAGATAGTTAGCACTTTGCAAGAAACGGTGACTACTCTTGAAAGGGAACTAAGAGATGTTCGCACTGACTGCCGAGAGAAGGAGCTGCAGCTAGAAGTGCAGAAACACAAAGAAATGGAACTGCTTTCCACTGTGCGCAGGTAACAGCAGGGAAGTGGAAAAAAACAAGAACATTCGCTTCTAGGATAATCTAGAAGTACATTGTGTTGCCTGGCAATAAAGCCTTCCTACAAATAGCAGGCACAGCAGGCCCATATAGGAGAGACTAAATATCAGAGAAAGGGGTGGGAATAAAAAGAGACAAGTTATTGACAGAATCTCCTTTGAAGAAGAGTGACTGAAGTATGTTTAGCCTAAAGGAAAAAACACCTGAGAGGAGATAGAGTAGCATTTTTAAAACTCCTTCACTTAGAAGAAGGTCAAGACCTTTCTCTCTCATTCCAGAGTGTAGGATGTGGAATAATGGTTTTTAAGTTACAGGAAAGCAGGTTCATTGGAATTTGAGAAAAAAGGATGTTAACGTTAGTTGCTGTTAGACAATGGAACTGATTCTCCAGAGAGATGGTTGTCTCCATTTCATTGGATCTGTGCAAAGAGAGCCTAGACTGTTTAGGATACCTTAATGTAGATTCTTGCACTAAGAGGGCCAAATGGCTCCTTTCGATCCTGATTCTAGTGGTGGGAACTGTAGTAAGAGGAGAAAAGAGTCTTGAAAGCCAACTGTGGCAAGCAGTATATGCTTTAAGAACCTATAGTGAATTGTCCTTGGACATAGGCATTCACAGAACCCAACAGATTTACTAAAATGATGAAGGGAATGGCAGGGCACAAATCCCACCCTCTTTATAAGGTGTACCTAGGACCATGGCCTATGTACAAATTGGGCAGGATTTGCATTCTTTTGGCATGGCACTTTATTTCATCATTTGTCCTACTTTATTATGGCTTCCTCTCTCCAGAGAGAGGAAGGCGGAAAATGACTACAGAGTCAAAAGTGTGCTGGCTTTGGACTCAGAAAAAAATCCCAGGAGTAGCAGTCACAGAAGGTATTACAGGTAGTCTTCAACTTACAACAGTTTGTTTAGTGACTGTTCAAAGTTACAACAGGACTGAAAAAAGGGACTTATGACCATTGTTCATACTTATGACCATTGCAGCACCCCCCATGGTCACATGATCAAAATTCAGGTGCTTGGCAACTGACTCATATTTGTGATGGTTGCTGTGTTCTGGGGTCATATAACCAACCACCTGACAGGCAAAGTCAATGGGGAAGTCAGATTCACTTAACTATGTTACTAATTTATCAAGTATAGTGATTCAATTAACAACTGTGGCAAGAAGAGTCGTAAAATGGGGCAAAATTCACTTAACAAATGTTTCATCCAACAACAGAAATTTTGGACTCCATTATGGTATAAGTCGAGTATTATATATTATATATGAGCTCTTTCTCTGTTTGGGGAAGGATAATTCTTTTGGGAGGGGGTTGTCCTTCCAATATGTGCTTTTCCATCAACTGGGTGCCCCTATTTATTACCCCTTTTAAGACTTACTTCTTTCTGAGCATCTTAACAAAAATCAGCCTTGCAGGGCATTTGGCTTGGGATGGGTGGGGGCAACCACATTGGATCAGGCTTTGATGGCATCTTTATTTGCCTGCTTCCACCATGTTTTTCCTTGAATACCGTGGGAATTTGGTAACATTGGTAAGAGAACCTACCTTGTTTAGGCTTGATTGTGAGAATGGAAGGGCATAGTGTGTAGACAACTTTAGCTTTTCAATTTCTCACAGACATGAAACTTCAGCATAGACAGAATCGAGACTGGAGAGTCTCTTCAATAGTTGGGGTATGTGTGTTGTATCAGCACATGTCTTTGGAATGGAGCAATGTTTTTAATCTGCTTTAGAGGCAGAATGATGAAGCGCACTTTCAAAGGGTGAGCTTATATAAAGTTCATTTCATTTAATGAAAACTTCCTGTTTCTTAGTTTACAAGATAAAATGCAGCAGATGAAGCCTTCAGTACCAGAAGATTATGCCCAAGAGATAGAGAGAGAGAGGGGAGAAAAAGAGGGTCTGCACAAAGAACGTGATCTTCTCAGAAAGGTAACTCCAAAGATGAGGTTGGAGCTTGTAACTACGTCTACTCTATATTGAATAGAAGATCAGCATTCCCTTCCTTTATGATCATTTGTATATGTCAATATTCTTGTATTAGGATCCCATTGCAATATCTCATTGATCAGGCTGGGGTGTACCTGGTCAAGATTATAAACCCAATCAAAGTTGGGTTTATATCATAAAGGATCAAGATTTATAGCCACATTCACTTAAAACAAACATACCTGGGTTAATTCTATAATCTGCAGTTACAAACATGGGAATCTTTCCACATTGCCTTTAAAGAGTGTCTTGAGTGGGATGTTTGCCTAGTTTATTTTAACCCTTTTAAAAACTAACATGCTTTTCTGTTTCCTGGTGGTGATGTCTTCTCTTTATCTCTTCCTCTTCATTCAGTTTTGTGTTCTCCTTTCCCTTCCTCAGTGCACCAGTGCCTTTCCTTGCTATCTTTGCAACTTTTTTTTGCTATTTACACACAAAGGACTAATTATATAAATGTAGAATACCTTGATTTTAAAGCAATTAATTTTAAAGTTAGTTCAGTTACTATTAAACTCCCATTCTAGAGCAGCTTCTGGTGGATGCTTATATAGATACATATACATACATTCACATGTGATACACATTTATTGAAGAAGTGAATGTTTTCAGAAAAAAATCGTGAGAAAGTTAGGCATTGTACAGATTTGATGTGGGTTAATTTTGTTCTGTCTCTTTGGATAAATATTGTTTATAACTGTTTATATCAGATGTTTGGAAGTTTAGCTTTTCCTGCAAGTATGGTTTTAAACTAAGGCTGCATTGTATGGGATAGGTCAGATTTGCAATAAAAGAACCCATAAATTATTCTAATTAGCAATTTGAGTATGGGATTATCCTCAGGAGTAAAACTTTTCAAATCCTTTAGGTTAGATCGCACACAAGGATACAGACGCTTGTGAGCACATTCATTCAGCAGCAGCATATATGCTGGAAGATGTATGGGAACATTTGATCATTTTGATTTTTTAAATTTAGATTGTGGAAAATCAGAAGAAGAAATTGGATCAGTTATCTTCACAAATAAAGGTGAGTTTCTTATTGAAACATTAAAGGCAAACTTCTTGTTGAAGTAACACGTCACTAGTAACATAGTCTCAATTTGTCTTTGGCTTCCAGGATCTGGAGGAACAGATTGCCCAGGATGATGGTACAGCCCAAGCTCTGAGGGCAGAAGCCTTGAAGCAGGAAAATGCATTGCAGCAGCTACGCAGAGCTGTGAAAGAGGTATAGCTTCTTTAAAAAAAACATTGGCAGTTTTAACAATCCCAATTATCAGACTGTCTGATTCTTCTTACTAGTTTACTACTGCAGTTTCTGTTTTTGCATAGTATATCCTTATCCATCTGATTTTTTCCCAGTTTAAATCTGTAGCCTGATTTGAACCTTCCCTTTTAATTAGTTCAGAAGTGCATAATCTTTTTTTAGTTAATGCCTATACTTTGACTTTGAGTAGAATATTAGGGACTATACTTTAAAAAGAAGGTAAAACAAGAAGAAAAAACTCCATTTGATTTAAATTTAATTAAAACAGAATTAAGGTAACAAGAATGTTATTTTTCTCTATGTGTTAAATAAGTCTCCTTTCTGTCATTTCAAAGTAAAAACACACACAATTTAGAGAGGGATTACATGAGACTTGGAGAGAGCATGTAGTCCCATGATTCAAAGCCTTTGACCAGCACATATGCTATCAATGTTCTGCATTATTGTAAGTGCTAGGGCTGATTCCTACAGTTTTGTTATCATGCTGAGATGTGATTTACATCTAGTGCCATCTAGCTGCTAGATTTTCTTCTTTGATAATACAAAAACATATTGTAGTAAAAGAAGGCTGGGTGGAGATTCTTTGGTCTCCTGGTCATCCAACTGAACCCAGCAGAAGTTGGATAGTGGATGAAGCAGGACAATCCACATTTTGTCCCCGTTTCCCCCCCCCCTAAATAGCTTGGGGGAGGGAAGTGGTTGGACTGCAAACATCTATCTGGTGCTATTCTGAACAAATGAAACACAAATAAATCACAAATATCCATAGAATATACGCAAAGCATCTGTAACTCCTTCATTCTCCAATACTTTGTAAGCTAGGACAATCTATACCAAGTCCTACTTCCCTGAAATGTATCTAAGGAGCTTTAGATACTAAAAAGTATGCTAGATTATCTTTCCTGGGAAAGATACAGGAATTTTATAGGAATTTTATTTTTTCTGTATTTTGGCTTCATTGCCCTTCTCTTAATCAAGATAGATTGCATCTGCTTCTTGGGTGGGGAAAAGAGGACAAGTTAAAACTCTCCAAATTGGAAGTTCTGTTCTGTGAAGCAGGGCATAAATGTATTGGGATGTCTCCTGTCAAAATAATTTCCACTTTTCTTTGTAAGACCATTTTCCCAGGTAGCACAAATGCAATAATCTTTGTTTTTTCTTCCTTGTAAAAACCAAATATCCCATTCCTGCAAATGTAGCTTTTCATTCTCCCAGCAGTGTGATGGTTAAGCCTATACTGTGCTAAGAGTGATCTCAGAACTAAAGGCAAAAGATACAGATGTACTTTCTGATGTTCCCAAACATGCTTGTGAAATCCAGAGCTATGGAATCATTTTTGAAAGCCCTGATTTTTTACATCTTATTTTTAGCTGGCTTCTCAGAACCAAGAACTGATGGAAAAAAACCTGACCTTCCAGGAGCATCTCCGGCAGATGGAGCTGGGCCAGTTGCTGTCAGATGAAATGGCCAGCCTGACCCAAGAGCTGCATAGTGAACTAGCCAGCTGCCTACGGGACTTGCACTCTGTCTACAGTGTGGTTACTCAGCGGGCTCAAGGAAAAGATCCCAATTTGTCGTTGCTGTTAGGCATTCACAGTAAGTCATAGGAGCCTGTTGTCCATAGTGACAGATTATGGTCCCTTTGTTTATAATACTTTAGGATTGTAATACCCTCGTAGCTTTCTTAGCATGGTGTCCACAGCAAACCATGACACCACCTACCCAGTGACCCCCTTGTGCAGATCTTCCCATTACTTACTTGGGTCCTGATAATCTAACTCAAATCTCTTAAGTTATGGCACTTGCATGGTTATGACATCATGTACATTTTGTCACTTGCTGTTCTTGCCCTCCATTAGGCACCCTTACATCCTACCTTGCCAATTGATGTTCTTTAATAGTACCTTATGGAAATAGGGGAAGATAATACTTTGTGCTGAGAAAATCTTTTAACTCTTCCCTCCATTTTATTTAAGCATGATTGCTTCTTCTGGAGCTCCCTCGATTTTTCTTGTGTAATTTCAAGATTGTGATGTAATGGTTACATTTGTGGTATTCTGCACTATCCATTTAACTCCAAACTACTTAGAGGTGATCCCCGTGATCATTAATAAGAGTTTTAAAAACTGCATTCTTTTTTTTTAAGGGAAAAATCCAACTTTATAGTTGTTATAGGGATTAGATGCCAAATCCCCAATGTTGATTTTTCACTGGAAAATGACTGTAATTAATCTGAGAACCTTCTTTTGATTTCACAGCTGTATGTTATTCTGTTCAACAAGAAAAAGACTTGTTGAAACCAGATACGCTGGCAAAGAAGCTGGAGGATGTGAAACAGTTACACAAAGAGATTGAAGATTTGCGGACTGCTATTTCGGACAGATACGCTCAAGATGTGGGTGATAACTGCATTACACAGTGAAGGCCAAATAAGTGGAAGATGTGAACTAAGTTTGTACTGTGCAGGGTGAGTTTTCAGGAGGTCTTTATTACCTGTTCAGGTGAAGATGCTTCCCACAACTGGAAATCAGATTTTCTCTTGACAGAAAAGTTGTCTAAGGAAAACAAGCCTATAAGGGTGTGGTGAAAACTTTTTTGTATCCTGCAATTCTGGATCTAGTTCCTATTGGCAGCTGCAGTAAGGAAAGTGTCTGCCAGCATTCATTTCTGTAATTTATGGCAGAACGTTTTTTCAGACACTACAATCATGGAGACTTTCTTTGTATAATTTAATTGCTGTGAGGTTGCAAAATCTTTGATGAGTTAGGATTGAATATAAATGGCAGTCCGTATGTAGAAAAACTGAATTGGCTGTGGTAAAGGAAGTCAGAACAGTGAAGAAAGAACTGTTTAACAGGTTCTTGAAATTTCTAAGATAACCTTGTACTCTCAGGTTTTTTCCTGAAACTAGAAATATTATGATGAAATTGTAGAAGGCATTATCGCATTTATCCTTAAATGTTTTAGGTCTCCAAAACCTGTGCTGGTTCCCCAGGTTTTAGGATATGACCACTGCTAATGGCATGAACACTTTCAATGTCCGTGTGCCATCTTGGGTTCATACGTTTTCAATGCAGATGCACTTTTTAAACTATATTTTCATATCACTGTTATCTATGCAAGCATTAACTTGACATTCTAGAATGTATGAATTTAAATGTTGAAATGCCTTAATTCTCCTAGAAATAAACCTTTGGAAAGAGAGAAACTGAATTTTCGTATTGCTGTAATGTGGGCAATTAGGTTAATACACTGTAATAGACAGAATTACAGGTTGATTTTAAAACTAACACTTCTGTGAAACAGGAAGGTGATAATTAAATTGGTTAGTCCTTATGAATAAACAGATTAATGCTCATTCTTCCACAAGGTTGTAATATGGGAGGAGTCTTTAGTGCTGTGCCAGCACTTTACAAAAAGACCTTACATTAGGACAAGCGTGGCTGGTGGCAGCTACTAATATTGATGAACTCCTGTCAATTGTAGGTAGCATGATCTATGTGAAGGCATGTAGTTGGTCTACGCTTGCTCTTGAAATTGAAAATTGACCTTGAACAGAAAGCTATGTTCCTGCAACACGTCAAATATTTACCAGTGGAAATTATTCAAATGAAAGAACTGCAAATCAAGCATTCTTCATTCTTTTGATTACAGTCTTTTTTACTACAATCCCAGCTGTAGATGTATTTAACTAAGTATAAGAATACTTGTGTAATTTAAACAGACTGCTTATGATAAACTACTTCATTTAGTGGTATCTCCTGTAAAGGTTGGCTGTAATCAGTGCTATTTATTCTTTGAAACAATGCATTTTTATTTATTTATTTAGTTGGATTTATATGCCGCCCCATCTCCGAGGGGACTCGGGGCGGCTTACATGCAATATATAAACAATAAATACGTCTTTATCAAATTCAGTCCAATTATAAAATCAATTAAAATACCCTTAAATTTAAAATTCCCAACCCTGCTCAGTCCAGGCCAGCCTGTATAAACAGCCAAATCTTGAGATCACAGCGGAAGGAGCGCAGGTCCAGGGCCAAACGCAGCTCTAGAGGTAGCTGATTCCAAAGGGTGGGCGCCCCCACAGAGAAGGCCCTCCCCCGGGGGACCACCAACCGACATTGTCTGGCCGACAGCACCCCTAGGAGGGCCTGCCTATGGGAGCGTATTGGGCGATCGGACCTCAATGCTGGTAGGAGGCACTCCTGTAAGTACCCTGGACCTGAGTCATACAGGGCTTTGTAGGTTAATACCAGCACCTTGAATCTTACACAGAGGGCAACCGGCAACCAATGAAGGTCGCGCAGGAGGGGTGTCACATGGGAGAATCGGGCCACTCCCATCACCGCTCGCGTGGCCGCATTTTGTACCAGTTGAAGCCTCCGCATAGTCCTCAAGGGCAGCCCCAGGTAGAGAGCATTGCAGTAGTCAAGACGGGAGGCAACTAGCACATGAGTGACCATCGTGGGAATCTCGGTCCAAGTAGGGGCGCAACTGGTGCACCAGGCAAACCTGGGAGAAAGCCCTCCTGGTGACGGCTCCCACCTGCTCCTCCATACTGAGCCATTCGTCCAGGAGGACACCTAAGTTGCGTGCCTTATCCACAGGGGGCAACACCTCTCCCCCTATGGTCAAAGATGGAATATCTTGAACCCGAGATGCTGGTATGCACAGCCACTGTCTTGTCAGGGTTGAGCGGGAGCCTGTTCCTCCCCATCCAGATCCGTACCGCCTCCAGGCATCGCAAAAGTACAGGGAGGGCATCACTGAGGTGGTCTGGGGTGGAGATGTAAATCTGGGTATCATCAGCATATTGATGATACCTCATCCCAAAACCACAGATGACCTCACCCAGCGGCTTCATGTAGATGTTGAACAGGAGGGGAGAAAGCACTGACCCCTGGGGCACCCCACAAGTGAGCATCCTTTTTGACAATCCCTTGAATGTTTCTTCATATAATTAAGGTGGATATTTATCATTATAGCCTAGGCTAGGGTCCTAGATATTCCACTTTCTTTTTTTGGGGTGGGGGATGAAATTCACTATTTCCTTATCTTTGGAGGACTGTCTTTATTTTGTATAGATTCAACTATTATTTTAAGTATCTTTCTAAGTCCTTATTTCAAATCCTTCTATTCTGGGTTAGAATAGAATTCTATTATTTAATTATCCAGAGTCACTGAGGATCAGGCCATATATACGTAAGTAACATAGTTATATAAACAAAAAACTAAAATCAGAGTTGCCAGTTCTTTAGCTGGTACTGACCTTCATACACCGAGTTTTTCCCAAGAGCTTAGAATGTCATAATGTATTGTAGTTATGTGTGGATCTAAGCAATGTGTCCTTATTTTCCTATAATTCATGGATTTTATTTTTGCTGAATAACTATCGGTATATTTTTATTTTGTGTTACTTTTACTCAGTTAACCTAATTGAATAAATGTGTAAACAATGGCTGCTATTTTCTAGTAAGACTATCTGGATACAATAAGTTTATTGTACCACTAATTTGTATACCTTCTCAACATTCTTTTAAAGCTTTAGAAAATATATTAGTGTGATAATGCACACCCTTGTCAGCCCATATAAACTGTCTGACATTTGTTGGTTTGCAGACAGCTATTTCCCAAATTCTCCAGATGCAATGCAGTTGTAATAGCTAGTATTCTATATTTTGACAACTTTTACTAGCCTTTAGTAAAAGTTTAATAAAAAAAATAGAGGGAATGTTTATAAAGCTATGATCTGAAATTGTGACAGAAGCTGTTTTATTGTCAGCATTTGGCAGAAATTTACTTGAACTTTTTGTACAGGCATAAGGGAAATTTCAAGGGTATAACATTTTGTTGTGCTTGCAGACAAGGAAAATCTGTTTATATACTGGTTATTTTTATTGCAAAAGAGTAGAACTTTTTAAATATAAAGTATATCCTTAATAGAAGGATTGCAATGAATTTCACTGTAAGATTGTAGTTTACTACACAATTTCTACATTACATTTTCAAACTAGGAATATTTTCTTTATGGAAAAGCTGCAACTGTGTTCATTGTTTTAACATTTCTTTCAGAAGAAATTAAATTTATTTTAAAAATAAGAAAAAGAAAAAAAAGTTCTTTGTTTTGGTAGAATTGACCTAGTTACATTTAATCAAAGTATATGGAACGTTTTGAATTCCAACCCTGATTTTTGGGACCTAATCTCTGATTCTTAAATGAGAAATTTAGAAAATGTCGTCTTCTTGAAATTATACACATTTCTTATTGATGCAAATTCAGTGTAGCAATAAAATTGCTGCAAATCCATTCAGATTCCAAATTTTAAAAAGTTATTAAAATAACTAAGGGTGAAAGTATAGCAGTTGCCTAGCTATCTAAGAAGCAGAAGTAAAAAAAAGATCCCACCTATTTTTTATAGCTGCCATTTTTTCCATCTTTCCTAATAAAAGGAGCTGAAAATAGGAAGGTCGGGGATTCGCGAGCCAGATGCAACCAGGAACACAAATAAGCATAAAGAACTTGTAAAAAAATAAAGCAAAACGTGTGAAACAGAGACTTGGTTGATCAGTAGAACTATTATTTTGTATCCACTGGATTTGTACACAACCACATAAAGAAGCGTTGCCAGCTGATGATGAGTCAGAGACCTTCCACGCCCGCAGGCTGCGTTCTGGGCGGGGGACTCCGGAAGAGCTGCAAGGAGGCCCGCGGAGGCTGAGCCCGCCCGATCCCGCGGCTGCAGCTCCGGAAGAGAAGGTGGGGGAGAAGCGTCCGCCTTCGAATCTTTTGCCGCCCCTCTGACCGCAGCTTGGCCGGCGGCGGAGAGCTAAGCCTGGCGTGCTGCCTGTTCCGCATGCCCGCGGCCGCTCACCCCATTGGTCTGGCTGCAGTCACGTGCTGCCTGGGGTTGGGGAGGCAACGGAGCCCTGCCCACCTTTTCGCTTCCTTCCCAATCCATCATCCATCCACTCACCCACCCAGCGGGCAGCCCAGTGCGAGGGAGCGGCTGGAAGCGACGAACAGCCATGGCCTGTCTCACCATCTACAGCACTTCGGTGACCGGTTCTCGGGAGGTAAGCCCAGCGCAGACACCCCTCACCACCCCCCGTCCGTGCAAGAGGTCGGTGCCGCCCCTTTGCAGTATGCGCTGCCTACGGGGGTGGGGTCTTCTCTCCTCCCACTTCCCCTGAGGCGGCTGCCTGCGCCCCCCACCCCCAGCCCAAACGGTCCTGCTCTCTCCGCACTTTCGCCTCCCCGCTTCTCGCGCCCCGCCCCAAAGCCAGCTCTCCCAGATGTGCTCGTCTGCATCCTCCAGCCAGAACATCTGGAGGGCGGGCTATGAATCTTTCCTCTTAGCTTTTAGGTGGGCTTCTCTTCCGTTTAGGTTCCTCGCGAGGGTGGATTCCTTAAGGCTAAGGGGAGCAACTCCTTTTCGGCTCCAAATTCTCGCCCACGCCAGTGGAGACACTTGAGCGATTTGAGGAGAACCTGAACGGGAAGAAATCCAATCCTGTGACAAAGGGGAGGGAGGGTCTTCCTTTACCAAAGGCTCTTTCCCCCTTGTGCAGGGGGGGCGTGGAGCCATCCTTACTCCTGTGGGGGGCTGCCATCTCCTTGATCACTAGTGGAGGATTCTGCCTGTATTTAGCTAGGATTGGATTCATTCATTGGAAGTATGATTGGCTCTTAGTATTTCACTTGCCTTCTCTGCACACCCCAATGCAGGATGATTCACCCTCTTCCGCTTTTCTCTTCCTCTTCTTCCTTTCCCCCACTGATATGCGTGCCCCACAGATCAAATCCCAGCAGAGCGAAGTGACCAGGATCTTGGATGGAAAGAACATCAAGTACAACATGGTGGATATCTCCCAAGACAATGCCCTTCGGGAAGAAATGAGGACCAGATCAGGCAACCCCAAAGCCATTCCTCCCCAGATTTTCAACGGGGATCACTATTGCGGGGTGAGTGGCCCCTGACATGGTAGTAGGTGCTGTATTTTACATTACAATTTGGGAGAGTTTTCCCTGGGACAGCAGTAGTAACTTTACTGTTTTGCATCTCATTAAGAACCAGCCACTTGAATGCATCCTGGTTCGTGTGGCTATTCATTGTGCCAGTGTGTTAATGCCAGCAAAACTGCAGACTTATCCATGCAGTTGCCAGGAGTCAAAACTGCCTCAAAGGCAACGGGGGTGGGGTGGGGACGAGAGTAGATGTGCCCACTATACCTCCACAACAAAACGGACTGGCTAGTTTCTTGTTTTTGTTCAAACTAAATGTACTGGTAGATGTTTAATTGATCTAAATGAATGGGCCAAGGATTTCTACCTCCCTAGCCTTTAGCAAGAAGCATAAAAAAATGGAGGTGAGTGAAGAACCAATCATGATCGTGGTATGTCTCCTGGCATGGGAGTATCCATGGATTTGGCTACAATACAGATGAGGCATGCCAGTGCCATTGACTTTTTCCAGGGCGTGTTTCATTTTTTTTAACTTCCCAGACTGAACTGCAATCTTGAATTTCCTGGTAAATATTATGCCCATCCTTGCTTGATCCATTTCTTTCCCCTTTCTAAAGATCAGCCAAGGTTGGCTAAGTGCTGCCATCTGGTGTCTCTCACAATTTTTTACATTAATTGCTCATCTCTGGGCTTCATTGTTTCTTTTGCTTTCAACCCGGACTTTGTTTGGTGCTGTTGGCCCCTTTTAAATGAGAATGAACGTTGCCCTTCTCTCTGTACTCTCGCCTTGAATTAACCAGAATTCCCAGTCAGCAAGACTCTTGGCTAGGCCAGCTGGAAATTCTGGCTTTTAATAATTAACTTGTAGTTTTACATAAGAGGCTAGTCTACAAACATAGGATGGAATATTGACTCTGGTAGCCTCATTTTGTGACCAGGCCAAGATTTCAATATTAGTGTTAAATGAATGAATGTCCTGCATGACAAGGGCTGTGCATAAAGTAACTCAGAGTAACAACAAATCGCTCACTGTGATGGTATTCTTACTTGCGTTGTTTTGTATTATTTAGCATGGTGAAAGAAAGCTTCTATCTTTCCAAATATTGCTCAATGCATCCCTCAATATTGGCTATGCTGACTGGGGCTGTTAAGAGTTACAGTTCATCAACATCTGGAGGTGTTTTGCATTTAGGCTCCTCCAGCAAATGTTTAAATGAATTTTTGTCAACAGTCCTTTTTCAAATATGAAGTGTAGGGCAGCATTTGCTATTTCCAAACATTTTTAATAGCACATGTTACAGTGAACGTCCCTTTAGTAAGTTAAAGGAAAGCTGTAATCTTGCTGGGCTTGGCATAAAACTAGACAGGGAATCTTGCTAGGACAGGGAGGGAAAATCCCATTTCTTTCTGTACATTTCCATACTCTTTTAGGTACTTGTTACAAAATGTCTCAGATTATAAAATGAATCATTAATGTAAGGGTGAGGAAGAATCATTTGGTTTGCTGACAGCAGGAGAAAATATTAATAGACTATGGTGATGCATTTCTTTGAGAGGAGAATGAATATTGACTCCAGCCTAAATTATGTTCCTGAGCCATTTCCTGACAAAGTCAGAGGGTCATTTGCGGATAAGGATACTCTCATTTTCCCTCTACCTGAAAGTATCTGTAAAAATATCTAATTCAGTGCCTTAATACTGATACTGACAAGTGACATACTGCAGGTTAAAAGGCATTTACTGTGAAATGTCATCATGCCAGAGTGATTGTTAGCCTTGTTTTGTGAAAAAAAAAGATTTTCCAGACATGTCTAGCATGTATGGACTGTATTAATGCTGAAAGTTGCATGCCTGTCCCTTATAATTCCTTGTGTGTACAATGACACTTGGCCAATAAAGCTATTCTCTTCTCTCTCCTCTCCTATTCCATTTATTCTATTCTAACCAAATCCTGGGTAGTGGGGAGTGACTCAGTTTGTATCAGACAGAACAGCTATGAAAGGAAGACAGCAGAGGTTGTATGAGTTATTTGTGGCTTTCACTGTAATTGTGACTGGATACACACCCAGGCTGGTGTCTGGGCAAAAGCACCAGTGAGCCATTTAGTTCAAGATTTTAGGTGTATCTCCCAGGGATTCTGCAGATGTTTCCACCAAATTATTGTTTTTCATGTGATAGAAGGGGACAAAATACATGGAAGCAATAGTATCAACTGTATTTAAGCAATATGAGTATAATTGTATGACTTCAGACGTTACTTTTGACTTGTGATTAACCTCTCAGTTGTTCAGTGAGGAGAAGTATCTAGAGAGGATTACAAAGGAGAGGGCTATATAATCCGTTTTGAGGCACAAGAACAGCTTTGAACATTCTGTAATGAAAGCTGTTCTGTTTGGCTCCAGAGGCTGTTTTGGTTTGATGCTAAGAAATTCTTAGCCTTTCAACTGCATAATGTCCCTATTTTTTAGTTTACTTTTCTCCCACCTGGCAGGACTACGAACTGTTTGTGGAAGCCGTGGAACAGAACACCCTGCAGCAATTCCTGAAGTTAGCCTGAGCCTGCTTCTTCCCTGCCCCACATGAAAACCTTCCTCCCCACATGAAAACCATCCAGGACTTGGAAATTCTGCATTCCAGATGGATCACCTCCCAAGTGATTGTCAGCTCTGCGTGACCAACCTCTTCTCCAACTGCCTCTGAATTGCATTCCCTCTTCCACTGTGGTCTCCAAAGACCTGTGCGTTCCCCTCGAATGCAGCTGGGCCCCTCTCCTCGTGCCTATGGGGGTAGACTGATGCTAATCTTCTAATTAAGGACCTTGGAAGGCAGTGCTTTCCCCTACCTTTCCCTCCTCCCCCTTTTCTTTTCCAAGCTCAGACTGCCCTTAGTATTGAAAGGGAAGAGCTGGTTGCTTCTTCCCTTCTTATCACCAGACGTCCTTCAATGTGCAAATGTCAGTTCCTGTAGTTCCTTTTTCATTTTAACCCAGGAAAGAGCAGCAGCAGACATCTGCTCTTGCTGGGATGTTTCTTGTCTAGCAATTCAAAAAGTGCTGCACAGGGTTTTGTGCTCCCGTTGCCTTCTCTGCCAGCGGTCAGTGGGGAGAGTGTGTGTATGTGTCTGTCTTAAAACATGGTGATGTAGCTCAGCCTTTCTTAAAGTGGTTCTCCAGGGGGCGGCAAGAGCATTTCTCCTAGCCCATTAGTGCTTTTTCCTTGTGCCCCCATCTGGCAGTGGAAAAAACCGTCCCTGCTCCCCAAGAGGGGAAGGCAATTTCCACTCTATTTTAGCCTCAGCTGTTTCCTGCTTCCTCTTTTTTTGGAACTGGCTTTTTGCAAACTTGGACCGAGTGCATTCTTTTTCTTTTTTTATTTCTGAAAGTAAAATTTATAAACAGCCATGTTTTTGTTAAGATGCCATTAAATATTGCTAAAAACCTCCATCCCAGTGGTTCTGTGTTTTTTTAAAAATAAAAATAAATAATGGTTTGGTTGGATGCAGAAGTTGGATGCTACTCTGTTCATTCATTTGGAAATCTACTTTCTAACTCTTAGCAACTCAGTTACTTTCATTGTTATACTTGGACAATATTATCTGTTTTTTTTTAAAATCCCAATTGTGCCGCAAGAATGGCAGAAGTACAAAGAAGTGTTTGGCACAACTGCCTCCTACAGTGATATGCATCTAAAATAAGATTCACTGTTTGGGCTTTTTGCAAACATTTGTAAGGTGCGATTCAAGGTCTTGGTGTTAACATACAAAGTCCTTCATGGCACGGGTCCGGGGTACTTGCGGGAGCGCCTCCTGCCAACATCAAATAACGATGGCCCTGTGCGAGAACACAGGCAGGGACTCCTCGGGGTGCCGTCCGCACGACAATGTCGGCTGGCGGTGCCCCGGGGAAGGGCCTGTTCTGTAGCAGCTCCTGCCTTATGGAATCAACTACCCGTTGAGCTACGGCTGGCTCCCAATCTCTCCTCTTTCCGGCGCGATCTAAAAACCTGGTTGTTTCTACAGGCCGGGCTGGACTGACCTCCTGAAGGGGGTGGGATTTTTAATGGGGTTTTAACTGTTTGGTTTGGCTTGTTTAGGTTTAATCTCTTTTTAAATTATTTATTGTTTTATGCTTTATCTGTGAGCCGCCCCAAGTCCTTTCGGAGAGGGGCAGCATACAAGTAAAACAAAATAAATAAATAAATAATGTGAGGCTAAGTCATTGCACTATTTTGGGGTGTGAAAATTGTCCCCCATGTCTACAGTTCAGTTTTTTCCCCAGGAAAGAGACTTTCCACAACATTTCTCTAGCACCTAAGTAAGAGGCAATGTGCAAGGTTGCCTTTTGGTGAAAATAATGCAAAAAGGACAAGAAACAGATAAATACTTGAGAGCATTTCTCAAGAAGACCTTAATGCATCCTGCCTTCTTGCTTTAAGGGTCAATCAGCATCCTTCTCTTTGCCTCCCAGAGAGGAGGAGGTAGTAAGTAAATATGTCAGCTGTTCTTGCACTTCACAGTTGTACAAGAAGTTGCCAAAAAGAGTTCCCTTGTTCATGGTACATAATATTCATCCCCATCCATACTAAGTGTAGGTGGGAAACTCCGTTGGACTAGGGCTAAATTGGCTTACTACAATTTCCCTCTTGTATACAGACAATGCTGCTTTGGTTATGTACAGATAAACATTTGGAGAATGAGTCTATTGTTCATGGAGAGAAAAGGGGAGGAAAGAAACACATCTGATTACAATATGCAAAACCCAAACCCTGAATCATATTGGGCTTGGCTTGTTATGTAAATTCAATCAGTTAAGCTACTACAGTTAAGTGTACCACAGTTAAGCAAATTTTGGCTGAGCATATTGTATTAATGAGGGCATTGTTCAATGGGAATAATTTGGTGTGTTTATGGTCCAAATAGCATCACACAGAATACCTTCTAAAAATGCTGGTTGAAAACTCAGCATCACTATTTTTAAACATTGGGAGATTGGCACGGGGGTCTTGAAAACCAGAAGCCAACTTGCTGCTTTTTTGCAGCTGGGAACAATGGCAAAATACCTACTCTGGCATCCTTAGATTTTATAGATTCAATTAAGTATTATGCTTACCACATCTGTTCTGTAAAAATCCAGATGACGCCGACACGGCAGCCATCAGCCCCAAATCAATAGCCCTAATGGTTACCACAATTTGTCAAATTTTATGGATGCATGGCAGCAGGCAATTTTAGTGATTAGAGATATTCTCGTGACAATGAAGCATTTGTCCACCCCACGGCTCTTTCTGGGAAGATTCCACTTGAGTTGACTGCAAGCATCTTACGTGTGTAGCATGTGGTTAGTAAAAGTAAGTTGTGCTGGAACATTTGTGGTTTAGTAGCACAAAGAACTGATTTTTAAAGTTCAGAAAAAGCCTCTAGTCTATCTTTCATAATCAATATATTCCTGCAACTTTGTGGCAGGCTTAGGGGAAATGGTAAATGTTTTAAGATATTCTTCCTGGTCAGAAGGGCCTTGCACACAGAGCTCATGGGCTTATATAACACCATACCACTATAGATGCCGTTGCTGCCAAAATGTGCTTTTAATTATTAAAGCCTTCTATTTGCTCATCTAGCTTTCTGCATGAAAGGAACTGCTGCTACAAGGGGGGTGGGGATCGTAATGCATAATTCAATCCCTACCCTGATATAATTCTGGAAGGTCCAAACCCCAAGGGAGGAAAGACTGGGCATCAGCAGAAGACTTGGATGCTGAAGAAATCCAGCCTGCCTTCTTTTGAACCTATTTGAAGGTGCCCTTTGCTTAATGCTGCACGTCTTCATCCAAATAGACAACACAAAGGGACAGGGAAATTAACAAAAAATGGGACCCTGTGGGCACAAAACTAGTGACAACAGTAACAAATAAGCTTACTTTGGGACTTAAATTAACAGACTATCTGGATACTTTGTTTTAATTAACAGCCACAATGAGTAATAAAAGGGTTAGTTAGGTAAGTCATAAAAAGCGCTTTCTGTTGAAGGATAAGACAAACAATGAGAAGGAAGTTGGCTACAACCGGCTGTATTATTGCACTCGGCCACTCCCACTCAACGCCTATTCAGATATGCTGATTATTCTCATAATCTCCCAGCTGGAAGAACCAAAAGACAATGAAGTAGGGGGCAGCTGTGACATCCAGAGAGACACAACTGAGGAAAACTGTTAGCCCTTGCAGCCACAGCTCTTCCAGGAGAAAAAAAAATAGCTGGACCGCT
This sequence comes from Naja naja, assembly GCA_009733165.1. NCBI lineage: Eukaryota > Metazoa > Chordata > Lepidosauria > Squamata > Elapidae > Naja > Naja naja. The sequence goes on from CM019160.1 coordinate 10,655,193, forward strand.
CTGGTCCTCCTTTGCTTCAGGTACTTGTCTGCTCCATGCATTAAATCTGCCCACAGGGAGAAAGCTCTCCCCAACAGGAGTCTCCAACCTTGGCAACTTTAAGCCTGGCGGACTTCAACTCCCAGAATTCCCCAGCCAGCTTAAAGTTGCCAAGGCTGGAGACCCCTGCTCCCCACCCCACCCACAGTCCCCTTTGAAGATTTTCAGGATGTCCGTAATAGGTTAGAACAGGATCCAGAAATGTCTGCCTTTCCTGCTTATGATTTACAATGCTGGAGCACAAAGAAAATGAAGGCATATCTTGCCCGGGGTGGGGGAGGCCGTGATGCCCCAAATGGGTATTGTGATTTACAAAAGCTTTACCATGTTGCCAGCTGGCATTGACTGCCCAACCGTTTTTCTTGCGGAAATAGACTGACATTCCTAAAGGAATGGTAATAAAGGCCAGTTTATTTCAGTTCCTTTCAGGATGGCTAGAATGAGGCAAGTAAGGCTAAAGTCTTTACCTCTGTCAGGATCGGAAAGAAAGTGTTGCATAAAGCTGTATGGCTGGCTGGGGAATTCTGGGAGTTGAAGTCTGTCAGATTATTCATGAACTGGCAGAGGCATGGTAAACAAGGTCAGCCAATGAATGGGCATAGCAACTTAAGTCAGCCAATGTGGACTGTTTGGAAACTGAACCTAGAAGGAGCTTGGGCGTGGCTCTGTATTAAGCTCTGAGCTCTGAAGCTGCAAACTAATCTGCAACTCTGAATCAAAACTGAAACTCTTCCCTCCTCTGCTTGTTTTTTGCCTGTAACTGCTGCCACATTGGAAAATCTGCCATTGGTATTGTATATTTACTTCATGTCTTATTACGTATATAAAGAAGTTAATGAATCCTGCTGAATCAGTTATCTGTGTGTGCTGTGTGGATCTGATTTTCTGCAACAAACTCTGACAAAGTCCACATAGTTTAATGTTGCCAAGCTTGACAAACACTGCTCTATATCTAAGCCATTCAACTTCCTTTAGTTTGCCCCAGCTTGTTTACCTAGGGGATGGGGGTAGGAGTGGGGGGCAGGAAGGCAGAATACAGTGGCTAGTTCTAACCCGTGTAGCTGGAACTACAAGTTTTACTTGCTTCCATCCTGCACCTGCTCTCATACAGTTAGACCTTTGGCTTGTATACCTTGGGGAAGGAGAAGAAGGCACACAACGTCCTAGCTGAATGGCAGCCAAGTCTGATGCATCATCTACTGTGAACCATTACAGCTACTCCCCACCTGCTTTGGTAGGAGAGAGTTTTTTCCTCAGCAGAAGGAAGGCATTGGGCACCAGCCCACATTCCTCCAGGCTCATGGCATCGTTGTTATACACCTGCAGGGGAAACGTGCTGAGGATCTCATAGGGCTGCAGTGCTTCACCCCTAGAAAAAAGCAGAACCAGGTTGGTAAACAGACTCACTTCACACCTGCCCAACTTTTCCAATCCGGTGGCCTTTCTGAACTCAGTTTTAGATAGTTCAGAGATGATTGTTTTTTAAACTCAAAAAATTCAATTATAGGTGGTCCTCAGCTTATGACCACAACTGAGCTCCCAATTTCCATTACCAAGCAAGACACTTGTTAAGTGTGTTTTGCCCCATTTTACGACCTTTTTACCACAGTTGTTAAACAAATCACTGCAGCTGTTAAGTAAACTGTGTGATCATTAGCTCTGGCTTCCCCCATTGACAGAAGCTGGCAGGGAAGGTTACGAATGGCGATCACATGACAGCGCCAATTTCAGAAATGCATGCCAGTGGCCAAGCAACTCAATTTTGATCACATGATTCATGGGATGTACACAGGGGTGGGATTCAAATTTTTAACAACCAGTTCTGTGGGCATAGCTTAGGTGGTGGGCATGGCTTGGTGGTCATGTGACTGGGTGGACATGGCTTGGTGGTCATGTTATTGGCTGAGTGTGGCCAACTCAACATCACTCACATCGAGGCACGCATCTCCTCGCCTGGCCTCTCATGACTGTGGGGATGCTGCAACAGTCGTAAGTGTGAAAAATGGTCATAAGTCCCTTTTTTCAGTGCCATTGTAACTTTGAATGGTCACTCCACACAAGCAAAGTACCAGCAAAGGAGGGAAAAAAACTCCAGAGAAGTTCCAGAGACAGGAAGTCTAGTCCTGCCAAGAATGTAATAAGGGTTAACGGAGAGGCAGTTTCTGTAAGCAACACCAGAATGTTTCCTTCCTGCCTTCCTTACAGGATTAGGCCAGTAATTTCTTCTAACAACCGGTTCTCCGAACTGCTTAGAATGTTAACAACCGGTTCTAGAGAATAGGTGCGAACTGGTAGAATCCCACTCCTGGATGTACAACAGTATTAAGTGTAAAAAGTGATCATAAATTACCTTTTTCAGTGCCATAACTTTGAATGGCTGCTAAACGATTGGTTGTATATTCCAGATTTATTGGTATCTCTTAAATCAGTTTGAAGGAAAAAGAATATTAGACCAATAAAGTCCTTTTGGATATTACTTTGCCAAATTTCAAGTAATACTACTATCTTTTGGAGAACTGCTGTTCCAGTAGCCCAGTTTCAGAAAAAATGCAGCTTTTGGGGGTAGAAAAAAACATTTTGAAAGGAAGTTTATTTCCAATCAGTCATCAAACAAGAAAAATAATACTATGCCATTGCAGGCACATGTAAGGGAAGAAAAGAGGATAACAGACTACCTTTTAGATGGAAGGAAGATTAAGAAGAGAGATCGTGAGACTCATGCAAGTTAGGCCACCCAAAAAGTTGGGTTAACAATCAGACAATGGCTAGTGCTTGATGGCGCTGGCTGAGACTCTTGATGACCAGTATAATCAATCCTAGTTTCTCAGCAGGAGAATTATAGTTACTGGATGTGAAAGTAAATGGGCCTCCAGGCATCCTCTCTAACCTAACACTACCTGGATGAATTGGGTTTACATTTTCAAGAACCTGAGGACCCAGATTGTTGGGGGCAATATGCTGACTCTGTAAACTGCTTAGAGAGGGCTGTAAAGCATGTGAAGCAGTATATAAGTCTAAGTGTTATTGTTAACCTCTTTGGTTGGATTGATGAGGAATTCTGGGAGTTACAGTTCTGAGACATTAGGAAAATATGACCAACCTAGATTTCCACATAAGGCAAACCACAAGCTTGAAGCACAATTCTTTGTAAATAAATCCTCTGTATCTATATTTTGAAAGCCCCTGGTCAACAAACATTTATTCTCCACTCTACTCCACTCCACTCTGTGGAGTCCATAAACATTTCTGTCTCTGCATCACCCAAATCTTCTGATTCATGACTGAAATGCAGAGCTTCACAGACTATGCCAACCTCTTAAGTTTCAGAATGCTTAAGTATTTCTACCTGAATCTGAAGCACTCACAGAGATCTGACAGCCAATCAAAGCTTGCCCTTCCTAACCAAATGATGAGCAGAGCCTTGGTGGTGCAAGCTGTTAAACACCTAGCACTTAGCTCCAGCTGCCTGCAATTAGTGCAGGCTCGAATCCCACCAGGCTCAAGGTTGACTCAGCCTTCCATCCTCTTGGGGTAGGTAAATTGAGGACCCAAGATTGTTGGGAGCAATAAGCTGACTTGGTAAAAATGCCGGTTGTGGGGGGCCAAAAATGCCCTAGTAATAAGCAGGCATATATAATGGAATGAAGGCTATTGCTGAGCACATTGGATTGTGCTCCAAAGATTGTAAGCCACCCTGAGTCTCCGGAGAAGGGCGGCATATAAATGTGAATAAAAAAAAACAAAAAAAACCCAAGAACAAAGGTATCTCAGCCAACCAGTGCTCAGCTCATAATCAGGAAGAGAGGGCATTATCCCACCTCCTCTACCCTTCTTCCCAAGATAGCAAGCCACAATAAAATGCCTCCATCTATGGCTTGCAAACAACTATTTTTCATTTGTCCCGAATATTGAGACTGCAGTGGGAGGAAGCCAGGATCTAGTGAAATGGTTAGCACTTAGGAACAACATAAACCAAGCTGCGGGAGACCCGAGTTTGTTTCAGGCATGGCTCTGAACCCATGCTTAAATACTCCCTGGGCTCTTTTATTTCTTGAGATTACAGTTGGCAAGTCATAAGTTTAAAATGCAAAAACCAGGGCAGAGCTTGTTTTTCGTTTTTTCAAACCGATGTTTGCCACAATTAGCATCCTTCTCAAATTTGGCTGGAACCATCATTCTTCCTACCTGTTCTGAGCAAGATGTTGTCGCAAGTCTCCAATAGTCTCTGTGAATGACATTTTGACAATGTATGTCTTCTCTCCATCCTCTGACTTTATGCGGAGAGTTGAAATGTTGGTGCCAGGCCCTTCTGTCTTCTGCTTCCCTTCCAGTCTAAGAGTTAAAGGGAGATGGTGATGGAAACCATGGCTTCTCTAAGGAGGCCAGAATAACCCAGGCAGACTGGTACGTGTGAATGATCACCCCTTTTATAAAATAGATACAGTCTGTCCTAACATTCTCCAAATGTATTGAGTCTACCATTCCCCTGAAAGCAGAGCTTTCAATCATGCTACAATCCCAACACACATTGACTGAAGAAGGCTACTGTATATTTTCTTTATTTACCTTATGCTGGTTCTGGTTCTGGCACACAAATACTTAGCATCCACAATCCATCACTCCAGCATGCAAAACAGTCTCAGGGAAAACAGTGGCCTGCACATGTCAGGGGGAGGGGAGTCACTAAATTATAAAATATGGGAGACTTTGCTTCTCAGGAGTGATTAGGTGCATAATGGGATTAGGATGGAAAAGGAAGACAAATCATAAATTCAGCTTACTTAATGGGATTGGTTATCGAGGCTGGCATGCAAACACCTCAAAACTGTTGAGGAAAAGGAGTCAACCATTTATCTATCTATCTATCTATCTATCTATCTATCTATCTATCTATCTATCTATCTATCTATTAAATTTATATGCTGCCCAACTCCCAAAGGACTCCGAAAAGGACTTTTTGTTAAAAGTGCCCCCAATTCTTTCAGATTTGCTTGTTGGATTGATAGCTTTTTATAAGCTGTCCTCTGAAAATGATAGAGGATGATGTACAAAACAGAAAAAAAGCCAAAACGAACACTAACATTTCTTTTTCACAAAAAAGATTTTGGCAATGTCACACAAGATTTATGTTCTTACAAAATCGGGGATAAGGAAAGAGATGGATTCAGACCTCCAAACTGGTTCATTGAAGTCCATTTTATCTACATTTACGAGCAACATCACCTTCCACGGTCTCAAGCAAACCATCATCTCCATCCTGGAGACACCAGAATCATATCTCAGAGGGTTCCATATATAAAACATGTCCTTGATCACTATGATTCCACTTCAAAACATTGTGCTCCTGGTGCTACTCCAGCTTTGGATTTCTGCTATAACAAGACACACGAGGGAAAGAACCAGTGAAGATGAAGAGGCTTGTTTACCTCTTCCTCAGTGCTGTAAGGCTGGGAGTCTCCACCAAAACTACTTCGTGGCTTTGTGCTCCATCCAGGCCCTGGAAGCAAAGAGGGAAATGTAGGCCAATGTTCAAATGCCCTAAGAGACATTAAGTCAGATGATGGCCTTCTGGTCATCCAGCCCACACATTCAAAGATCAAAAAGAAAAGAAGCTTTCTTTGCTAGAGCTATTTCAGAAAGAACAACAAGGCTTGGTAATAATTCTAAATAGCTTTTTGAGATCTCAGTTGTTATTTGTTTTTTTTTTGAAGCTTTGAAGAGGGGGATGCAAAATTAGAGAGGAGGGGAGCATCTTACCTGAAGGGTCTTTTTAAGATCTTCCCGGATATCTATCACTTGCCCATCTCGAACCAGCGATTTTGGAAGTTTGTTCAAAAATTCTTCCATGGTGAGCTTGGGACCTGCCAAAAGAAAGGATTTCATGAGCAGATGCTTTATGGGGTATGTGGACAATGACAAAGCCATGCTGAGGTTTCGTTTTAATTAATTTAAATATCTATAGGTTTCTTTCCTGGGGAAAATCCTCTCAAATATAGTTGCATTAAAACCACCCACAATCGTATGAGAAACAGAAGGAGGCAGCACTATGCATGGCAGCTTGAGTTCCTGAAAATAATTGGACTATACATCTAATACAGGAACATAGATTTTGAACGCAAAAGGGAATTCCAGTAGTCAAGGAGTAAAATCCTTAATATGATCTACAGCTATTGTACATTCTTTTTCAACCTTCCTTATGTCTGATTGCTGTAGCTATCTGCACAAACAAGCATCTACTGTAAGTGGACATTTTCAACAGTGCCTTAACTCAGTACACGTAGTCCTTGACTTATGACCACAATTCAGCCTCACTTTTGTTGTTAAGTGAGACCCATTTTACCACCTTTTTTGCCACAGTTGTGAATCACTGCAGTTGTTAAATTAGTAACACAGTTGTTAAGTGAATCTGGCTTTCCCATTGACTGCGCAAAAAACGATCACGTGACCCCAGGACACTGCAAGAGTCATAAATATGAGTCAGTTGCCAAGCTTCTAAGATTTGATCACGTGACTATAGGGATGCTGCAATGGTCGTAAGTGTGAAAAATGGTCATAAGTCACTTTTTTCAGTGCCGTTGTAACTTCGGTCACTAAATGAATCGTTGTAATTCGAGGACTATCTGTATTTATCTAATGAATGAGAGATATCCAGGTTACAATTAGCATGATATTATCTGGATACAACCCACTTAAGCTCTGAGCATAAATTAAATCGTCCTATGCAAAGAGAATGCATACCAACTTGGCAGTTCGAAACCATGTAAAAATGCAAGTAGAAAAACAGGGACCACTTTGGTGGGAAGGTAAAAGCGTTTCGTTGCGCCTTCGGCATTTAGTCATGCCGGCCACATGACCATGGAGGCGTCTTCGGGCAGCGCTGGCTCTTTGGCTTTGTAACGGAGATGAGCACCGCCCCCTAGAGCCAGAAACGACTAGCACATATGTGCGAGGGGAACCTTTACTTTTACCTTATGCAAAGAGCAGGACAACCTTTGGGAATCTGGTACCCTCCAGATGTGTTGGCGTCTGGGAATTCATGGGAGTTGCAATCCCCTACACAACAGCAGGGAAGGTTGGGACAACCTTGAAGAGCAGAACAAACTAATAAAGAGGTATTTGTAGCACCAAACTCAAACTGCATTTCTGGAATTGCTGAAGTCTGAATGAATCTGCAATAGACACATATAACCACTGGAGTTGGGTGGCTGACACATTTGAATAAAAACAAACCAACCATCACCTGAGATTTCATTTGTCTCCTTTATGCCACTTGGTTTGGAACGCCCAACAGCCTGGCCAAAGCCAGGAAAATACCCTGGCAGTTTCCTTTCCTGAAAGAAGACATCTCTCTTGTCGGTGACCTATGGAATAAATCCCGGTGCTGTTAAGTACCCTGTTAGATTCCAGACTCCAGAGGTCACTGTTAGACTAAAAAGCAGATGAAACTGGATGTTAGCAGCAATAACAAATGCTATGGAAACAACCTCTTCCTTCTTCTGTCAATATTCAAAGGAAATACCATATTTCAGACACCAGAAATGTAAGCACACCTGGTAACACCCCATTATAGGAAACCAACAAGTTGCCTTGCACATAATGAACTGAACATTATGACACAATAAATATATTGTTCTTACAAAGGAAGTTATAGAATGAATGCAAAATACGAAGTGTTAGAAGCCAACAATGGCAGATATCTAGTAATAATCAAGATGCTCAAATAATTAAAATGCATTTTCTCCATTTATTAAAAAAAACAAGGATTTCTCATTCGTCTTTCCCAGACCATATATCACTAGATTTTAATGCTCATACAACTATAAATATTTGAACACTAAAATCATGATACTTTACGGGTGTATCTCTAAAGAAATCCCCTTGAGCTCAATTGAAATTGAGTCAGATGTTTGGAAATGAATGCTGATTGCTGTAATGGAAACTGGCAGAGAGAACTTATTCCAGGTTTGATTGATTTCTTAATTCTGTTTTCTTTCACTAGTCTTACACAACCCCAAATCCTGATAAAATCAACAGAATTAGTACAAAATGACAGGTCACCTACATTTTTCAGCTATTGTGGAGAGAACATTTATCTTTCTTTCTCATGGTCTTTAAGGGGGAAACCATGAATATATTCCAGACATTATGAACAGAAAAAAGTTTCATTTCATAAATGAGTAACTATCTGACAGGCATTTGCAACAGTGATACCACAATCCAATTATATCATGTATTGTGCAGCTAGTCCTCAACTTATGACCACAAAGTGGAACTCGAATTTCCATTGCAAAGCAAGAAGGTTAATTGAGTCACACGCGATTTTACGCCCTTTCTTGCCATGATTATTAAGCGATTCACTGCAGTTGTTAAGTGGCTCACATGGTCATTAAACAAACCCAGCTTTCCCCATTATGGGCATAAGGGAAGTTGTAGAGGGAGAATCACTTGACTTTGGGAGGCTGCAACTGTCATAAATACATTCAGGTTGCCAGGTGTCCAAATTTTGTTCCCTTGACGGTGGGGATGCTGTGAAGATTGTGTGAGGACTGGTCACAAGTGGCTTTCGCCACTCTTGCACACAAGTAACTTTCTTCAATGCTGTTGTGACTTCAAATGGTTCTTAGATGAATGGTTATAAGTCAGGGACTAACGGCATGCCACACACACACACACACACTAGCTCCGTGGTGGCGAACCTATGGCATGCGTGTCAGAGGTGGCACACAGAGCCCTCTCTGTGGGCACGTGTGTCATCGCCAGCTGCTTTTCTGGTTTCTGGCGCACAGAACCCTCTCTGTGGGCATGTGCGCTGGTCATCTGATCTTCACGGGTGCCAGAGCGCCCCAAAATGGTCCCAAAAACAGCCAAGAAACAGGCAGTTTTCAGGCCATTTTTGACTCAAAAAATGACCTGAAAATGGCCCCCAAAACAGCCAGTTTTCAGGCTATTTTTGGCCTGGAAATGGTCTGAAAATGGCCCCAAAATGACCTGAAAATGGTCCAAAATGGCCTGAAAATGGCCCCACAAAACAGCCTCAAAATGGCCCAAAAACAGCCCCAAAAAGAGCCAAAAAACAGGCTGTTTTCAGGCTACTTTTGGCCTGAAAAACGGCCTAAAAATGCCCCGAAGACAGCCCAAAATGGTCTGAAAACGGCCCCCAAAATGGCAAAAAATGGCCAAAAAACAGGCATGCACGCACCGGCACGCACATGCACACACTTTCCAGTTTGGGCACTCAGTACTGAAAAGGTTCGCCATCACTGCACTAGCTATTGCTTTGGCTTCTCCTGAGCTGAGGCAAGATATAACCAGAGCCATCCACAGCAGAGGTAACCTATATTTCCAGAACCCAAAGGTGCTTTTTTTCAAAAGCTTTCTGGTTTTTCTTTTTGGACTTTCTGGTTTTTCTTTTGAAAAGACGTTTCGCTTCTCATCCAAGAAGCTTCTTCGGCTCTGACTGGAGGGTGGGGAATGGGACCAGGCTGACCAGCTTTGCATTCTGAGAAGAAGGGGAACGGCATACTTGGAAGCCTCATTCATGAAAATAAAAAACAAAAAGCAAATAAAAGCTTTGCATCTTAAGAGACCCAAATATTTAGCTTGCTGATCTGATGCCTCCTGACCAGCCCTTTCTACGAAAAAGACCTCACTCTGTGCTCTCTACATCCAGTGGAGAGATTGGGATCATAGGAGCTGCAGTCTAAGACAGGGGTCCCCAAACTTAGCAACTTTAAGACTTGTGGACTTCAACTCCCAGAATTCTCCAGCCAGCATAGCTTTATGGACCGGTCTAAGTACCACTACTTCAGAACTGTGGCAAATCCAAACAGCCTTGGAATGTCCTTGAGTTTTAATTTTATTGGAAAAGCTTCTTCTATATCAGAGGTCTCCAAACTTGGCAACTTTAAGACTTGTGGACTTCAAGCCACGAATTCTGAGAGTTGAAGTCCACAAGTCTTGAAATTGCCAAGTTTGGAGATCTCTGGTCTAAGACTTCAAGAATGCACCAGAATATTGGGCTTTTTTTTAATTACATTTATATGCCGCCCTTCTCCGAAGACTCAGGGCGGCTTACAATTTTTGGGATGCAACCCAGTGTGCTCAGCAATAGCCTTCATTCCACTGTATGTGCCTGCTTATTACTAAGCGGCATTTTTACAAAGTCAGCTTATTGCCCCCAACAATCTTGGGTCCTCAGTTTACCTACCCCGAGAGGATGGAAGGCTGAGTCAACCTTGAGCCTGGTGGGATTCGAGCCTGCAGTAATTACAGGCAGCTGGAACTTAAGTGCTAGGCATTTAACAGCCTGCACCACCAAGGCTTTGACTTTGCCACTCTCTGTTTCCTCCTGTCTGTATTTCCTCTCTAGAACTAACCAAGCATTCATTTTTAGGGCCCACGCCCCAAACTGTCAACTGATAAAAGAACAGATGTTTTCCTCAGCAGTTACCAGCCCAATGTGCACATAGGCTGGTTTTAGAAACAGTGGCCCACATTTCCCTTTTTTCAACAAGACTTTCCCATGCATCTCTAAACAATGAAAGTTTACAAATGTAATAAAAATTTCCCCCACCCTTGGATATGAGGCAAATAAATACCCTACCTAAATGCGGCTTGTCTCTTGACAAGGATCAGTAAAACGGCATGTTTTATTTATTCCAGCTATGTTCTAGCCGATAATATGTTCAAGGAAGTTCAAAAATAAATTCCAGGCATCGGTAAATGGCCTTATAATTTTCCTCCCTCGCCTGAAACTTGCTGAGTGTCTAAATTGTGCGGTCTCTTTGATGTACTGTACTCTCTTTCAAGAGGCAGGGAGGGGTAGATTTGTTAAATAAGACACATTCTAGGACATTATTCAGATCTTGAGTCCTACTTTTGTGCAACATATACATTTCTTAGTTCAAAGCAGGACAGGGTACCAAGAGTCTCAGGACCACACGGAGCCCCTCCAAAGCGGTTTTCTCTGGGCTACCAGAATCTGCTGTGAACAAAATGGTCAGGGTGGTTTCCTGCCCTTTTGAGATGGGAAACACAAATCGTGTAGACTAGAGTAAGATCTAACACAGACTGAATACAGTATAAAAACAATAAAAACCCTCCCAATCCCTAAACTGAAAACTCAAAAGTTCACAGCTCTGCTCACATAGAGCTTTGATGATATAGAACAGGGGTCCCCAAACTTGGCAACTTTAAGACTTGTGTACTTTCAACTGCCAGAATTCTCCAGCCAGCAAAGCTTCAATTCTGGGAGTTGAAGTCCACAAGTCTTAAAGTGCCAATTCTGATATAAGAAAAGGCTTTTCCAATAAAATTAAAATTCAAGGACATTCCAAAGCTGTTTGGATTTGCCACAGTTCTGATGTAGTGGTACTTAGACTAGTCTATAAAGTTCTAGCTGTTGCAGCATCTGTAATGGAACGCAAAAAGTTAAGAATGATATTGGGGAAAGAGAGGAGGAGATGCTGCCCAGGAAACAATTAGACAAGAGAGGCAGGAACCTGCAGCCACTTAACAGAGAAAGAAACTTAGGAAAAGACCTGCACTAACGAATCAAGTAGTCAAAAATGGAGGCAAAATTTGGGCCTTTGGATTTGCAAGAGCTTTACAATCATGTAGCTTTACAATAAAGTAGAATTAGTTTTGCCATGTTTCCTGGTTTATGTGGGAGGGTTGGAGTGACTGTGGTGTGGTGTGGGTGTGATTGCAAATGGAGCACTCAAGCAACCAGCTCAGACTCCTGACTGTCACAACATGCCATAGTCATGTAATCATGATTTGCAACCTTCCCTACTGGCTTTCCATGATACAAGTCAATGGGGAAGCGGGCAGGAAATTGGAAGTTATGGTCACAATCTGTGCAATTCTTTCTTAAGAAAGGTAACCAGGGACTACCAGAACTACTGTCACTAAGCAATATGGTCACACAATGAGACTGGTCTGTTTTCAAACTCCACCAGGGAACAAGAGGGACAGCCTAGCTGTAATAAAGTTTCTTCTTTAAGAGTCAGTTTAGCATCTTCTCTTCAGCAGTTCTACAGGTGAAACTCGAAAAATTAGAATATCGTGCAAAAGTTCATTTATTTCATAATACAACTTAAAAGGTGAAACTAATATATGAGATAAACTCATTACATGCAAAACAAGATAGTTCAAGCCATGATTTGTCACAATTGTGATGATTATGGCCTACAGCTCATGAAAACCCCAAATCCACAATCTCAGAAAATTAGAATATGACATGCAATCAATAAAACAAGGATTGTACATAGAACAATATCAGACCTCTGAAAAGTATAAGCATGCATATGTACTCAGTATTTGGTTTGGGCCCCTTTTGCAGCAATTACTGCCTCAGTGCGTGACATGACATGGAAGCTATCAGCCTGTGGCACTGCTGAGGTGTTATGGAAGACCAGGATGCTTCAATAATGGCCTTCAGCTCTTCTGCATTGTTTGGTCTCATGTCTCTCATCTTTCTCTTGGCAATGCCCCATAGATTCTCTATGGGGTTCAGGTCAGGCAAGTTTGCTGGCCAATCAAGCACAGTAATCCCACGGTCATTGAACCAAGCTTTGGTGCTTTTGGCAGTGTGGGCAGGTGCCAAGTCCTGCTGGAAAATGAAGTCAGCATCCCCATAAAGCTCGCTCTGTGGAAGGAAGCATGAAGTGCTCCAAAATCTCCTGGTAGATGGCTGCATTGACCCTGGCCTTAATGAAGCACAGTGGACCAACACCAGCAGATGACATGGCTCCCCAAATCAACACAGACTGTGGAAACTTCACACTGGACTTCAAGCATCTTGCACTGTGTGCCTCTCCATTCTTCCTCCAGACTCTGGGTCCTTGGTTTCCAAATGAGATGCAAAAGTTGCTCTCCTCAGAAAAGAGGACTTTGGACCACTGAGCAACAGACCAGGTCTGTTTTTCTTTAGCCAGGTAGGCGCTTCTGTGACATTTGAAGCCCATGTCCAGGATCTGTCTGTGTGTGGTGGCTCTTGATGCATGGATTCCAGCCTCAGTCCACTCCTTGTAAAAGTCCCCAACACTTTTGAATGGCCTTTTCCTGACAATCCTCTCAGGCTCAGGTCATCCCTGCTGCTTGCACCTTTTCTTCCACACTTTTCTCTTCCACATAACTTTCTATTAATGTGCTTTGATACAGCACTTTGGGAACATCCAACTTCTTTTGCAGTTACCTTTTGAGGCTTTCCTCCTTATGGAGGTGTTAATGATGGTTTCTGCACAACTTTCAGGTCAACAGTCTTTCCCATGATTGTGATTTCCTACTGAACCAGACTGAGAGACCATTTAAAGGCTCAGCAACCTTTGCAGGTGTTATGGCTTAATTAGCTGATTAGAGTGGGACACTTTGAGCCTAGAATATTGCACCTTTTCACAATATTCTAATTTTTCTGATTTGTGGATTTGGGGTTTCATGAGCTGTAAGCCATAATCATCACAATTATGACAAATCACGGCTTGACCTATCTTGTTTTGCATGTAATGAGTCTATCTCATATATTAGTTTCACCTTTTAAGTTGCATTATGGAAATAAATGAACTTTTGCATGATATTCTAATTTTTCAAGTTTCACCTGTATGTAAGAAGTTTAATAAAATACATATAACTTTCCAATTTTGCCCCGTGGCTCCAGTTCTGTTAAATTCATCTATTGATTGATTGATTGATTGATTGATTGATTGGATTTCTAAGCCGCCCCATCTCCCCAAGACTTCGGGGCATACATACAATATAATATATACAATCAAAGAAGATCAAATCTCATAGAAACCCAAAATATAATTAAAACATTAAAACAATTCTAAAAATTCCCCATATAGCCCATCCTCAGTCCAGGTCAGTAAGTTGGAATAACCATGTTTTAAGGCCCCAGCAGAAGGAGGCAGGAGATCAGGGGCCACCCAGAGCTCCAGGGGCAGTTGGTTCCAAGGGTGGGTGCTCCCACAGAGAGAACCCTACCTCTGGGGTAGCCAGCCATTGTCTGGCTGATGGGACCCCAAGGAGGCCTGTCCATGAGAGCATACAATGCGTTGGAAATAGTCGCTGGCAGCAGGTCTCCCGTAGTATCCTGGTCCTAAGCCATGGAGGGCTTTATAGGTCAAAACCAGCACCTTGAATCTCACTGGGAGGGCAACGGTAACCAGTGCAGCTCACGCGGGAGGGTGTAACATGGAAGTATCGGGACACTCCCACCAACTGCCCACTGCATTCTAGACCAGTTGAAGCCTCCGGTGGTCCTCAAGAGCAGCCCATGTAGAAAGCATTGCAGTAGTCCAAATGGGAAGTGACAAGCGCGCATGAGTGACTGTCACGTGAGGCGTCTGGTCCAGTAGAGGCGCAACTGGCGCCTAAGGCGAACCTGGGCAAATGCTCCTCCTGGCTCAAATGTTCCTCTAAACTGAGCAGTGCATCCAGGAGGGCGCTTAAGTTGCAGCCCTATCTACAGGGGTAACACCTCTCCCCTATAGTTAGATTGTGGAATTTCCTGGGCAACTTCGAGATGCGGTACATATAGCCACTGGTCTTGGCTGGGTTGAGCCTGAGTCTGTTTTTCCCCATCCAGATCTGCACCGCCTCCAGGCACCGGACCACCACATCGAGAGCGTCACTAGGTTGGTTAGGGGTGGAGATAAAAAGCTGGGTATCATCAGCATACTGATATCTCACCCCCAAACCACGGATGATCTCACCCAGTGGCTTCATATAGATGTTGAACAGGAGGCTGAGCCGACCCCTGAGGCACCCCACAAAGGTGGCCTTGGGGCCGATCTCTGCCCCCTGCCAACATCTGCGTACAGCCCGGAGGTAGGAGAACCACCGTAAAACGGTGTCCCCCACTCCCAGCCCCTCGAGGCATCGCAGTAGGATACCATGGTCGATGGTATCAAAGTCTGCTGAGAGGTCTAATAGGACCAGGACAGAGGAATGCCTTGTCCCAGCCCTCGAGATCATCTACCAGCACCATGCTGTCTCTGTGCTGTATCCAGGCCTGAAGCCCAATTGGTGTGAGTCTAGATAGTCGGTTTCTTCCAGGAACATCGGGAGCTGTTTTGCTACCATGCTCTCACCACCTTTGCAATAAAGTGAAGGTTGGAGACGGGACAAAAGTTGTTTAAATTAGCTGGGCCCAGAGTAGGCTTTTTTTTGAGGAGGGCTTCACCACCTCTTTCAAGGTGGAGGGAAGACTCCCCTCAAAAGCAGTAATTACTGCCTGGAGCCAGCTTCATGTGACCTTCCAGGCACCATAGACCAGCCAGGAGGGACATGGGTCCAATAAACACGTGGCAGCGCTCAGTCTTCCCATGATCCTGTCCATCTCTTTTGGAGTTACAGGGTCAAACTCCTTCCAGATAACACTCCTAAGACCTGCTATATCATTCCCATCGGACTCTGACCAGTTAGAGTCCAAGCCGGCCCGGATCTGAGCGATCTTATCCGTCAGATGTTGACTAAACTCCTTGGCCCATCCCTGTGAAGGATCCTCCCCTCCCCCCTGTTTAAGGAGGGAGCGGGTGATCCTGAACAGGTGTCAGGCGATTATCTGCGGGATCTGATGAGAGAGAGAGAAATAGATGCAGCCGCCTCCCTCAACACAGTCAAATAGGACCTAATATAGGCCCTCAGCTGCAATCGGTCAGATTCAGACCAGCTGGACCTCCAACAGCTCTCTAGGCCTCTCTTCCGGCCTTCATTTCCCGAGCTCCCTGGAAAACCAGGGAGCCAACCGAGATCTGCTTCGGTGAGAGGCATGAAAAAAACGACTCAATGAGTGCCCGGCAGCAGCCGTGCCAGGTATTCACCAGGGTCTCAACCAGAGTTAGGTGGACAGGGGAGGATTGACCCAAGCACCGCCTGGAATTTCTCTGGGTCCATTAGGTGCCTGGGGAGGAACCAACTCATATGTTGCAATATTACTTCTTTTATGCACACAGGCAGAAAAGCTTCATATTTTTTGTTGTTCATTGACCCAGGTCAAGCTGACAGATTCTTGCTTTTGTAAGACAGCAGCAATTAATATTTGCAAGCCATTGATATGATGAACAGCCTTCAAAGGATCTCTTTAGGCTTTTTGTACTTTTGGTATATAAATGTTATTTTACTTTTATTTTGGGTTTGATTTCAATTTGTATGTATCTTGTGATAATTATAAAACAAAGAAACTACCTTTCACGTTGCTTGCTTTGTTAAATTGGCAAATGTTTAGCTAGACAGTAGCACTTTGCCAATCTTCACTAATCTTAAAAAAATAAGCATTTGGTAAACCTAGATAATATTTGGATGAGAGATCATTTATTACACTAAGAAACTGAAGGCAATTTATATAGATTCCTACAATTCAACTGCACTTGTCTTTTCTCAATTTAAAAAAAAATCTATTTGCTGTTTAACTTTTTCTGTTTCCAACTTGTGGGTTTACCTTTTTTCCATTCTTCATAAAGAAACTATCCTATTAATCTCCCGAGTTAAACTGTATTTTTATTTATTGCTTTAAAAAAAAATACATTCTGATCTTTGACTGTTGTAAATTACTCTAGTAAAGATTTTTTTTTGAGAGCCAATGTGCTTTTCATGTTTTCAGTATTTTTTTTCTCTATTGCTTCCCTGAGTCACATAATGAAAATCTAAACTAATTTTTCTAATAGAATTTGATCTTGTCAGTCTTCATGATGCTGAAATATCCAGTGGTATTCTTAAACTATTTACCTACTGAAAATACCTTTTAATTTAATTTTCATTAGTGGAAATTGCTACCACTAGTAGATGATTTTTGAATTTTATTATCTATATTTTAATAATAAAACAGTATTTTTAAAAAGGAAATTTAAAGAAATGCAAACTAAGAAGGAAAAGGAAAAAAGAAACCTAACATTAATAGAATTACTTCTATTAAAATACAGCAAAAATACAGAAATGACAATTAAGCTGTTCTAAAGAAGGTTTTATGAGAAAAATTGTTCCAGTTTTCGATACAAGAAGCATTCTCAGTTCCTCAAACAGTCTGATAATTTAAAAAAAAAAACTTTCACAGCTTGCAAAAAAATCCAACAAAAACCAATTGTCTGTTGTTTGAATGAAACAGAAATTAGGTACAATAACTTGACCAGAGTATTCTATCCATAGGTCAGTGACACTTCAACACACCTCATAGAAGCTGTGCTGATTGTACGGATCCATTATCATAAAACCACAGAACCAACACAGTATTAAGTTGTAGTGGAGTATCTTTTTGTAGGCATTATGACCTCGGAATTTTCAATTCTGGAGTGACAAGAAACCAAGAGTTCAAAAACAGGAAGCTATAAAGATGTACCTGAAATGGGACACCATTGGGGTAACGACTTTGCAGCTCAGAAGGGAAAAAGCCGTCCATGATATCTCGCAGGCAATGCTGAAACCACAAGCAGAACCAACTCATTAGATTTCCCCCATAGTAACAAAGCAACCACAATGGAGAAAAATTCAATTATTTGCCTGTTGACAGCTTATCTATTTCCGTTTATGTATTCCCTTTTTATCAGGGGTTTGACACAGAAAATGTTTATGGTTTCCCACCATTAAAAAAAAAGAAATTAAATGGGTCAACATTTTCTGTGGGAAAATCTGAATTTAGTAGCAATGGCAGACAGGGAACAGCCTGAGTGAAAAGAACAAACCAAGCAATCTCAAGACATGCAGACTTGGACATGAGAAGACCAATGAGTGACCCAGTCTGAAACTAGTCTTGGTTGCTGACTACCTGGTGGAACCTGCACATCAAGGAGTGAAACCTACCCAGCCCAGCAATGACAGCAACCAATAAAGATGAGGCCAAGAATAAAATAATTAAATAAAAAGGAGGGCTAGACAGAGACCTATTTGGGAGACATTATTTCATCAGCTAGACTGTAATTTGTCTTTTCAAGTTTCTTGAGTGGTTATTCTGTTGACATTGGTCGATTAGGTAAGGGTGCACTTTATTACACTAAGAAACCAAAGGCTTAATTTATATACAATCCTACAATTCAATTACACTTGTTTTTTCTCAATTTTTAAAATTTTTACTCTATGCCTATTTTGCTCCCTACCTTTCCATCATGGTTAATCAAATTTTGTCTGAATTTTTTATCTGTACAATTCTTACTTATTGTTTTAATGTTTTATATGGTCTTTTAGTTTCTTGACTGTAAGATGCCTAGAGTTGCCTTGACGAGATGGACAGCATAGAAGGCTAATAATAATAAATTAATTAATTAATCACCTAACAAAGTCACCTAACTGGTTTCATGCCTAAAGTGAGAGTAGAACTCATCGGCCTCCAGTTTCTAACAGTGCTTTAATCACTGCATCCAACTGGCTCTCAGTTATTCTAATAATGATATGTGAATTGCAAAATTTAAATGTGAAACCATAATCCCAACTGTATATGTAGTATTGTAGAACAAGCTTACAATCTGGCAAGGACAGGGGAGGCTTCCTGTATATTCCTGGCAAAGATAAGCCCACTATAGAGTCTACATTAAGCCAATGAAAGAGTTATCTGGAGGGGGGGATAGATAGGAAATGCCAATTTATTACAGCTTCCTCAATTTCATGCTGTTCAACACTTGGACTTTATCCATTGGCCATGATGCTGAAGTACAAAGTCTGATACTTCCCGAAAGGCACCAAGTAAGACAAAACTAAGTAGAATATCTTAACTCAAAGATCAAGAACATACCAAGAAACCAGGCAGACAGTCAAACAACCTGGAGAATCTGCTGGAACAACCTGGAGTAACTGCTGGAATCCTGACAGTAAGACAAGAATAATATGAGAGCCAGCTTGGTCTAGTGGTCAAGGCACAAGAAGCCAGGAGACTGTGAGCTCAGGTCCTGCCTTGGCCATGAAAGCCGGCTGGGTTGGGCTGAGTCACACTTTCTTGGCCCAACCCACCTCACAGGGTTGTTGTTGTGGGGAAAAGAGGAGGAGGAAGGTGTGTTGGATATGTTCACCACCTTGACTTATTTGCAAAGGTAATAAAAATGGGATACAAATAAATAAATGAAATAAATGAAAGAAGCGACTTAATTTGTATACATTGCAATATCTTTCTGGGAAGACTTTAAAAGGTCACACCAAATTCTAGGATTTGCATGTGGTGAAGGCCCCAGACAGTTTGGTTTATTGTGGATGTGGAACTGCAACAGGCTGAAAACAAGAAGCAGCTTCCATTCATGGCAGATGTGCAATAAATGACCTTGAAATGCTATGAAGGCAACATATAGATTCTTGTGTTTGTCTCAAAAAGAAAGGCCAACAGAAAGAGGACACTTTACGGTTCATTTTCACTTCTTCCAACTCCCTTTCAGAATGAGAATCAAAGGGACTCAGCTGTTTAAACATGAAGCTTTCCAGTTGAAAGATTTTCAAATGAGAAGTAATAAAATCTTGTTTTCTACAATTTCTCATTTGGCAATGTAAGTTCTTCGCAAGAGAAATAAAGCCTGCTTTGCTCTCAGCCAAAACTCAACATCCCAATACTGGAATCCTTGTTTTCAGAAGTCTCTGGAGAGAGACAGACAGATTGTGGGAAATAAGCCACAGGTGGAAAGGAAAGGTGATTTTCCCACACATTACCTTTTAAAATCAGTACCCCAACAGCAGTTCTCTTTCATGATTCGTGATGCATTCAAATAGCCTATGACAGGGCTCCCCAAACTTGGCAACATTAAGACTTGTGGACTTCAACTCCCAGAATTCTGAGAGTTGAAGTCCACAAGTCTTAAAGCTGCCAACTTTGGAGACCTCTGGCCTATGTCAACAGCTAGGCTCAAGCTTGCTAACCGTAAGTGAAGATAGATCTGGCTTTCAGAAGGGAACAGCGAACCATTAAGGGAGAAGAAAAAACTTCTCAGTCCTAGAAATGGCTTGTTCATATTATTATGAAAAAGCAGAAAGTTGTGATTTGATGCTAATGCCTTATTTTACTGCAATAAAGAAAGTCAGAAGTCAACGCTTTTTCTTTTCTTATCCTTCCTCACATCTCTTCCCCCACTTCCTCCCCACTGCTTTTCTATTTACTTTTGTATTTTGCATCTTATATAATAGTTCATAACTCAATAAAAAATGTTAAAGGTAAAAAAAACCTAAAAAAGAAAAGAAAAAGACTTTTCAAGTCCTGAAAAGATGGCAAGTGGAGAGGACTTTAAAATAACCTTGCCTTGATTTTGTATGGTATAAAATGGGGCAGAGAGAAACTCAGGAGCTATCAAGATTCTGTTGTTCTAGCCAAAATGAAGAACAGCTGTGGAATCTCTGCAGCTCCTGTTTCTCCAAGGACCGGCATCAATCTTGACAGCTTCTCACCATCAAAGCTGACACCAGCCAGAGCATAGAACAACTCAAAGAAGTAAAGCAAGATTGGAAGAGGTAGAGAGATCTGGCCCAACGAATCGCCAAAAGTCGGACACAACTAAATGGATAACATAGACAGAGACATAGAATAACATAGTTGGACCTCAGGGACCACCAAACCCCTAATTTTAAATCCCGCGAACCACTAATATGAATTTTGACTGACGGCGCCTTGCTGATGTTGGTGGGAAAGTCAGTCCCATATTCCAGAGCTGCAGTAGTCACAGGACTGGCCCTTTGGTCATCCCGGAACAGCTGCTCCTCCACCCGGGTGCACCAGCCTCGCCATGGACTGGAGCTACTCTGGGATGACCAAAGGGCCAGTCTTGTGACTACTGCAGCTCTGGAATATGGGACCGACTTTCCCACCAATGTCAGCAAGCCACCCTGGGGTGGATTTCCCTCCCCTGCCGTTGGTCTCGCCTTCCAGTTCCATCTCGTGTGACTCTACTCAAGGTAAGGTTTGCGCTCAGCCAAAGGGTGGGGGCCAGTGGGTGGGCGGGCCATCTGGGCGGCGCAGCCTTGTGTTCCCGTGCAGCCTGGGTTAAGTGTTTTGGGGGGGAGTGCTTTGGGAGGGATATTTCTCTGCGGACCACCAAAATTTTCTCACGGGCCACCAGTGGTCCCCGGCCCACCGGTTGGTGACCACTGACCTAGTCCAACCCCCCTGCTCAAGCAGGAGAGTCTATTCCAAATATTAGCCACTACCTGGGATCGAATTCACAGCCTCCTGATTGTGAGGTGACAGCTACACCTCTAGGCCACCACAGCTTGGCTTGTACATCATCATCATTATTATTATTATTATTTATTGGACTTCTATGCCGCCCTCTCTCCCTAGAGACTCAGGGTGGTTTACAATAAAAATAGCAATACAATTAATTAAAAATACATTAAACCAAGTGAACTAAGCCCAATAAAGATTAAAACCCAATAAAATTTAAAATATCAATAAAAACCCCACCCCTTACCCTTCAGTCCAGGCCAGACTGTTGAAACAACCAGGTCTTTAGGTCGCGGCAGAAGGAACGGAGGTCGGGGGCCAACCAGAGCTCCAAGGGGAGTCGATTCCATAGGGTGGGTGCTCCCACAGAGAAGGCTCTATCCCTGGGCGCCGCCAGCCGACATTGTCTGGCAGACGGCACCCCAAGGAGGCCCTGCCCGTGGAAGCGCACAGGGCGATTGGAGGTCGACGCTGGCAGGAGACGCTCCCGCAGGTACCTCGGACCCAAGCCATGTAGGCCTTTGTATGTTATCACTAACACCTTGAAGCTCATCATGACAGTTTCTAGTCCAAGAATTTTCCTGGAATTTCGCAAGCAGGTATTTTGGCATACTTTTGGTTTCAGTTAAGTGCAGAGAAGAACAACTAAGTTGATTAAGGGCCTGGAGACTAAAACATATGAAGAAGGGTTGCAGGAATTGTGTATGGCTAGTCTAATGAAAAGAAGCACTAAGGATGACACGAT
The DNA here is from genome assembly GCA_009733165.1 of Naja naja. NCBI lineage: Eukaryota > Metazoa > Chordata > Lepidosauria > Squamata > Elapidae > Naja > Naja naja. The sequence continues at coordinate 10,677,098 of CM019160.1, forward strand.
AGCAGGGTGCCAATATTCCACCAACTGAAGGCAGGACAAGAAGCAGTGGATGGAAACTAGTCAAGGAGAGAAGCAACCTAAAACTAAAGAGAAACTTCCTGACAGTGAGAACAATTAAGCAGTGGAACAGCTTTGCCTTCAGAAGTTGTGGGTGCTCCATCACTAGAAGTTTTTAAGAAGAGACTGGACAGGCCATTTGTCTGAAATAATTTAGGGCCGTGGTGGCGAACCTATGGCACACGTGCCAGAGGTGGCACGCAGAGCCCTCTCTCTGTTCACGGCAAGCCGTCACCCCAGCTCAGCACATGCGCCTCCCGCCAACCAGTTGGTCTTCCGGTCTCTGCCGTGCATGCGTGGGTGGCAGGGCGTGCACAGGAGCCATGTGCGCATATGCAGGGGGGTGTGGGGGGTCACGTGCATGTGGGGGGGAAGGGGCACATGTGCAGGGTGCACACGCATTGCATTTTGGGAATGCACACGCGCTCGCTTTGGGCACTTGGTGCCGAAAAGGTTAGCCATCACTGGTTTAGGGTCTCCTGCTTGAGAAGGGGATTGGACTGGAAGACCTCCAAAGTCCCTGTGCTGTTATCCTGTTCTGATAATTTCTGTAACATTTCTGTTACCCAATCCACTTCAGCTGGAATCCTTCTTCTTTCTTTTCTCTAATTGGACAGTTGCTAACTCAATATTCTTCTCAATAACTTCTCCATATTATCCCATTTCCCCTTCTGTGCTGCTATTTTGAGTCTCCAGTGCTTCCTTTTTCTTTCGTTTCCCTGCCAAGTTCTGTATTCTCTTTTGTTTTCCCTTTCAAGCATGGTCATCATCATCATGATCATTAACAATACTATTACAGAACTCTTCTTTCTGGGAAATTACATACCATGCACTATTTATGTTGGAAACTGCTTACTCCAAGGCTGAACATTCAAAGATGCATGTCTAAGCCCAGCATGGAATAAGTGTGGTTCCACATCAGTTTGACAACTAAATGTTGCATTCAATTAACTTTATTACAGTCATAGACCAGAGACCAGAACAAATAAAAACACTCAGTAAATATACAATTAAAAATTCTAGTATAAAATAATAAATAACAACTGAAATATATGATAAAATCCAGTCTGGATTTTATCCATACATGCTCTAACTATATTAAAAATTACAATCCATAAACTGTGTGGCCCGTTGGCAGTTTAATATTAAAAGGGAAAAGAATAAGCAGTGCAAAGGGTTTGCCACACTTGTTATAACTATGGCGGATTGGGGACGCAGTGGCTCAGTGGCTAAGACGCTGAGCTTGATGATCAGAAAGGTCGGCAGTTTGACAGTTTGAATCCCTAGCACTGCATAACAGAGTGAGCTCCCGTTACTTGTCCCAGCTTCAGCCAACCTAGCAGTTAGAAAGCACGTAAACAATGCAAGTGGAAAAATAGGGACCACTTTGGTGGGAAGGTAACAGCGTTCCATGCACCTTCGGCATTTAGTCATGCCGGTCACATGACCATGGAGACATCTTTGGCTTTGTAATGGAGATGAACACCGCTCCCTAGAGCCAGAAATGACTAGCACATATGTGCGAGGAGTACCTTTACCTTTACCTGTGGTGGATTAGAATCCCCAGTGCTGCTGTGCAGAATCTAGCAACCTGCACTATAGTTATGGACTGTTCATCCTTAAGCAGCCACTGAAGATAGGCAGTATCAGAACAGCCAGGGTACCTAGCAGTTATTGTCAGAATTTGGTTTTTCAGTATCTCCATGTAGCAATAGCACTTATATACCGCTTCACAGTGCTTCTACAGCCCTCTCTAAGCAGTTTACAGAGTCAGCATATTGCCCCCAAAAATCTGGGTCTTCATTTTACCGACCTCGGAAGGATGGAAGGCTGAGTCAACCTTCAGCCTGGTAGGATTTGAACAGCTGAACTGCTGGCAATCAGCAGTCAGCAGAAGTAGCCTGCAGTACTGCACTCTAACCACTGGGCCACCAAAAAGAAAATCGAAGGAGTATGTGACCCACAGTCTCCACCTCTCCTGAGCCACAGGAACAGAGTCTTTCAATCAATGATCTCTTTTTATGCTTTTATACATGCTGCATCTTTGCAGCTTTTTATCTTGTCAGTCTTTCCAAATGTAATGATCAAAATGCCCAAAGATCCACTAAAAGACAAGAGTCTGCTACAATGTAAGGACGGGGAGAGGCTTGGTGATTGTTGTGGGAGAACGCTACTGTCACAAAAGACTTTTATTTTGTACGAGTAACTCTCAAATTCCAATAAAAGAGAATATGTCATGCCCCCGTTGGAATCTGATTCCAAGGGGGAGGCTGAGCAGCAGACAGGGAGTGGGAGTGTGGCTCCAGTGGCTGTGGAAGAAACTGGGGAAGGGCACAGTCCGGCTGGGCATTCAGAGGAAGACCCAGGGCCACCCCCTCTTCATCCTAGGGCACGCAGGGAGGAACGGAGAAAGGAACAACGTGAGTTACATGGGTTATGGGGGAGAAAGGGCCCTGATTCCCTTCATTAGCTGCAGCTGGGAAAACAGGATTTAAAAAGGGTGTGAATTATCTTTTTAAAAAGCGCCAGTTATCTTTGTTTGTCAAGTCTTATCTGGATTCTGGCTTCCTCCCAACTGTATGTGTTTCGTTATCTTTTGAGTTCTGCAATTCCTTATCCTGCCCTTTCTCATTAATTGCTGCAGCGTGGTTTGTGTTGGTTTTTATTTATAATTTATATGTACTTTGGGGTCGGACTGAATTTCTTCCCTTTAAAAACTGTTATTGGGAGAGTTTTTTCTCCAGCCAATGATAACTGGACATTGGAGGCCAAGTAAAGGGACTTTACCTACTTTTGTGACTTTGTTGCTTTTGTGCCATGCCCCGGGTCATCACAGAATATTTGTAGCTCAGGGTTGAAATGAGAGGTCCTTGGTGCTCTAGAAGCTTGGATGTTTTCTTGCAGACATGTCATTACCCAATTTCCGTAACATCATCAGTGCTAATGCTATCAGATAATCTCAGCTAATCTCAGACTAGCTGCTAGTCAACCATTTCGTTTCTTCGAAGCTTGAACCCTACCTTTGTGGAAGGTTCTTCATAGGACCGGAAAGGGCCTTTGAACATGACAATCCCATTCTGATAGAAGGTGATTGGAACTGAATCCAAGCGCTTCAACCGAGCTCCACCTGTAGTGTGTTTGATTTGGGACACACCTTCTCCAGCCAACACATTCAAATCTTTCAGATTCTTGAAAATCAAATCAAAATTGATTGGGGTTTCAGAAATAATGGCTTCACCTATACGAAAGGAGAAATGACAAGGCAAAGATGAGGCATGGTTCTGAATTTTAGTGCAAGCTCAGTATTTGAACTGCATCTCTGCAAAAGCAAAACCAACATTCCAATGCAACCTTTCCAATCCCAAATGTGATATCCTCCAGATGTCCTCCTGACATGAATTCTGGGAATTGTAGTCTAAATACCCTTTGGTGGACAGTGGCATACAAATGGAATTTTATTATCTGCATGTCTATAACAAAGGCATTGCTTTATTTGACAAGTTTCTTATCATATGCTATAGGTATAGTGATTTTTCCCTCCTAGGGAAAGCACAGGCTAAAAAGTAAGATCTGTTTGTGCCTTTTAAAAATATTTTCTAAATTGCTACAGTAATTCTCACTGCAAACCCTCCTCCAAAGGATCTGCAGTATAATTAAAAGTATACAATTACAATAATCACAACATTCAATTGAATTATAAACAACAAAAATAAAATATTTAATATTTAGGAATCTGGCAGAAGAATTTCCAAACTCATTTGAATATAAAAATGAATTGAACTATTTCCTGAGGACTAAAAAGGCCAATTTTTGTTTCCTACTACATAAAACAAATCAGCTTTGATAGGAGCAGTCAATAAAAGCTTTCTTCCAAGACCCACCTGAAAGTCTTGCTATTTGTTATCACAAATCTAACTATCAGCAGGATTGTTCCAAAGGTGCTTTTCAAAAAGCAACTGGACTTTCTTGGGTTTTTTCCTTGAAGACATTTTGCTGTCATGCAAGAAGCTTCTTCAGTTGTGACTGAAGGGTGGGGACAACATTCAGTCAGAACTGAAGAAGCTTATTCGATGAGTAGCAAAATGTCTTCAAGGAAAAAAAAACCAAGAAAGTCCAGTTGCCTTTTGAAAACATCTTTGGGACAAACAAAACCTGGATAACTGAGAATCTCCACAGACATATCAGCAGGATTATATAATGAACATTGATGGGGAGAAGATATCATAATACATAGCTACTCTATGAAATTTTGCAAAGAAAAAAAAGACTATTTCCTCTTTTAAGAAACTGATAATATGTCTTTCATTATTCATAAAATCAATAGAGAAAGGGGAGAAAATGAGATTGAAATAAAAGATGAAGTATATTTTCATGCTTCTTAAAAAAAAGAAAATCATTCCTCCCAGCTAACCTGGTTTCCATAAAGTTTTTGATGTCAGGCTCTCTTCTTCCTCTTGTGACTCCAGATCTCTCAAAGAATCTGGGTCTTCCCCAACCCAGATCAATCCATAGTCATTCAGAAACAGCTTTATGGGAGAGGGAATAGAAAAGTTAGAGGACAAGGAAATTGATAGTATTTATTAATTGGTACATTAATCTTTTTATCTGCAATGACAAAATATATACATTCCAAAATGGAATAGGAAAATTTAAATTGTTAAAATTTGAAATTACTAATTTTCCTGAAAGTCAACTAATAGCAATAGCACTTAAAACTTATATACCGCTTCACAGTGCTTTTACAGTCTTCTCTAAGTGGTTTACAGAGTCAGTCTCTTGCCCCCAACAATCTGGGTCCTCATTTTATCGACCTCGGGAGGATGGAAGGCTGAGTCAATCATGAGCCTGGTGAGAATCGAACTGCCAAATTGCAGGCAGCCAGCAGTCAGCAGAAGGAGCCTGCAGTACAGCACTCTAACCACTGTGCCACTGTGGCTCATAAGGCCATTAACTATGGCCATTTTTAACTAGGGAATTTTAATACATTTTAAAATGTTGTTTGGGAAGAAAGCCACAAAGCCACCGCTGCAGATGCAGAGTCCCTCCTGTCTCTTCTTAATAGCAACAGAGAATGGCATAAAGCAGGGGTGTTGAACAAAGCCGGCCCACGGGGTACTTAGATATGGCCCATGGGGCCACCCTCGAAACAGTGAAGGACCAGACCATGGTGCCTTTACCAGTGAAAATGGAGCTCATGGTCCTCCTGAGCTCTGCTTTTGCTGGCAGAGGGGTTGAAGGAGGTCGTCCCAGCCGAAAACAGAGCTTAGGAGCCCATTTTCACTGGCAGAGCCCATAGGCACCTCTGACACAAGTGACATTGAGCTGGCCACACCCATTCTGGCCACACACACCCCAGCCTACCCCCAAGGTCAAACACAACCCTGATGCGGCCCTCAATGAAATCGAGTTTGACACCCCCGGAATAAAGGGTGGTGTTTGTATTTGTCCCATCTTCTTTCCACTACTGTTTGCATGAGGCACATTGTAGTTTTCCAGTTCAACAACTCTCAGTTTTCCTTGAATTCATGAAAAAGCTCAGATTCCTAGGGGAAAAAGGAAAAAAAATATTTCTTTCTATTATGTAGCTAACCTCCATTTCCCAAACCTGACGTTGCAGCTGAAGGCATAACGTTTCCAATTCCTCGACTCGGGTTGCCCCTGTTGACGTTTTTTCTATAGGGAGGGGAAAAACAGAATTTGGAATTCCCTTTTCTTTTTAAATATCAAATTATACCAAATGAAAAATCAATAAATGTTTTGATTCAGAACAGAAAATAAGACAAATTTACTTTGGGATATATATTCTTCGTCTTATTTTTCCACATTTCATCAGTTTCAGATCTTAGTAGTCTACAAAGTCTTAAAATCCATCTCTCTATTAATGTTAAGGATGAAATATGGTCTCTTGTTTTGCATTTCCCATCTTTCCCAAGTCACTGCCTGCCGTTGAGCACTAAAATAAAAGGAAGAGTAATCTGACGTTACCTGTTCTCTTCTGAAGGGTTTTGATCTGCTCCTCAAGTTCTCTGATCTTCTTATTCTGCCAGCCCAAAAGCAAAGGTCAAAGCAAGTTGTTTTTATATCAATGCAAACTCAACTTGATTATTATAGACACAGAGCCAGACAATTTTCTGAAACTTGGAAAAGCACATTAGTCCCCTATCTGTTTTCATCTGCTACTATTCACATTTCATTTTCTGCATTGGAAAAATTCTCCTGTCCGTGACTATTTCTATTCCCCCTGACAGTGCAAAAGATCAGGACCCATACATTAACTTGCAGCACAAAAGATTTATTGAAGCCCACACACAAGAATTTAATCAACTAATGGCCCACACTAAACTGGTGCTCAATAAGGGTCAAAGGAATTCAAGGAGGCTTGGAGCATTTGTGGACACATAAGTATTCTAAGCTAATGACACATTTAACTCCGCCCCCTAATCCTGACTGCTCTTCTACGGTCAGATTTAAAACCAGGCATGGTGTTGCATGGTCATGTGACTGATTCACAATATTTTTTGCTGGTTTATGGCAAAAACTGTCCATTCAAAGAATGGGTTCACTTAACAATTGCCTCACTTAACAACTGCCCCATTCATTTAACAACCACCATGTTTGCTTAACAACTACTATAAAAAAATCAGAAATTTACTTCTGGTGATGTGGTGCCTTGACTTATAACCATAACAACATAAAGCCCAATTTTTGGTCCTAATTACAGTCCTAAGTCAAGGAACTACCTGTACCTCTTTTCAAGTATATCTATTCAGTTTTTAAGACTGCAATTTTCCCTAAGTGCCCTGTCAAAGAAAACATTTCTGAGTATTAACTCCAAATGTAAGAGCAACTATAGAGTAATGCCCTTTTAGCATAGAGAGCTTTTTATTGTATCTTTTAAATTTCTTTGCATATCTTGTGCCAAATTATCTACATTTATTATCCTCTGATCTCTTTTAATGTGTTGTTTTGATGTTATTATATTACTTGTTTTATACTATTTTTATTGTAATAATGACTCTTCTTAATTTTGCTGTTTATCCTAATGAGATATCTACTACAAGCTGGCCTAAAAAATTGCATAAAAAATTAAAAATAACATGGTAAGTAAAATATTAACAAAATTTCAACCATTATGAATAGTTCAAGGGCAATTCCTGCACTGGGTGTGTTGTCACCTTCTCTTGGATTGCTTGTGCTTGGCTCTTGACTTTCCACTCCAAAGAAGCAATCTTCTGCATCATAGAAGTCATCAATTCCATATCAGTGGGAGCATTCCCTGAAGACATGAAATCAGCAGGACATGAGGACAATCTGGAGATCAGCCTTCATACTAGCAATCAGTTTAAGGGCACTTTGTATTGCTCAAAAACAGGCCATACTTCCAGAAGACTTGCTATGTTGTCTGCATTGGCTCTTTATCTATATCAGTATCTCCACTTTCAGGAGAAGCAGCTATCTGATTTCAGGGAGAAGGGCGGTTTCTTGGTTTTGTTCTATACCCAAAATTTAGGAATTCAAATTGTGGTCCAAATCTATAAAGAACCACAAAGTATTTTTAGCATAGGAACATGGGTCTCATTAAGTCAGCTTTTTAAACTGTACAGTGAATTATGATTAAATTTACTCTTACTCATTCTAAAATGACTAATGTAAATGCTGTGGTAGCCACTGAGTTTCCCTGGATGACACTAGAAGCTGGCAGCACACTGCAGCCTGGTGGAGGGGGCCTCTTTTGCTATCCCATGAGCTCATCTTCTATTCATCCTCTTATCTGTTGGGATGGGGATGGGATGTCTCTGATTTTCCAGGTGTACAGGTGATATCATTTACTAACATCACCACTAACTTCAAGGATTGGTTGAGGGGTTATGCCAATGTGATTGAAGGGTTTCACCCATGTGGATCTATTCTCCAATCCCAATGCTGTATCTATGCTGCTCTTTTCTGCTTGTAAAAATGGTATAAAAAGAATAAACACTGCCCAGGCAGTCAGACATCTTTGGACACTGAAATGACTGGTTATTGAATTCCCACAAATGGTGCCCGAACAGGGACAACAACCCTCCGGGGTAGGCAACAGCCAACGTACTTACTGCCGTCTGAAATAGACCCCACGGTGCACCATCGTCCCAAGGGACCCCTTCAGCGTTAAGTATGGGTTGCAATCTGTCTCAGCATCAGCAGAAACATGTTCAGGAACTTAAATTCCTGTTACATGAATGAGGTGCAAAAGTACCTGAGGCTCACATAAATAAGCTGATTGAGGAGATAGGAAATCATTGTCCCTGGTACCCTGAGCGCAGGACGCTCAGGTTGCGGGATTGGGTAAAGATAGGGCATACCTTACATCTTGAACCCAGGGCTCCTGTTCAAATATTACATAGATGGTTTCAATGCCATCAAGCAGTGGAAACATCTGGCTCTGATGTCTCAGCAAAATAATAATTGATTATAAGCCCCACTCCTGATTATGATCAGGTAAAAATTGTCACTCAAAAATCTCTAATTGGACTTTCAGCTCCTTCTGAGCAGGCTAAAATTTTTGATTCTCCAAAGCCATTGTACACCCCCATAAGGCAAATATTAGAGGAACAATTAGAAAAAGGGGGAGATTCAAGCTAGAAACCCAAGACAGAGATACATAAATTTATTTGTTTAAATTTTTATGTTTAATCTTTTTTTGATTATTTAGTGTTTAAAGAGATAGAATGGATGTAACTAGAATACAGGCAACTGCTCTCTTCTGATGCACTGGATGGCAGAATTGAAAGTGGAAGGCATGCCCTATTGAGTTCAGTAGTCCACAATTAGCTCTGCTGTTCAGAAGCATGGAATGAGACACAGATCTGTTAGGAAGCCCCTCCATACAGTACAATGGGGCTGTTCAAAGGAAATATGGTTAATTTAGACTGTTATATGTTAGGAAGAACTAAGAGAAGAAGAAAATGTTTACTATTCTTTTCATGATGTAATTTTCATTAAAACTTCTTAGATGTGTATGTATAATAATGTATAATAATTGCATGCAGAATAGAGCTTAGCTGTGTATGTATAATAATGTAAAATAAGTGTATGCAGAATTGAATAGGATTGAATTGAAGAAAATATCCTTTACCTGTGTATAGCCCTAATTGGAATTGCTGAAGTTCAAAATAAATTAATTGTAACATGTTTGGCAACCAGAGAATTAAATTGGCTTTTTGGATTGGACTTAAGAGTTGTGGGAGGCAGATAGGCAGTGGTTCGGGCCCACAATCACCTTTGTGATTGGAACCGCTCCTTAAGTTCTCCCAATGCTCTGAGAACAAACTACAGGTTTAAAAAAAATGTGGAAATTTAAAGGGACAAACCCTCCCCAGGTCTGGAAATGTTGTGTGTGAGAATGTGTCTCTATGTAATCATTTCCAGCCCTGGAGGATGAGATCCTCTACAATGGAGCTTATTGGCTCTCAGAAAAGAATTGTAAATATGCAAGCCGTATGATTACAGTGTAAATGTGTAAGTATGTCGATAGTAAAAAAGGTGGTATAAATGTTTGTGTGTCAACCCCTATCCCAGATTGAAAGGAGAGTAAGAAAGAGTGTGAGAAAGGTCCGGACCTGAGAAAGATAGGATTATTTTGTGGGTGTATTTGTGTGTGCTTTACTCATGATGAAAATTATTTTTGTGTGATTTATTGGTGAAAAGAATGTTGAGTGGAAAAAAAGGATGAGATTTATTTTAAACATTTCCCCCCCTTCTTGTCCTCGCTGGTTGTTGCAGGGGTGGAGGCAGGAGGGGGGGGAAGAATTAGGCTTTTGATCACTTTAACAATTTTTTCCCCTCTGCTTTGAGTTTTTGCCTTGAAAAAGGCGAGGTTAGAAAATAATTTTTTTATAGTTACATAGCTTCATCTCTTGATTTTTTAGCAATTTTCACACAAAGGAGCCTCAGATAGATAGGCTAAGATTGGCAAATTGCCTGGAACATTATCTGTAAAGGTGGCTCGATTCCCAGGTGGGCAATTTGCCTGGATCTTTGAAGATGACTCCGTTCCCAGTTTCAGCAAAGGGAATCAAAATTTAAAACTAGCTGCACTTTGTACATGCTCTTAATCCATATTCTGATTAAAGCAGAGAATTGACACTAAAATTTGACTCCATCTGGAAGGTTTACAACAAGAATGTGAAGAATGCATGGCTATTGCCAGCACAACAGGTAAAATCATGAAAGGTCTACAATGGGCTTTGCACATAACTTTTCCTTCTAAATTTTTATAAGTACAGTAAGGTATAAATGGTGGAGTTATGTAAAGTCTGGTTTTCAATTTTATTTTCAAAATACATTATCTCTTCAATATGTTTTAACTGACTATGTAAGCTGTATTGTTTGCCTAAAGAACTGGCTTGCTTGCTTAATGACTTCTTCCTTTACACGGATCCTCCTAATGCTCCCTGGAAAGTGTCCTGCTATTTTAATTTTCAAAACTTTTTCTCAACAGCCTTTTGATTTAATCTCTGACTCTCATTATGTGTGTCAAATTATTTTTAATGTTCAAGGTGCTTATATTACGCCCAGGATTGACCCTAATCTTATGATCTTATTTTTAATTTTGCAACAGCTACTACAAGACCAAAGATATTTCTTCCATGGCCTCTTTCTTAAGGCTATAGCTTTGCTGATTTTTTTCAATCACTCTTTTTTTTGTCAAAATGCTAGAGGCCTGGCACAAGCTTGCCATATTCCAATTACTCAAGTCAAGTAGATTGTTTTATCATCAACTTTGGCAAATGGATGTTACCTACTAGGCAAGCCCTCTTTTTTACAACATGATATTTTGCTTTTTTGCAATTTTGTACAACCTGGAATATAGCCATAATGGAACATGCTCATCGGCCATTTAAGGCCTGTCTCCACAAATAAATCAAAAAGGAGGGAAAGGGTCTCTAGAAAGGTCTCTAAAACAGTTTAATTTCTCTTAAATCAATTGAATGTAATTGCATGTTTCTATTTACCTTAAATTAATTGAATGTTTTAGTTAACTATTTGGGGGTAAGGGGGCGAGGCTGTGCTGTTATGTTTGCTTCTACAGGACCTTTGTGGATTCCAGCTCACTGTGTCCGCCTACAGCTCATTGTGTCCGCCCAGGCTCGTTGTGTCCACCCAGCCAAGGATGTCGTGGCAACACACCAGTCCCTAGATCTGGTCCTAGTCCCAGGAATTTGACTTTACAGATGGCACAGCGTACAATCCGGGTTCATTTGCTTATGCTTGGCTAACACCACACAGAATGATGTCTTTTGCTTATCTGAAACTTATGATATGGAACATTTGCTTTCTACATGTTTAGTTCCTGTCTGCACTCCTTCTGCAGTAATTCAAAACTTCACTGGCTTAAGCGGATTTTTATTACATGGGAACTTTAACTATAAGACTATATCTAATTGGTGATTTGCTGCTTATTATCCACACCTTGATGCAATTGCTTTACACACCTCAGTGGTAGCAGTCTCTATAAATATAACTTGTGCAAAAGTAGTTAATTGTACATCTTCAAGTAAAAAACCTCACTGTCATCGTATTAGCTCACCTGCTTTGAACTGCACAGCTTTGGAAGAGACTTCTTTCACTTTTCCCAGGTTTGGCTACCTCAAGGATAGTTTTTACATGTGGTCAAGAAACTTTTAATTATATTCCTGCTAATATTAGTGAAGCACAATGCTGCCTCGGCTGGCTGATTCTGTTTTACTTTCTAAACAGCAACTTCATCACTTGAATCATTCTGGACGAGGGGTCACGCTAGATAACACCTGTTGACTCTGAAGCAACCTTACTTAATAAAACTGAATACGTAGTGCTAGCTTTGTCTATAGTGGGCGTGCCAGCAATTGCTGCTCGCGCTCACCTTAACATTAATTCTGTTGCATGTAATTTAGAAAAAACAATTAATGTTACTTCTTCAGTTAACTCAACAATCAACCATCAGATGCAAGCATTGAAGAAGGCTATTCTACAAAATCTATATTGTTTTAATTTGTTTGATGGGTCATGAACCATCCAGCACTAGCTTAATATTTTCAACAATTTGGCCTTGGATTTGAAAATTGATAAATTAGGATCTTGGTGGGAAAGCTTTTGGGCTTGGTTGCCCACAGGCTTAATGGGAAAAATTCTATACTATGTAGTCATTATTTGTGATTTAATTAGTGGGTGCTGCTTTGTTCAATGTCTCCCTTCTCTTTGCAACATATGTATTACAGCTTTTCATCCCAAACCCTCTCTTACCTTGCCTAAGGGTCAAGTATATGCCCTATATAAACAACTTCAAGCATGCTCTTCTAATGATTATGAATCTTCTCCTAACTCCTTTTATGATTCGTCTTTAATTAATTAAATTTAAAATAGAAAAGAGTGAAATGTGGTAGCCACTGAGTTTCCCTGGATGACACTAGAAGCTGGCAGCACACTGCAGCCTGGTGGAGGGGGCCTCTTTTGCTATCCCATGAGCTCATCTTCTATTCATCCTCTTATCTGTTGGGATGGGGATGGGACGTCTCTGATTTTCCAGGTGTACAGGTGATATCATTTACTAACATCACCACTAACTTCAAGGATTGGTTGAGGGGTTATGCCAATGTGATTGAAGGGTTTCACCCATGTGGATCTATTCTCCAATCCCAATGCTGTATCTATGCTGCTCTTTTCTGCTTGTAAAAATGGTATAAAAAGAATAAACACTGCCCAGGCAGTCAGACATCTTTGGACACTGAAATGACTGGTTATTGAATCCCCACAAATGCTTAGCATTACCCAGTACAGTTACATAATTCTATGTCCAACTCTTTGACTCATACCAAGAATGGTTGATTGTGCTGTAGCTCCATTTGAGCAAGAAGGCAAATTAATTTGTACTGGAATTTGAGCTCCTGGCCCTAGAATTTCATCCATCATAGCAGCTTCATCTTCTGTGAATCAAAGGGATACACTATTATCAAGAGCAAAGCTATGATATTCTCTTTATTCTGCTGTGAGAGGGAGGGAGGGAGGGAGGGAGGGAGGGAGAGAGAGAGTGTGTCCCACACTCTTCTAGCACTGATGATGTTATCTATTTGGGTAATGAAACATCTGAAAGAAAACAACCAAGCTCAGAAAGCACCAAGGACTCTATGGTTTAGAAAGAACTACCCATTGCCACATGGTATCAATTGTATTATTTTTCCCACATAGACTGATATAACAAAGTGAAAGACTGATTCAAAGCATTTTTTTCAGGAAACTGTATAGCACATTAAAACAGCATTAATTGCATCTACCATCTTTTGCTAATGGTTATCTATATGGCTGTAAAAGACAATCAGATCAAATCAATTGGTCAAATCAAGCAGAACTTTCTTAGTTCCATATTTCCTATAAATGCCCCAAAGGTTATTTTCATAGCATTCTATAGTTTAATTGTTTCCTGGTAGATTTTTAAAAGCTTTATGGAAATATATAACATTAATGATATGGTATTTAAACACCAGCAATTTTTATGAATCTGGGATGTAAAAATAATCCTATGGATCATTAAACTATAAGAAAAGGTTACAATGTTTACAACCAGTATTTAAAATAAAAGATATGAAGCTTTGTTAATTTACCATTCTGGATATTTATCGGGGGTGGTCCTGCCTTTTTCCTAAAATCCAGAAACAAATGGGGGAAACAATTAAAAAAATAAAGAAAATTCATTCAAATTATCATGTCAATATATCACATTTCCAATCATGTTTGGAGGGTTGCCATGCAAATTATTCTTTGGAATGATTTAGTTCTTCTTTTTAAGGAATTTAGATCGTATGCATAACTCAAACAAGAACTTAGGATTTCCTGTAGGAATACGTAACATTAAAATAGGAAGAAATAAAAAAATATAAAACATCATGGCTAATAGATTCAAACTGTAGTAAAACTGAATGAAACTAAGTGTATTAGAAACATTTAACCTCTCCTAGGTAATGCTCTCACTACTGGAAGAAGCTTAAGGGCCATTTTAGTCATTCAAAAGAGGTAGGACTGTCCATCCTTGTGATATTCGGAAGCCAAAATATGGAATTTTTTTTTCTACCACAGACTTAGATTATTTCCTCCAATAAGCCCTCACTTACTCTGTTGGCTGCAACTGAAGTGGCATTCTGCGAATCTTGCTGAGAGAAGAGAAGGGAGATGACATTTTTTTCTTGAACACAGTTCTAATTCCTAGATGGAGAAAAGAGATATAAACTTTTGGAGACTGTTGTGTAATTTTTTTTTAAAATTACATTTATATGCCACCCTTCTCCAAAGACTCAGGGCGGCTTACAATTTTGGGGATACAACCCAGTGTGCTCAGCAATAGCCTTCATTCCATTGTATATGCCTGCTTATACTTATTATAAAGTCAGCTTATTGCCCCCAACAATCTTGGGTCTTCAATTTACCTACCCCGAGAGGATGGAAGGCTGAGTCAACCTTGAGCCTGGTGGGATTCAATCCTACAGTAATTGTAGGCAGCTGGAACTTAAATGCAGGCATTTAACAGCCTGAGCCACCAAGGCTCTTATACTCTATTTGCTCAAAACAGCGAAAAAATATCCTCAGGTGAACTATATCATGATTACAACATATGAATACACGCTGGAATGCAAAAGAGTTAATAGTAGTGTCGGGCAATCCTGAAGTATAACTGTCTCTGCAGAAGATAAACATGAGCAATATTCTTTTTGAAGCAGTATCTGCCCACTAAATGGTAGACTTGAGCTTTTGCCAGTCTGGTGGCTATTACATATGTGAAATGACCGCTCCCATCATCCTTTAGATCATTTTTAGCTATGAAATAATAGAATTATTAGCTATGTTGGCTGTGAATGATGGATGTTGAATTCCAACACATTTGGAGGGTGCCAGAAGGTGGAAGGCCATTCCAGTCCACATAAGGAACATATTTCAGTGCAATCCACATATTCTGAAGTTAAATTTATCCCATCAGCACCAAACTGAGGAAAGGTGTTTGACCCTCCTTGAAAACATTACGATTTGCTCTTGCATGGGACTGCACTGCAGCCGAATACAACCCGCCCCATCCTTGCACTCACCAAATGTGGGACCTCAACGTCCATAGGTTCCCAATGCTCCAACACCTCTAAAGAGCTCCCAGAGGAGAAGACCAGAATCAGCCTTATGCAAAATCCTTATCCTGAGATGAAGCTCCCTATTAAGACCAGAGGGATTCCTTGGCTGGGTTCAGAAAACCTCTTAGGCTAGGTGAGAAAGCCATGGTGGGGGAATTTCAGCTTCAGCACATGCTTCCAGGGACCCAGCCATGGTCTGAGCCTTGTGAAATCAAGGCTATGTTTTATGGCACAGGCCTCCAAACTTGGCAACTTTAAGCCTTGTGGACTTCAACTCCCAGAATTCTCCAGCCAGCTATGCTGGCTGGAGAATTCTGGGAATTGAAGTCCACAAGGCTTAAAGTTGCCAAGTTTGGGGACCCCTGTTTTATGGGAACCGACTACATTGAGCAAACCCAGCAACTGGGTACTGTTAGCTAAAAAGTCAGTTGCTAAGGCCCTTTTCTGCCATGGCCCGTTGGAATAGCGCCATCTTCCCCCACCTCCACCCCCAATTAAATTGCCCCCGTCCCTGTTGCCCTTTCACACGGTTTTGAAAACTTGGAAGCCACCTCGCTGGGATGAGAACCAACGTGCCCCGCTAGTTTGGGGAGGCGCCGGGGATTTTTCTGAAGGTCTTTAGCGGGAATGAGGCGGCCTCGTCAAGGACAGGTGGGAACAGGAGGCGCGCGCGCGCGGTGTGAGGGGGCTCCCACTCCCAGCCTGGACTCACCGGCCCCTCCGGAAGCTTCAGAGAGGCGCCGCCATCTTGTTTACCGGCGGTTGCCTAGGCTACCGCCCCAGTTTGCGTTTCCCGAGACTATATTTCCCAACATTCCAAGCTCGGTCAGCCGCCTTCCCTGTTCAGCTGGGCTTCTCCAAAAAGTGCTTTTCAAAAGGCCACTGGGCTTTCTTTAGTTCAGTTTTTCTTAGCATCTTTCTTAGCGCCTTTGGTTCCCAAACTTGGCAGCATAGCTGGCTGGAGAATTCTGGGAGTTGAAGTCCACAAGTCTTAAAGTTGCCAAGTTTGGAGACCTCTGGCCTGGATGATAGAGATTGAGAATCTCTATAGGGATTCAGCTTCTTCTTTGATGTATTTTTGCAGAGTCCGGGCAGAGTTGTGCGAACGGAGCATCTCTCGCATCACTTGTATCTCTGCTGTTATTTTGTTTTCGGGAGTGGGGCAGGAAGACAAATCAATGCAGCCTTGGATGCGATCTGTCCCCTTCCCAATAGACGAGTGAATGGGTGTGTGTGGATGGATGGATGGATGGATGGATGGATGGAGAATATGCCATCAAGTCACTGTGGGCTCTTAACAACCACAGGGATAGATTTACTCCAAGATTATATGTTGCCAAGGGGATCCTTCGGGTCTTCCCCACAATTGAGTATTTCCACTTTGCTGCTGGTTGCCCTCTTCTGTTTCCTTTCACCTTTCCCAGTATTGGACTATTTTCCAGAGAGCTGGGTCTTCCGAAGTAGCATAAAAATAGCCTGCTCGTATGTGCCTGGAGTGACAATTCTGGACTAATTTGTCCAATGATGATCCATCCGTTTGTTTTCTTGGCTGCCCATAGACTCCAATTCCTATAAGTCTCAGCTCACCCCATATAATGCCAAATGTCTGGAAAGCCCAAACTGCCTATCCCAGATGAGAATGCCAAAAGCCAAACATTTTGTGTGTGTTCATCCCATGTACCCTGCCATAAATATAATGTTGGATTTATATAAATCTGTGGCTTTGTGGCTTGTAAAAAAAAATTTTTCTTCCTAAGACTGACGTTGTGCAAGCCTTTGTATTGTTTTCTCTGCAATGCTGTAAACAAGGGACTTTCTTTCAAGGAAGGTTTTGGCTATTGCTCCTGACGCACTGACTTTTGAATAGCACAAAGAGAGATGAATTCACTTTATTAAAGCAAACGTTTTGGCAAATCTGTATGCTGGCTGAGGAACTCTGGGAGTTGAAGTCCACAAGTCTTAAATTGCTAAGGTTGGAGATCCCTGGCCTAGACCACTGTTGTGGCACAGTAGTTAAAATGCAGTACTGCAGACTAGCTCACTGCTGACACCAGGAGTCCGATTGTGACCCGTTGAAGGTTGACTCAGCCTTCCATCCTTCTGAGGTTGGTAAAATGAGGACCCAGCTTGTTGGGGCAAATATGCTGACTCTGTAAACTGCTTAGAGAGGGCTGTAAAGCACTGTGAAGCAGTATATAAGTCTAAGTGCTTTTGCTGTAAACACAAGTGCTCAAATTTTGAACGCATGTCAATGAAGTTGCTGCGACAATAGTAAATCTGAGGACTCAAGACACTTTTAAAAAAATGTTGTTATAACTTTGAATGGTCATCAAATAGATGGTGGTAAGTTGTGGACTACCTGTATATAGCATATGTGCATCTCTATTCTCCAGACAGAGAATAAGATGGGCATCCCTACTGCTATCCGATAATTTCTACTGCTTCAGGTAGCTGCCTCAATCTGCCTAATGATAGGACCAGCCCTGTTAAAGCATTAATTCTGTCACCAATGGCAGAGGACCTAAAATAATAACAGCTAAGGTTGTCCAAAATGTGCTTTTTTCAGGAGGCAACTGGACTTTTTAGTTCTTCTTTGAAGACATTTCACTTCTCATCCAAGAAGCTTCTTCAGCTCTGACTGGATAGTGGGGAATGGAAGGATTGATTAGGAAGTATCCATATACTTGAGAAGCGAAACGTCTTTAAAAAACAACAACAAGAAAGTCCAGTTGCCTCTTGAAAAAAGCACCTTCGGGACAACCATGACCTGGATGACTGAGGATCTCCATAGACATAACAGCTAAGGCAAATAAAATTCAATTTGACTTTTAGAGAGAGAAAAATATTACAGCCAAATCAGTCCTTAGAAGAGAAAATTATCATCAAGGTAAATTTCACTGATGTGGCAATATCGAGAGATAATCAAACTGATGAAAACCATCAGAGTAAGGACCAAATACTAAGATTTACAAACTGTGGTAGAAAAATTATGGCAGGGGAAAAAAACCAGTTGTCACATTGATTGAAATGGGAGCTTTTGGCGCAATGACACAAGTTGCCAAACATTAGGAATTTTAAACTTACTGGACTTGGCCCCCATTGATTTTTGCGAAACATGACTAGAGCCAAAATCATTGGAATCGTCCCCTGGTTCATTACACCGTCATATTCATTTAGAAGAAAGGAAGACGATTGACAGTTGTCATGCCTGCAGATCCCTCCTTTCAGGCAATAAGATTTACAAAATGTCTATCTGTCCTCTGACTGATCAAAGGTTTGCTGTCCCTTGAATGCACTTCCATAAGCCAAGCTATTGCAGCTTTATTCTTCTAGGCAAGCAGATCAGCTCTGGATGTGTCAAAGGACCAGCCATCATAATCCCCACCCATCATCACCCACACAAAAGCAAATCAGAAGACACTATTTGTGACTGTCAAGTTCCTTCTGCTTTTGCCTTAGGAGAAAACCTTCTGCATCTCTTCTAAGAAAGAGATTGTTTTGCTCAGACGCTTCAACCTTGAAAACTGTAGACACCTTAACCATGAAGGCCACTTTGTTCCTTGGTGCCATTCTCTTGATGAGCCTGGTTATGGCTAATGAACAAGATCAATCTTTACCTGAAGGTAAAGCTAAATCTCCAGCTCAAAATAAAACAACTGAATCGGTGAGTTGAATTAGAATCTTTGGTTATTTCAAACAGCAGGCTTTTATTGAAGGAAATATGTGTTTGTGAACTGGGTACAGGTTTTCAACGAGGGATATATTTCTTAGACATTCTACTAAACATGGAAGAACTGATTTCTAAGTAATAATCCATAAGACTTCAATGGTTTATGCTTCATAATTGGTCTTAGTGGATTTCTACTAAGGATGAAAGTTTCCTAAGTTATATAGAACTTATCTGCTAATAAAAAAATTATATAGAAATGTAATTGAAAGGGCATGTACTTCAAAACCGATTTTAGAGAACATTGGCATCCAAACTGTTTGTAACCCCAAGCAGCCTTTCTAACACATGCTGTGTTGTGATTTCTACTGACATAATTGTATTTTTATTTAAGACTGGGTAGATGGATGGATGGATGGATGGATGGATAGATAGATAGATAGATAGATAGATAGATAGATAGATAGATAGATAGATGGACAGACAGATAGATATCAACCTGTCTACCATCCTATTGGGATTGCTAGTTGGCCTTTGAAAACTTCTATTTCTGTATCTTTCGGGGGGGAACTGTTGAATGTTTGTAGATAAAGTAGCATACTATAAATAAGGTGATCATTATTTATAAAGATCAAAAATAATTACCAGTCAGTTGGCAAAAATTGGCGTATCTTCATTCCAGTTTCCAGAGGGAATCCTGTTAAATTTTTCCGAATGCATCAAACTGTATTCTCCCATTTGGACTATTCTCTCTTCTGTTTTTTCCTGACTTTTCTGTTCCTCCTTTCTTTTTTCTCCATGGGCTGTTCAGGGCATCCTCCCTAGTGGGTTTTTACAAGCAGACTATACCTACCAAGGCTTCCCTGTTTGGGCAGCAGAAATCTACTACCGTGTTTCCCCGAAAATAAGACACTGTCTTATTTTTTTTTGCCTCCCAAAAACACACTAGGTCTTATTTTCGGGGTAGGTCTTATATATTTATGGTGCCAAATAGTGGGTGTGAGTGTGTAGGGGGTGTTTCAGAGGTGCACGGTTGCTCCCTGAAAAGTCTTCCTGGAACTGGAGATTTACACTAGGTCTTATTTTCGGGGTAGGTCTTATATTAGGGCAGGTTTAGAAAATAGTGCTAGGTCTTACTTTCGGGGTAGGTCTTATTTTCGGGGAAACACCGTACCACATGCTTTTATTCCCCCTCTATTTCTTTGCTGCCATCTGGTGGCCATTCCCATGGTTGGATGCTTTGTCCAGTCCAGTAGAGTGCTTGGCAATTATTTTGACTTATGGAGCAAATTCATCTATTTACCCTAGGACTCTTTCACATCCCATTGAAGTCAAAGCACTGAGCACACGTGCCCTATCATTTTAGTGCTTCATATAGTATTCCAGGTTTTATAAATTCCAGTGCTGGCCCTTTGGGGTCAACTTTGGGTTAAAATAATGTGTGCAATACGGACTAAAAGACAATCAGGTTCCTTCCTCCTTTTTTCTGGCTTAACATATCTCATAAAAATAGCAGCCATGTTGCCTTGTATTCAGTCTGCCCAAACATATACAGTTCCTTTTCTGCACATATGGTATATTTATATAGAATATACATGGCATTTAGCAGAGAACACTGGAGGGCTTACCCAAGCCATTATGATTTCCTCTCTCCTCACGGCTTATAAAGGAATATTTACCATTATCCTAATCAACTTTTAAAGCAGACTGCTTTGGAGCCAAATCATCCTTCGACAACATAATAACAGACTGTTTCCAGAGATGGCTGTACTTTAAGAGATTAGAACGTGTGCCCACTTAGCTAACTGCAGTTAAATTCTAGGAAACTCATGCTGACTCAAAATTCATTTCTTACAGAAACTCAAACAAAATTTCTTTCTAGTGAACTATTTTTCCAGCAATTAAATTCAGCCTCTTGGAAATACAGCACACCAGAAATCAATGTGTCTTCATAATTATTATATTTGAACAATGTGCTGTGGTCTTTTAAAAAAAAATCACACTGGCTGTGTTCCTGTAACACGTATCCAAACAAGTTGTCTTGTGGCTTAAGGTGGTGACTGTAAGGAGATCATTTGGGTTTGGTTAAGCTGTAGTAATTTATAAAATATGAATCCTGGTTTACTATGTACTTACAACCCTAAGACTGCAGAAGGAAGCTGTGGTATTCATGAGCAATTAACTGAAATGAAAAAGATTAATTTGCTATTATTTTAGACACAAACCTATATATGGTATGATTTGCCTTTCACTTTTGGAGAGAAACAAGAATTTGAAATAACCCAATTGTCTTCATTAACTTTCAGTTCCCCTGGTTTAACCCACTAGATAATGCACAGAGAAACACTCATTTCTCGCAATTTCTTCAGTTTTATTCTAAATGTTCAAGATTCATTGTATGCAATGTCTGAATTTTTTATATTATGTTTACACACACTGCAACTACTGTCATTTTAAAAATTACTTAATCTGGTTTCTATTCTATTCCATTCTTCTATTTTATAACTTAAGTATGGTGTGCATGTACACAATTTTTTTTCCTATTCAACCATGTCCAATTCTCAGGCTATCTGGACAAGTCTCTGCAGTTTTCTTCACAAGGGTTTTCAGATGTTCCTAGGGCTGAGAGAATGTAAATGGCTGCCCTTATGCCCAAGGCTGGACTACAACTCACAATCTCCCAGTTTCTACTGGTAGCCTGATGCTTTAATTACTACTTCAAACTAGTTCGTCACACATTCTTTATATAATTTCATTAAATTAAATTTCAGGTGGAAGGCTAATTTGACAAAACAGGCAGGCTTCACATTACTTTGCGTTTCCCTTTATTTACTGCAATTTTATTTTAGCCCTCTGAAGTTGGTTTGATCCCATTAAAGAAAAAAATAGAGATAGGAACACATTGGGGCATTAAAGGCATTGGAGATTCCTGCGTAAGGTGAAACATTTGTGTTCTCTGCCCTGTTTAATAGCAGCGTTCCAGTATTTGAGGGGCTGCCACAAAGAAGAGGGCGTCAATTTATTCTGTAAAGGACCTGAAGGCAGGATAAGAAACAATGGATGGAAACTAACCAAGGAGAGAAGCAATCTAGAACTAAGGAGACATTTCTTGACAGAACAATTAATCAGTGGAATAGCTTGTCTTCAGAAGTTGTGGATGTTCCATCACTGGAAGCTTTTAAGAAGAGACTGGACACCCATTTATCTGGAATGGTATAGGGCAGGGGTCTTCAAACTTGACAGCTTTAAGACTTGTGGACTTCAACTCCCAGAATTCCTCCTCCAGTCATGTTAGCTCAGGAATTCTGGGAGTTGAAGTCCACAAGTCTTAAACTTGCCAAGTTTGAAGACCCTTGATATAGGGTCTCCTGCTGAAGCAGGGTGTTCCCTTCCAACTCTATTATTCTGTTTTCTGTTTAAAAAATAATTGTATTGACAGTTACACTATATTAAAGTAAAAACAAATGCCCAACTATTTCTCAAAACACAATATGATAAACATAAACTTTAAAACTCATAATAGAAGGACATGAAGAACAACAACTGAAAACAGTTGCAGCCATTGCGCTGACTGTTTCCTTTTTTTAAAAAAATCATATTTATATGCCGCCCTTCTCCAGAGAGTCAGGGCGGCTTACAATCTTTGGAGCCTTCATTCCATTGTATAGGCCTACCCCAAGAGGATGGAAGGCTGAGTCAACCTTGAGCCTCGTGGGACTCGAGCCTGCACTAATTGCAGGCAGCTGGAACTAAGTGCTAGGCATTTAACAGCCTACACCACCAAGGCTCTTTTGTGGCTGTACAGTTAGACATTTCAGACTCAGGCACTTGGCTGCCATGTTCTCCCACCACTTTCAATTTTCAACTTAAACAGATAGATTCAAGGCATATCAACTTCCTCTATGCATTATTTCATTTAAAATTGTGTAAGATTCCATTCTGCAACAAACACATCCATTTTCCATTTTCTCATTTGCTTTTTCTCAGATTATTTACCTGTTTATATCTAAAAGTATTGTGATGCCCTCTCTGTGATGTCCCATTGTCTGGATATGGAACGGATCTGAATGGGTAGGAACAGGCTCTGGCTCAACCCTGCCAAGACTGAGTGGCTGTGCGTACCAGCATCTCGGATCCAGGATGTTCCATCTTTGGTCATGGGAGAAGAGGTGTTGTTGCCCCCCGTGGATAGGGCTCGCAACTTGGGCGTCCTCCTGGATTCACAGCTCAGTTTGGAGGATCAGGTGGGAGCTGTGACCAGGGCGGCGTTCGCCCAGGTTCGCCTGGTGCACCAGTTGCGCCCCTATCTGGACCGAGATGCCCTACAGATGGTCACTCATGCATTTGTTACTTCCCGAATCGACTACTGTAATGCTCTCTACATGGGACTTCCCTTGCGGACCACTCGGAGGCTTCAACTGGTTCAAAATGCGGCTGCATGG
Organism: Naja naja; assembly: GCA_009733165.1. NCBI lineage: Eukaryota > Metazoa > Chordata > Lepidosauria > Squamata > Elapidae > Naja > Naja naja. The sequence continues at coordinate 10,700,392 of CM019160.1, forward strand.
GTGGTGATGGGAGCATCCCGATACTCCCACATTGCATCCCTCCTGCGCGAGCTGCATTGGTTGCCAGTTGCCCTCTGGGTGAGATTCAAGGTGTTAGTGTTAACGTATAAAGTCCTGCATGACTTGGGTCCAGGGTACTTGCAGGAACGTCTCCTGCCAGCATCGGCGTCCCTTTGCCCTGTACATTCCCACAGGCAGGGCCTCCTTGGGGTGCCATCAGCCAGACAGTGTCAGCTGGCGACCCCCAGGGGCAGAGCCTTCTCTGTGGTAGCACCCACCCTATGGAACCAGCTCCCGTTGGGGCTCCGATTGGCCCCAGACCTCTGTTCCTTCCGCCGCGACCTGAAGACCTGGTTCTTTCAGCAATCTGGCCTGGACTGAAGTGGAGTGGGATGGGTTTTTAATTGTATTTTAACTGTGTTTAATTGTATTTTGATTAGTTTATGGGTTTTAGAGTTTATTGGGCTTAAAATTTAATACTGTTTTAATTAATTTATTCTGTATTTGTATTTTAACGTTGTGAGCTGCCCTGAGTCCTCAGGAAGAAGGGCGGCATATAAGTCCAATGAATGAATGAATGAATGAGTGAATGAATGAATGAATGATCATTGCTTTATGGATCTTATATAATATTGTTTCCATAGTATTATTATCTTTATTAAGATTACCCCTCATCCATAAGGTCATTTGCTATCTTCTCTTAATGTGTCTTTGCTGTCATAAGACAACCAAGCATGGTTTAGTTACCAGGAATAATTTATTTTGGAACAATGGTTTTACACTGATGTGTATTTTTTCTATCTTTCTTATAAGCTATCTGAATTATTTCATAAAAAGTTTAAGCATTACAAACTACAAACCATGATCAGCAATATCTAAGAATATACAAATATCTAAGAATGTACATCTATCCACATAGATGCCTAGTTGTCTGTTCTGAGCTCAGTTACTTTTGTGAGCATTTGGATCAAAACATATGAAAATTTCTTTATAAAGTTCTCTTTTAAAATCAGAGGTATCTCTTTAAGTGATTCAAATGTTTTCTGGCTGCCACAAAGAAGAGGGAGGGGGAGTCACCTGATTTTCCAAAGCACCAGAAGACAAGAAACAATGGATGGAATTTAATCAAGGAGAGGAGGAACCTGGAATTAAGGAGAAAGTTCCTAAGAGTGAGGACAATTAACCAATGGAGCCTTCATAAAATCATGGGTGCTCCAGCAATAGAGGTTTTTAAGTAGAGATACTAGACAGTCACTTATCTGAAGTAGCATAGATTCTCTCGCTTGAGCAGGGGGCTGGACTAGAAGACCCCAAGGTTCCAGCTCCTATTCTATTCTATTCTGTTCCTTAGCAATGGAAATTCTGGTCCGAAGCTTTTGAATTTGTCCCTCCAAATCACCATTCAGGAAATAATATCCAGCAAGACAAGGACCTCACCTATTCTTCTCTAGTCAATCCAGCTAGTTCTTAACTTATCTTGAAAGGCAGACTGTTCTGCATCATTCACAACCTTAACACTTTTTGCAAGATTTACCATAACCTGGCTGTGTTTTCATATGTCTCAGACTTGATATTCAATAGAACTCAAAACATCATTTTTAACATTGTGACAATTTGGTCACATGTCAAGAAAGATGTTAAAAGACAGTGGATTCACACAACAGGCCCAATCCAGGCAGCTACAAATTTAAGAACGGTTGCATTCATACTATGTGACCAAATCTAAGCTTGATTAGTTTTAACCTTGGTTAGACTTTTGTGAGTTGGCAATGTTATGTTAACATAGACCATTTGGCTGGCGTATGACCCATTGTGTTGGGCCAAGGCAAAATATGGAAAATATTCTGTTGCTTAATTTTCCTTTCGAATCAGCTAACCACAGCAGCCATGATTAATGTTGTTTTTTTCTTTTTTGTACAAGCAGATTTGTTTATTGGGTTCTAAAAAAAACCCCAACAAATCATTTGGTATCAGGATAGCAGAAGCAAATGTCCTTGCTCTTATTGCTAGGCTAAAAATTAGAAAGTCAATATGCTTGCAGTATCTAATTTTTTAAAAAATTACATTTATATCCCACCCTTCTCCGAAGACTCAGGGCGGCTTACAATTTTTGGGATACAACCCAGTGTGCTCAGCAATAGCCTTCATTCCATTGTATATGCCTGCTTATTACTAAGCGGCATTTTTACAAGGTCAGCTTATTGCCCCCAACAATCTTGGGTCCTCAATTTACCTACCCCGAGAGGATGGAAGGCTGAGTCAACCTTAAGCCTGGTAGGATTCGAGCCTGCACTAATTGCAGGCAGCTGGAACTTAAGTGCTAGGCATTTAACAGCCTGCACCACCAAGGGTCCTTTCTCAGGATAGGAATTGGAACAACTGAAGCAAAATGGGATACCAAGAAAATCCATTCTAGGAGGCATTCAAAGACAAATCACTGGGTCTTGATGGCCTCCACTTATCTTACATTGGGTAGCAGGATTAGCACAGTTTCGTTGTGTTTCACCCTAAAAAAATTGATTGGGAAGGAAGGAACAGGTGCAGATCAACTTTCCTCGAGATTTGATCTTCCAGACCTGCTAAATTTTACCAACAACATGACCAAACCAGTGGTGGGATTCAAATTTTTTTACTACCGGTTCTGTGGCCGTGGCTTGGTGGGTGTGGCAGGGCAAGGATAGTGTAAAATCTCCAGTCAGTGGTGGTATTTACCAGTTCTCCAAACTGCTCAAAATTTCTGCTACCAGTTCTTCAGAACTGGTCAGAACCTGCTGAATACCACCTCTGGACCAAACACTACTATTCTGGGAGTTAAATTTAATCAATGCAGCATTCTCTGATGTCAGTGAAGCATGGCATGATAAAGGAGCATATAAATGTTACAAATAAACCAATTCATATTGCTGCTCAAAAGGAGGCATTTATAAGGTTTTAAAATCTAGCTGGTCTGCTGCCTTATACTAAATGTCACTTATTTTTAAAAATCATCATTATCATCATCATTATTATATTTATGTTGCTCTGTGCTACTGCCAAACAGCCTTATAAAGTACATTAGGCTGAATCCAACTTCCATCACAACAGAAGAAATCTTTCAAAGCTTTTCATGGACTATCTGACTGATTATTTGAGTGTGGACCACCTACCCTTTAACACTTCAATTGTGTCCAAATTAAAACTTCCAAGCATTAAATCATATATATGCTCACAACAAAGATTATATAATCAATTAGAGTTTCGCCAACTTCTGTAGAATTCAGGTACAATTGTGCAACCTTCTGCTACTTCTAGATACCTCTTGCTCTCCCAAAATCTCATTGATTTCAGTGTGGTCTGAGATTTCAGCATTTCTTTTCTGTCCGAGAACTTTATTTTAACATTTCAGAGAATGTCTGCTCAAATTAATTCACAGTTCGAACCAAACTAATTCTACCGTCCTAGGTTTGGGGTGACATTCGTTTCCTTGGAGATACATTTCTTAAAACATTGCTTTCAGCTATTTTTGCATTTTCTTTTCTGCACACTAAAATAAGATGCAGGAACAGGAAACCATAGTTTCTTCAAGTTCGAATTTGTCCGTTGCAACAGTTGCATTGGGTTAACTCAGAGGTCTCCAAACTTGGCAACTTTAAGACTTGTGGACTTCCACTCCCAGAATTCTGGGAGTGGAAGTCCACAAGTCTTAAAGTTGCCAAGTTTGGGGATTCCTGGTTTAACTGATAACTTAAGCAACTGGTGCAGGGATCTGGGCAGGGGGGAACATAACACATTATGAAAGTATAAACAGAATTTTAATTAACCCTTGGAACACAATGAGACAAAGTTAGGAGGTCTGTGGACAAGCATGGCATGGATTCCATGGAGACAATGGATGTCTTAAGCAGGCATTCCCTGTGCAGTATCTAAAAATAATTCTTCCCAAAGGAATCATGCGTGTTTTCAGGTTCCAGTTAAGATTCGTGGAGTTGTTTGACCCAGGGTGAGCGTGATTCACAACAATCTTTTTCCACAATTTTTCCATGTATCCACCTGCTTTGAAGATCTTTATGCATTTATGAGATTTGGAGAGTTCGAAGCACATGGAGTTTTGAAGCCAGAATGCACTTAGATGTTCTTTTGCAGACCTGCAAAAACACAATGAACTCTGCACAATGAACTCTGAGTTGAGTGGCACACCCACTTCCTCTTTGTGGTTTGGATCTATCTGTCCTGCAGTCAGTGTCCGCCTAGACTTTTAGCTTTAATGGAGTGGCTTAAAGGGAACCCTAAAAGGTATCATTTCTATATACAGTGGTACCCCAATACTCCTGCTTAATTGGTTCCAGGATGAGTACCGAAAACAATGAGTACCATGCAATTTTTTTCCCCATAAGGAATAGTGAGTCACAAGGCAGCCAACACCGACAAGTTCTAACTTGTGCATTGACTATCAAACAAACGATGAATACCGGGACAAAAATTTTGATGTCAAAATGCATTGAGTACTAAACGCAATGAGTTTCAAAGCAATTGAGTACCAAGGTACCACTGTATTTCCTATTAAAAATTCTTTTCTGCTTTTTTTTTATACTTTTGCTTTTCTAATCGTATTAGAATATCTTAGGTATTGTTAGGAGGGGAGGAGGAACAGATGTTAACAATATTTGGGAGCAAATGTTCCATGTTCTTCTATTTTGCATACGTTTCATTTTCATTTTATTTTTAAATTTTGCATACCACCCATCTCACTTTCCAAAGCTACTCTGAATGGTCTGAAGATCTACCTCTCTACCCTGGCAGGATTAATAGATGTCAAAATTATGTGTATATGCAGGACAAACACGTATTCCAGCTCTGTGAATGGGGACATGTGTCAGTTAATAAAATAATCGTTAGTGTTGGTTTGTGGATACCCTATTTGACCCAATATAAAACATCTTTCTCAATTTCTCTTTCAGGAGTCCAACCCACCTAAGGGTAATGGCATAATGGTGTCTGAGGGCCCAGTTTTCATTTTGCTGCCACTGATGTGGATGATGGTCCATCTTCTTCACATGTAACGAGCCTGAAGCTTCACTTTTCATGAGAACATGAAGATTCATCAATCCTACCCAAATTTAAGAAAGGAAGCTCTTTTCCACTGCTAATTGCTTAATAGTCCAGTCAGCCAGCATGCTGCTCTTGCTGCAATTAATTTCGTTGCATTACCAGCTAAATGAGGACATGAAAAGGAAGCCTGGAAAATGTCTGATGTCAATACTCAAGTGCATGCATTTGTTTGTAATGTTACATATGATTGTCATTGTTCAGAGGAAATCTGCATAAGAGGAGTTACGAAACATCTCAGACGCATCTTCTATGCCTCAGAGAGATAATCCAGATCATACTTTCCTACAAAAGGCACAAGATCCTTCTGCAGAGCTGTCTAGGAATAGACATAAGACACACATGCCTGTCATCCATTATGGTGTCCATTCTACTGATGCTCTTTTATATTTGGTCTCCCAAGCGACTATGATGTCACCTCTGGAGAAATGGTTGTTTCTTTTTCCATGAATCTGCCTTATGAGAATCCTTCTCTTGTCTCAAAGAAAGAAGTAACTTCTCCATCCAGGAAGCTTTATTTTGGGCTTCAGCATTTCAAGACAAGAATACCAGTAGTTGTACAGTAAAGCAAGATCTAGTGTGGTGGTTCCACCAGATTATCCTTCTTTAACAGGACAGGAGAGGACAATTGTTCATCGGACTTGAAGTAACCAAACATACAGAATGTTTTTGATTGTAACTGCACCTATGTTTATGTGAAATGTAATCAGAGGTTTTGCATTCGGCCATTTACAGAAAACAGCCCAAAGTGAAAATAATAACACAAGATACAAGTTTGTTTTATAAATCGATTGCTGTTACTTCTTTAATATATGTGCAGGTTGATTTAAATAAAAGCTTTTTGGCTAGCTGGCAATCCTGTCTTTTTTAATTGTCTGGGCTATTTAAGAAAACCCTTCAAGGCAAGGCTGTTTAGTTAGTTTCACAGAAGAGCGAAATAACTGTGAATTCTCTGAAGAAAGTAAGGCAAAGACAGGGCAAACCCTAGATCAGGGGTGTTATGTATGCAGAGTTTGAATTGATCGGTTGTTCTTGTAAAGTGTTTGAAATCATTGGTTAAAAAGTACGGGAAAACCCTGCACTCTGATTGGCTGTCAGCCAAGACAGCCGGCTATATATAGCTGCCTCGGCTAAGCCAAATTGGGCCCGTTCTGAGCTGAAGTCACAATAAAACTTAAGAGCTGAAGCACTCCGTGTCTGCCTCTTCATGCAAACTTAACAAGGGGTGTCAAATTCAAGGGCCGGAGCCGGCCCGCGAGGTGCTTAGATCTGGCCCATGGGGCTGCCCTGGAACTGCGAAGGACTGGCCTGCGGTGTCTCTGCCAGCAAAAACAGAGCTTGTGGAGCCCCCCAAGTGCTGTTTTCGCCAGCAGAGGGCAGCAGGAGGCCGCCGCGGTTGAAAATGGAGCTCGCAAGCCCGTTTTCATTGGCAGAGCGCTCAGGCCCCCACAGACACCCCCAACACGAGTGATGTGGAGCTGGCCATGCCCATCCTGGCCACACCCATCCCAGTCCCCAGGGGTCAAACACAACCCTGATGAGGCCCTCAATGAAATCAAGTTTGACGCCGCTGCCCTAGATGGTGGGTTTCATAGCATGTATATCAGTCTGATCTCACTTTATAAAAATTTCTAAATTCTTTGGGCAGCTCATAGGGACATAAAAACATTGGACTGAGTAGAAAGAGACTATTATGCCCTATGACTTTGACTTTATTGTCCCCTATAGTATTTACCTTAATTAACCAGCTGTGTCTCTATTGGCTCACCTTAAGCCTGTGGCCTGTTTTTTCATCCTTGGCAAGTTTAAAATGTGTGGGCTTCAATTCCCAGAATTCCCCAGCCAGGAAAGGTGGCTGAGGAATTCTGGGAGTTGAAGTCTACACATCTGAAACATTGAGAAACACTGGTAAAACACCAAGATCTTTTCCACATTTACGAACTAGGTCTCTTTTCCCTTTCCTTTATTTTTTCACCCCAGAAGCCGAATTTCATATAAATTTTTCCTGCTAAATTTTATCCTGTTGTCTTTATTGGCCATTCTGAATCTTTTTGAATATTCTCTTTCTCTTCCAAAGTGTTGATCCTTCCTCTTAATTTTACAACATCAGCAAGTCTGATAACCATTTCCTCAACTCCTTCATCCAAGCCATTAATAAAAATGTGCCCATGGTATCATTTCATTCAGTACTGCTCTTCAGGCTGATGTGGGGTTATTTATAAGTATACATGTAATTAGTACAGTATACATAAAAAGTAAGTATACATAAATGAATCCATTGGGATGACAGTCATCCTTGCAAGCAGAGAGTCCCACAGTGTGCAAGCCCTTTTAGCAATTCTTTGCAAAAGTCCTGCCTGCTTTTCAGCTCTGGACAGAAAGATTTACAGGGTCTTCTTCCCCCGTTTGGTTTTATTTCTATTTGTAGATGCAAGCAATTCCCGAGTCTCTATTTCAATGGCGTTCAAGGTCTTCTTTTTAGCAATTCTTTCTTGCAAAATTACTGCTTGCTTTTTCAGCTCTAAACCAGGACATGTATTTATATTTATTTGTTATTTGCATTTGTGGTGGGGTTTTTTTGTATTTGTAGTATATGTAACATTATTTGCATTTGTCAGGCATTTATCTGGAATAGTATCTGGTCCCCTGCCTGAGCAGGGCAGTTGACTAGAAGACCGGTAAGGGCCCTTCCAGCCCTAGGAAGGTTCTATTAGAACTCAAACTGGGGTCAGTATTTCTTCTCCTCCAGTCTTCTGAGACCTCACCAATTTCTGGAGACAGCCTTGTATCCCAACGTTTCATTTGTATATATATCCCTGGAGGCACTCTGATTAACTATTTTACATTTTCAGTAGACTGACGTATCCCACTAACAATAAAAATGCAATCCCAAAATTAATATTATTTCAGATTTGGCCCTAAACATCTAGCTATTGTTAACACAAATTTGCCTCCCCCTTTTTTTCACCTTATTTATTGACTGTGTTCCTACTTAAACTGGCAAAAAACAATGCTATTGTGGGGTGGTGGGGTTTTGTTCTGGTTTTTGCATACATTCTGCAGCTTCTGAGGGTGTCAAGATGATTAGAACACCTGCTCATTTTACAGAGCTTCCTCAATCCTAGTGACAGCCACAAAGCCTACAACACTAGTAATCTTACACCCACTGAGCTGAACTATGCACCATTCAGGAAGTGGGTAATTTTTTTTATCTTCAGTTCTTATCAACATCAGTTCTTAGAGACAGCACCGAGAGGGCAGGGGAGTGCATTAAACCACTCACTTTGTGATTGTGTGCGTACATGGGGTTTCTGGTGCTGATTTCCTAGATTGGAGACAAATCCCACCTTTGGAATTTCATGTTCAGCTGCAAAGCAAAATGGGAAAGATTTAAGAAAAGCCAAGAGGCCGATACAACTAAGCATAATACACTGGAGGTTTTTCTTTGGCATGTATTTTGTTTTAAGGTTCAAAACAGGATGTATGTGTTCTTCACCCATTCTACTGTGATACATCATGTTCCATTGCCTATAAAACATGTGAACCTGATGTTTCAGATAAACATAGGAAACCATTTCATCTTCTCTACCACAAACTTAGGGCCTTGGTGGTGCAGGCTGCTAAATGCCTAGCACTTAAGTTCCAGCTGCCTGCAATTATTGTAGGCTCGATTCCCACCAGGCTCAAGGTTGACTCAGCCTTCCATCCTCTCGGGGTAGGTAAATTGAGGACCCAAGATTGTTGGGGGCAATAAGCTGACTTTGTAAAAATGCCGCTTAGTAATAAGCAGGCATATACAATGGAATGAAGGCTATTGCTGAGCACACTGGGTTGTATCCCAAAATTGTAAGCGCCCTGAGTCTTCAGAGAAGGGCGGCATATAAATCTAATTTTAAAATTTTAAAATTTAAATTTTTTTTTTTAAAAACTGCTTACGTCAGTCTTACCTCTTCTCTGCCTTCATGGACGCAATGGGAAAGGAAGTGCCAGCTTTCAATTACTTTGATGATCCCACCCCACCCTGGTGAACACATGCACACTGAGCATTAAGCAGCCTCATCAATCCCTGGAGAAAACCTCGCAATGGCTCCATAGAGCCATTTCCCATTTTCACCTAGCCGCAATATCAACAACATGCCCTGACAACATGATGTTGCTTCCTTCTGCTTCATAGCCTAGGAGAAAGCTGTAGGAACCCTTAGCTGCATCCTCATGCAATAAAGTTTGTCTTCTTGCTCCGGTACCATTCAAAATCAGCGTCAACATGTTAGACTTTGTCATTCATTAGTTAATGGAGAATATTCATGAATATTCAGGGCCTAAAGCAGAGGCAATTAAAGAGGAACAGGAATCAGAAACAAACCCTCTACAGCAGTGTTTCTGATGCTTAGCAACTTTAAGATATGTAGACTTCAACTCCCAGAATCCCCTAGCCCAGTGGTTCTCAATCTTTTCTTCACCATGGACCTCCCTTAAATACCTTTTGTAGCCAAGGACTCTGGCTACAGACCCCCAAGACTTAACTCAATATTTAAATCATAACATTTCTTCAAGCCTTTGTGGACCCCCTGTGATGACACCACACACACACCCTGAGAGATCCATGAACCATAGATTGAGAACTGCTGCCCTAGCCAATATGCTGGCTGGGGAATTCTGAGAGTTGAAGTCCACACTGATTGATTGATTGATTGATTGATTGATTGATTTAGTCAATCGCTTAGAAGATAATAAGTATGACGATAAACATAGTTGTGAATATATGAAATGAGAAAGACTGCTCTGCAGCATGCTTCTACAGGAATGGAATTTCTCTACAGCACATTCCACAACTGCACTGATTTCTGTGGCTTCAAGAACTGATACAAAGGCTTCCACATTCCATCTGCTCAACTGTTTGATCCTTAAAGTAATCTAAAGGCGTGTCATAACCTGCTCCACACATCAAGGTAAACCTTGTCCTCCCACATTCAATGTACTTTCTTCCCAGGATCTGACTGGGATACTGGCCAGAAGTAAACAAGAAAGAAAAAGAGGACATTGAAGCCAATGTAACTTGTCATGAAATGTCTTCTCCTCAGCTATTAAAGTAAAGATACCCTCTTGTTTCAGGACCTCAAGCCACAAATGCAATGGGAGTTTCTCCTTTTCCTCTGAATGGAGCCCCTGAAAAATTATTCCAAAGAAAGATGGGAATTTGATGGATTTATGGGTCATTTTCAAGAAATACAACATCTAATTAGATGCATTTTTCTCATTATTTGGGTGGTCCTCCCACAGCATTTATGAACACCAATATCATCTTCATTTCCAAAGGTGTTTATAAGCTGCATAAGAATTTTTAGAAAAGGAAAGTGGAAAGACTTTACTGCATTGTGCCCTCCTGGCCAGGAGAAGACAAAATCAAGCTGGAGAGTTGTTAGGACTCTGCAATGCTGAAGAGAAGGAGAAATAATTATTTCATTACTTTGTTTTATGTAGAATCTGGAGTCTCCAAACTTGGCAACTTTACGATTTGTGGACTTCAACTTTCAAAATTGGGGAATTCTGGGAGTTGAAGTCCACAAGTCTTAAAATTTCCAATGCTAAATCAATGTTTTGTACCAAGGCCTCTATGGCAGTTTGGTACTTTATCGAAAGATAAGTTTAATGGTAGCAGGGTTTATTTTTTTTGAGTACCCAGGAAAATGAACCTATTAGTCTAAAGAGGATGGAAATCCTACAGTGTTCTCCATCCATAGCCTCTGACTTAAACCAACCATCTGAACATTGATCTGGTTCTCCTTTGAAAGTAAGATCACATTATTATTTGCAGGAATGTTTTAAAAGGCTCATCAGGGCAAAAAAAATTAAAAACTGGCATAACCTGTAAGGCAGGTGCCATATGCATTTGTTTTTCACACATTCCTTTTTTAAAAATATACATATATAATTTTATTAAAATTTTGAAACAAGAAGATAAAAACTAACACAGATTAATAGGAAGGAGGGAGGGAGGGAGGGAGGGAGGGAGGGAGGAGGAGGAGGGAGGAAGGAAGGAAGGAAGGAAGGAAGGAAAAAAAGAAAAAGCAAGCAAGCAAGCAAAGAATTGAAAAGAAATAAAAGCAAATATGAAGAAGTGGTCCTCAATATTCTTCACAGTCATTCTAAGTCCAGTTATAGGATAGATTATAGAAAGGAGCAATGCGATGTCACTTTAAAGAAAGAGGTCAAAATATATTTGTATTTAGTTTCTCACACATTCCTGTGAGGAGCCACTACCAGTTATGGCTCTGCTGAATGCAGCTTTGCGCAATATCGTATGAGAAACTCTTCTCCGTAATAGAAGACATGAGAATTGATTTGCCAGAAAACTGCAACATACAGTTCAAAGCAAACATTGCCCTCAATGGCTGAAACTATGATGAGACCCAATTATTTCTGTAACTCACTGTAACCTTCCACCAGTCTGTTTAATGATAGAAAGAAATATAGATGATCAGTAGCTTCCTACAAAATGAACCTTTTATTCACATTTGGATAAAGTTTGGGAGCCCAGCTAATTATCACCAACTTTTTCTTTGTGGACAAGTTTTGTATATTTTATGTCCTTACAGGTAACTTCAAATTTTAATATTATTAATATGATGTGGGAAGATTTCAGATATGCAGTGCAAGCAATAAAGTTAAAAAAGTATTTCTGAGCAAGAAGAATTCTGCAAGAAAGAGTAGGAAAAAAATTATAAATGGAAAAATACTGTAGAAAGTTTTTAATCTTGCTACAGGAAATGTTTGTAAGCCTTTATTTCTTCCAAGGGAGATGTTACAAAGTGCCTAACCTTTTTCATAACCCTGTATATTTTCATACTCATCATATGCCTGGAGCTTATAAGAGAATAAAAGAATCAAACAAATCCACCAGAGAGAGATAAGTTTATAAAAGCATCTTATGGTACATAGATACATAAATAGATCTTTTAAAGGTAGGAAAGCCTTTCCCTTAGGAAAAACAAAGAGTAAAAGGCACAAGCATGATTGTGCATGCCTATATATATTTATGTATATGTTTTTATGTTAATTGAATTTATCTTTAAATATCCAATCCAGCTGGGATGCCTCATCTTGTTTGAGTCCCAGCCCTGTCAATGGTGAATAACTCACCTCTTCGAATTGTGCAATAATCTGTACTTTGGAAAGCATCACTCTGGGCAGCTAAAAAAAAAAAGGCATAGAAGGAAGAAAATGTCCAGTGCAAACCGACTGAGAAAGTCAGTCTCAGATCTGTGTCATTAAACAGAACTTTTTCAGACTGACTTTCCAGAGCTTTGGAAAAGGACAGGTGGCTTAGCTTGAACCAAAAACATGGTTAATCTTTTCCAACCCGAACATGACTTGCAAGGCGAGCTCCTCTTTTGCTCCTGATCCCTTTCCTGCCTTCTTCACAGCACTTGAACATCCCAAATCTGTGTGGGTCTCTCGTCAGAGGATTCCCAGAGGACAGCGTGATCCCGGTCGTAGGTTTTGCCTCCTGCAAGAGAGGAGGAAAGGGTGAGGGTGCGTGGGAAGGAAGCAATGGGAAGTTGTACGTAAACTACAAGGCACAACGTGGGAGGTCAATTTCTTCCAATATCAATTTCAACTTTGTCCAGCCTAGGTAGTCCTCCACTTACAAACAAAATTGAGCCCAGCATTTCTGTTGCTAAGCGGAGTCATTTGTTAAGTGAGTTTTGACCCATTTTTGCGATCTTTCTTGCCAGTGATTAAGGGAATCACTGCAGGTGTTAAGTTCATAACACGATTGTTAAGTGAATCTGGCTTCCCCCTCAGTGGTGGGATTCAAATGGTTTTACCACTGGTTCGGTGGGCGTGGCTTGGTGGGCGTGGCTTGGTGGGTGTGCATTGCCTAATGCCGGTGTGCAGCTATCCCCACACCAGCTGAGACCTGCAGTGCCAATCAGCTGACAGGATAAAGAAAAGTGCAAGGGCAGGTAGGAGGCGGATCCTGCACTTTTCCTTCTTTCTCCTCTCAGCTGATTGTGGAGGATTTTTTTCCTCCTCTCAGCTGATCATAGGGATTTGTTTTTTTTTTTACTACCGGCTCAGGTGAACCGGTTCAAACCGGTAGCATACCACCACTGTTCCCCATTGACTTTACTTGCCAGAAGGTTGCACAAGGGGGTCACATGACCACCAGGACATTGCAGCCATCATAAATATGAACCAGTTGCCAGGCATTTGAATTTTTATCACATGACCATGGGGATGCTGCAATGGTTGTAAGCATGCAAAACGGTCCTAAGTCACTTTTTTCAGTGATGTTGTAACTTAGAATGGTCACTAAATGTTGTAAGTTGAGAACTCCCTGTATTTTTCTTCCTGTATTTTTTTTTAGCTTGCTTGCTCTACCCAACTTGAACTACCCAACTTGATAGGCATTCCTTCTTAAGGTTCCCCACTGTGGAGGGAAAAAAGTATGCACCAATTTTGTTAGGATTTGGCACAGGGTCACTATTCACCTCCTGAGAGGTACAACAGATCTCTCGATTCACTAGGATTGTTGCATTGTGGCTTTGCTGAATCCCACGCTCATATTAATGCAAGAGAAGGAGGAAAGCAGAAAGACACCGAGAGCAATCCCATTAACAGTATTAAGACATTCAATTTTAATGTTCATGAACATTAATTTTAAATTAAGTTCAATGGATTTTGGGCCCTGGCTCCATTGTATTTTTCAGTGTGGCTGATGGCACCTTGTTGCTCAAAGAAGGAAAGCAGCCACCAGCTAAGAGATATAGCTAACTGCTATCAGGAGGATTTGCTGTGAGAAAATGCCTCTAAGGCATTTGAAAGACTGCAAATTAAAGGCCATATTAAGTTAATATTACACATTATTTATATATTTCTACATCACTAGAAGATAATGCCGATCATGTGCTATATTACTGCAATTAGCTATATTACATATTATACTGTATATGAAATATTACTATGAAAACACAGATAAGCATTTTAAATGGATGAGAACAATTCCAGCATGCTTTTTAACATATTTATATGCATTAACTATATATGCATTTTAAGCACAAGAACTATATTATTATAATGTATTCCGTTTCACATAGCATATCCATGCATTTTAAAGACTCTTACAATATGAAATGTTATATTGCTGTATTAGCTATTTGTGTAATTATATATGTTATCATGAGATAATGTCATATCATATATAATATATTACATCTTTCACCATAATGCATATTAGCAATTTAAACAATATCAACTATTAAATATTGTTGTAATATATAATATGTTGTCATACATATCTATAAATTACTATGAAATAATGCCTATAATAAACACATGGTATCAAGCACTACTGTATTTTGTTGTAATATATGTTAGGAATGTATTTAAACATTACTATGAAATAATACAGATAGGCATTTTAAACATATGCAATATCAAGTCTTATATCACTCCATTACAATATCTGTGTGTTTATATATTACTAAATTAATAAGAGCGCATATACAGTAGGCATTTTAAACATGCATTCACCATTATGTAATACAATAAATAGAAATTATTTTTAGGTCCTGGGAATGGAGGAAATTCTGATGAATGCAGGCTGATCAGGCTATGCTTTGGTATCTCCTGCCAGAATAAACTTATATTCTACTAAAATTCTGATTCCTATAACCTTTAACTGGCAGATGTAACTTTAACATGAGCCTTGGTGGTGCAGGCTGTTAAACGCCTAGCACTTAGTTCCAGCTGCCTGCAATTAGTGCAGGCTCGAATCCCACCAGGCTCAAGGTTGACTCAGCCTTCCATCCTCTCGGGGTAGGTAAAGTGAGGACCCAAGATTGTTGGGGGCAATAAGCTGACTTTGTAAAAATTCCGCTTAGTAATAATACATATACATATACAATGGAATGAAGGCTATTGCTGAGCGCATTGGGTTGTGCTCCAAAAATTGTAAGCCGCCCTGAGTCTTTGGAGAAGGGTGGCATATAAATATGAATTTAAAAAAAATCCGGTTCGCCCGAACCAGTTTCGAACCGGTAGAATCCCACCCCTGGCAATTTTAAGGCAGACATGTCTCTCAATATATATATATATCCCAATTTTTCCACAGAAGGCAGTATATTAGAAGCTCTGTCATCGTTGAAGACATTGAGGAATCTGGTAAGCAAATATCTTTAAAACAATGGCCCGATGCAGCACAGGTTGTCTAGTCTCTCCTAAATCCTGTCTTCTGAAACTGTTCTTTGGAGCTAAATCAGAATTATCAGCTCCCATTCTCTTACCTTTCACATCTAGAACTTTATCTTCAAACATCTGGCTGCATATTCTCCCAGATGAATCAATTCTCCATGTCTGCCGAGGCATTCGACTCTCAGACCATAACACCACTTTGCTGCCCTTTGCAGCTGCACCAATCACCTGGAGACTCATATTGGGTGCAACCTGAAAACCAAGAACAGGTTAAGCATTTTTACCAATTCTGATAAAAGCAGCATTATTAGTACTTTTTATCTTCATCATCAAGTAGCATTAATTATGAGATCTTTCCTCAATCTGATCTGGTCTAGATACATTGGAGGACAATTTCAATAATCACTATTGGATTGGTTGGCTGAGACTAAAGGGATTATATACACCAACAAATGTAGACATTATTGGCTTGTGCAAGACTTTCAACTCATGGATGATACACTTCCATCAATGGTTGCTAATCATGATGACCACTTATTAAGTCCAGGATAAGAAGCAACTGAATTTTTGGGGACCAGAAATATCTGGTTAACAATGTTGGCTTTTGGCCACTTTGGGCCTCCAAAACCTCTCTTCTGACATTTCTATGGATGAATGGGCAATCTTGCCTATCTTTGGAGGCAACAATGTGATCTTAGTGATGACCCAAATGCCACTACAAACATTTAAAAAGATAGAGAATTTGCATTCTGCTACATAATACAGGATCATGGGTTACTACATATTGATTATTTAGAAAAAAAAGAATCTTGGAGAAACTGAAGTAGCCAATATAGATGGGCAAGTTGAATTGTTTTATTCACTCCAGGGGTGGAGGAGGATCTGAGCAAGTGGGATGGAAATTTAATGAAGAGATCAACTGGAGAAATGGTTGGAATTCTGAACTGATACACTCCGTTCTGCAACTTAATGTTGCAAGTCCCACATCTAGTCATTCATCTTGCTTGTTGCTACACTATTTGCCCTACAAGTTCCTTGGACCTGGTATAAATGTTTGGATATGTCTAGAACGAGATTGATACATTCTTGATTGCCTCAATCTCTATCTCTATCCAGGTGGATGAAGGTCCTTACATGGTTCTTCATAAGTCCCTCTTCGTAGTACCAGATGCAGCTGTTCTGGTCACTGATCTCCGAAACCAGAACTCGTCCAGCTTTCATGTCTTCAACATCATCAGGCACAGACAGGAAGGACTTCAACTCTTGATTTTTTATTTGGAAATAGACCCTTCTCTGAAAAATGGGGAGGAGAGAAGAAGATAAAAATGGCACACGGTGGATTAGTTTGAATTGTCTGTGCTTGTAAACAAGTCCTGTACTGTGGAATAACATCTCTACAGTATTAGTAAGCAAGATTGGGAATGCTTGCTTACATGCTACAGTTACAGGAACACAGAGCAACAAAAACACAGGCAGAAAATTCTGGTTGCAAAGAACTATATTGGTCATAGAATTGAAAGATATCTCAAAAGTCCTCTTGCTAGCCTAACTCTTGGCCCCAAGAAGAAATGCACCATATAGAGCAGGGGTCTCCAACCTAGGCAACTTTAAGACTTGTGGACTTCAACTCCCAGAATTTCTCAGCCAGCTTTGCTTTCTGGGAGTTGAAGTCCACAAGTCTTAAAGTTGCCAAGGTTGGAGAGCCCTGATATATATAGAGAAAATAGTCCCTTCTTCCTTTTCAGGAGAAGAGAGACCATTATTTTACAAACATTTGCTTTCCAAAAGAGCTTATACCCTTGAGATATTATTCTTAATGCAGACTTGCAATCCTTTCTTAGATGAAGAAGCAATATGTATAATGTATTTCTTAGTTATAACATACATAGAAATCTCCTATCGGTTTGCTTTATTTCCTTCTATCATCCCTCACCCTACCCAAGTAGGGTCAACCCAAAGAGTTGAGTCTGGTTGGTCACATTATTCATTCAGTTCCTTCCTTCTGTGTTTACCCATCCACCCCAGATGATCAGAAAACTGTGAGACTCACCTGCTTGATGGGATACAGGGAGCCAATATGTTGAACCCCACTGTATGTCAGCCAGTTGGTGATCTCTGTGCATTCCAAAACCCACTGGCGGCCTCGGAAGTCACTGTGTTCGCACAGCACCCAGCTGTGAATTGGCATGAAACCAACCATAGGAGGGAAAACATTAACAAAAAGCCCATTAATCAGTATCAGTTGTCAAATATATATATATATATATATATATATATATATTTAATTACATTTATATGCCACCCTTCTCCGAAGACTCAGGGCGGCTTACAATTTTTGGTGGCTTACAAATATTTTTTGTCCAAAGAAGCCCAAGGTACATTAATTGTACCAAGAGAAGTGAGTATTTGTAGCTCAGGGTTGAACTGTGAAGTCCTTGGTGCTCTCTGAACTTGGTGTTTTCTTGCAGATGTTTTACTACCCAAGTAAGTAACAGTGATTACTACCCAACTTTTCATTGCCAAACTATGGAGATAATGGTGATTATTACACAACACTGATTATGTTACCTAATTAGGTAATGAAACATCTGCATCAAAACAACCAAGCTCAGAGAGCACCAAGGACCCTATACATTTATTCCTTACACAATCAGTCTCAAGGAGAAATGTGTATCGCCCTCAATTAGTGTTCTCTTGAGATGTGTTGGCTTTCAAACCCTCCAGTCCTTCAGTCAGTGAGAGCCAGTTTGATGTAGTGGTTAAGGCACCAACTAGTCTAGTCCTACTTTAGGCATAAATCCAGTTGGGTGACCTTAAACCAGTCACTCTCTCTCAGCCCTAGGAAGGAGGTAATGGCAATCCACTTCCAAAAAAACCTTGCAAGAAAACTGGAGGGACCATTCCAGGCAGTTGCCAAGAGTCAATGCTGACTTGAAGGCACAAACCCAGAATCCTTCAGAGGCACATGTGACAACCACAGGTTGGGAAAAGCTTAGGACCAAAGCTAGAACAACTAAATAAGAACAAATGCAAAATATGCACTTAAAGACATATATTAGAAGGATATGCATATAAAAAGCATTGCTCAATGATGGAAATGGCTGATACAAATACACAAGGAGGAAACAATTTGAATAAAAATGTATAAACACTATTGAAAATGGATTCAACATTCAGATAGACATTTTGAGCCAACTTCATAAGAAGCTGGGCTGAATGTGTGGTCTGGAAGGAGACAAACTCAGTGCAAAGTGAAATGAACCAACAGTCCACCCCCTTATTTTTTTTTCTTTACTTACATCCCACCCTTTACTCGGACAGAGAGCACGTGATTATTGAACCCTTCGGCTTTCAAACTGCGTACTTCACTATTCAACTCAATCTCTTTCCCTTCGAAACACTCCAATCCATGCAGAAAGATGGAAGGCTCAGAGAAGAACTGTAAAAAACCAGGACAAGTAAAGGAAAAGATGAAAGAAAGGTGGGGTTATTTGGTCAAACAATAAAATGTGGGCTCAAAGTATGCATGAAAAGCTTTTCGGTGGGAGGTTGGCATGCCATTCTGAATTCAGTAAAGAATTCAAATTCTGTGAGCGGTTGCTACTCCAGTTTAAAGAATTTAAAGAGTTTAAAGAATGAGATTGATTTTGGAAAAGATGTCCATGCAGATGACCATAACAGGTATAAATTATGCCAAGTAGTACAGATTTCCTTTTTCTGGGTTGATATCAAGGTCTCTGCTTGGAAAAATGGGAAAAAGCTGAGTAATGATGGACAGTGTAAGGCAGTTTTCCCATGAGGTGTTCTTCAGAAGAATGTTGGACCACAATTCCCATTGTCATTGGTATATACAGCCTATAATCAAGTTGGCTAAGGATGATGTGAATTGTAGTCCAATACTTCTGAGAGGCACAACACAATGAGGTGTAAAAGAACTATACAACATGCAGAATTATTGCATGAAGGAACATAAGGAGAGCATTAAGACTATCAGTCCACCTAGCCTGGTACTTTCCTTTCCACAGTGACCTAACAGCACTGTCAGAAGCCTATGGGCAGGAACAATTCTCTTCTTAATGCCCCCAACACCAAGAGATTGCCCTAATGGCTCAAATCAAATTACTGCAGACATTTTGACTAGCTGACCAATCATTTCCATATCTTGTAACAAGCAGTTTCTTGTTCTTAATTTGAAAAGATAACTTCTTCCTCCTATCCTGAACTTATACTTCCCAAAATTGGACAATCAAAAAGAGAAGGACCCCCTTGAGTCAAACTTGACAATGTATTTTTCTGGGCAGCAACTGAGTAATAACAACTCCAAATAAAGGCTTAGAAGGATGGTCATCTTGACTTACAATAGGGATCTTCTTCAGAGAGCAGATAGCTGGGGTGAAGGCACAACCCATGGAGCTCAGTGTTGGATACTCGCCTTCTGAGAGAACGTGCTGCTCACCATCAAACTGGTGGCCATCATAAAGAATCCAGCTAGGAAGAGACAATTTGAATTTGACATGTGTGACTTTAGAGGCTGTGACCAAAAGCTCATCAACAAAACAATTATGAGTTCATGGAAACCCGATCTCCGTTTAAAATTTACCATAACACCATCTGAAGCAAATCAGCATCTACTGAAAACACACTCACCTGGGAATAATGGCTAGAAAGATTGGAAAATGAAAATGGAAATGTTGTTCTTAGAAAAAGATAATACACTTTTTATAATTATATATATAATATAATCCCAAAGAAGGCACAGGGGTTCCTCTTAGAGGCTCAAAAGAAAAATGTTGACTTCACTGCCCCCATCCACTTTTTCTTGCTACAAGTATGCTATGGTTTTTTTTCCTCTGTTGTTTCCCCCCCCATTGACGTCAATGGCTCAGTTGACAGGACTGCCTGGGGAAACCCCACAAAATGACTCAGAATTATATTTTAACTACTTTGACATTGCTGCTTTATATGAAAAGTTATCAAGCCATTCAGTCATTTCACACTCTGAACTGTACTTTGGATAGACTTCTTTCCTTTTGAGAACTGCTCCTGTGTAGAAATGAATAGACTAACACTTGCAATTAAAGAAAAGGAACAAACTGAATACTATGTGATATGGGAACTATTTTATCAATGGCTGGAGAATAGAAATGGAAATTAGAAATTAAGGAAGACTAGGGAAAAAGAGAAAACATGTGAATAAGAATTAAATATGCTAAGAAGGGGGTTGTTATAATAATTAGATATATTATGCATAATAGTATAAATAAGTATGGAGTACTGATATTATAGTAATGAATATTAATTGTAATTGTTATTGCACCAGATATTTGTACCCAGACGTTACACTGTTTAAACGGAAGATGGACTGTTCGTATGAAATAAAATAAAAAAATTTATTACAGAGAGAGAGAGAGAGAGAGAGAGAACTGCCCCAACCCTCCTGTAGAAATCGCTTCCTTTTCCCTAAATGGAAGGGAACTGAGTACTGTTTCTTTGGGATCCAGAGCAGGAAATACTGGCAGAATGGCAAGGAGAAAATGAGAATGAATGAGGGAGGCCCTGCTGATGAGATCCTTACCTGCCTCCATTGACCCTACAGGAATGGGGGATGAAGTTCTCTGGAAGAGCTTCTTGGTCCTCCTTAACAGTCATGGAGTTCCCTAAGAAATCAGGCTCTGTGAAGAGTTGGATCTGGGGAGTCAAAAATTTCTTAATGTGAACAAGAGATAGACTGAAGTGGCTTGGAATAACTGTCTCATAGTTATAATCATCTTATTTTACAAATGATGGTTTTCGTAATTCCATAAGGAAAGGAAATGGTTTTGCCTTCCCCATGCTGGCTGGGGAATTCTGGGGGTTGAAGTCCACCCATTTTAAAGTTGCCAAGGTTGAGAAACACTGAAACATTGCTCACAGGGCTGCAGGGAGACATTCAAAGGATGATAATTATTTTATAGGTGAACCCAATGTATTACAATAAGAATATGATTATTGATCCTGCTTCTCTGAAAATACTGCATCTATAAAATATAAATAACCTGATCATCCAGTTACTACAAGAGAAAGCAACCTTTTTTTTAATCTGGGAGGGGAGGCATGCTGCATTTTTAATTTTTATTTAGCTAATTGCCTGCTAATATTTTATTTAGCTAATTGTTCTGGTAAAGCATCAGTTCTATCCCTCTGTTATCCTTCAAAAGCTGTTACAGTTGAGATCTAAAAACACAAGTGCTTCAAGAGGAATCATGGCAATAATGCTATCAGAAGAAGCACAGTAAAGGTTATGAAATTTCAGGAGAGCTATATTAAATACAGCCTTTATTTATTATTGGGATAGGAGAGGGAAGCCATCCAGTTTGGTAAAGGCTCCAGAAGCATCATGTAAAGCCTTTGGTTTTGCCCACCTCTGATTTAGTGGACCAAACCAACTCAAATATGGTAATCTTGCTTGAATAGCGTAATGTGATATAAAAACTACCTTCATGTTTTGCTTCCCAGTGCCAGCTGCTCACCTTAGAAATGAAGAACAGGCTGCGTTGCCCGACCTGGTAGAGAGAGAAGTGGGGAAATAAAATGAATTACGATACAGTATTTAGACAAGGTTCAAGAAATGTACAGTTTATTACTGATGGGGTGATCTGACTAGCACAAAACAGAAAAGAAGTATAACTATGCTGCAGAATTCACTCCTACATGAGCGAGATCTGAAATGGGAAAATGGCCAATGCATTGCAACCTCTTTTCAGTTTTGGGCTTAAAGGAGTTCTCTGAAAAACATTGTGTTCAGCCAGATTTAGCACACTGCTCATTGCTTGTTGTTAATCTCTGAAGAAGATACGTGAGCATACAAGGCAAAACTTTGAGGCTTTTCCTTTTTTAATGGAATGGAGTTCCTACTTCAAATCCGCAGGATGACTGTATGCAAATGCAGAAGGATCGAGAGAAAATTGTTGCTTGAAGATTTGGAGTGTGGGTTGCGGGACATCATATCTGAACATAAGTGAAGGCAGGTGTCTGGACCCTTACCTGTAGGACAGGTTGCACAGAGGAAATCTGGCAACTGTTTGCTCCCCAGTCTTCACAGTTGCGATACACTCCTTTCTCCAAAATGTATTGTTCCCCACTGAAATTCTTGCCTTCATAGGCTACCCACCTGGTCACAGCAAAGGAAATAAAATTATCCCCAGCTCCGTATTCATGTACTAATCCCAAAATAGTGTTCTGGTAAAGTATCAGTTCTATCCCCTCTGTTATCCTTCAAAAGCTGTTACAGTTGAGATCTAAAAACACAAGTGCTTCAAGAGGCCCTTACTCCCAGGAATGTTGAGATTACAGGATTTAGTATTGTAGCCAGCCCAGCCAAAATTGGGACAGGAGGAAGTTTGAAAGCTAACATTGCTGGTTGAGAATTTAGAAAGTTGATATCCCAATACAGGTAATCCTCAATTTACAATCATTTAATGATCGTTCAAAGTTGCAACACCACTGAAAAAAGTGATTCATTTTTCACATTTATGACCATTGCAACATCTCCATAGTCATGTGATTTAAAAATTCAAATGCTTGGCAAATGGTTCATATTTACGATGGTTGCAATGTCCCGGGGTCATGTGACCATTTTTTGTGACCTTCCGATGAGCAAAGTCAATGGGAAAGCCAAATTCACTTAACAACCATGTTATTCGCTTAACAACTGTGGCAAGAAAAATTGTAAAATGGGTCAAAACTCACTCAACAAATTTCTCACTTAGCAGCATAAATTCTTTGCTCAATTGTGGTTGTAAATCGAGGACTACTTGTACATTTGGAAGATGCATTGAGTAATGCTGGTGGAGCAATATGAGACTTTACAATAGGGGTCTCCAACCTTGGCAACTTTAAGACTTGAGGACTCTGGGAATTGAAGTCCATAAGTCTTAAAATTGCCAAGGTTGGAGACCGTTGCATTACAGAATAACAGAGTGGGAAGGGACTTTGGAGGTCTTCCAGTCCAACCCTGCTCAAGGAGGAGACCCTATAGCAGGGGTGTCAAACACAAGGCCCGCAGGCTGGATATGGCCAGCAATGTGGTTGGATCTGGCCCACGGGGCCGTCCTGGAAAATATAAGGGGCCAGCCCATGGCACTTTGGCCCGATCTACCCAATGCGAAGAGGAAATATCCCAGCGGTTTGGGGAGTGGCGTCAAACTGGCCACACCCATCCGGTCGCCCCCCCCTGAGGTCAACCACAGTCCTGCTGTAGCCCTTAATTAAATTGAGTTTGACACCCCCTGCCCTATAGAATTTCAGACAAGTAGCTGTCCAGTTTCTTCTTAAAAATCTCCACAACTTCTGAAGACAAGAAGTTCCAATGGTGAATTGTTCTCACTGTCAAGAAATTTCTCCTTATTTCTAAGTTTCTCTCCTTGATACAGCAGTAGCTAATGCTCTTTGCTGCATCTCTCTCTCTCCCTCTTTCTCTCAGTCCTGTGTTCACTCGGCAACCATTTCACTTAACAACCTGATCATTGGAACAGTACTTGATTGTTAAATGAGGAACAGGTGTACTCCAGGGATTCAAAGAAGGCTCTGTATCCTCTGAATATCTTCTTCTTTCCCCAGAACAGAAAGAAAGCTTCAGTCCCTTTTGCCCAGGTAACATATTTTGCCTATTTCCATCAAGGTCGTCTTCCTTACTCTCTACATTTCCTCAGCAAATACTCACACTCCGTTCAGGACATGGATGGACTGTGTTATGATCCCGTAGCTGGCCAGCTCAACATCTGGCAGGGCCTCACTCAGCTCAACACTGGGGCCATCTTCAAAATCCATGGCTTCAAATAGTACAATAGCTGGGTCCACAAAGTCCTGTCCAGGGATGAAAAAAAAAGATAGCTTTTACCCACATTCTTGACAGAATCACCTAGAATAGCCCTCTGAATGGCTCTCAAGTTATCCCAGGGTCACATGATCGCCTTTTGCAACCTTCTGACAAGCAAAATCAATGGGGAAGTCAGCTTTACTTAACAACCATGCTACTAACCTAACAACTGCAGTGATTCACTTAACTAGGGCAAGAAAGGTCGTAGAGTGGGGGGAAACTCATTTAACAACAGTCTTGCTTAGTACTGGAAATTTTGACCTCCATTGTGGTTGTAACTCAAGGACTACGTGTACATTGTTACAACAAATCCCCTTTTCTCAAAATACTACTTTCAAGTGAGTTACATGGTAGTAGATGAGGCATGAAGTTTGCTTTTTTGTTTTTAATGTCTTTATTAAGTCTAAGTCACCTGAATGATATATTATTTCCCACAGCAAAGAGAAGAAGAGATGATTAAATTGATTCTTTTATCCAAAGAAGAGAATATATCTAACCTTGTCTCTATTTTGAAATTGTGTGCGGATTTTGATTGCAACGGAAAAAAATATATGAAACTTTGATTTTGTTTTTGTGAAGTAGAATCATTGTTATAAAAATGGTTTGTACAGCAAAAAGCTGTGGTTGTAATGTTGTTATCTTCTAGTGTGCTAAAGAGAGTAGCAATCGGTGCCTTTTTCTTTTATTTTCTTCCTTTATACTATATTTCTTTTTCCTCCATCCCCTTTTCTGTTTTTTTTTCCTTTGTATTTTATCCTTGGATAAACTAATAAAATTTAAATTGAGGAAAGTCTAAATCACCTTCACTTGTGTGGTTGCCCTTTGTGTTGGATATCCGACCTTTTGAATATTCCACTTTTTTATGGATACCCAACCCCTACTCCCACCATTGATCTCATTGTATTGTGCTCATTGTTTGTGTTCGTTGTGATATTTAGATTTTTAGGGGAGTTGTGTACGTCAAGATTACACTAGAAGTGTGATAGAGAAAAGTTTAGGAATCCCTCCTCAAAAGCCATGTTCCCCAACCTTAGCAACTTTAAGATATATGGATGTCCATTCCCCAAATTCCCCTGCCAGCAGGAATTCGGGGAGTTGAAAGTTGAAGTCCACACATTCTAAAGGAGTTCTTGTTGAGAAACATTATTCTAAAGGTTAAACATTTTCTTAACAGAGAATTAACAGAGTTGGAAGGGACCTTGTAGGTTGTCTAGTCCAACCTGCTGCCCAAGGAGGAGACCCTACACTATGTCTGACAAAAGACAGTCCAGTCTCTTCTTGAAAGCCTCCAGAGATGAAGCTCCCACAACTTCCGAAGGCAACTTCTGTTCCATTGGTTGAGTGTTCTCACTGTCAGAAAATTCCTCCTTATTTCCAGGTTGAATCTCTCCTTGTTCAGTTTCCATCCATTATTCCTTGTCTGGCCTTCGGGTGCTTTGGAAAATAGCTTGGCCCCCTCCTCCTCTCTGTGGCAGCCCCTCATATATTGGAAGACTGCTATCATGTCTCCACTGGTCCTTCTCTTCACTAGACTAGCCAGGCCTAGTTCCTGCAACCGTTCTTCATATGTTTTAGTCTCCAGTCCCCTAATCATCCTGATTGCTCTTCTCTGCATTTTTCTGGAGTCTCAATATCTTTTTTTATAATGTGGTGACCAAAACTGGATGCAGTGCTCTAGGTGTGGTCTTAGGTAATACTGCAGGACCAAAGCACCATAGATCTCTCATCTTTAATTCAGTGAACCAACAGGCAGACTTACTGTCCGGATCAGCCTCAGCGACAACAGCTCTTCATTATAGCCAGCCCAATCTGTCCAGTCACAGTACTCTCCTTCTTCCAGTAGGTACTGATGGCCACGAAAACCTTCTTTCTCATAGCCAACCCAGCTGCAGATGACAATAGACGAACAATAAAAAAGGGGGAAAGAGGGAAACTACTCCGATTCCTGAATATAAAACTACTTTCTTTCTGTCATGTCTATGGAGATTCTCAATCATCCAGGTCATGGTCGTCCCAAAGGTGCTTTTCCAAAAAGGCAATTGGACTTTCTTAGGTTTTGTTCCTTGAAAACATTCTGCTTCTCATCCAAGAAGCTTCCTCAGTTCTGACTGAATGGCGACTGACCAATCAGAACTGAAGAAGCTTCTTGGATAAGAAGCAAAACATTTTCAAGAAAAAAACCCTAAAAAGTCCAGTTGCCTTTTTGGAAAAGTACCTTTGGGACATTTCTTTCTTTTCTTTCCAAAATCAGCCTGTATAACAATGGACAATATGGTTCCTGTAGTGAAAATATTCTTTTTGTATTTATCTTTTTCTTTTTTTAATTAATCTTTCTTTTAAAGAAGTATGTGAGAGAGACAGAAAACAAACAAGTGGAAAAGAAGGGAATTTTTTGGTGGAGAAATAATGAAAAGTTTAGTATTCAGCTCAGAAATTTTAAAAGATCTCTAAAATCCTTTTCCTTCTTGTTCAAGATAACAGTGTATTTTTATGATTATTTTTCATCTATGATATTCCTGAGTACTAATTGTACAACTTTTGTAACTTATTTGTTCAGTTACTGATACAATATTTTTGCATCTGTTTTTCTTTGATTTATTTATTTCATGGTTCTGGATGGATCCCCCAGTGATGTACAGATGTATATTGTAATAAAAATATAATATGATGCAATAACAAATAGTAATAAAGCAAACAATAGCAATAAACAAAAAAATACTTTTTAAAGCCCAGGATGGCTCGTCTTTGCCTAGCTAAGGAACTGTATGTTTTTGGAAGAAACTTATGTTTTTGCTTCCCAGAATTGCTACAGGAGAAGGTACATAATACAAATGGGGGAAATCGTGTCATCCAAAATTGCTCACCAGCCTCCCATGATTTTCAGAGAACCAGCGGTGGACATCACGGAATCCTGGTTGTTTTCTGGCTTCCTTAAGTTGTAAATATCTCGGTTTACTTCCCAGCTACGGCCCTGAAAATGTGGCCTCTCAAAAATTAGAGCCTGGAAGGAAAAATGATAGGGAATGAGATGAACATTTACTTGGCTTACACATTTTTAATACTGGTTTTAAGAATTAAAAAAAATATTGGGATGGAGGAATGAATAAATGCTGAGATTTCCAGGGAGCTGAATCACAATTACAAATAGTCCTCAAGTGACTTATGACTGTTTTTCACACTTGTGACCCGCACTGCAGTAACCCTATGGTCATGTGATCAAAATTCAGGCATTTGGCAACTGGCATGCATTTGTGACACTTGCACTGTTCTGGGGTCATGTGATCATGAATTATAACCTCTCCAGCCAGCTTCAACAACCAAAGTCAAGGAGAGGAGCCAGATTCTCTTAACAACCACATGTTTCACTTAACAATTGCAGTAATTTGCTTAACAAATGTGGCAGAAAGGTCATACAATGGAGCACAACTCACTTAGTCCATTGCCTTGCTTGGCAACATAAATCTTGGGCTCCATTTCAGTCATAAATTGAGGATTATCTGTATACAGAATTTAGAAGAACTTGGGAGGTCATCTGGACTAACCAACTAGTCGTAAACTGTGAGTAAGGTTTACCTTACTGTTGACACCACAACAAGTTTTTATTTGATTGTTTGATCTATTTCTATAGCTGCCCAACTCAGATAAGTGACTCTATTTGACACTTTTTATCTTCCTTTCATCTAAGATAACATGCTTATCTTTTTATGCCCAAATTTCTATCTATGAATATAGTGTAATTATAGGTGAGAAAGCCCTTGGGAGACTGGGCAGAGAGATGGCATCAACAGTCAGCTAAAAGTCAATATCACTCACAGCTAGAGAGTTGGAGGATTAAGGGGTTCAGAAGAGCCCTCCCTAGTTTCTTGGGCTGTAAAGGAGACTGGTGGGGGGAGAACTGTACTTTCATACTTTCAAGACAGTTTCACTGTAGTTTTACATTTGTTGTGGTTCTTATGTGGCTTCCCCCTCGAGACTGACACATACACAAAAGTAAAGTGTTTTCTTCCACTTCTGTATATTGGGTACTTTTTTTGTCTAAAAAAAGAAGTCTGTTTTTTCCTGACACCACCCCTTGTGGAAAGCAGAAACGTCCTGCTTGTCAAGTTGTTCGACTTTCTATTTAATCAGCAGCCAATTTAATCAGCAAATTTGATCTTAATCCTTTCTAAGCAGATTCAATCCCTTGTACTTAATGTCACAATAACTATAGAATCTGTAGAGACTTTTATATATCTATACTATCACTTCATTTTCACTGCTCACATGGTGAGATTATAGTTGACTATTTATGAGAAGATGCAAGAGTTTGGAAGAAGGGAGTGAGATAGATGAAGGCAGAATTTTAAAGATAGTATGAAGGAGGTGCATTGTGTGTTATAGGTCCCATTCAGCATATTAATGGATTAATCTAACTGTAGCCGAAATTTCAAAACCATTTCTGGAGATTTCTAAAGCAAAATCTTTAGAAATGTGTAAATTGCAAGCACCATAAAACAAAGCCTATTCTATAGGTTTTTACAAAATGTACAGATTGGCCTATTTTGTATTCTTATTTTATTGTGCATACAAAGGTAGAATGATTCTGACATCCAAACTATAATATATATAATATATATACACACAGGTTTGTGTGTGTGTGCGCATGCGTGTGTGCATGTATTCTGCTAAAAAAATGCAATTTTGCAGCAAACTCAGATTCTCTATCTCTACTTTTTGCAAGGATGAGTTTCTATCCAACGATCAGACTTGCCCATGATCCCATTACCTTGGGCTCTGCAGGAGTTTCAACAACTGGAGAACCCTGAAATGAGAATAAACAAAAGAGAACATTCTATAAATGGATTTATCAATTATGGTTTCCTTTTCAGCTCATCATTATCTAGATTTTTGACCCATTTTCTGGTACCACTTTTGCATAAGAATTCTTCCTGATATTAGATTATCATCCATTTAAAATTGTCTTGCTTTGAATTTTAAAATAAGAACCGATTAAAAATTTCAAACTTCCTCACAAATAGCATACACTTAACATTTAAAAGTTCATAGGCAGGAAAGAAACAACCCTATCAATTCACTGGCACAAGCAGAAAGTTTTGATTCCTTATTTCTTTTAAAAATTAAAAAAGGCAACCAGTAACCATACTTATAGCACTGAATTTGGACTGCAACCTGTTTTGATTTTGTTGTAAAAAAACAAAGTTACATTCTGGCTGAAAGTATCTGTGCTGGAAATTGTAGCAGCTGCTTAATTCACCTAGTTCAGAGAGGCAAAAGCAAGGGAGTGCATGGAGGTCAAAAAAGTCAAAATGGCAACTGTAACCACATGATCAAAGCTTGGTCCATTTTAACGTATATCACTAAAAAAGACAGGACTTCATTCCCTTATTATTGCCATCTTAATTTTTCCCCCACACTCCCACCCTTGAAAGATGAGAATTGGGTAAGAATTGAACAAAATTGATACATTTCCCCTCAATCAAGAAAAAAGGACTTGTAATTAAAAAAAAAATGTGGAAGAAACTATCACAGGTAGTCCTCAACTTACAACAGTTCACTTAGTGAACGTTCAAAGTTACAAAGGCGCTGAAAAAATTGGCTTATGACTGGTTTTCTCACTTATGAACGCTGCAACATCGCCATGGTCATGTGATTTGGATGCTTGACAACTGACTCACATTAATGATGGTTTTAGTGTTCCTGGGTCATGGGATTCCCTTTTACCACCTTTTGACAAGTAAAGTCAGTGGGGAAACCAGATTCACTTAACAACCAGGTTGCTAACTTATCAGCTATAATGATTCACTTAACAACTCTGGCAAGAAAAGTCGTAAAATGGGGCAAAACTCACTTAACAAATTTCTCACTTAGCAACATAAATGTTGGGCTCAACTGTGGTCGTAAGTTGAGGACTACCTGTACTGGTACCAAAATGCTTTCTTTTTCTTCCAAAGCCCTTTGATAAAAGTTATATCTCTTTGAAGAACATGCAAACAAGCAAACAAGATGTTTAAATGCATTTGCGCCTTTAACAGCTTCAATGCTCTGCATGGCTCTTGATGGTTTTACGGTGCTGCTATTCCAACAGTCCCATACTGGTTCCCTTTTTAAGAAAACAATTGGATTGTCTAATTCACCTTACTGATTTCCGAATCTATCAGAAGGGGAGGAGGTTGCTGAGTTAGCCAAAACTGCATTTATGCCACAGCATGGGACTGCCAGTGACTTCAGGGCACTGCAATGTTGGCCAAAGTATAACAACTCCCTAAAAACAAAGAATATAAAGGGAGATATTCCTAGAACAGCCCAATCAGGACTGAATGTACTTATGGGTGTGTGGAAAAGATAGAAAATTAAGAAAGGGAGTGGAATAAAGAACCGCAAACTTGCATTCCACAGCATAACATCTGGTTACACGTCTCACCTGTTTCAATAAACTAAGTAAGCAATGATTAAGTAAATGAAGCAACGTACAAACATGCATGCATTAATTTGTATGAGGCACTACACTTTTCTTAAACAAATTAAAAACATGTGTGCTTAAAGAAACAAACCTGTCCTTCAGCTGACTTGCACAAGTAAAATACCAGTTGAATACATTTGATGAAAGTGGCCCAACATTTTTAAAAAAAAAATGCTGTACCTGCACTATTTAAATCTGCCCTATCAGGCTAAGAACCAAATAGACAATCTGTAAAATAAATTTTGCAATGCACATTGCCTACGTGTTTAACATATTCAGGATTTCCATACATGGAATTTGTGTTGCTCCCATATCAATGGGATCATCAAGGATGACTAGGTAGTTTCTCAGCTAACTCACATTATTTTATTTCTGGCTCACCTGCAATTGGTCTCAAATTGCAATTCAATAAATCCCCTTTTTAAGACTATGAAGCTTTACAGCAGTGTCTCCCAATCTTTGCCATTTTAAGATGGGAGTTGAAGTCCATACACCTTTACATGGGTAAGGTTGATAAACACTGCTCTAAAGCAAGGTTTCTCAACCTTAGCAACTTTAAGATGTATGGACTTCAACCCCCCAAATTCTCCAATAAGCAAAAATACAAATGTAAGTGCAAGCAAATAACAAATAAAGTTACTGTAGTAGATTTCTCTGGGTTTGAGAACACCTCCAAGATATGGCAACTGATGACCATATGACCTTGCCTCTTGAGTTCTTAGCCCATCCATTAAGGAATCAGAAAAAGAAAGGAATAAAAAATCAATTGAGACCTTGTCTTAATGAATTAGAACATTAGGGCTAGAGTGTACATATGTATTTGGTTTCCAAGAATCTGTAGTGCCTTTTCCTGACTTGAAATCTGACTAATGAAACTGTGTAATGTTAACTTGCTTGGTCAGATGCTGTTAATAACATGGATGGATGGATGGATGGATGGATGGATAGATAGATAGATAAATAGGGGAAGGAAGGTAGGAAAGAAGGAAGGAAGAAAGGAAGAAAACAAACTTTGCTGGCACAGTGGTTAGAATGCAGCATTGCAGGCAAACTCTGCCCACAGCCTTGAGTTCAATCCTGACCAGCTCGAGGTTGGCTCAGCCTTCCATCCTTCCAAGGTTGGTAAAATGAGGACCCAGATTGTTGACAGCAATATGCTGACATTGTAAACCGCCCAAAAACTGCTATAAAGCAACATGGGACAATATATAAGCTAAATACCATCACTATTTTTCTAGAGGATACTTACTAGTTTAATTGGATGCATGGAGCAAATGGAGGGGTCCTTTGCACCCCAGGCTTGCAAATTAGGATACCCACCAGGTTCTAAGACATATGGGTCATCATCAAAGAACGGTTTTGAATAAACCAGCCACCTGTGGAATAAAGAGATCTGTAAAAGAACTGGCAAAACAAATAATGATAACCTATCTACTGAACAGAACTGTAATCCCAAGAGATCTTCTGAAAGGAGATTTAAGCCAACTAGCCCAGTTTGTGTTTTCCAGACTAATACGTGAATTAGATGGCAAGGATTGGTTGGTTTTCACTTATTTTCAAATTTCACAATCTACCCCAGCTCACAAAATAAGTAAAATGTCTATAAAATACACAGTTCAGAGCAAAATATGTACACAATTCTATATTGTGTGCAAAGGAAAAAGAAAAATATGAACAAGAAGAATTACTGATTATTTTGTATACAAATTTCAAAAGTACACTGGGTTTTCCACACAAGTTCAGAAATGGCCTGCAGAGCTTGCCCTTAAATGCCTCAAATAAATAAACACTTGAATTTCCAAACAGGGGCTCTATAAAAGTACTGCTGTCTATTTGCACATTTTGTTCATTTCCAATCAGATCCCAGGAGACTGGGTGGAAATGAACACCCAGATGGACAGACCATGTTTAGCTCTTAAATGGTTTGTCTGGATTGGCATCAGTCATCAATTTCCTCCAGCAGTTGTTGTGGTCACAGTATCCCAACAGGACCCATCACTGACATTGGCAGTGGGATCTGTTAACCATCCACTGTGTCATGCCCCTGTCTGAGTCTGAATCAGAGGAGAAAGACAAACAGCTGACAGGGAGTGGGAGTGTGGCTCTGTTGGCTGTGAAGGGAACTGGGGAAGGGCAAAGTCTGGCTGGGCAGAGCAGAGGAGAGGTAGAACAAGGGACAGAGAGTTCAGGGGAAGACTCAGGCCCACCCCTTCTTCATCCTAGGGCACGCAGGGAGGAATGGAGGAGAGAGCAACATGGGTTGTGTGGCTTACGGGGGAGGAAAGGGTTCTGATTCCCTTCATTAGCCATATCTGGGAAGAGAGTTTTAAAAAGATGCATGCCGAATGCGGCGTTCCTGGAATCCTCCCAACCATGTTGAGTTATTGCCATGCCTTCACATCTGGAATTCCTTCTCCTGCCCTGCCGGACTAATTACCTCATTTTGCCTTGTTTGGACTTATAGTTACAGTTTTTGTTGACCACGTTTTGGACTTGATTCTCTGCAGCCAAAGGCTGTTCCTGGGAGAGTTTTTCTCCAGCCAGAAGGTAACCAGGACACTGGGGGAAAAGTTGGAGCTAGTAAAGGGACTCCTACTGATTATCTTACTGTGTCGCCTTTGTGTCATGCCCCAGGTCATCACACACTGTGTAAATTAGCCACACACCAAAGTTCTGCTGTGTGGAACTGTTGCTTGTAACCAATAAACTTTCCATTAGAGAAGGAGCTAATGGCCCTTCTTCAGATCTTTCTATTTTAGTCTCTATAAAAAGAAGTCAGGCACTTTAGCTCACGGTCACTTCTTATAAGGTGGGTAGGTACCCAAAACAGGAGAGGGGGAAAAGGGTGCCTTACAGGCCAGAGTGTACAATGATAGATGCTGCCTTCAAGGGTTGGCCACATGTTCGTAAATCTTCTGCAGAATCGGTGAACCTCTGTTTTTTCCCTTCACCATTTTCCTCTGCAAAAAAAGTGATCTCAGGGAGTCTGAAATCCTGCAAAGAAGTTTAGTTTGTTAATAGAGAAAGAGTTGATTTCCATAATCACTACTTCCTAGCATTCAGTAATGGTTACATATTTCAGCTGTAGGTAAAACTTTTGTTAAACTATTAAAAGAACGAAGAAGTTACTTTGACAAGGTAGATCACGTTAAACTATAGGAGGAAGATCTTAACCTTTGCTCAAATAGGTTGTAAAATGTATATATGTACATATATATTTGTGTTGTTTTGTCTCTATGTGTTTTAAATTTTTTGTTGAATAAAATTTAAATTTAAAATTAAAAAAAAACTTTTGTTTTTCAGAAAATAATTTTCAAGAGGAGCCTAACAGATCAAGGCAGACATGATGCATCAAAACCAATTCATTCAAAATATGGTCAAGTGCTTTGCTTTGAAAAATTGAAGCTTGTCACTTAGGGTTATAATTTGGTTATTTTATGTTTATAATATTCTTTCACCCAAAAGAGGCGATACCATAATGGTATGGAAATAATGGTGTTCCTGGTGGCACTTTTGCCTACCAATGTCCTCCTCACCCGCCACAGATAGTGAGTCACCTGCTTTTCATCCATATGCAAAGGTGATTTCTCCACTCTGCAACTGAACCACATAGGTTTATATCTTGCTTTTCACTGCCTTCAGTTGTTCTTCCTGCTTTGAAAAATGAGGCTCAGCTGCAAATCATGGCAACTCAAGTTTCAGACAGGAGACAGTTTTGATCCAGCAAAAGGCAGCTATTCTGACCCAGCTCTCCAAATGCGGAAAACCCTCTGAAGTGAACTCAAAGAGGCCTTTATTAGGAGCACCAGCAGCCCCGGCAAAAAGTTTCTCTCTCAACGCAGGCTAACAAATCTATCAGGCCGGAAGATGAATAGTTGTCTGCCACACTTATTCATTTCCGCCCCCTGCCTTTTATCCCCAGCGCTAGGGTGGGGCTTCACTAGCAGCGGTGGCTCTTTTGTCCCAAGGACCGGCCCATAGATTTCCACTGCTCTCCTCTCTTCTGCCTTCTGCGAATCTGCGCATCAGGCACTGGGCCCAGCTGTTTTTACTCTTCCTCATCAGCCACCTCCAGACCTGAGGATTGTTGACTCTGCATCTGAGGGCTGATGGATGGCCCAGGCTCTGTCTCTCTCTGTCTCTCTCTGTCTCTCTGTCTCTCTCTCTGTCTCTCTCTGTCTGTCTCTGTCTCTGTCTCTCTCTCTCTGCCAGCTCCATTCCCTCTTGCCCCTTGGAGTTCTCAGGGTCAGCATCAGTGCCTTGATGCTGATCTTGACTCTCGTGCCTCCTCCTCCTCTGATTCAGCTGCCAGAGAGGCCAACAGCTGACAGGCCAGAACAGCAGCTTTCTATATTCTCACTGTTCCAACATCAACATTCACCTGGATGGCCAACCAACTCCCTGAAAAAAAGAAAGATACTTGAATGGAACTCAGTCCCTTTTACCTGCACAACCCGTTTGAGAGAACCAATACAGAATGGGGCATCCTCTCCTTCTGACTCTTCCTTGCAATACATTCTCCAAGGGTTACTGATTTCCACGTTCCCTTCAGCCAGCACACACTTCCTCCCATGGAATCGCGGCTTTTCATACATCAACCAGCTGGAGAGAACCAGAAAGGAACATCATTTGTTGAGTGTCCACTAGAGCCAAGTCTTCAACTTGAATTCTAGAGTTGGACTGGTTGGTGTGTGATATTGATGGAGTCACCTGGGTACCCCAACCACATTCCTCATGTTCCTTCAATGAGAAATGCCTCTCTGCTGTACTGAACAAGCATACAAATATGTATCAAAAATATCTTACAAAACATTTTGCTTCAACCACAAAAAATGGAGGGGAGCAAAAATTTTGGGAGATTCTCCCATCCTCCTGCTATTTGCCCTTCTCCATAGCTCCACAATTCAGATAGACACAGTTTTATGCATTAGAACAGTGGTAGTAAAACAGTGTTCATCCAATAATTAAACTTCGGGTATGATTGCAAAGACCATTTACTTCAAAGAGCAGCTATTATGCTCATTGGGAAAATACTTGATTAGCCCAATTTATCTGGACAGCTCATGCACAATATATAAGGGAGACTACTATCTTTTACTGTGCTGTTCCCTCCCAGTAGCTGGTATTTAAGAAGGAGAGACCAGCCCTTTAAGGTGGATCAAATCAGGAAATTGACTCCATAGAAAGAGTAAGACTATTGAGATAGGATATAGTAGTGAAGAGAAAATTCAACACTTTCCACTCTGGAGGAATGTTGGTGGAATTGACAGATCTCTCTAAGATGGATAAACTACTTTAATTGCAGCAGAGAGAAAATATTACCTGTGTTTATTGATGATGAAACCTCTTGTGGACTTTTTGGATAATAATCACCAAAAAATGAACTTGCGATTTATATTTTTGATAATTAGACAAGTTAGATGACAGAAAAAACTGGATCATGAAGTAACTTTAGAGAGATTAACAGATAGATAACAGATAATCAGAGTTGGAAGGGACCTTGTAGGTCATCTAGTCCAACCCCCCACCCAAGCGGGAGACCCTACACCATTTCTGACAAATGGCAGTCCAATCTCTTCTTGAAAGTCTCAAGTGATGATGTTCCCACAACTTCCGAGGGCAACTTCTGTTCCATTGGTTGATTGTTCTCACTGTCAGAAAATTTCTCCCTATTTCCAGGTTAAAGCTCTCCCTGTTCATTTTCCATCCATTATTCCTTGTCTGGCCTTCAGGTGTTTTAGAAAATAGCTTGACCCCCTCCTCTCTGTGGCAGTCCACAGAGAGTACAACTGTGCTTGTAATTGCTATGGGGACGATCTGAAGCCACTTTTTTTCTTTTTCTATTTTTAACTTTTATTGCACTTTTTGTTTTCTCTCGCTTTCTTTTTCCTCTATTTTATAGATTAATCTATTTTATAGATTAGTTTATATTAGGTTTTAACCTTTCTTTTTAAAAGAAAGAGTGTGTGTTTGTGGGTAAAGACTGAGAGAGAGAGGAATGAGAAAGAGAGAGAAATGGAAATGAGGGATAGGATAGAGAGTTAGGAGAAAGAAATGAGAAAGAGAGAGGGCAGAAAACGGGAGAGAAACAAAAGACACAGAATGGAATGGAATGGAATGGAATAGAATAGAATAGAATAGAATAGAATAGAATAGAATAGAATAGAATAGAATA
Source organism: Naja naja (assembly GCA_009733165.1). Lineage (NCBI taxonomy): Eukaryota > Metazoa > Chordata > Lepidosauria > Squamata > Elapidae > Naja > Naja naja. The sequence goes on from CM019160.1 coordinate 10,737,166, forward strand.
GAAAATATGGAATGGAATAGAGTGAAGTGGAATGGAATGGAATAGAATAGAATGGAATAAAATGGAATGGAATAGAATAGAATAGAATAGAATAGAAAATATGGTATGGAATGGAATGGAATGGAATAAAATAGAATAGAAAAGAAAATATGGAATGGAATGGAATGGAATGGAATGGAATAGAATAGAATAGAATAGAATAGAATAGAATAGAATAGAAAATATGGCATGGTATGGAATGGAATGGAATAGAATAGAAAAGAAAATATGGAATGGAATGGAATGGAATAGAATAGAATAGAATAGAATAGAATAGAATAGAAAATATGGAATGGAATGGAATGGAACAGAATAGAATAGAAAATATGGAATGGAATAGAGTGAAGTGGAATGGAATGGAATAGAATAGAATGGAATAAAATGGAATGGAATAGAATAGAATAGAACAGAATAGAATAGAATAGAAAATATGGTATGGAATGGAATGGAATGGAATAAAATAGAATAGAAAAGAAAATATGGAATGGAATGGAATGGAATGGAATGGAATAGAATAGAATAGAATAGAATAGAATAGAATAGAATAGAAAAATAGAATAGAAAATATGGAATGGAATAAAATGGAATGGAATGGAATGGAATAGAATAGAATAGAACAGAATACAATAGAATAGAAAATATGGTATGGAATGAATGGAATGAATAAAAATAGAATAGAAAAGAAAATATGGAATGGAATGGAATGGAATGGAATAGAATAGAATAGAATAGAATAGAATAGAATAGAATAGAATAGAAAATATGGTATGGTATGGAATGGAATGGAATAGAATAGAATAGAAAAGGAAAATATGGAATGGAATAAAATGGAATGGAATGGAATGGAATGGAATAGAATAGAATAGAAAGAATAGAAATATGGAAAGGAATAAAATGGAATGGAAGGAATGGAATGGAATGGAATAGAATAGAATAGAATAGAATAGAATAGAATAGAATAGAATAGAAAATATGAATGGAATGGAATGGAATGGAATAAGATAGAAAAGAAAATATGGAATGGAATGGAATGGAATAGAATAGAATAGAATAGAATAGAATAGAATAGAAAAATATGGAATGGATGGAATGGAACAGAAAGAATAGAAAATATGGAATGGAAGAGTGAATGGAATGGAATGGATAGAATAGAATGGAATAAAATGGAATGGAATAGAATAGAATAGAACAGAATAGAATAGAATAGAAAAATATGAATGGAATGGAATGGAATGGAAGGAATAAAATAGAATAGAAAAGAAATATGGAAGGAATGGATGGAATGGAATGGAATAGAATAGAATAGAAATAGAATGGAATAGAAATATGGAATGGAATAAATGGAATGGAAGGAAGGAATAGAATAGAATAGAACAGAATAGAATAGAATAGAAATATGGTAGAATGGAATGGAATGGAATAAAATAGAATAGAAAAGAAAATATGGAATGGAATGGAATGGAATGGAATAGAATAGAATAGAATAGAATAGAATAGAATAGAATAGAAAATATGGTATGGTATGGAATGGAATGGAATAGAATAGAATAGAAAAGAAAATATGGAATGGAATAAAATGGAATGGAATGGAATGGAATGGAATGGAATGGAATGGAATAGAATAGAATAGAATAGAAAAGAAAATATGGAATGGAATAAAATGGAATGGAATGGAATGGAATGGAATGGAATGGAATGGAATGGAATAGAATAGAATAGAATAGAAAATATGGAATGGAATAAAATGGAATGGAATGGAATGGAAGAGAAGAGAAGAGAAGAGAAGAGAAGAGAAGAGAAGAGAATAAAGTCAGTTGGAAGGGATCTTGGAGGTCTTCTAGTCCAACCCCCTGCTTAGGCAGGAAACTGTATACCATTTCAGACAAATGGTTATCCAATCCCTTCCTTAAAACTTCCAGATAGAGAAGCAAAAGAGAGGGAAAGAGACAGTGAGAAAGAGAAAGGGGTGGGGAAGGGAACAGAATCTAGCAAGCCTGACAGACCGGCTGCTTTAGGACCATTCAAAGTTATGACAGACCTCCCCAGAGTCACTTACAATCGGATGTCAAAGTTCCAATGACCACACACACTGAAGCTTTTGAGTATTTTCTTGCTGGTTTCATTTCCTGGCCATGGTCCTGTTTTCCCCACCATGCTTATCCCAAGCCAGCCAAAGCATTGCTTACCCTCCTCGGATCACCTGAATGGAGACAGTGCTTGCGAGTTCCCAAGAAGTGGCGTCTGGGACATCATTCCAGATTTCTCTTTTCTGCCCTCCAAAGCCTGCCTCAGAGTATAAAATGATCTGCAGTAAAGCAAGAAACAGGGAATGTGGAGGTGGGGAGGAAAAACAGCCATCTTAACTTTGTGCCTACCAATGTATAATCTCTTTGCCGGATGCTGGGAAGTCACCCTTCCTTTTCACCCTCCTACCTTGCTGGGGCGCTTGTTGATCTTCATGGAAGTATGTTCCTCTTCCTGAAATTGAAAAAATAAATGGGAAATTACTGAAGATCACAGGGCAGCACTTGCTCAGGTAAAAAATGGCCAGGGTGGAAATTTTTCAAAACGTTTCTGTGTCTAAAATGTACATCGAAGGAAGATTCTTTGCAGTTGTGGAAGAAATAAAGATTATGCATTTTGGGAGATCAATCGTATATGATTTAGCTTGTTAGTTTTATACCCAACCATTCCTTCAGGAGCTCCAGGTGCCCCACTCTGCGTCTCTCTCCCCCACACAACCACCACCTTATACAGGGGGTTGGGCTGGGAGAGACGGATTAACCTCGGGGTGTTTCCATGGTTGAAAAAAGACCAAGACTGACACCTACAGGTAGTCCTCGACTTATGACCATAATGGAGCCAAAAATGTCTGTTGTTGAGCGAGACATTTGTTAAGTGAGTTTTGCCCCATTTCATGACCTTTCTTGCCATAGTTGTTAAGTGAATCATGGAAGTTGATAAGTTAGTAACCTGGTTATTAAGTGAATCTGGCTTCCCCATTGATTTGGCTTGTCAGAAGGTCACAAAAGGGAATCACATGATCCTGAGACACAGCAAAGGTCATAAAAATGAACCAGTGGCCAAGCATCTGAATTTTGATCACATGACCATGGGGATGCTGCAAAGGTCGTAACTGTGAAAAACGGTCATAAGTCACATTTTTCACTGCCGTTGTAACTAACACTAAATGAACTGTTGTAAGTCGAGGACTACCTGCACCACATGTGTCTCTTGCATTGCATCCAAATATTCCTGTCTCCCAACACCACACAGGTCTGGAGCATTGTTGGGTCGTTTCTGTACATCTGAAATATAATACTACTGTCAACTCTGGAGCTGGCCTGATGGAGGCCATTTTGAGGCTCCAGGTTGCCACAAGGGAGGTGAGGGTTAGGGTGGGGGGAATAATGATAGCTGGGGTTTGGTAGCCAAAACAAAATAGACTCCCTTGTGAACCAAGGACGTTCCCACAGGTGGCTGAAGAAAGGAGGAGGGATGTTGCCCAAGCAACCAGACTGCCCTTTGATTGGACCGTGTGATGATTGTTTGGGAAAAGGAGGAAAAACTTTCAATTTTAATTAGGTGAAAACCGCGGGAACCTTCAGAGTCGGTTTTCAATCAGATTTGTGCCAATATGATATATCCAATATAACTATTCTTTGAGGAACCTACCTGCCTCGGAGTTCTGTTTGCAATGGGTGTATTACTTTACAGTGGTGGGATTCTAATTTTTTTACTACCGGTTCTGTGGGCGTGGCTTGGTGGGTGTGGCAGGGGAAGGATAATGCAAAATCTCCAGTCAGAGGTGGGATTTGCCTGTTCTCCAAATTACTCAAAATTTCCCTCCCCGCCTCACTAACCTGCTTTCCAGCTCCATTCTCCTGTGCAGGGCAACCAAACAAGACCCAGCCGATCAGCTGGGACTCAGGAGGTGGAGAATAGATGGGGTTGGTGGGGCCAGTCAGAGGTGGGATTTGCCGGTTCTCCGAACTACTCAAAATTTCCACTACCGGTTCTCCAGAACTGGTCAGAACCTGCTGAATACCACCTCTGCTTGGGAACCCTGACATTAAGCCGACTCTGGCAATTATGGTTTCAAAAGCCGAGGGAGAAGATGGTCCAATCCAAGGTCCCTTCCAACTCTTCTGTTATTCTGTTATTCCCCATCCTCTCCTTGGCCCCAGAATCATGTTCTACAGGAATCGATTTTGCAAGCCAATCTGATCAAAGAACTCATTTCGTCGGTGTCACAATCGAATGAAGTCAGTTTTGCAATGCCAATAGAAAGTTCTCTGACTTAACACATTCTTGCTTGCACAAGGAGCATTCCTCTTTCTCTGGAAGCACCACCGCAGCTCTGGAAACGCCGTGCACCCAGCCCTGACATGGAAATCCAGATTGCTCAAAGGACCTTGCATAAAAGCAATGGGAGGAAGGGGAGGGGATGGGAATATGTACCCAGGAGAACGAGTCGGAACCCTTGCTCCATAAAGGAGGCTGTTGTGAAACTGTCAGGTGGCAATGCCCCAAGATAAAGTTTTACATATCAGAACCATCTCAGTCTTTCGTTCCTCTTGTTCTCTTCACCACAGAAAATTCTTATTTAAACATAAAGGGGGGGAAAGGGGTGAGAATTGGACATGTTTACAGATACGGATTAACAGAGTTGGAAGGGACCTTGTAGGTCATCTAGTCCATCTAGTCCATCCTTGGCAACCTTAAGCCTGGTGGACTTCAACTCCCAGAATTCCCCAGCCAGCTTTGCTGGATGAATAAGGTGACCGACCAGACTCAACTCTTTGGCACTTGGGTAGGGTGAGGGATGCTAGAAGGAAATAAAGCAAACCGATAGGAGATTTCTATGTATGTTATAACTAAGAAATGCATTTTACATATTGCTTCTTCATCTAAGAAAGGATTGCAAGTCTGCATTAAGAATAAAAAGAGTATAAGCTCTTTTGGAAAGCAAATGTTTGTAAAATAGTGGTCTCTCTTCTCCTGAAAAGGAAGAAGGGACTGTTTTCTATATATATATCAGGGGTCCTCAACCTTGGCAACTTTAAGACTTGTGGACTTCAACTCCCAGAAAGCAAAACTGGCTGAGGAATTCTGGGAGTTGAAGTCCACCAGGCTTTAAGTTGCCAAAGTTGGAGACCCCTGATCTAGTCCAGCCCACCCCCAACCCTGCCCAACATCTCATAACAATTGCAGCTTGAGGTGAGGGTTCAGCTCTCTAAAATGGAATATTGCAGTGTTTTCATCTACGCTTACTGTTATCTCTGCCCCTGTCTGAGACGACCACTTTTCAATTTCTTTAATGAGCATCGCTGACTCTGTAGCTGTCCCATTTAAGGATCGTCAACAAGGACCTTCGTTCAGGAAACAGCATTCAAGTGGCTTCTTATACGTGTTGTGCAATGGAGCAAAGTGGTGGGTTTGGTCCTGCAACCATCCTTTTGAACTTAAGCTGTGCCACCAGTTCCACAACTGACTGAAGCTGGAGACAATAAACTCATCAAGGTGCAAAAGGGCACAATGTTCTCTTTCACATTGCAGACCTCAGAGAGAGTTCAAACAGCCCAGCTGTGGCAAGAAGAGATCCACAGGTAGTGGCATTTTGGACGACTGGTGTTATTATTCCAAGGAATTTGGTGACCTTATTTTGATTTTTCCTTCATATTAAGAAAAAGTCTAGAAGTTTAGAACTCATTCTGAGCTAACCTGCTTTTTACTCTTGTTTTTGAATAAAGGAGAAAAGGGAGGGGGGTTTTCACATAGCTGCAAGCTTTTCTTATTGTAAAAGTCTCAGACTTTCCATTCCCATCCAGTCCTTCTGTGCAGAACCTAGCAGTAGATAACTGTGGAAACTGTCCATCCTTGGGGTATCTTTGCTGTAGTTATTAAAGAGCTCCTGGCAGCTTGTGAGCAATTTGGGTGTCATCTTGCTTGGGAATGTATGCTTTTTATCTTGTGCTTTTAAATCTCTTTGCATGAGCTAATAATAAATCTTAAAAAAAAAACCTTTTTATTTAGTGGTGTGCTTATTGTCCCTAGATCCAAAAGAACCTATTGTCTGGGCATCTGATTACTTGCACTGATCCTTGGCCAAACACCATATTACAGTTGTCATCGGCAAAGACCAAATAGAACAGTCTCATTTCCTTAACCCAGGGCTCTCCAGATGCCATAGACTTCAACTCCCAGAATCCCCAAAGTACACAGGATAATAATGCAAGTGAAAGCCCAAGGCACAAGCTTGAGAACAGTTATATTGAAGTCAACTTGGTCTGGATTTCAGCAACAATTCACTCACCTGAATTTCTGATTGGGTCAAGGACTCTGCTTCCTTGGACAGAAGAATAATCTGCTTGGAGCCACCACCTGTGTCCGGTGCTTGGAAGTTATGCCCAGCATGGGGCGCAGTTAGTGGTAACCCCTTATGACCTGCATTTTGCTGGTGTGCACTTGGAGTCGTCCGGCTGCTGTTTTTATGGATAACTGGGCTCATTTCCTTCCTTTTGGTTAGGTTCTTGGCTTCAGCCTTTTCTGGAGAGATGAACTTGCTATAAAGGAAGCTGTTGTCCAAGCGAGAATATGGCTTGTCTTCCACAACTTTTCTGTCTACAAAGTTGGACAAAAGAGACATCCCTGCCAGAACATTGGTTCTCATCAAATTGTGCTGATGTTTCACAACAGCCCTGGGGGCAATAACACTGGCCTTGATATCTTCCTGGCTTTGCTGAAATTTTCCAAGGAAAGGCCCCAAGTCCTCCTCGGTCTTGTTCTGCTGGCTTTCCCAAGAGGAAGATCTCCTGGCCACGCTGTTATCCCGTGCTTTCTCTTCGTTAGTGAGATAAGGATTCTCGATCTCCTCTGTGTCTTCTTCTGCCAGTTCTGGCTCCTCCCCCTTGGATCCTGATCCTTCCTCTGGGTTTTCCTCGGTGAGAGAAAACAGCTGGCCTAATGCTGTTGGGAAAGAAACCTTTGACTTGGAAGCGACGTGGTTCTCGTCGATAGGTGGAAGGACGGTGTGCTTGGCCAGAGTTGAAGGGCGCGAAGACCTGGAGAGGCTTCTTGGAGGCTTACGGAGTTCAGCCGGGTCCATGTTGCGGAGGGTGTCTACAAAATGCTCCATTTCCCCCACTTCCTCAGGTTCCATTTCTCCTATCTGGCTGAAGCTTCTCATTATGTCACTGGGGGGTTCGGGCCATGAGAAGGGGGAGAGGGTCCCACTAGGGGAACTCTCTTGTTCCAGTGCAAATATCAGGGGGCTCTTGCCCGAAGCCTGCTTTTCTTTCTCTAGTTCATCAACCTGCGTTCTGGCTTTATGATCCCCTGGAGAAGTTGGCTGAGATGCAGCAGATATTCCAATTTCCTCCGCGGTGTTCAAGGGGCACTTATTTCTCCTCTTGGCAGATAGGCTGGCTTTTCCCACGCCTAGCCAGCTGCTCTCTTGATTTGACCCGTTTGTTATTAGGCCTCCTGCAGTGGGCATGCCTTGCTCCTGTTCAGACCTGCTTCCAGCGAACAGGTTGCTGTGCTTCTGGGAGGCAGAATTTCTGGGCAGGCTGCCGTCTCGCTGCGCTGTGCTGAATGGAACTACTGCTCCCTCCTCCTTGGCTAGAGCAGCCTCTCTGTTTGATGTGCGATCAGGGCTCGGCGCAGGCACACACCTTGGCCTCTGGGCATCCCTCACATTGGCGTTTTGAGAGTGAGTCATGCCATTTTCAGGCTGTGACTCTGTTGTGGAGAAGATGCCAGATGTGGGGAAGGAGGAGTGGACTCTCTGCGGGGACTTGGTGTTGGGGAGATCGGCCCGGGGTGGCCAGGTTTCTTCCAACGCAGTGCTGGTGTTGGAGCTGGGAGCAAAGGGTTTCTCTCGCTGGCTCTGGCTGGTGTTTCCCGATCCAGGGGCAGCCAGAACAACCTCTCGCCCGACTTGGTAGACGGTGGAGCACCCGGGCTGAGGCACAATGACTTGCTGTTGGGCTCTAAAAAGAACTGTGCTGTTCCCCTTGGGGCCGTACCACTGGGCATGGGATTTGGCTACAGTGCTGGAAGACAGTACCTGAGGGATTGGCTTGAACACACAAGGCTCCTCAGAAAACACAGAGCCCGGGGTGGAGGATGTGTAGTTTTTCCCTGGGGATCCAGAGAACGAAATAGAACTGAGGGTGTTGGGAGAACTTTCCCTTAAGGATTGAAGTGCAAAAGCCCCGGAGAAGTCATTTTCCTTCGATCCAGCATCCAGCTTGGAACCATCCCCGTTTAGCATACGGCCTCCCTTCCGGGAGACAGTTCCATTCAAGCTGTCACGAGGAAGATCCAGATTCTGCTCCTGCGGCCCGTTAGTCTTGGTGGCCTGGCTCTCTTTCTGGGATTCGGCATCGCCAGGATTGTGGAGCGCATCAGGAGAGTGTGCATCTCCAGATGATTCAGCAACTCTGGTACTGATGCCATCTTGCGTTTCTTTCTCCACCGGGCACTTCGGCTTGGGAAGTCGGGAATAAACTTGAGCAAAGACAGGCCCGTGAGCGGTAAAATTTCTCTGTGGGCTGGGAGAGCAGGGACGCCCCTCCACTGCTGTGGGAGAGAAGCTTCTGGAATCCACCGGGGAAGGGGAGACCCCAGCCTCTGCTGCGGATGAGGAGGGCCAGTTGTCTACCGGGGAGGCCAAGAGTAGGGCATCTGGTGGAGGAGGCAAAGAGTTGACCTCTGCCGGGGAAGGGCACCTGGCATCTGCAGAGGAGGAAATCCATCCATTGTCCGGAGGAGGGGGTGGATACCTGAGGTCCAAGGAGGGTGAGGAACACTTGGGAACTGCTGGAGAAGGTGAGCTCCTGGCATTTGATGAGGGAGACTTACTCCTGTTCACTGTTACGGCTAATGGCCGCCTGGTGTCCACGGTGGTGCTTCCTCTGGAGTACAAACGCCGCATCTCTGCCACAGAATAGGAGGACCTGTTTCCTGCCAAGGAAGAAGAGTGCTGGGTATCATCCAGAGACAAGAAGGAGGGGTTCTCTGTTCTGGAAGGGATGTCTTTCCTCCCTACTGGAGAATGTGAGGGGGTGCTGCCTGTTGGCAAGGGGGGCATCTGTGTTGACTTGGCCTTGAGTGCGGGAGGGAGCTGCGGTTTTGCTGCTGGGGGCGGAGGCTGCCTCTTCTCTGCTGGAGACCGGGACCTCCGGTTTTCTGCTGTTGGCCCAGAAGGAAGCCAAGGGTCAGGAGAAAGGGAGCGCTTGGCTTCCTCCAAGAAAGTGGACTTCCTTTTCCCCGTTGGAGAAAAAGACTGCTTGGCATTTGCTGGAGAAGGGCATCGCTTGGCATTCACTGAGGACCCGTTGGATGGTGAAGAATTCCTGAAACTGGTGGGGTGAAAAGCGTCGGCACCCTCCGGGGGTGAAAGTAAGCGCCTGGCAGGTATGGGAGAACAGGAGGGCCTGGTTTCAGTCGCAGGAGCTGGGCCAGTGCCGTCCATCCCCACAAGTCCTTTCTCCCAGGCCTCAAGCAGCTTGGACACTTTAGAGGGGCTGCTGGCTCTGGAGCCTTCTCCCTCGGCCTTCTGGGAGGCTGCCGACACTTTGCCAAAGGGCGTCTTCTTGACAGCGTCAGGAGGGCTTTTCTTCCATCGTGGCAAAGGGCTTGAGGCAGGACCTCCCGGCTTGCTTTGATGGGAACGTGCATTGCCGGCAACTTTCTCCATGCTGGAATTAGGAAAAAGCAGGTCTCTTTCAGGGGCAGCCCCACTTTGAGGCTGAAGCTGGTTGTCGTTGCCTTCCTGAGAGGTTCCTCCGTTTTTGCTGGAGTGGGGAGGGGGGGGATAGGGTGGGAGACAAGGAAAGCAACAGATTAGGCCAGGCAAGACCAACCAGGATGATTAGGGGACTGGAACATATGAAGTTCGATTACAGGAACTGGGCCTGGCTAGTCTAGTGAAGAGAAGGACCAGGGGAGACATGATAGCAGTCTTCCAATATTTGAGGGGCTGCCACAGAGAGGAAGGAGTCATGCTATTTTCCAAGGCACCTGAAGGCAGATAAGGAATAGTGGATGGAAACTGATCAAGGAGAGATTCAGTCTGGAAATAAGGAGAAATTTTCTGACAGGGACAGCAATCAACCCATGGAACAGAAGTTGCCCTCGGAAGATGTGGGAGCGCCATCACTTGAGACTTTCAAGAAGAGATTGGACTGCCATTTGTCAGAAATGCTATAGGGTCTCCCGCTTGGGCGGGGGGTTGGACTAGATGACCTACAAGGTCCCTTCCAACTCTGATTATCTGTTATCTAACTGTCATTTTCCTTGGAGCCTGGCACTTTCCTCCCTCCCTCTTATTTCCTGGAACTTTTACTTAAACACAACAGCAGCAGCAACACCAAAGCAGGCACACTGCAAAATAAGGGGGCAGCTTTAAAGGTTATCTTTACCAAAGAGGCTTCTGGGTCTCTTCTTTAAAAAACCAAATCTAATGCCTTGTGTGGAAGGGTCAGGAAAAAAACAAAATAGCCTGAATTATCAAGAGAGGAGGAGCCACAGAGAGGAGGAAGGGGTCAAGCTATTTTCCAAGGCACCCGAAGGCCAGACAAGAAATAAGGGATGGAAACTGAAACAAGGAGAGATTCAACCTGGAAATAAGGAGCAACTTTCTGATGGTGAGAACAATCAACCCATGGAACAGAAGTTGCCTTCGGAAGTGGTGGGAGCTTCACATGCAAAAGGAGATCGAGTCACCCCGGGACACAGCAACTGTCATAAATGTGACTCAATGTCAAGCATCTGAATGTAAATCACGTGACCATGGGGCTGCTGCAATGGTCATACGTCTGAAAAACGGTCATAAGTCACTTTTTTTCAGTGCCATTGAACTGTTGTAAATCAGGGCTTCTTCCTGTTCTCTGTGATTTTGAAGTGACTGGATCACAACCCAAAGCCCAGCGATGCATCTGAAAAGCCAGTTTCTGCTTTAATGTGGATTTGCTCACTTCTGTCCCATTAAAAGTACAGATAATCCTCGACTTACAATAGCTTGTTTAGTGACCGTTCAAAGTTACAACAGCACTGAAAAAAATGACTTATGACTGTTTTTCACACTTATGACTGTTGCAGCATCCCCGTGGTCATGTGATCAAAATTCAGCCGCTTGGCAAGCAGCGTGTAATTTATGACGGTTGCGGTGATCCAGGGTTATATGGGGTCCCCTTTTGTGGCCTTGTGTCAAGCACACTTAATAGGGGAAAGCCAGATTCACTTAACAACCATGTTAGTAACTTGACTCTGCAGTGATTCACTTAGCAACTGTGGCAAGAAAGGTTGCAAAACGGGGCAAAACTCATTTGAGAACTGTCTTGATTAGCCATGGAAATTTTGGGCTCAATTGTGGTTGTAAGTTGAGGACTACCTGTACAGCAGCTAAATAAAAGAAGGTGAACTGTCTGAAAGAGAGGGAAAGAAGTACAGGCAGTCCTTGACTTACGACAGTTCATTTAGGGACCATTCAAAGTTACAACGGCACTGATAAAAATGGACTTGTGACTATTGTTCACACTTATGACCATTGCAGCATCCCCCTGGTCAGGTGCATAAAGTTAGGATGCCTGGAAACTGATTCATATTTATGACAGTTGCAGTGTCCCAGAATCATGGGATTCCCTTTTGCGACCTTCTGACAAGCATAGTCAATGGGGAAGCCAAATTTACTTAACAGCCATGTTACTAATTTAACAACTGCAGTGATTCACTTAATAAACGTGGCCAAAAAATTTGTAAAATGTGTCAAAACTCACTTAGCAAATTTCTCACTTAACAACATAAATTTTGGGTTCAGCTGTGGCTGCAAGTTGAGGACCACCCAGGAAGACAAAGCCCAGTGTAAAAATGAAAAGGTACTAGAGCTTTACATGCTGGTCAGAAAAAAGGAGAAGAAATTTCAGCAAGAGGGCATTAAAGGTAGACCAGGCTTAAGAAAGAAGCTATGATGCATAGAAGTAATAATATAGAGAGCATAGTATTGTAGGTAATTGTAGTAGAGTAATAAAGTATAGTTATTGAATATTAATAGCATATAGTATAAAGATTGTTATAGTAATAGTCAGGGGTGGGATGCTACCAGTTCTGTCTGGCTCTGTAGAACTAGTAGCTCTGAAGAGCAGCAGACATAGAACCGGTTCTATGTCTGCTGATGTTTTCTATCACCCACCCACCTGGGCTCTTACGTGACCTTTATTTCTTGCTTTTTCAACCTCAACTGCTGTGCGAGGCACAGCTGCAGTTGAAAAAGCAGGAAAAAAGTGCTTTTTCAAATGCTGCTTCTCTGCACGCAGCGCTGCTCAGCTGTCCAGGCAGCAAGCTGATGATGATTTACAGGCGTGCATGCAAGTGCAGGGAAGCACATCGTAAATCACCGAATCTCGTAAATCACTGAGCCGGTAGTTAACCCTGTCGGATCCCATCCCAGGTAATAGTGTAATTGTAAGCCAACCGAAACCATTTGGTTGAGATGGATAGCCATAGAAATTAAATAAATAAATAAAATAAATAGTAATTGCATAATGATAGCATAGTCATTGTAATAGTATTTATTTATTTAAGAAAATGTATATGGCTGTCCAGCCACTTTCAGTGACTCTGGGTGGCTTACCATAATAAAGTTATCATATCATACTATTATCATAGTGATAGTACAGAAATAGCAATTGAAGAATAATTAGACAGAGAATAGAGTAAAAATAGAACAGAATTAGAACAAAGAATAGAATAAAAATAGAGTTAGAACAGAGAATAGAACAGAGCAGGGATCCTCAACCTTGGCAACTTTAAGACTTATGGACTTCAACTCCCAGAATTCCTCAGCCAGCATACTGCAGGTTGGATACCATGCTGGCTGGCTGAGGAATTCTGGGCGTTGAAGTCTATAAGTCTTTAACATTGCGAAAGTTGGCACTTTCTGGAACAGAGGATCAGTTTGGACTAGTGGTTAAGGCATCAGGTTAGAAACCAGGAGACACTGAGTTCTAGTGCCAGTTTGGTGACTTTAGGCCAATCGCTGGGAGACCCTAAGTTCAAGTCCTGCCTTAACCATGAAAGCCAGTTGAATGCCTTTGTGCCAGTCAGTGTCTCTCAGCCAACCCTCCTCACAAGGTTGTTGTTGTGGAGAAAATAAGTGGAGGAAGGTGTTTTGGATATGTTCCCCGCCTTGAGTTATTTGTAAAAATAATAAAGGTGAGAAACAAGTGAAATAAATAGATAAAATATAGAAAACATTTCCTTATCATGTTTATATGTAAATAAAACATCTCCCCATATTTATATTTAACTGATAGGGAAATATAAAGAAAACACCTGAGCAGGGCGCAAAGCTTTTTGTGTCTCTCTTGAGTCGGGGTCAATCCAATTGGGTATAGTTTTTTTAAAAGAAGAATCAATGACAACAAAATTAGGACCAACTTCTTAGATAAAATAATTCAGCTTTTATATTGTTTCATTTTACTTGAATGCCGCATGATCACTCTGTGGGTGAAATGGGCAGCTTCTAAATCAGATAGATAGATAGATAGATAGATAGATAGATAGATAGATAGATAGATAGATAGATAGATCTCACCACCACCACCTCCCAGAATGATACCTATCATTTCAAAGACTTAAGACATCTAGAACAGGGGTGTCAAACTCAAGGCCCGGGGGCCAAATCAAGCCCATGGAGTACTTAGATCTGGCCCACTGAGCTGCCCTGGAAACAGCAAAGGACCTGCCCACAGTACCTCTGCAGGAAAAAAATGGAGCTAGGGAGAGCTGTGTGTAGCTCTCCTGAGCTCAATTTTCACTGGCAGAGGATTGCAGGAGGCCATCGCAGCTGAAACGGAGCACGGGAGCCCGTTTTCACTGGCAGAGAGCTCGGGCCACCACAGGCACCCCCGACACGAGTGACATCAAGCTGGCCATGCCCCCTGGCCACGCCCCTCTCCCACCCCCCCAAGTCAAATACAACCTTGATGCAGCCCTCAAGGAAATAGAGTTTGACACCCCTGATCTAGAAGGTGCCAGACTGAAGGGCCATGAAATCTCTGGATAGTTTGCTAAACTGGTCCAAGGTTGAGATGTCCATGTTTTAAGCATAAAGGAACTGAGTAAAGCTTAGCTCAATTATAGCAATGCACATTAACGCTTGCTAATATTTGATTGTAAACAACCTTGTAGCCAAACACATTCTGTTTTGCCTACTTTGCTCATTGTGGCATGGCATGGGTCATCTGAATTATCACCACTGGAATTCCATTTTGTCTTTCTCCTTATGAGTCATTTTCCTACCCAAGCCATGCTCAGCTGCAAAAATCATGACATACCGCTTACAAAGACATAGTGGTAAAAACAAAAAGATCCCAATTTGGAAAACAAGTTACAAAACAGAAACCAATAAGGGGTCCTTGGTGCCCCCTGAGCTTGGTTGTTTTCTTGCAGATGTTTCATTATCCAAATTAAATAACATCATCAGTGCTACAGTAGGAACCTTGAGCTACAAATATTCTCCGCTATCAGAAACCAATAAAGAAATAGGTATGGAAGATAATTTGGGGTACAAAACAGCAAAAGTGAGAGAGAATAGTGCCTATTCTGTCAATCTACACAATATATGTATTTGTTTGTTTTATAGTCCACTTTTTGTTCAGGAGCTCAGATTAGAAGCAAAGCTTAAAAACCAGACAGTTTTTCTAAATTAGAAGGAAACATCTGAAATAAGTATCGAACTCATCTCTTATATTTTTCACAAGACTATAGAAAGCAAAAAGGGGGAAAAGAAGGCATCCGAACACATGCAGAGTGCATTTTCCTTACTAAATAGTCACCCCATAAAACACAAAAAGGGATTGAGAGGTAGGTCAGTAATTTCAAAATGCTTCTCATCGGCTCAGATTGCTAAGAGATTTCTATCCAACTCACCTCGCAGGGATATTGTTGTGGAGAAAAATAGGAGAAGGGGGCATGATGCATGCCACCTTGCAGTATATGGAATAAATCTAGGTATAAATCTAATAGAACCCAGGCTGTAGAGTGACAGACCGGGTTCGAAATCTGAGCCCCGTGCAATGGGGTGAGCCCTTGTTCCTCGCCCCAGCTCCTGCCCATCTAGCACTTCGAAAGCATGCAAATGCAAGTAGATAAATAGGTACCATTTCAGAGGGAAGATAATAGTTTTCCGTGAGCCTCGGCGTATAGTCATGCTGGCCAGACGACCATGGAAAACGTCTTTGGGACAACCCTGGCTCCCTCGGCCAAGAAACAGAGACGATCACTGCGCCTTAGAGTCGGACACAAATGGACAAGAAACCTTTGCCTTTGCCTTTTATACATCTAATAGTAACATAATGAATTGCTTTCTATTTAACTTACATAAACCCTGTGAATGACCTAACCATGACTATATAAAAACAAAGGATGAGAAAGAAGCTGATAAATCTATTCATTTAAAAAAGACATTTAAAAAGTTCAACATAATAAAACCAGAGCATGACCAAACGGAATAAAATAAAAGAACAGGAAATGTCATAAATAACTCTGTGAAGTAGGTTGTAAGCTGTTCCCTGGCTAAATTACAACAGAGAAGGGATCAGTCTAATCTCTTTGTCTCTATAGCTCAAGGAGCTCCTCCTAGAAAATAGAAATTGCCAACATATTTTTGTTGTTCAAACAAACTGGGCCTCTGTCGTACAGTTTACAAATCATTTAGAACGTCATGCCTCTGTTGGAATCTGATTCGGAGGGGGAGGTCAAGCAGCTGTCAAGGAGTGGGAGTGTGGCTCCCTTGGCTGGGGAAGAAACTGGGGAAGGGCAAAGACCGGCTGGGCAGAGCAGTGGAGAGGGAGAGCAAGGGAGAGGGAATTTGGAGGAAGACCCAGGCCCAGCCTGGGGCATGCAGGGAGGAACAGAGAAGGGAGCAATGTGAGTTGCGTGGCTTACGCGGGAGGAAAGGGCCTTGATTCCCTTCATTAGCTGCAGCTGGGAACACAGTGTTTAAAAAGGGAAGCTGCACACAGCAAAGTTGTTGGGAGCAAATTGTGAATTATCTGTTATCCTTGAGGCTCATCTGGCTTCCTGGTGTCTTCCCAACTGTGTGTGTTTTGCTGGGCTTTCAAGTCTGCAATTCCTTCTCCTGCCCTGTCAAGCTAATTGCTGCAGTGTGGTTTGTGTGGATTTTTTATTTACAGTTTGTATGTACTTTGTTTCGAACTGAATTTCCTCCACTTAAAGACTGCTCTTGAGAGAGTTTTTTCTCCAGCTGAAGGTAACCTGGACATTGGGGGCAAAGTTGGAGGTATTAAAGGGACATTTCTTGCTTATTTGACTGTGTTGCCTTTGTGCCATGCCCTGGGTCATCAATAGAAGCAGGGGCATCTAGGCAGGGGCAGGTTCAAAAAAAGCCAAGATAGTCAAAAAGGGCAGAGAGCATCTTCACTAATTTCACTAATACCATTTTGACTATTTTTTTACCCTCCTGAAGATATCCTTGTTTACAGCAGCTTCCAGCTTTATTTTTGATTGAATAGAGTTAAATGTTTATAACTCCTTAACAAATAATAAAAAGAACTGAAGAGGCCTCTTGGATGAGAAGCAAAAAATCTTCAAGAAAAAACAAAGTCCAGTTGCCTTTTGAAAAAGCACTTTTGAGACAAACAATAAAAAGAGAACCATGTTTGTGAGACCCATTGGGGCATTTACAAGAATAAAGAATGCTTTTGTGAACTTTGAAATCTCATCAAGTGCGCAGAATATTCCATGCTGAAAATGGCTGCCATCAAGTATGCATTTTACATTTGCTCTCCATAGACGATCTAATCCTCTGTGGGGTTGGCGACCATGGACTCTTTACGATCTGTGGACTTCAAACTCCCAGAATCCCTGAGCTAGCGTTAGCTTTATAAAAATGGAAACTTTGCTGCAAAGCAGGATGAAAACATGCTAAATAGTGTTTACCCAACCTTGTGTATCCCATACATATTCAATAGATTTATTATGTTGTGTAAACCAAGTCCCGAAATGACCAGCCCGAAAATCAAGATTACTATCAAACGTTTAGCAAAACCTGAAGGGCCTCTATTTCTCCACCTCTACAATAATACAACTGTTCTATTTCTATTTTGCTTTGTTCTATTTCACATAAAGAGGAGGGTCTGGATTTTCAATGCAATTCCTCTCTTGCTGGTAGCACACAAGCAGGCTTTCTTGGGGAAATCTCTCATGCAGTGTTCTGGCATGCCGGCATGCTGGCTGGGGAATTCTGGGAGTTGAAGTCCACATATCTTAAAGTTGCCAAGGTTGAGAAACATTGTCCTAATGTCCAAATTTCCATCTGCAGGAGGTCTTAGACCACTGTGGTGGCACAGTGGTTAAAATGCAGTAGTGTAGGCTAGCTTACTTCTCACTCCAGGAGTTTGATTCTGAACCACTCAAGGTTGACTCAGCCTTCCAGCCTTCCAAGGTTGGTAAAATGAGGACCCAGATTGTTGGGGTCAAGATGCTGACTCTGTAAACCACTTAGAAAGGGCTGTAAAGCAGTGTGATATAACTCTAAGTCAAGGGTCTTCAAACTTGGCAAGTTTAAGACTTGTGGACTTCAACTCCTAGAATTCCTGAGCTAACATGACTGGAGGAGGAATTCTGGGAGTTGAAGTCCACAAGTCTTAAAGGTGTCAAGTTTGAAGATCCCTAGTCTAAGTGCTGTTACTATTGCTGGTCTGCACTCTGAATTCTAATAAACACACCTTTCTCCTAGCAGGAAATTCACCTGCTTCAGAACCTGCCAAGTAAAACAAACAAAAAACCAAAAAACCAAAACAAAGACAACAACAAAAGCCACAGAGCGCTTGCTGTAGTTTCATCCAGAATGGTTGAATGACTCTCTTAAAATCCAGCTGAGCCAGATTGACACAGCTCTTCAGTTTAAGATGTCTTGACCTACTTAGCAGGAAGCATTGCTAATTTCCAGGATGAGTCAACCTTATGGCTGTGTATGAGATGCTGGGTGGCAGCATTCCACATCTCTCCAGCCTCCACCAAAGGAGCCACTTCCTCTCTACTTCTAAAAAAGAGCTGATCTTTTTTTCTGATACCTGTACAACAAGACCTAGGCTTTCAAGGTTACAACCTATTTCGTCCGTGCTGGATCCCAATGCATCCCTTATGGAAACAATTTATTCCCAGCCTCCTTGTGGTGATGTGAGCTGAGCGCATGTAGCCTGCCCTGGCTTCCCTCTCACACCAAGGTACATCCGCAAAACAAAGGGGAAGCAGAAGCAAGCACACATACACACAGAGACACACAACCCTTTGCTTTTTATACAGAAATAAAATGCATATACCTCCTCCTGCAACCTCTACTGGTCAAAAGGTTGGAAGGAATTCCATGGGCCAAACTTTGCATGTTTTCTCTAACTTGGTTTTTAAATGTAGTAAGTTTTCAAATGTTTTGAGGGTTTTGTGAGGGCTTTGTGAGATTTTTCCACTTAAAAACTGCAGACTTGATAGGGCTGAATAAAAATTGCAGCATCAATGTTTTGAATTTCATTCAGGGAGGGGTCTGGGGTCCTTACCCTGAGGTTTAACCCCACATATGGCCTTTCAGCAGCCAGTTGCTCACATCTGCTTAAACTACCCTATGATAAATCTGGCCATTGAATCCTGCAAGCTGTTCAGGTTTCATGTTCCTTAGTCCAGAGATGGGCAAACAATGACAACTTTACAACCTGTGGACTTCAACTCCCAGTATTCCTAAGCAAGTCATGCTGGCTCAGGAATTCTGGGAGTTGAAGTCTACAGGTCATAAAGAAGCCATAGTTGTGACTGCTCCTGCCCTGGTCTATTTTGCATCTCTGGAATTCCCTGCCCATTTAGCAAGGGTTGGTTCTTCTCAGTGGTTTCCCTATCAAGAGTGCCACCTGCTGTTTAGCATAAGCACTTGCAGATGAAATGTACATTAGCAGAAACAGACAAAAGGCTAATTCATTTTCAGGGGACTTTATCCTTAGACCTTGAATAGGCTGTAAATTATTTATTTAAAAAAATAGTTATTCAAATTGTGGTCACTTGATATAGTTTTCTGGGACTAATGGTGGCTAAAAAAATTGTTCAGTCCCCTCCCCAAACATGGGGAATTGAAATTAATATCAGAGAAATAGGAAACGGAGAGAAACAGATTTTGAGAGATTTATTCATGTGGTAATGACTAGGTTTTACAAATCTTTTTTTTTAATCTCTGAATTCATTTTATTTTCCAACCATGAACCAACTATGAATGCTATTATATGTGATGCTTCATAGAACACATGCAGAGATAGTGTTCAGCAGGTTCTGACCAGTTCTGGAGAATCAGTAGCAGAAATTTTGAATAGTTTGGAGAACCGGTAAATCCCACCTCTGACTGGCCAGGCCCCCATCTATTCTCTGCCTCCCGAGTCCCAGCTGATCGGCTGGTTCTTGTTTGGTTGCCCTGCACAGGAGAACGGAGCTGGAAAGCAGGTTAGTGGGGTGGGGAGGGTATGGGGATTTTGCAGTTATCCTTCCCCTGCCATACCCACCAAGGCACGCCCACCAAGCCACGCTCACAGAACCAGAAGTAAAATTTTTTGAACCCCACCACTGAACACATGGCACATGCTATAACAGTGTTTCTCAATCATGGCCACTTGAAGATGTGTGGACTTCAATGCCCAGAATTCCTCACACACCCAGCAACTCCTCATTCTGGGAGTTGAAGTCCACACATCTTTAAATGGTCAAGGTTGGGGAACACTGCTCTACGTTCTATCTTTCTCCTTACTGTCATTATTTCTGCTCACTCTTTGAAGAATGTTTCAGCTAATCACAGGCTCTGCATATGGTTCACTATCAGAGGTGGTATTCAGCCGGTTCTGACCAGTTCTGGAGAACCGGTAGCAGAAATTTTGAGTAGTTTGGAGAACCGGCAAATCCCACCTCTGACTGGCCCCGCCCCCATCTATTCTCTGCCTCCCATTGAATCCCAGCTGATCAGCTGGGTCTTCTTTTGTTGCCCTGCACAAGAGAATGGAGCTGGAAAGCAAGTTAGGGGAGTGGAGAGGGAATGGGAATTTTGCAGTATCCTTCCCCTGCCACACCTACCAAGCCACGCCCACAGAACCGGTAGTAAAAAAATTTGAATCCCACCACTGTTCACTATAATGGGTTCTTCATTATTGTCAACGTACTTGTGATATGCTGCTAGAAAAATGTGTACATGGCTTATATAATCAGGAAGGGGAAAAACCCACAAAATTTCTCTCAGCACAGGAACACTTCCTAAGGGATCATAACTTTAGCATTAGGAAAATATAATTGAGACACTACTAATAATACATCTGCAGCCCCCAATCTCTTTTTCTCAAAGGACGGGTGAACAGAGGATGATTATTTTTTCTGTTTTTGCTTTAAAATATGTTATTAAATTCCCTGGAAGGAAGGTATTTCAAACCTGCTCGCCTTGGATAAGAATAACAAATAAGAAGACCAAAATCACTGCAATGCTATTTACTGGTAGTCCTTGATTTTTGACCACAACTGAGCCCCAAATTTCTGTTGTTAAACGAGATGGTTATTGAGTTTTGCCGCATTTTAAGAGCTTTCTTGCCACAGCTGTTAAGTGAATCACTGCAGTTGTCAAGTTAGTAACACAGTCGTTAAGTGAATCTGGCTTCCCCATTGACTTTGCTTCTCAGAAGGTCGCAAAAGGGGATCACATGACCTGGGGACATGCAACCGTCATAAATATGAGTCAGTTGCCAAGTGTCTGAATTTTGATCATGTGACCATGGAGATCCGGCAAAAGTTGTAAGTGTGAAAAAATGGTTCAGTGCTGTTGTAACTTTGAATGGTCACTAAAAGAAAGTTGTAAGTCAAGGACTAACTGTATTGTGGAAACACATTGTCTTGTTGCTAAAGCTGTATAAACCAGATACCCCTCACCCCAGTAAGTGTTAAGACAATACAGCTGATTCAGGTAAGTTACTTTAGCTTGAATGGCCCTGGGGCTGTTGTAGGCTAAGATTAGCTACATGTGGGCTAATTGTTTGGGTCAATTGTCTGGATTAGTATTTACACAGCACATGTACAATCCGCCCTCCAATAGCCGAGTCAAAGATATCATTTAAACAGGGCTGCCGAATTTTATCCAGCATGTAAGGTATCACACACCTTTTTACAGGAGCCGCAGCAAGAATTCTCAATCAAGTCATCCAGGAAAATTACAAGATGTTTTAAAAATAATAATACCATCCAGGATCCATCATTTTATACTTATGTTTAAAATATGTGGGAGTTATTTCCAATAAGTATCTTGTTCCCAGCATGAAGGTGAGAAATAAAATAAAAACACAACTGACGTTAAAATTGTGGTTTAGCAGAAGCAATCATGAGACTATGAGATTCAGCACAGCAGCCGTCTCTGTGTTGGACACACTAAAATCAGGAGGAAGCATCTATTTATTTGTTTGTTTGTATCTGATGTGCATTATTTTTACAAATAATTCAAGGTGGTGCATATATATACAATACAATTCCTCCTCCTATTATCCCCACAACAACAACCATGTGAGGTGGGTTGGGCTGTGAGCAAGTGTCTGGCCCAAGGTCACCCAGCAGGCTTTCATGGCTAAGACAGCACTTGAATTCATGGTCTCCTGCTTTCTAGCCTGGTGCCTTAACCACTAGACCACACTGTCTCTCTATGTGAGAAGATGGTTCTTTCAGTCTTGAAAAGAGCCAAGTTTGCCACTTTTTTCCAGTGGTCCTGCTCTTATGCCCTATGGAGGAAGCTTGAGTACAAGAATTACAATAGCAATAGCACTTAGACTTATATACCGCTTCACAGTGTTTCACAGCACTCTCTAAGACAAGCCTGTCAAACTGGTGGCCCATGGGCCAGATGTATCATGCACAGGCCATGCCCAACCTGGCTCCACCAAAGGCAATACGTCACGTGATGTGATCAAGTTTCACATTCGTGCTCTAAGCGATTTACAGGGTCAGTATATTGCCCCCAACAATCTGGGGTCTCTTTTTACCAATCTCAGAAGGATGGAAGGCTGAGTCAACCTCAAAGCGGATCAGGATCGAACTCCTGACTGTGGGTAGAGTCTGCCTGTAATACTGCAGTCTAACCACTGCACCACCACAATTGCAACAAAAAAGACCAAGAATATTTGTGGCGTCAATTATTTGTACTGTAGAACAGGGATCTCCAACCTTGGCAACTTTAAGACTTGTGGACTTCAACTCCCAGAATTCCTCAGCAAAGCTGGCTGAGGAACTCTGGGAGTTGAAGTCCACAAGTTTTAAAGTTGCCAAGGTTGGAGACCCCTGCTGTAGAAGACAGAAGGAGATGATGGATTGATTGCACTTTCAGACTACTAGTATGTGGAGGGAGTGCAAATAAATAAAAATACCATGCGCAGAATAAAACCAATAAAAACAGTGTAAGTTTTAAACAAGAGATAAACATAGTGGAACATGCTGGAAACAGCACCGTAAATAAGTAAAGCCAAGAGCAAAATAAAAAGATATATAAATACTGAAAATGCATCTATAACACTAATGCCAAGTGAATGTCTCCAGAAAGGTAATTCCATTGAAGGAGAATAACTAATAGAAGAGGCTTTGTTTTTCTTGTGGCTCTCAACTTATGTCATTTGAAATCATGAAAACAGCTGAGGGAGTCACTGATGATGTGATAGAAATAGGACAAAATAACTGTTCCCAAGTTTAATTAATCATTTTTTGTTCATCAGAACCTAATCAAAAGCACCCACAATAGTAAGAGCAGTGAAATAACATGGCAATTCTAGCTTCTGGTTCACACATCACACTAAGCTACATGGTGTTTTGTTGGGTTCTGACTTATTGTGTCAGAACCTAACAATTGTGTATGCAGCACTGCCGGCTACTTCTGCTGCCTGCCAGCTGCCTGCAGTTTGGCAGTTCAAATCTCTGCAGGCTCAAAGTTGACTCAGCCTTCCGTCCTTCCAAGGTCGGTAAAATGAGGACCTAGATTGTTGGGGGCAAGAGGCTGACTCTGTAAATCACTTAGAGAGGTCTGTAAAGCAGTGTGAAGCAGTATACAAGTCTATGTGCTATTGCTATTATGTAGTGCAAATGCAACCAGGTATAGCTTATTCAATAAAACATGGTTAAATCATAGCTTAAAGTGCTATGCAAACCTAGCCACTGAATTTAACAGGAGTTAAATGGCTAGATTGCATCCTTTCAGTAGTTTTTCTTAAGGGAGGAACCATCACTCAATAGAACATATCTTGCATGGAAAAAGACCCAACTGCTCTATATTCAGATCAAAACAGATCTGATAGTAGAGGGATCTGTGATCTCCTCCCCCATCCAGATACACTAAAGTGGCACTTCCAGTAGAACCAGAGAAGAAAGTACTAAGCTTGCTGATCAAATAGTTTGATGTGGTATAAGGCAACCTCCTAATTTGAACAGTTATTGAAGGAGGGCAAGGCTGAACACTTTAGTTTACTAACTACTGTATAACAGCCTTCCCAAATCTGGATATATGGGGTTTAATTCCCAGAATCATCAACAAGAAGAATTTGGGGAATTAATATCCAAACATCTGGATATTAATTAAAATCTAAACAAAATCTAAAGACTGATTTACACAATTCTTACCCATCCCTCTGTTCTTCAAGCTACATTTGAGTTTAATTCCCATAATTATTAGCCAACAGACTTAGCATTAAGTAGGAATTATGGGAGTTTACCTTCTTAACGTCTAGAAGATAGAAGATCGGAGAAGGCTGGCTTAAAATGATGGGAAGATGCTATCTAAATTTCCCATTAATGTTCAAGAACAGTTCCTGTAGCTCCAGCTGCAAAAAAAGAAGTATAAAGCACCAGATTGGCCTAGTATCCCTAAAAACCCCTTTCATGTGTGGTCGTTGTACCACAAAACTGCCAAATGCATTATTATTTTTTAAATATAGCCCTTAAGCTACTTAAAGGGTTGCCCATCTATTATTAAGTTCTTGTTGTTCTGTAGTGACTCCAATGATGATTTGTGCCATTGAGTCAATCTTGACTCCTGGCTGCCTAGACAAGTCCATGCAGTTTTCTTGGCAATACTTTTCAAAGGGATGAGTTGTCTTTTTTCTAGGACAGTGACTAGCCTCAAATCACCAAGTGGTTTCATGCTTAAAGCAGAGCTAAAACTCACCATATTCTGCTTTGTAGCCCAGAGCTTTTAACAACAAAATCAAACTGATTTTCTCATGAACAGTGGTGCTACAAAAATAAACACAAGAGATTAGGCCAATGATCCTTCCGGAGTTTCAATAATCCAATGTTAAAGCTAAGTTAATGAAAAAATGACGGGCGTATGCATTCCTTGTCCGTTTCCTTCATTCTGCTTAATTCACCATTTATAATTTCAAATTTATGGCCTCATCCACATTACATAAAGCATTAGTTCAAAGAGGGCACGTGTTTGTGTGTCCTGCCAACCTAAAGCCCAATGAATCCAGATATTTTGAGCTGCCTAGCTCAAAACAAAAAAAGGAGGTACAGAGCAGGTTAAGGAAACAATGATTGCTTGAGGGAAAAATTTTGGTTATGGGATAGATCTAGAGAGATGGCAAACACTGTGGGATCAGAATTATAAAATGACAATGTCAACTGCATATAAAGAAAATTTGTATAAGATGTTTTACAGGTGGCACCTATCCCTGAGAAGGATTGCAAGAATGTTCAAGGACAAATCGGATAAGTGTTAGAAATGTCATCAGATACCTGGCTCCTACTACCACATGTGGTGGACTTGCGCTGATGCTAAAAGATATTGGACTAAAATCCACATGTGGTTGGAAAAAATGACACAACAACATATAGACTTGAAACCTGAGATATTCCTGTTGGGAATTGTACCAGAGACATTTAACAAAGAACTGAAGTATTTGATTGTTAATGTACTGACAGCTGCCAGAATTGTATTTGCTAAAAACTGGAGAAATGATAAGACACTTACGCAGGAGGAAGTGATTAAGAAGATTTTGGACTGTGCCGAAATGAGTAGATTAACATTTGAAATTAGGGACCAAGAAGAAAAGCAGTTTTATAAGATATGGAATATGTTCTATCAATGGTTAAATAAAAAAGTTTGGGAATATATTTTTGGGAATATAAAGGTAGATAGAACTGTTGAAACAATATAGAGATCATAATATGATAGAGGATTAATAATAACGATTATAGTTTTTCCTGTTTGTAATATTGAGTATGAATAATGAGGGGAAGGCACTGTGATTTTTGACCGACCGACATACTTGAAATTGATATGGATTTATGTGTTGTATGTTTGTTTGTTACGTTTGTTTTTTTGGAAAAATAAAACCTTTATTAAAAAAAAAGGAGGTATGATCAACATCACCAGCATCTGCCATGCCTCATGCCTGGGCAAGTCTAAGGAGACGAGAAGTACATACATTTCAGGAAAGTTCCTTTAATGCCTTTAGTGCCTCTTTAATTTAACTCTGGGATAAATACAGAATTTTGGAAACTGTATGAGGCATCTCCTAGACCATGCGCGTCAAACTCAGTTTCATTGTGGACCGTATCAGGGTTGTGTTTGACCTCAGGGAGACAGGTGGATGAGGCCAGGGTGCGCATGGCCAGCTCAATGTCACTCATGTCGGGGGGCCCTGTAGTGGTCCAAGCGCTCTGCCACCGAAAACAGAGCTTGGGAGGGCTACACATGGCCCCCCTGAGCTCTGTTTTCACTGGCAGAGGTCTGCAGGAGGCCATCACAGCCAAAAATGGAGCTTGGATGGGCCTCATGCAGCCTTCCCAAGCTCCGTTTTCACTGGTTGAGGCACCACAGGCCAGTCCTTCACTGTTTCCAGGGTGGCCCCGCGGGCCAGATCTAAGCACCCCGCAGGCCGGATCCGACCCCCTGGCCCTTGAATGTGGCACCCCTGTCCTAGACTCATTTATAGGGCGTTAATTAAGGCAGAGTCTCTGAGCAAATTGAAATGTGTCTTCCATCAACCTTGGCAGAGTTACTATTGATGAGGTAAGCTGACCCACCCATGGCAGCCTTTTCCATTCCTTTCCCAGACACCCCAGGTTCATCCTGAACACGGTTCCATAACTCCCAGAAGTTATTAACAACAACAAAAAGAAAACACCAGGTTGGAGAAGGTTGTCACACAGTAGCTAGATTAGCATGAAACACTAAATCCAGGTTACTAAAATAATTGCTATGTTCACATAACATTCTTCTCCATCAGAACAAAACACCAGCTGGAGACTTTGGATTCCACCCTTGCAATTAAGTCCTATGCTACCATAAAAATGCATGCTTAATCCATTAATCTTTTGGATACAACAACAACAACAACAAAAGAGGCTAATTATTAATGGTAACCGATTGAAATAGGAAAAGGAGTCATAACAACTGATTTTAAAATAAGGTGTTTCTTCCTAAGTGGCTCGAAAACAAAAAAGGCTGCACAGGTGGACTTCGACTTATAGCCACAATTGGGATCAGAATTTTGGTTGCTAAGTGATGTGATCATTATGCCAGTGATCACATGACCGGACCTTATTTTATGACTCCCCCAGTTGTTAAGTGAATCAAGAGTTGTTAAGCGAATCCAGTTTCCTAATTGACTGCTTGTTGGAAGCTGGCTGGGAAGGGTGCAAGTAGAAATCATGTGACTGCAAGATGCTGCAACCATCGTAAAGCAAGTCAGCTGCCAAACATCCAAATTGTGATCACATGACTGTGGGATGGTGCGATGGTCGTAACTTCAAGGATCAGTTGTAATTCACTTTTTGCAACTTCCAACTTTTGCAACTTGCAAATTTTGTAACTTCAAACTATGGTTAAACAAAAAATTGTAAGTCAAGGACTACCTATAGGCGTATGATAAATCCTCCAGTTTGGTCTCTGAGGTTTTCTTAGAACTCAACCTTGAATCCTCAACTGGACAGTGTGGAAGAAGCATTTGGGACACTGGCTGAAATGATTGTCTGATCCTACCTGCAGAAAGAATTGGCATGTAATTGGATAGACGAGAAACTGCCAAAACACACAGACATCTGCCTGCTTTTTCTTCCAAAGAGACCATCACTCCACTGCATAGTCTCTATAGACACCAGGAAGTCACCAGGTAGCAGCTGCTCTAACGCTTCCTGTCCTCTAATCCCCCTTTTCCCTTTTCATTTTGTACTGTGATTATTAGACTGTACGTTCTTTACTCTTCCATTATCTTAGAAAATTGTAGGCCTTTAGAAGTGTTCCAACTGGACAGCATAGCAACATGTGGGGAAAGGAAAGAAAAACGTGTAGCCAACACATTTTGGAATAAATTTATCTTTCTGGGAAAAAAAAGAGTATCCAAAATTCAGAGAATAAAGACATTCTTTGCACAGATTTTTATTTCTTTTGCTTGTCAGGGTTAAATTATTACAATTACTCCGATTAGAAGGATCAGGCACCCATTCATTTAACGTCTATCCTATCTTTTCTTCCAGAAGCTCAAACAGCACATTCAGGTCTCCCTACCTCTGGTTTTATGTAAAGAAGGTGAAACTGAAAAAACAGGGACTGGTCCAAGATTGGGTTTTAGGATTCAAAGAGTAACCACTACACACCTCACTGGCTTTTTTTCTTTTCATTTTTCTTGTTAAGATGTACAATACAACCAGGTGTGCTACTTACCCTGAGGCCTACTGAATGCATTTGTTCTTTTAATTAAAACCACAATTCTCATGACTTTATCCAGAAATCTTGGGCATTGAAAGTTTGTGTTTGCTGTCTCCCTCCTTTATCCAACTGGCCGTTTTCAATTCACAATAAGGTAAAGCCCTCCTCAGATCAAAATGGATTCTTGGTCCGTGATGGCTTTTTAACAATGACAGGGAAACAACATTCCTCTGTCTTGGACATAGCCCTGTTAGTGGATGCAAGGACTGTCAGTCAAAACAAACAAACAAACATACCCCTGAGATTGAAACAGTAAATTTCCTAATCAATGTCCAAGCTTTCTTCCTGTAAACTTTTAGTAATTTTCCTTGTAGCTATGCTAACCGTGCAAATAGGTAGATCCAAGTGTGAGTGCTTATACAGGGGTGGGATTCAATTTTTTTAACAACCGATTCTGTGGGCGTGGCTTAGTTGGTGGGCGTGGCTTGGTGGTCATGTGACTGGGTGGACGTGGCTTGGTGGTCATGTTATTGGCTGGGCGTGGCCAACTCAATATCACTCACATCGAGGCACGCATCTCCTCGCCTGGCCTCTCCTGACTGTGGGGATGCTACAACAGTCGTAAGTGTGAAAAATGGTCATAAGTCACTTTTTTCAGTGCCATTGTAACTTTGAATGGTCACTCCACACAAGCAAAGTACCAGCAAAGGAGGGGGAAAAGACTCCAGAGAAGTTCCTGAGACAGGAAGTCTAGTCCTGCCAAGAATGTAATAAGGGTTAACAGAGAGGCAGTTTCTGTAAGCAACACCAGAATGTTTCCTTCCTGCCTTCCTTACAGGATTAGGCCAGTAATTTCTTCTACCAACCGGTTCTCTGAACTGCTTAACAACTGGTTCTAGCGAATAGGTGTGAACTGGTAGAATCCCACCCCTGTGCTTACATCTGAGCAGTGTTTACACCTTTTGCTTCTGGAACTCCTTTAATGCTGCACAGCAACATGTATTTATGACACTTTCAATATCAAACAACAGAAGGGTGGAAGAAGTAGGAGGAACTCAAAAGATTTGGTTTATCCCTTGTGTTTATAGAACAGACAGTATACTTCTCCAATCTGTAGTGTTTGAGAATTACTACTCCCAGAGTTCCAATTCAAGGTTGCTGTTCTTGAGTCTATAAAAACAGATGACATCATATTTTGATGGCCTCCCTTAGATATAGGTGGTTTGGCTGTGCATCATATCAGTTTGATAGGTGTGAAGAGGTTTTTGGGGGTAGGAATGTCTTTTAGCTATAAGTAAGAAATGCTAAATTACTGGCAGTTCACCATCTTGTTACCGGATCAAAGCAATGTCCAGTAAATCATAAAATATAGGACTGTTCTGTCCTGATTATTGTTTTTTTAATCTGACTTTCATTCTGACTTAGTTATTGAATGCAAATGTCACCTAAATTACCATCTAAAGCCTGAGGGAAAGGAAGGCAGCATTGTCACAAAATGTTGTTTATTACAGAAATAACCAGAGGCCTTTAGCACATCTGCTGCTAAGGAGGTTTATTTCTGGGGGAATGTTAAAAGCGGAAGTGTCAAATCTAAGACTGTTTGGGATTTAAATGGTTACACCCATTTAAACCCATTATGGAGATAGATGGAAAAGCAGTGTTTTAAAACCATTTTTCTACCTGCCCAGTCAAATCTTACAAAAGCATTTCTTATCTAAGTCTGCAGTCACCGATTCTGATTACTTTTGAGTTAGCAACCTGAAAGGGCGATATTAGAAAAAAACAAATCATCACAGGTAAAGTTTAACATCCATTGAGTGAATGCCAATCATGGACAAAGAAACTGTAACTGACCAAGAGACTTCTGGTCTATGCCAAAAATTCTATATGATTTTTGGCAACTAACCAATTGCCCTGTTATATCTTAAGACTGCATTGGCTGTGGAATTGTGGAGGAATTGTGGAACAGATCGGTGCATTTCCCTTCATCAGAACATGGCTGCTAATATAAAATGGGGAAGGGAAAGAAAATGACATATACCAAAAAAGAATATTTGTAGTTTAGGGTTGAAATGAGGGGTCCTTGGTGCTCTCTGAGCTGGGTGGTTTTCTTGCAGACATTTCATTACTCAAACCGATGATGTTTTGATAATGAAATGTCTGTTGGAAAACAACCAAGCTCAGAGAGCACAAGAAGCAGCCCTCAAAATGACAAATGTAAACATTGGAGATTAAGTGTAATAATCTATCAGAGTCTTTTGGACTGTGTCTACTTCTGGTAGTAACTTATGATGTTACTAGAGTTATCCAGACTTAGTTGTATGTAAATAACAGTAATAAGGACGAGCTTTGTGCCACTTTATTTTTATTTTTTTAATTCATATTTATATGCCGCCCTTCTCCGGAGACTCAGGGCGGCTTACAATTTTTGGAGCACAACCCAATGCGCTCAGCAATAGCCTTTCTTCCATTGTATATGCCTGCTTATTACTAAGCAGCATTTTTACAAAGTCAACTTATTGCCCCCAACAATCTTGGGTCCTCAGTTTACCTACCCCAAGAGGATGGAAGGCTGAGTCAACCTTGAGCCTGGTGGGATTTGAGCCCGGTGCTAGGCATTTAACAGCCTGCACCACCAAGGCTCTATTGCCAGATGATGTTATGAAGATGCTGTACATTTCTAGCGAGGAAATGGCCTTTGAGAAATTTTATCTTTAGGGATCAGCTGAATGTCACCAAGGGATAGAATCATTATTATGTGTGGTCTCTAATGGATTTAGTTGTGACTTGGGGAAGTCAAGAATTTCTCTAGCCTGTTGTTTTTTTTCTGGAAGAAAGACAAAAACAATTTTACAGGATGCAATCTGGGTTTGTCACCAGGACCAGAGGTTTATTTAGTCTTCTGAGCTTTTGAATTCATGTTGGAGCCCATCCTCGTAAGAACGTCTCTCTAACACACTCTGCTAGAGAGAAGTTCCCTGAGGTTCAGCTCCAGCATGAGTCCAAAAACTCATAAGGCTAAATCTCTGGTCCAGTGGTGGGATTCAAAACTTTTTACTACCGGTTCTGTAGGCGTGGCTTCGTGGGTATGGCATGGCTTCGTGGGCATAGCTTGGTGGGCATGGCAGGGAAAGGATACTGTAAAATCTCCATTCCCACCCCACTCCTGGGGGAAGGATACCACAAAATCCCCATTCCCTCCCCACCCCACTAACCTGCTTTCCAGCTCCGTTCTCCTGTGCAGGGCAACAAACGAAGACCCAGCCGATCAGCTGGGACTCAATGGGAGGCGGAGAATAGATGGGGACGGGGCCAGTCAGAGGTGGTATTTTCTGGTTCTCTGAACTACTCTAAATTTCAGCTACCGGTTCTCCAGAACCGGTCAGAACCTGCTGAATACCACTTCTGCTCTGGTCCAGGTGACCGACCCAGATTAGATCCTGCAACATTACTGAGGGACACATATATTTGCCTTCATTCGTGAAAAACAGTCTTGTTTTAACTTCCTAACTCAAGAATCCTCTAAGATTTTCATGACACCTAACATGCTTAGGGGACTCTGGTAGATGTTTCAGCAGGCATACCTGGTACATGTTAAACCCTGAATATGTTAAATTACCACATCCATCATTCCCGCCACCCACTGGGAGAGTCTGATTCAGATTGTGCATCATCAGAGTCCTACATAAAGTGGGAGAGGGAATTAGAATATGCTGAATCAACATCCTCTTGTGGATGCTGGAAAAGAGCGACAGAAACAGGCAATTCATCCTTCAGGATGCCTTTGGGCTGTTATTGATCTTCTCATCAGGGAGCAACCTGGGCAAACTTCTGAGGGACTCTCTACAACATCACTTGAAGGTCACTGCTTGAGCAAAAGCTCTTAGAGAGGAATGTGCTTCATAAACCAGCTACCTTTTAATGAAGTCCTGTAATATTCTCTAGTATCTGTTTTCCTCATTGCTGTCCAGCAATATTAAAACGCCCTACTCTGCCATGCAGCAAAGCCCATGATAATGTACTGATTTTACATAAACAAAAGCTACAATATACTATATGTGTCAGAACAAGCATGCATATTTCATAGGGCTGGGTGTGAGCAGTAGAAAGGGAAGGAGAAAAAGAAAGACATCTCTGTGACCAGGTATTTAAGAAGGAAAAAGCCAATTAAGGGATCCTACAGGAAACAAGGCCAATGGATATTTCCATAAGGATAAAAGTCTGACAATTATAGTGCAATGTATTTCAAGACCATCACATTCAGAAAAGCTACATTAAATTATTTACTTAAACCAGAGGTCTTCAAACTTGGCAACTTTAAGACTTGTGGACTTCAACTCCCATGCTGACTGAGGAATTCTGGGAGCTGAAGGCCACAAGTCTGAAAGTTGCCAAGTTTGGAGACCTCTGGTTTAAATGTATTGGTCGTGCAACTCCAGTGGACTCTTATTGAATTTTTGTATGCTGTTGGGGGCTGTCTGGCTGAAAGCTGACTAATATATATTCATATAAACTAGTAAGTAAGTGAACTACAACACAGGAAGGAATTCTACTCAACAAGTAGGACACAGCATGTTGATTTCCTCTACCACCTAAAATGATTGAGGTGACTGGTGAGGACAGTCATCAGCTTTTAGATATTATCTGGGATCTTCATGATATACACACAATATGTGAACCATGGGAATATGTGAAATCAAACATAAACTTCCATTTTGCACTAGAAACACTAAACCTGGATCTAATATTTAGAGATGTTACTAAAATGAAATACTTGGGAATCTGTATGCAATAAATAGAATATGTGTTAAATTGTCAACACTTTTCTCTAGACATATTATATAAAATAATAGGCGGGACACGATAGCAGTATTCCAGTATTT
This sequence comes from Naja naja, assembly GCA_009733165.1. NCBI lineage: Eukaryota > Metazoa > Chordata > Lepidosauria > Squamata > Elapidae > Naja > Naja naja. The sequence goes on from CM019160.1 coordinate 10,769,812, forward strand.
GAGAGGCTGCCACAAAGAAGAGGGGATCAATTTATTTCCCAAAGCACCAGAGGGGCAGGACAAGAAACAATGGATGGAAAGAAACAACCTGGAATTGAGGAGAAACTTCCTAACAGTGAGGACAATCAACCAGTGGAACAGCTTCCTTCAGAAACTGCAGGTGTTTCATCATCGGAGGTTTTAAAGACTAGACAGTCACTTGTCTGAAATGGTATAGTGCTTGAGCAGGGGGCTGGACTAGAAGACCTCCAAGGTCCCTACCAGCTCTATTCTGAGTGTCAAAATAATCTTGCACCATACAGGTTTATTATCTTGAAGTATTATATTCAGTTGGGCTACCACAGATGAAATGGTTATTTCTCTGGAATCAATGAGAGACATAAGAAAATAAAATATATCCTATGGGGACTTAAAATTTCAAAATATTAACACAGTGGCAAAGCAATCACAACTGAAACACTGAAAGTTCTTCACCTTATGCCAAGTAGCATAGCCATTATTGTAGCATGACGAAAACCATGTTAAAATAATGAAAAGTTGAAGTTTTTATCCAGGCATCCATCCTAAGATGCTTCAAAATCCAAAAACATACAGATCTTAAGTCTCCTTATTCCAGAAATGAGCAACCTTGAGACTTGTGAAAATACCTGTTGTGGGAAGATTATATGGCTACACCCCTTGTCACCCTGAATAACAGAATAACAGAGTTGGAAGGGACCTTGGAGGTCTTCTAGTCCAGCCCCCTGCTCAGGCAGGAAACCCTACACCACTTCAGACAAATGGTTATCCAGCTTCTTCTTAAAAACTTCCAGTGTTGGAGCATTCACAAGTTCTGGAGGCAAGTTGTTCCACTGATTAAGTGTCCTGACCGTCAGGAAATTTCTCCTTAGTTCTAGGTTGCTTCTCTCCTTGATTAGTTTCCACCCATTGCTTCTTCTTCCTGCCTTCAGGATCTTTGGAGAATAGCTTGACTCCCGCTTCTTTGTGGCAGCTCCTGAGATACTGGAAGGCTGCTATCATGTCTCTCTTACTCCTTCTTTTCATCAGACTAGACATACCCAGTTTCTGCAACCGTTCTTGGGTGTTTTTTGTTTTGCTAGCAATGTACCCCAAGAGCAGTGGTGGGATTCAATTTTTTTACTACCGGTTCTGTGGGCGTGGCTTGGTGGGCGTGGCAGGGGAAGGACACAGTAAAATCTCTAGTCAGAGGTTGTATTTGCCGGTTCTCTGAACTACTCAAAATTTCTGCTACCGGTTCTCCAGAACTGGTCAGAACCTTCTGTATACCATCTCTGCTTAAATTGAACTTGATGTAAAAGAGAAGCACTTAATTGGATCTATACATAATAGTTCTTCAAATGAAGAGGTTCAGAGGAAGGACTGACTATTATTGCCCTGCAAGGAAAGGTAAGCTTCTAACAATCTTTTAAAATCTTTTTAAAACAGGGATGGTGCTCTATAAATAGGACCAAAGTCCAAAGTATTTCTGACAGCTAAGTGGAATCTTGGATTTCTTTTTAAAAGTGTGTCCTAACCTTAGAAGGACAACCTTAAGGGTTAGATATTCCTACTCAGTCCAGCTACTGAATAGCACCAATCTTTATTCTGTCCAAATCAATCAATACATTACGGCAAACACTTAAGAGCAGCAAAGTTATCTAAACACTTAGGTTCCCAATAAATGACAAATAATAAGAAACTCATTTGGCGCAACTGAACACTCATGCTCAATTCTCAGACCATTTTGATTCATTTATGTTTGGGGTTAGGTATGTTTGCACTAAATATCCAAGGAAAGGAATGTCAGGTTATATTGGAACTGGTTGAAAAGAACAGCCTATAGTTCTTAAAAATGCATAATGTGTCTTTGTTTTCTGTTTTCCTGAGGTGGTTTGCCTAGAAGTTCCCTTCTGCAGACACTAAAGTGGAATTATCATAGCTTCATCTCTTTAAATGCGTGGGCTGTTTAATTAGCTTTATGACTAACAGTAACATCTTGATAACCAATTAAGAAGACAAACATTTGGAATTTCAGCTAGTTTTCCCAAAGTTGAGAACAAAGTGCAACCTAGCATTATTTTATAGGCCAGTATTCTGAAGCAAAAAGTGTTGGTGAGAGACATGAAGCTGCTGCCATCTTTATTTAGTCCAGTGCCTTTAATACTGATATGGACCAACTAGAGTTGAGCATAGAAGTTTTAGGCACCTTCCAAGCGGAAAGGGTTTCTGGTATTCTAAAGGAGAACACTTTTACTGCTTTCAGCACTACCAGCCAATCCTTCACTGCCTGCCAACCATATCTTTGCAGGATATAGATGGAATGATACCAAAAGGCCCTGGGAGACAGTATGGTAAAACTACGGCAGCAACGGAAGGCACATTAGACATAAACAAACAAGAGACAAGAGTGCCCATTGGTAGCATATCTCATAAATAGCCACGCAGCTCAGGTGACAACAAAACCAGGTAGAAAGCATGCAAAACATTCCAAGAGACTCCACCTAAATGAACTTATTAATACATTCTTCTTGCATTTTCCAAGATTCTGCGTTTACCACTAATAGTAGCATTAAAGCCATCTTACTGGACTCTAGGTTGTTGTTGCCTCCTTGTTCTTGACCAGCTATTTGGACTTGTCAGGCATTCTCACATTACTTTTCAAAGCAGATACTAATTTGATGGCTGGCTTTTGAAAGAAAAAAGTTATAGAAGTGGCGGCCACTATAACACATACGTCCATGTCCTTATTTACACCATAATTCTAACATGAAAGCCTACAACACAAGGATAAATATAGCTCTTCAGAGCATTCTATCTGGCCTAGGGGGCTCAAGCAAGGCCCTTCCTGCTCCCCAATGCTCCTCCACCCCAACTTTGTCTCCCATTAAGGGCCAGCTTGCCCCTACTGGTGCTTGCAATTCGCATCCCAAACCTTGAATCTTTCCAAGGATGAACTACTGGCTCTCATGTCCTTCACTTAGAATGAAGCTTCAGATCTCCATTCCAGCAAAGGAAGAAATGGCCAGAAGGCAGAAGAAATAGACCACAGGAATGACACGGGCTTCCTTCTCCCAAATCCTCTTTCTTTAACACTGTCTGGCCAATAGTGGGCAGAGGATGTGACTCTATCTGCTATTGTCCCCTAAGCAGGATTCTGTCCATTAACGAACTGCCACCTTTGAGAATGAGTAGACAAATGAACCTTCCGTTCACACAGATGCTTTAGCTCTAAAAATAATAAAGCTCTGTTCAAAACTACATTCATATTTAAGTTTGTTTGTTTTTTGTTTGTTCTCTTTCTCCCAAGACAACATCCCAAGGCAAACTTTTAATCCTACGGCTCCATTGTTGATCACCATAGCAGCCAATATTTTTGAACTTTTGAACTAGAATTCACCTCAGGATGTATTCCCACCAACAAATGCAAAAGCTGTGGAATTCTCCTGTAGGGGTTGCTGAGAAAGAAGCATTCAACTTCTTTTGGCAATGATCCTATGCTACAACATGTGCCCTCTTAAAGTAAGCATGCATCATACATCTCTCTTTCCTCATGCTTTATACAGCCCTGTTAACCCCAGTATTGTGAACAAGAGAGATCAGGAGTACAACAAAACAGGACATAATATGGATCTGTCTTTTTACAGAGCTAGATGTCTATGCTGGATCTATCTGAAGATACATCAGCTGATAAAGCACTCACCTTTTATCTGGTCATAACGCAATTCAATCTACATTCACTCAGAAGCGAATTCTACTCAGTCCAATAGAAGTGATTAAATATTTGTTAATATTTGTTCATTGGAATGTCTTCAATTATGTATTTTTGCCCACTAACTACTGCTATTTACTGATGTCTTTTGAAGTTCTTAAGGAGGTCATGTGTCTTGCTCTACGAAAGACACCTATCTGAAGGTGTTCCTCATTTATGGGAGTCTACTTATTACTTATGTGCCACCCACTTCCAAGCTCAAGGTGGTTAACAATAGGAAACCTCTCACACATAGAAGTTTCACACATAGTACACACATAGAGAATTAGGAACCCACTTAAGCAAAAGACCAACATTGTTCAATAATTAGTTCTGTTTTAAAAGGCAGCTTAGCATCACTCACAAGATGGCCTTCTCAGCCTCCCAAACAGCTAATAAATTTTGAAGTACCGCCCTTCCTACATCCATCTTAAAGAAGGGTGGGGGGGAGATGGATGCAGACGGGCTTTGAAATCACCCATCCACAACTGCATGCAGGAATTGTCACCTGGCCAAAGCCTTTCTCCAGTAGGTTGAGATACCTTTAATTTCAGTATAAATTATAGTCCTTATTTCCAAATGTACATCTCTACCTATAAATTAGCTTGTGCTACCATCTTGCAAGCTGCCGTTCCCTTTTCTCCTTATTTTGAGCAATGCATAAGTGGGTCCCAACTCAGGAAGATCAGGCAACTGCTGAATAAAAAAATCCCAGCCCTCATCAACAGCCCAAGTCATTGGTTTCTTTCCCAGCCCTTTGCAATATCCAAAGGCTCTGAAAAAAACGAGGAAATGCACCTGTCATTTGCAGGCCCACTAATTATAATCCTGTGCAATCTTGCAAAGGAATAATCTTCTCCAGACTCGATGGGATTTCCTTTGCCACTCAGCTTTATGGAAGGAAGCTGGGTTCAGAGTTTTTAATAGAGAAAAAGCCACTGGTTCAATGGCGTTCCCTCATCTTCCTTCAGCTATTCAGCTATTTGAAATAACTGGCAACGATGCTGGCCAGCTATCTATCCTCTAACACCTCCGGTGATGCTGATGTACAGTTTCCATAATCCCCTTCCAATCAATCCCAAACTTTCCTCACAAAAATCGTCACAAGGACTGCAGCAAATAGAATGGGAATTGGGGAGGATCTTGATTCCTCACTTGGTTTCTCTGTCTCTCTGTCTGTCTGTCTCTCCCTCTCCCTCCCTCTCTCTTCCTCCCTCCCTCTCTGTCTCTCTCTCTCTGTGTCTCTCTGTCTGTGTGTCTGTCTCGCTGTCTGTCTGTCTCTCTGCATTCTGCACAAATCCTGAACCCTGTACCAGCTGGAACCTTGCCCCCAAAGCTGTTCACCCCTCCCTTCTCCATCTTTTCTTTTCTCTGGGAATTGCTTCATTCAGTGCCCAACCAAAGAGGGCTGGCAGGTTAAGAGTTAAAATGCCCCCACCTCAGCGGTTGTGGGATAAACTATCCCAACAGGCATCCGGGACCTCCCAAGGTTTAGTGGACTGAGAAGGTGAAAAATGACCCTCCAGCTTTCTCTTTTTCTTTGCTGAGACATGCCTCCCAAGTCCTTCTCAGCAGTTCAGGGCTGGTTCAGAGAACACACCTGCTGCGATGCCTGGCTTCCCAACCCTGTTCCCCACGTACCTATTGGCCGAAGTCTCCAATGCTATATTGCCTTTCCTTTCCACCAAGGTGCCATTCTGTGAATGCCCTGGATCGGCTCCGTTCCGCTGCGCTCCTTCCCTTGGTCTGCTCTCCAGTCCCCGCGGAACTGCCAGCCTCTCTGTGGCAGGAGTTGCTATCAAACTGCACACCCGACAGGTTTCCACCCCATGCAACCTGTTGAAGTCTTGGAATTCCTTGCACGCTGACAACCGAGAAGCCGGTCTGGCTGGTTTCTGGTGACGTTGTCCCTCTGTTTTCTCTAATTCAGCAACCCCCAGAGAAAGTGCTGCCTTCCCAGATGAGTGGCAAGGCAAGCTTTGCTCACCGCAGCCGGCTGTGGGTTTGGCTTCCACATCTTCTTCTTCTGACTTAGTCATTGTGATCATAATCTCGTAGCGAATTATTGAAGGATTCTTGGTTGGGGTGGTTTTTGCATCCTCCGCTACTCCTGGAGGCCACTGGAGGTGTGGGCTTGCCATAACACTCTTAAGTCTTGTTCCTTTGCGCAAATGTCCAAACTTTCTGGGCCCAATGCGGTTGCTCAGGTTTCCTGAATTCCCCACAGTAGAAAGCAGGGAAGCTTCTGAAGTTAAATGCTCTTCTGATATATTTTCAACCGAATCAGAGAAGGCCTTGGGAGTTTCCCCCAGGTCTTCTTCTTCTTCTATTTTGGATGCTTTTGTACAGTCCACAGAAGAATGGCTGATGGAGAAGGAATTATCTACCCAGCAATGCAGAGTGTCTAAGGATGTGGATAGGGCAAAGTCTGACCACACAGAATCCATTTCACTTGTTTGAGATGGGAATTTCTCCTTCTCAGGCTCTTGGGGTTGAGGGCAGACGTCGGGTCTACTCTTCATATCCACACAGCTGCCAACAGCCGGCCTCTGAAGCCGCCCCAAAGACCAAGGATCACACGCTGTGTTATCAGCACAATTGGAGAACTCCAGATAGCTGCTGCGCTTGTGCCAAGCAAAATTTCTGAACTTCTTGAAGAGGCTGTTCTTCCGGAGACTGGGCTCTGAGGAGCTAAGCAAGCATGCCTGTAGAATGGAAGGGAGAATATTGAGAAGGGAAGTGCCATTTGAACGCTTCCAAGGCCTGTTTCTAGGGCCATCTTACAGGCCAGATGGAGATTTAGTGGGAAGAAGGAATAACCTTGAGGTACAGGAGGGAAAGCCACAACCAATACAATGGTCAGATAAATCTGAGTCTGGGATAGAAAGTGTAATCCAACTAGCGTCTCAGACAAGACCAGTGGTGGTATTCTACCAGTTCGGCCCGGTTCTGCCAAGCCAGTAGCAGCAATGAGCAGCGGAGACCAAACCTGTTGGGCTCACCCGCCCGCCCGGGCTCCCCTACTCACCTTTATCCTCTGAATTTGAAGCGCAGCTGCTTTGCGTGGCACAGAAGAGTGCCGCACAGCAGCTGCTGAAGCGACCAGGATCATGCAGGCTTGCAGCAGGTGAGTTAGAACGCCTCCGCGCCTGCGTAAAGTGCGCGTTTGGTGCGCGCACGCAAAGTGTGTGCACGCACGCAAAGCGTGACCACCAAGCCACACCCACCGAACTGGTGGTAAAAATATTTGAATCCCACCACTGGACAAGACCCTCCCTAGTTCTCACAGAGATATGTTTGGGATGCGGGAAAGAGAAGCTTTTTCAACTTGCAAGGTTCTGTCACTATAACTTTACATTAAAAATAGTATTGGCTAGCATGACTTTGGTTTCCTATTCCGCTGTGCTTGAAGGGTTGACAGGTAATCACAGTCATTTACTCGAAGCCCTAGCCTTTTTTTCTGCGTGTCACGTCCTTCTGGGAAATTGTGGCAGGTGTGACTAGAGGAGCTGAGTAACAGGAAAATAGTTTGAGGGGATGTGGACAGCATCTTACCCATCCAGGGATGTGCTAGAACTGGTTTATACCAGCTTGTGAGAGCCAGTTGTTAAATTTTCAGGAATTTTGCAGGCTGGTTGAGAGCAGAGCTAAGCTGGTTGGTGGCTCATGCAGCAATGGGGCCATATATTATACAGGTAGCCCTCCTTTACAACTGCCTTGTTTAGTGACCATTTGCAGTTATTACAATGCTTAAAGAAATAACTTTGTGACCAATCCTCACATTGATGAGCTTCACGGATCTGTTAAGCAAAGAAAAGCTGAATTAAGCTTATAAGCAGAGTCACAATTTCATTTAGTGGCTGCTTCACTTAAGGATCAGGTTGCCAGTCCCAATTGCCATTACTAAGTGAGGACTACCTGTACATTTATCAGCACACCACTGCACCCAGCAATGAAATTCACAGGTCACCTTGGCCTCATAGGGTTGTTTAATAAATACGATAAGATAATTTCAGTGAGCCACTGAGATAAGTATGTATAAACAAGCAAATTGTTAAGATGGATGAGATGAGTTATCCAACTCTTTGTGGCTACACAGACCACACTAAGCCAGGATTGGTTGAATTTGAATCAAAGTTTCTTTCACAAAGTATAATTTTCTAGGTTTACCCAATGAGGTAAGCCAAACCTGTCAGTTCTCAAACAACTACTTCTTTTTACTCAAGGATACACACCCCTACAAGCACCCATCCACTTTGCATTCTCTTCCTCCCTAAAATTTAGACATAAAAATTTCATGAGTGGCTTCTCAGACCTAAAAATGATTTTAGAGGTTGTTGCTGTATTTTTACACTAGTTTGTAAACTGGCCCAGTTTTTATTTTGTTTCTTTGTTTGTTTGTTGAATTTATTTGCCATCCATCTTGTAATGAAACAACGATGAGTGGGTTTTAATTAAACCATAAACAAATTATAAAATGGGTTGAGTGGGCATAGAAAATTAGGGAAGGCAAAAAAATAGAGGTCAAGGTCAAGTCCCTACCCTGGGCCCAGGAACCCCACCTCTTGTAAATACTCTGGCTGCCTTCCTATTTAAGTCACATTCCAATCATGAGGACTGACAGCTTAGCTTCTGGGCCTTAACGCTGAAGTCAGAGTTGTCAGGAATTCTAGTTCTATGGCCCTAAAAACTTCAATTACATAAAAATGTTCCTGGGGCAGGCCTGCTATTGTGCAGCCGAGTTTATGTATAGCAGCCCTAATTTGATTCTGCTTCCTTTTATATAATCCTCCTTGGCCCCTTTGCCAGACCAGGAAGTGGGTGGTTTCTCCTGCAGGAGATGAAGCATGCCTGGATAGCAACCATGCCTACCCTCAGGGCCAACTCCAGTGACTGAAAAACAGCTCAGGAGCACCCTACCCAGAGGAGCTGCTGAGGTAGCAGGAAACCACTAGATAATAAGCATCCTCTTGTTCCAATTCCATACGCACCTTTTGGAGAGTTCAGCTGCCACACATACCTGTCTCTGCCCCCAGGTGAGCCAGCTGCCTCCCAAACATGGCAGGGACTGGATTAGGAGCCCTTGGCCATATCATCGTGCTGGGGGTTCCCTTCTTGCCCACTGCAGAAAAAGCAGGTGGGATTTTGCTCGTGGGGCATGTCAGTGCACGGCAGTGCCACTTTGGGTGCCAGTCGGATAGCTGGCTGGGGGCAAAGGGGAGAAAATCCAGCAGGAAATCTGTCTATTAAGAAGGAGCTAAATGAGAGTCTCTCTCGTTAGCTCACTCCTTCATTTCTCTGTTCCTGTTTTGTTTTTTGTTTTCCTGTGTTGGGGAAGAGAAAGTGATGGCAGGACTGGAGGATCTGGAATGGAGGCTGAATCCTCCCAGGTAACATGGTGTCAATTATTTTCTTCTTATTTTATTTTCAGTACATTTATTTAAATAATAGGATGCTAATATTTTTAAATATTATATAAACTTGACTGTATTGAAAGTGCATTGAAATACTACATTTGCAACTAGTTTACCTTATACATTTATCTATATTTACTTCCTTTGTTCATGTTTATGTTCATACCTACACTTGTTATCTTGTACATGTTTGATAAACAAATAAAATAAAATAGTTGAGGCATCCCATCTTCATGTGACAACAATTTATGGTGTATTTTTGGGGCAATTTCTGGCAAAAAAAACAACCCACCCATTTGGGAGAGTGGATTCAGATTTATGACCCTGAGATTTGTTTAACAACAGCTATATCAATGGTTGAAAAAATCAGATCTGGTTACATGGTGCATCGACTTTCGACCACCCTGATTTTTAGTGTTTTTTGCCAGTTTCCTGCATTTGCTTCCAGTGTCTGGCAAAATCACCTATTGGTAAAAATGGATTAACTTAATGACTACTACAAAAAAACCCCATAAAATCAGATGGCAAGGTCATGTGGTGATCCACTGAACAACTACTATTGTCAGTTTGATCATAATTCTGGGTTCATTTATGGTCATAAGTCAAGGATTACATGGAATTAAGTGACATTTGGAAGAGTGACTGAGAGTTTCTGCTATTTCTGGTTGAAAAGTTCAGAATCGTATAGAGCAGTGGAATAGACCAGAGAATTTAAAAATGAAGAAGAAATATGGATGGAGGATAAAAGGTCATAAATATTTCAGATACCTTCAATAGAAGCATTAGAAGATTAAAGTTTGGAAGATAAAGCAGCCCAAAGAAATTTGTGGAAACGGAGACTGTATCTAATTGAACGCACTTAACCAGAATACTTACAAACCAGAATACTTAACAAACATTCACACATGCTACATTTAACCTGTTCTTGTCCTTCATAGCTAAATGTCTATGGAGATTCTCAGTCATCAGGTCATGACCTGAATGACTAAGAATTTATACATACATTTAATATACATTTAATCTGATTTTACCTTTTTCGTGCATGATTGTGTTGAGTGAACCCAGATCATCAGTTTAGTTTATCGCTCAAAATATTGCATAATCTCAGAAATACAAGTGAAAAAGATTTGGAAACAGGGACAGAAAAATTGGAAAAGAGAAGCGAGGTAAAGATGACGTTGGGAGCAAGGAACTGCCCCTTGGTTTGGACAGCCAATAATATGTGTGGAAGATCTCGTTGGATATAGTATGTGGTGTAGAATAACCGTGGGAAACTGCCTGGAGCCAACCGTCTGTAGCCTAGTTCTTTTCAAAAGTATGTCGGACTTCATTTGCCATAATCAGAAGCCATGGAGGCCTTGTTGGCATGGAGCCCAGTTTTTCTGGAGGCACTGTAGCCAAGCAGTTATGGGGTACAATATAATCTATTGGAGGACCCCACTGTCTACCCAAGCTCCTCCTCCTTTGCTAGAACACCAGAGGTGGTATTCAGCAGGTTCTGATTAGTTCTGGAGAACCGGGAGCAGAAATTTTGAGTAGTTCAGAGAACCAGCAAATTCCACCTCTGACTGGCCCTGCCTCCATCTATTCTCCGCCTTCTGAGTCCCAGCTGATCGGCTGGGTCTCCTTTGTTGCCCTGCACAGGAGAATGGAGCTGAAAAGCAGGTTAGTGGGGTGGGGAGGGAATGGGATTTTGCAGTTATCCTTCCCCTGCCACATCCACCAAGCCACGCCCACCAAGCCACGCCCACCAAGCCACGCCCACAGAACAGGTAGTATAAAATAATTTGAATCCCACCACTGTAGAGCACCAATTATCTCAGATCTAAAGAGGCTGATCCAAACTGTCTAGGAAGTTCTTTCCAGAGGATGCAGAAAACTGAATGTGCAACAGGCTGTATGCAAAGCAGGAGGACCGGCTCGCTATATAAAAATCCTTGCCAAGTGTTCTCTCAGGAGGCCCCACCTTACCCAGGGAGTGTTGAGTCAGATACGACACAGACACATATTTATAGATGTAGCCCATGTGATCTGTCCCGAGTGTCGCTGCCTCTCCCAAGTTTTATACAAGTTTTTCTCCCAAGTTTTTCTCAGCCCTATCCAGGGCCAATTTCCTTCTGCATATGCCCCTTCGCTGAGCTCTGAGGTAGACTTCACTTGGCTCAGGTGATTTTCCTCTAAGCTGGCGTAGGTTAGCATCCACCCCTCTCTTAGAAGAATGAAATATTGTAGGAAATATTTAAAAAGGCAGAATATTATATTTTCTTGGATGAGAAAAGGAGAAACCTGTTTTTAAGGACAAAGAGCAGCTCCCTGCAGCTTCCTGCCCACCGCCCCCCCCCTGTCAGCTCCAGGGTGATGGGATTAAGTCATGGCCCTCAGGAAATGATAGGATTACCCATCTCACTACATGGCACCTGGGAAGATTACATCACCCAGCAGGATTCAACCAAGCTACTCCAGCATCGCCCCATGGGAATCTGACAACCAATCAGGATACTTTTCCTATGCCCCAGGAAGTTCAAATCCCAACAGGGGGCATAAAACCCAGGGACTCTCAGCATCTCTTCCCTTCTCTTCACCCAGGATCTCTAAGGCATGTGATCTTGTTCAGCAATAAACCTTCTTTCCAAGCAAGTTCCATGTCTTTTCCCCCACTTGGAGCTGAACCCAGAAGGGTATTTCTTCCAACCCTGGCTCCAAACCAGGAATGACAGGAACTCAAGGTTTTTTTAGCAGAGATGGTATTCAGCAGGTTCTGACAGGTTCTGGGGAACCGGTAGCAGAATTTTTGAGTAGTTCGAAGAACCTGCAAATACCACCTCTGACTGGCCCCGCCCCCATCTGTTCTCTGCCTCCCATCAAGTCCTAGCTGATTGGCTGGGTCTTCTTTGGTTGCCCTGCACAGGAGAACGGAGCTGGAAAGCAGGTTAGTGGGGTGGGAAGGGAATGGAGATTTTTGCAGTACCCTTCCCCTGCCATGCCACCAAGCCACACCCACCAAGCCATGCCACACCCACCAAGCCACACCCACAGAACCGGTAGTAAAAAAATTTGAATCCCACCACTGTTTTTTAGGCCTATGCACTTCCCTCTAATCAAAGCAGACTGATGAGGGGAGGGAGCTGTATTAACCATTTTGAGAACTTCATTAAAATTACTTCAAACTGAATTAGTTAGTAACACACCCTCCTGCAGCTTTGGGAGGAAGGAAGAGAACTTGGAGGCTCTGAAACCACCCCAACAGGTTCCGCTGCCATCTGACACTGGCAGTGCCACCAAGAGTGCCACAGATAGAGCAGGACAACCCCATTCATCCTTTTGGTGGTTCTTCAGGGTATTGAAAACCTCCATGGATATTTAAATGCAATCGCTTTTTTCCTCCTTAAAGATTTTGCAACAACTCTTCTGCAAATCTCTTGATTTTCAGTTTCTGTTGTAATTTCTCTGAGTTTGCTGCTGGTTGGAAGAATATCTCAAAAGCCCTTGTTTTGCTTTAGAGGTGCTGGCTGACGTTTTCTCATGTGTGCTGCTAAGGAAAAGCAAAATAACCTATACAGAAACCAAATTTCTGCAAACTTCGCAAGAGCTAATCGAGTACATCAAAGAGCTTTGAGCGCCACTCCTTGTATGCCCACAGACTGTTTTTAAGATAAGCAGGACAGGCTTTGCAAGACTTCTGAATCATTAAAATTAAAACTTTCATCCAAATCCCATAGTGAAAATACTTATGGTCAGATAGTCTTCCCTTCCTGTTCTCTGTGATTTTGAAGTGACTGGATCACAACCCAAAGCCCAGCAATGCATCTGAAAAGCCAGTTTCTGCTTTAATGTGGATTTGCTCACTTCTGTCCCATGTTCTTAAAAGTACAGATAATCCTCGACTTACAATAGCTTGTTTAGTGACCGTTCAAAGTTACAACGGCACTGAAAAAAATGACTTATGACCATTTTTCACACTTATGACTGTTGCAGCATCCCCATGGTCATGTGATCAAAATTCAGCTGCTTGGCAAGCAGCGTGTAATTTATGATGGTTGCGGTGATTCTGGGATCATATGTGATCCCCGTTTGTGACCTTGTGACAAGCACACTTAATAGGGGAAAGCCAGATTCACTTAACAACCATGTTAGTAACTTGACCCCTGCAGTGATTCACTTAGCAACTGTGGCAAGAAAGGTCCCAAAACAGGGCAAAACTCACTTGAGTTTTGTAAATACTTTTTTTTATTTATTTACAAATATATAAATATTAATTTTGTAAATAATTTTTATTTATTTATTTATTTACAAATATACAAATAATCCAGAGGGTTAACATCATTGCCCAGAGGATCACGGGTTGCCCTCTCCCCTCTTTGGAAGAGCTTTAGAGCTCCCACTGCCTTAAGAAAGTTCAAAACATCCTCAAAGATCCATCTCATCCTGGGAACCCTTTTCTTGAACTATTACCATCTGGCAGATGGTACAGGATAATAAAAACAAGGACAAACAGGCTGAAAAACAGCTTCTATCCCAGGGCAGTAGCTCTTTTGAATTCTGCTGTGTAGGGCAATATTAATGCAATATCAGGGGTTTTCAATTCAATGTGTGGAGTGTGAAGGATGTGTGTTTGCATTTATTTTCATAGTCATGATGTGCACTGAAGATGGTGTTTGATTTCATTGCATGAGGTGCAATGACAATAAAGTAAACTAAACTAAATTAAGAACTGTCTTGCTTAGCCATGGAAATTTTGGGCTCAATTGTGGTTGTAAGCCAAGGGCTACCTGTACAGCAGCTAAATAAAAGAAGGTGGACAGTCTGAAAGAGAGGGAAATAAGTACAGGCAGTCATTGACTTACGACAGTTCATTTAGGGACTGTTCGAAGTTACAACGGCACTGATAAAAAGGGGCTTGTGACTATTGTTCACACTTATGAACATTGCAGCATCCCCCTGGTCAGGTGCATAAAATTAGGATGCCTGGAAACTGATTCATATTTATGACGGAGTGTCCCAGGATCATGGGATCCCCTTTTGAGACCTTCTGACGAGCAAAGTCAATGGGGAAGCCAGATTCACTTAAGGACCATGTTACTAACTCAACAATTGCAGTGGTTCACTTAACAACTGTGACAGGAAAGGTCATAAAATGGGACAAAATTCACTTAGCAAATGTCTTGCTTAGCCACAGAAATGTTGGCCTCAGTTGTGGTTGTTAAGTCACAGACTACCTTGTCTTGTAGCAAATATCCAATTTTATGTTTCAGTTAAGTTTGCAGACAGCCAAAAGGTCAGAGAAGCAGAGAAAAACTTTGATAACGAATGAAAGGTGCATGGAAAGAAGACAGATCTGTCATCCTGACTACAATCAGGATAATCAATATAAACACCTGCTAACAATGCACTTAGATAGATAGATAGATAGATAGATAGATAGATAGATAGATAGATGGGGGTGGGTGGGTGGGTGGGTGGGTGGGTGGATGGATGGATATAGATATAGATATAGATATAGATATATATCTCACAGCATATAGATATATATCACAGCATAAGCCTGTGTGGCGCAGTGGTTAGAGTGCAGTACTGCAAGCTACTTCTGCTGCAGCCAGCTGCCTACAATTTGGCAGTTCAAGTCCCACTGGCTCAAGGTTAACTCAACCTTCCATCCTTCCGAGGTGGGTAAAATGAGGACCCAAATTGCTGGGGGCAAGAGGCTGACTCTGTAAATCGCTTAGAGAGGGCTGGAAAGCACTATAAAACGGTATATAAGTCTAAGTGCTATTGCTATATATTAAAAGAAAGTACTGTCTATTGTGAAAGGCCCAGCTCCCTACAGTTACACTCTGCTCTCAGTAGAGGGCACTCTTGTTCAGGGAAAGTAACCGATTAACCCATCTCTTGAATTTTTCTAAACCTACAGAACAACCCAACCTGTGCCTAAAGGGGTCTGAAAAGTGGAAGCCTAAAACGTTAAAATTTGTAAACATGTAAACATCATAAAAGATCGTTAAAAGGTAAAAATTAAAAGCCTGCATCCCGGCAGGCAGGGAGAAGATCAGAAACCAACTGGTGCGTTTTGCAGCTGCTGGAGAAATGTTTCTCCGCTTCTTTAAGGTTTGTTGGACGTCAACTCCCAGAATCCCCCAACCAGTACGCTGGCTGGGGAATGCTGGGACAGGAAGTCCTCCCGTCTTAAAGTTGCTGTGCCGTGCTGGAGTGATATACCACCACCCTCCACCTCCCAAAGTTCCCCGCAAAGAAAACAATCTTTTTCCATGCAATCTGCCTTGGAAAGCAGTAAGGCTGACCTTTGAGGCTGATTTCTGCCGCTTCTTGGAGGCTGAGGATTCTGCAGCAGCATTCTTCCCACGGGCAACATCCTTCTCCCTTGCTCTGGAGGAAAAATGTTAAAAGAAGCCTTGAATTCAAAGGGAAAGTAGAAACCACAACAGCGTTAGCTCAGTGATTCATCTTTGCTTTATAATACCTCTTCCTGTTAGAGGCAATCAACCTGGAGCTTTCTGAATATTTTGGAAAGAAGTAGTTTCCACACTTAGCAGGCATAGCTCCAGCAAGGATACAGCGCAAGGATGGTAGGTTGTGTTGCTCTGGGCAGCATCAGCTGGGCAAGGGCAAGTTTTCCCTCTCTCTCTCTCTCTCTCTCTCTCTCTCTCTCTCTCTCTAGACCTGTAGAGTAGACTAAGAATTAATGTGGCTGGTTTGGCTTGATGAACCCAGCCACACAGGTTCAGGGCATATGTAATGAGCCCAGCCAATTGTGGCTTACTCTCTCTCATCCATGTGTATGTATGTATGCTTTGCAGCATGTCATAAGTCAACAGCCAAGAGCTCTTACCTCGAACACTATACTACTTTCTCCCCTCTAGCTGGTATCCTAAAAAATAAATGAAGCTATGATTAAAGTATATAAATAAATATAAATATAAAGTATATAAATAAATATATAAGTATATAAATATATATATGTATAAATATATATAAATAAATATATAAATATATAAGTATATAAATAAATATATAAGTATATAAGTATATAAATAAATATATATAAATAAATATAAATATAAAGTATATAAATAAAGCTACGATTAAAGTACAATGAAGTCACTCAGCCTGTGAAGTAGTCAAGGCAAGAAGCACAGCCAGGAAGACTAGCTCTACTTTTATTGTAAAGTTACATTAAATGAATCTTGCAAGGCTGAAAGTATTTCTCCCCTCTTTTCCTTTACTCTCTGGAAACCTAGGGAGGGTGAGATACAGGGGTGGGCTGCTGGGGGTTTGCAGGGTTTCGGGAGAGCCCCTAGCTAAAATTTGGTGCACCCCCAAATCCCACTCCTGGCTGGCCCTGTCCACCCCACCCCATCCACCTATAGAGTCCCCACAAAGCCTGTTTTGGGTGCAGGTAAGTGCAGGGCGCTTGGGGAGGGCAAAAACAGGCCTCCCTAAAGTTCAGGAAGGCCGAAAATAGGCCCGTTTCCAGCTTCCAGTAGGCTCAAGGAAAGCTTCCGGAGCCCAGGAAAGGGCAAAAATGCACCCCACCCCCAGCCTGATGCAGGAGACTGACTAGGCCATTCCTACCCAGCCACAGGGCAGAGAACCCTTTGCTAAAATGTTTGAAGCCCAGCCCTGGTAAGATGCTTCCCATACCTTCCCTCCTTCTGGAGATTGAGGTATCTTTTACACATTTTTACACACTGGTTGTCCAATCTGTAGCTCTCCCTCCTGTCTCCCAAAGACATTTCCAGAAATCACTACTAATAGTCCTTGACTTATGACTAACATTGAGAATGCAGAACTGCAGGCTCCTTCTGCTGGCTGCCGGCTGCCTGCAATTTGGCAGTTCGAATCTCCCCAGGCTCAAGGTTGACTTAGCCTTCCATCCTTCCAAGGTGGGTGTTATGTATGCAGGTTTGAATGTTATTGGTTTAGTTTGAACTGTTCTTGTAAAATGTCAAATATGATTGGTTTAAAAAGTGCGGGAAAAACCCTGCACTCTGATTGGCTGGCAACTGTGGCTGCTGGCTATAAGTAGCAGCCACAGCCCAGCCAAATTGGGTCTGTTATGAGCTGTAGTTACTAATAAACTCTTCAGTGAAGCACTCCGTGTCTGACTCTTCATGCAAATCTAACAGTGGGTAAAATGAGGACCCAGATTGTTGGGAGGCAAGAGGCTAACTCTCTAAGAGAGGGCTGTAAAGCACTGTGAAGTGGTACATAAGTCTAAGTGCTATTGCTATTTCCCCATTTTATGACCTTCCTTGCCTAAACTGCAGTCGTTAAGTTAGTAACACAGTTGTTAAGTGAATCTGGCTTCCCCATTGACTTTGCTTGTCAGAAGGTTACAAAAGGGGAATCACATGACCCCGGAATACTGCAACCATCAGACATATATGCCAGTTGCCAAGCATACAAATTTTAAACACGTGACCATGGGGATGTTGTAACCATTGTATAAAAAACAGTTCATAAGTCACTTTTTTCAGTGCCACTGTAACTTCAGTCACTAAACAAATGGTTTTAAGTTGAAAACTAGCAGTACCCTAGTTTTTTATGCCAAAGGGAAAGCTAGAATTCAGCCTCCTGCTTTCTAGTCCAGCATCTTAGCTACCACACCAAAATCTTGTGGTAGGGGGTAGTTTTCATTAGTACAGGTAGTCTTTGACTTACAACAATTCATTTAGGGTTACAATAGCCCTGAGAAAAGTGACTTATGACCATTTTTCACACTTACAATGCTTGCAGCATCTCCGTGGTCACATGATCAAAATTCAGCTTAGGGAGATATTTACAAGAGCGAGATTCGAACAGCTTGACACAATGGTCAGATACGGGAGATTTCATGCTATACCGTACAATGAACGTCTCTGCATTTGCAGAGCGGGGGAGGTAGAGGACCTGGCTCACATCCTATTTGACTGATGCATATATAAGAGGGTGAGAGACAGGTATCTTGGTCTATATACCAGACAAATGACCCATTGGGATCCCCATATCAAAATAACTTACCTTATGTCCGGCCAGAACTTGAAAATAACATTTAACGTAGCACAGTACTTAAACAAAATGATCCGGTTGAGATCTGCATATGTGGGACGGATTGGGGTGGATTGTAGGGGTGACTGCGAAGTATGATGCTGTCATATTTTTTCTATATCTTAAATTATTCTACATTATTACAACTTCATTTTAGATTGTATTTTATTATTATTTTATCTAAATTGTATTTTATTCTGATTCCATTTTAAATTGTATTTTATCCAATTCCATTTTAAATTGTATTTTACTAAATTCCATTTTGAATTGTTTTTATCAAATTTTAACAACAATTTATTGCTGGAACTTTGCACTTTGATATGGCCCAAGGGCTAATCAATAAAGACTGTATTCAGATGTTTGGCAATTGACTCATACTTACGACATTTGCAGTGTCTTGGGGTAATCCCTTCTTGCAACTTTCTGAGAAACAAAGTTAATGAGGAAACCAGATTCATTTAATAATCATGGTACCAACTTAACATCCGCAGTGGTTCACTTAACAACTGTGACATAGCAAGGTTATAAAATGGGACAGAACTCGCTTAACGAATGTCTGACTTAGCAATTTTAGGCTCAATTTTGGTCATAAGTCAAGGACTACCTGTATGCAGTAGTACCATTTTATGACATTTCCTGCAGAGGAAGCATTTTATATTTCCTTATTCCAGCATATATATTTTAAGACTGATATAAGATCATACTATTAATTCTGCTGCTTTTATTATTTGCTGTTTGTTGGGTGTGCATTTAATTCCTGCTTATTTTGCTCTCTTCGTTTTCACCCCATGCTTTCATCTTTATGGTTTCAAATGAGAATCCTCCACTGTTGAAACAGGATGGACAAGCTGGGCTTATAAATAATTTAAACACATTTTGAGCGCAAAATTCTGAAATTCACAGGCTGGAGTTAGGTGACCGAATGTATTTCAAACGATTGCAGAAGCCAGGCAAAGTGCAGGGAAAACCTGATCACTGGCAAAAGGGGAAGTGAAACAGCACCCACCCACCCCAAAAAATGCCTTGGGGTAGAAACCAAAATAGAATCTGAAAGATGATCCTTCTAAGATCCATGCGTTGACTCAGAGGCTGCCTGTTTCCTGAAACAATCAAAAGTGCTTACGCCAACTTTTCTGAACCAGTAGCCTTTGGGCATCTCAGATTCCAAGTCCCATAATGCCCTGTCAACATGGCCAGTGGCACATTGTTAACATTTTTCAAAGTGCAAAGGAGGCTAATAAAGGTAGCTGAACTCTTGCAGACAGGCTGGCAACATTCACTTTGTCACGGATTCTGAATCAAATCTACATTTGTCATCAGACGCAGGCCCTTGGCTATTCAGTAACCATCAGGGTTGTTAGAGCCAGAGTCAGCAACTAAGGTGGAGGGGAGAGGGCTTCGATGAAGTATTTTGTCCCTTCCCTTCATCCACTATGAATTTGCCCCTGAATTTCAATTCCCTGCTGAAATTTTTGAAGCGTTTAACAAGGAAACTGTTCCAGAATATCGGTTTGGAAAAATAAATTGATGCCTAAAAATATTCCAGAAGTTACATAATTGAAAAGCAAGATAATGGCAATTATTAAAAGCTAGATTTTAAAAGGAGCCCGTTTACTTTTTCCCAAGTGCAAGCTTTCTTTTTTTCAAAGAAATGCACACGTTGCTTTGAAATGCAATATGAGTAGTTCTGGACTTATGACCACCATTGAGAGCAGAATTTCTATTGTTAAGTGAGTCGTTCTCAATTTTAGGACTTTTTGCCATGGTTCTTAAGTGAATCACTGCAGCTGCTAAGTGAATCATGCAGTTGTTAAGTCCTTAGGCGACTGGAGGCTAAAACATAGAAAGAACGGTTGCAGGAACTGGGCATGGCTAGTCTAGTGAAGAGAAGGACCAGGGGAGATATGATAGCAGTCTTCCAATATTTGAGGGGCTGCTACAGAGAGGTGTGGGGGGTCCAGCTTTTTTCCAAAGCACCTGAAGACCAGGCAAGGAATAATGGATGGAAACTGATCAAAGAGAGATTCAGCCTGGAAATAAGGAGAACTTTTCTGACAGTGAGAACAATCAACCAATGGAACAGAAGTTGCCCTCGGAAGTCACGGGAGCTTCATCAATGGAGACTTTCAAGAAGAGACTGGACTGCCATTTGTCAGAAATGGTGTATGGTGTCCTGCTTGGGCAGGGAGTGGGGGGTTAGACTAGATCAGTGGTTCTTAACCTTTTTGAAAGAATCGCCCCCTTGAGCCATTGAGGAAGTTGTCATCGCCTCCCCAACATAACCGCCCCCTGCCACCTCTTAGTGTCCCCAAGGGGCCAGCAGAGGGCTAAGAGGCGCAGGGGGCAGCACGTTGAACGCGGCCGCGGCAGCACGTAACGTGCCACTGCTTCCGCATTGGAGGCGCCAGCTCTGGAGCAGTGCTAGTCAATGGGTGAACCTGCAGGGCTGGCCGGCACCTCGAACGCCCCCCTGTCGCCTCTTAGCACCCCTCTGCCGCCCCCCTTGGGGACGCTAAGAGGTGGGGGGCGTTGAGGCCGGCCCTGCAGGCTCACCCCATTGACTGTTGTACCGCACCTGAACTAGCGCCTGTCCATCCATCCATCCAAAAGGTCTGTTTGCCTGCCTGCCTTCCTGCCTATCTACCTACCTGCCTTTTTGTCTACCTACCTACCTACCTATCTACCAATATAGATCTCTCTCTCTCTCCCAATATATCTCGCTCCATCGCCCATATCACCCCCCTTCCGTTCCTTCGCCCCATCGCCCCCTTTTGTTCCATTGCCCCCCTGAAAAACAAAATCGCCCCTTGGGGGGCAATATCGCCCAGGTTAAGAACCACTGGACTAGATGACCTACAAGATCCCTTCCAACTCTGTTAATCTGTTAGGCTCCTCCCATTCATTTTGCTTGCCGGAAGCCAGATGGGAAGGTTGCAAACAGCAATCACATTGGAAACTGTAATTGTTGTAAATACATACTGATTGCCAAGCACCCAAATTTTGATCTCATGACCATATAGATGCTGCGTTGGTTGTAAGTGCAAGTACTGGTTGTAAGTCACCTTTTTTCAGTGTCGTTGGAACAGTCACTGAACAAACGGCTGTAAGTCGAGAACTGCCTGTACTTTCCTTGAGGTCAAAGTAGCAATGTGTGTATTAGCATCTTTCACAGAATTGGAATCCTCCATGTTCTTTTAAGAAAAAATTAAGAAGGTGGCAAAAACTTGTATGAAAACGTGTGCTTGGTTTATATATTATTTGAAACATTTTATTTATTTATTTTATTTATTTAATTGGTCTTATATGCCGCCCTATCTCCTGAAGGACTCAGGGCGGCTCACATAAAAACACCCAATACAAAAGTTAAAAGAATTAAAAAATAATTAAACTAATTAGACCAAATAAATATTTAACACCCAAACCACAAAACATTTAAAACGAAAGCCCCCCCTCAGTCCAGGCCGGTGTGTTCAAATAACCAAGTCTTTAGGCCACAGCGAAAGAAGTGGTCAGGGGCCAATCGTAGCTCCAGGGGAAGCTGGTTCCACAAAGTGGGCACCCCCACAGAGAAGGCCTTCCCCCTAGGGACTGCCAGCCGACATTGTTTGGCCGACGGTACCCCAAGGAGGCCCTGTCTGTGAGCGCGCACCGGGAGATTGGTGTTCGATGCTGGCAGCAGACGTTCCCGCAAGTACCCCGGCCCTAAGCCATGCAGTATTCTTTTATTACATGAATAGTTTTTTTAAAAAGCATGAGTAGTCAGTAATACAACTTGCAAACTAGAGACCAAATAGACAGCAAAGTGCTCAGTTTCTCCTCCCATATCAGTAGGGATGCGATTCTACCGGTTTGGACCGGTTCAGGAGAACCGGATATTAAAGCTACATCTGGTTCGCCAAACCGGTATTTCAGCCGACCGTCTAGCCCCGCCACCCTTCCCCTCCCAGGAGTCTCCACGGGGCCCATTTTCGATGCAGGTTAAGTACAGGGTCCACGCAGAGGGTCTGGGAGGGGGGGAAACGGGCTTTCCAGAAGTCCAGAAATGGGCCTGTTTATTTTTATAAATTCTGTTTAAGGTTATACTATAGTGTAAATTTTCCCATTATTCCTTCTCAGTATTATAGCCAAAATGTCCAGCCCACTTTATCATACATTTACTTGTTTTTGTTTCAAATTTCAATAAAAGTTTATACATTTTATTCTAGGATGCCTGGAACTACTTTGGGGCTATTTTTGCATATGAAGAATCCATTAATTTATTTTTGTATTGTGTTTTTACTGTGAGCCGCCCTGAGTCCCTCGGGAGAAGGACGGCATACAAGTCCAATAAATTCAATTCAATTCAATTCAATTTCACTTTTTTTCACCCCAAATTACAGTAATAATATCAGGATGCACTAGTCCCATTATGAGCTTCTAGGTTACGTTTACAAACATACTGCAGTTAACAAGATTGTTAAGAATCTAGAGCAGGGGTGTCAAACCCGCATCGTCATGGCAGTATCATACGACGTGCCGTGACTTTTTTCTCCTTCGCTAAACCAAGCATGGCCAATGGGTGACGCATCTGGCCTGCGGGCCGAGAGTTTGACAGTCCTCATCTAGAGGCTGCATCTGCATAGCATGTTAGACATGAGATATGTATGTGGGGCGGGGTGGGGGAGATGTTGGTGACTTATTATGTCATGTAAAACTAGGTTAGTTTGTAGTGAAATATAAACAGGTAGTCCTTGACTTACAACCACAATTGAGCCTGAAATTTCTGTTAGGTGAGACATTTGTTAAGTGGGTTTTGCCCCATTTAATGACCTTTCTTGCCACAGTTGTTAAGTGAATCTGCTTGCCCCATTGACTTTCCTCAATAAAAGGTTGCAAAACATGACTCCAGGACACTGCAGCCATCATAAATATGAGTCAGTTGCCAAGCGTTTCAATTTTGATCACATGACCAAGGGGATGCTGCAACGGTCATAAGTGTGAAAAGCAGGCACGAGTCACATTTTTAATGTGCCATTGTAAATTTTAATTGCTAAACAAATTGTTGTAAATCGTGGACTATTTCTACTGCAGTTCCAGGAAATGGGTCAGTTCAATCATTAATTAAAATCTTTTGCAAATACAATGTTGGAAACGAATACTCTCAAACCAGCCAACTGTATCCCCTTTCAGAAGTTGAATTATAATTCCCATATCCCTGGACCATGCTGAGTGGGGGAAGATTTGTAGTCCAACAGATAGGAGATAGGCTACGGAATTTTGTGTAGACCCACAGAGGCACTTCTGGGCCTTTCCCAGACACTCACCCTTCAGCAATTTTTTGCTTCCTGTCTTCCTTCCTTCCTTTGTCCGTGCTGTAGTTCTGATGGATGGTTTCTCCCACCAAACTGGGATCATTTTCATCCTCCTTTCTTGAGTTATGAAGTTCTTTGAGGCAGAGTTCACTTCTTGACCACAGGCCAAGCGGCTGTCTCCTGAAGCCCACCTTCTTAGTCAGTGAAGCAAATGTAGGTAAAAGTGGTGCCCGGTTCTCCATCCTGAGGTCATTTGGAAAGAAACCACCAAAAGAATGAGCCGACACTGCCACGCTTCACAATCGCAGCCTGTTGGCCAAGGTGAACCTCACTGGCCTTATTTCTGTAGCAAAGTACTGGCTTTTACCTTCTGTTCCTTTGCTTGCCAGCTGCTGAAAAAAGATCCGGTTGCAAAGGTGTGACACCTGTTGACAGTTCCCAGGTGTGTCACTCTGGGACCCTGGCCAGCAGCTGAATTGTCTGGAAGTCTCACCAGAAAACTAATTTTATGTTCCTCAAACACAGCCAGTGTGGGAGCTTCTAATGGGGTGTAGTACTATGTGCCACGGATGCAACTGAGAATAGGGGTGTAGTTACATACTGATAAAATCAAAGGGAAAAGCTTATGGGTTCAAGCAACAACGGTTGCAGGAGGAAGCTGAACACCTAGAGCAAATAAAGGCTCTACTTGCTTCACTGATAGTTGCTTGTGTTGCTTGATGCAGAGCTACTTTTTGCTGCTGTCACTTCATTACATTAGATCAATTCATGCAATCCACTTCAAAGGAAGGCTCAAAAGTTACTACAGTGTTATTAGCTATAGGAGCAGAATTTTGCAAGTTCAACTGTGCCTTAATTTCATCCCCACCCTCACCCTCACGTAAATTAGGGAGGTGTCTGGAGTTGCTTGTGCATGCCTTCTTGCTTTGGAATTAAGCCATGTTTTCCCCCATGTCATTTCAGTAGCAGATCTAGCCCATCTCTGCTAAGGACGCCCTCCTTTCTTTTACAGCAGTCCACACTGGGATTTAGAGCAAAACAGATCCTCTATTTTAGGGCCAGACTTGGTGCTGTCCCCAAGTGTGGCTGTTCAGGGTGGCCTAGATTTTTATTTTTATTGAGGGGGGGGAGTAGACAATTGTTTTTGTTCAGGGTAGTGTGTGTGTGTGAGAGAAGGGGGGGGAGGGAGGGAGAGGGAGCAGTCGAGCTAGGCATTTTCTGAACTTTTGAGATGCTAAGCCCAAAATGTTCGCCATCGCTGTGCTAACATCACACAATCTCAGATGAGCCTAGCAGCCATTTTGTTAGTCCTTTAGAGCTGCAAAGGCTGGGAGTTTCTCTCCGAAGTTACATGGCTGAGGAATTCTGGGAGTTGAAGTCTATCAAAGAAGGAGTCCTAGATGGCTGCCAAGCGAAAGGCTTTCTATATTTTGCTGCCTTTAAATGCCATAACGATTTTTGTCAGTTAATATTCTCAGATGTTAACTGAGAATTTAGGAGTTCATTGAAATCCCTAATGATAGAAGATTGCGACTAAAAGTCCTTTAATAATGTTTACATTGCATTCTTTTATGATGCCTTGGTTGATGTAATTATGCTTATGGGTTTTTTTGTTTTTAAATACATATTTTGCGGTTGGTTGTGGGCTATACAGGATGACTGGGCATACATATAAATTTTATAAATTAATTAATTTTGGAATTCACACGAGATGTTTAGCTTCCCATCCCAGTTTATCCATTTAAGTATGCCTTATAAACAAGACTCATTGTCTTGAAGAAAGATAGGAAGATTTTGTTTGCTGAAAAGAAGAGATGCAAAGCACATTGTTATCCATCAACTTTATTCATTTCCAACATTTTCCATAACTGGTATAAAACGGAACGGGGAGAGAAAGATGCAGTGTTGGGGATTTCCGATGTCACTGCAAGACGTAAATCAGCAGGAAAGCTGCTTATTTGGACAAAGTCCTGCAGCCAAGACATTCCCCAAAAAGAACCCAACAATTGCCATGTTATTGTCACCCCTTCCCTCCCACCCACCTATCCACTTAATTAAAATTCAAGAGTTTAACACAAAACAAGCTTTGGTTACTAGCAGTAAACATGGAGTTACATTCGTTTTGTCTCGCAGGACACAAACATGGAGCCATGCAAGAAATGGTTACCCACCCACCCACCCAAACCCCAGTACATTCAAATTCCCCCACACCACAATGACCCTGAGTGCGGACATGGCTTTACCCTGCCTGCCATTCACACCATTTACTCTTTATGCATAGTGTCCACCACTTTCCAAATTGTAGTCTCATTCCTTGTGCCAGACAGCAATTTATTTGTAAGACCAAGCCAAAGGCCTTTTAAGACATTTCTTTCAACGTCCAAAATCTCACACCTTCCCATTTTTGAAAACAGAGCAATGAAAAGCTACTGCTGATGCTATCCAACCTCACTACAATGAGTTTCAAAACATGATTTTCCTTTCCATTCAATGCTCTTACAGATAAATCACCGTTATCCAGAAATCCAATGATCTCAGCAGTTACAAGAGAGATGGGGAGAGGGGACTTCACCAGCTCTCACTTGGCAGAATCACAATAAAGTATAAAGAGGGAATCCTATCCCCATATCTCTGGTGCAAATACAACCCCCTGCTTTGGCTATTTTTCTTAAATTTGTAAACAATAATCCAAGAAATTTGGGAAGAAATCAGACAACTTTACATGAGATATTTACACAGACTAAACATCTAAAAGAGGAACAGTGTCACTTATCCTTTTTTTCTTCTTCTTAATAAAAAGCAGGTACAAAACTACAAGGTGCCACAATCTAAATTTTGGGCACAGCCTAGGGAAGCATTCATTCTTTGACCAATCTAGAGCAAAGTAACTTGTATTTGACACCTATTGTCATCAAAAATGATCCTGAGGTAGATACGGTAGTTTCTTCACAGCAATGTATCAAAATTAACCAGCTGCATATTTCTCACCATGTCACTGCCACTATTTCTGTGATGGGTGAGTCAGAGGAGGAATTACATGGAATTTTTACGTTGTTCAGCATCTCTTGAATTGTATTGCTCAGTTCTGTAAGTCCCCAAAACACATTTAGTTTTCTCTGTTCCACTTAGATGTTTTTAAGAGTGCTGCATGCTAAATCCACCCCTTAGCAGCTGCGAGAAAGCTGGTTACTTTGATATCAAACAGCAGATCCTACACAACTTCCTAAGAAGAGCAGAGAAGAAACCTAGGAACTTGGATGCTCCAAATTACAATTCAGCATCCCAGCCAGCACAGCTAATACAGCCATGATTTATCAACATCTGCAGTGCTGCCTAACCAGCCTAACTCTCCATCTTTGCAGATCCCTTCCTGCTTGAAATATCACATCCAGCAGGCAAGTCCTACCATTCAGCAGAGTGAGGTGACATCCTTAATCTGTGG
Source organism: Naja naja (assembly GCA_009733165.1). Taxonomy (NCBI): domain Eukaryota; kingdom Metazoa; phylum Chordata; class Lepidosauria; order Squamata; family Elapidae; genus Naja; species Naja naja. The sequence goes on from CM019160.1 coordinate 10,796,749, forward strand.
GTTTGGGGCAGTGAGAAGGCAGCAAATGAAATATAATTTCTCTTTTCTTCTTCTGTCAAAAATATGGAAAGGAGCGAGGAAATTTTTTTTGTCTATCTCAAATACTTCATGGGGCTTGGAATATAAGACATCCTGACCTGGATGAGTGGGAGTGTTTGCTGATGTGCCTGACACAGCAAGTACATTTCCTACTTTCAAAAGACATCAAGGTTTTCTGACCATGTTACATTCTCTCCTTTCCTATCTCAGTTTCTTAGACTTGCAGAGCCTGAACATTACATGAAACTGACAGGTAAAGGATAATATGGGTCTGGACTCTAAAATGCATGGCCAAGAAATTCTGCTTGAGATGAGATGCAGAAATAGTCAATGAGTCAAAAGGCTTAAGGATAGGTGGAACAGAGAAGGAGATCCTATCAGGCACCAAAACTGTCCTAGGATACAAATTGCATCACCAATATTATGCACAGTTGTGGGATATCCTTCGCTTTGGCTTGCTGGTCCACAGGCAGTTCTTGGAGAAACCTTTAGCTTATGCAACTTTGGAGGGGAAAGGAGGGAAGCCCCACAAAAGTATCTCTACGTAGAGCGCTTTCCTCTAAACTGTGCCACAAATCCTTTTACCTTCACTTGTATCCATAAAAGGGAAAAGAAGAAATTACTAAAATACAGCATTTAGAAACATCAATACACTCACACACAGAGATTGTAAGATAGAGCTAAAAAATTTTAAAAACGGAGGCTTTCTTATTCTTTGTGCTGTTAAACACTGATCCATTCAGCCCCAGAGCTGCCAAGATTTTTCCATCCCTGAGATGTGTGAGAATACCTGAGAAGAAATTGCAGAATCATGTCGTTTTTTTTTTCTTCCTTTTTTCCCTCTTAAAAGTTTAAAATATACAAAAATACAAAATGGAATATTTATACTTTTAAAACAAGGGAACATTTCCCCCCCAAGGAAAAGCAACAAAAAACCCCCAAACAAACCCAAAGATACGTCATTCACGCACATCATAGTGCAGATTTTTCACATCACGGCTTCAGAGCAGAGAGAGGTCCATCCACCCTCCCGCTTTTCACACAGCAAGTCCAGTTGTTCGCGGGAACAAAATAAATTAAAGGTAAAGCTACAGAAATTAAGCTGGGCAATGGAGCAGCAGTTTTTATCTGATGAGTGGGCTTGCCAAAGTAAACACATATTTAAACTTAGAACCCTTGTACTCATTTAGTGAATGAAAAATATATAAGGTTGCATGCATGGCAATATCAAATATATGCCAAATTCAAATTTATATGTCTGTTGTCTGTGTATTCGTGTGTGTGTGTGTGTGTGTGTGTGTGAAACATCTGAATTAGCCAAACAAGCACATGCAGGAAGAAGCATGGCTATACCATTGCATGGCATAGTAGATAAACAGATCTAATCCTCCAGGTTTGTTTTGGCAGAAATCAGACTCCTGAGCCTGCCAATGCTCCTTCAGGTCCCACAAACATCTAAAAGCATGTGGTTCTTACTTTTCCCTAACAACAACAAAAAATCCCAGTTCAAATAGGGAAATGGAGGGGATTCAATTACTTTCTGTTAAGAGAGCATGGAGTAGGCAGTTTGGGGAGTCTGTGTTCCTTGAGCCTCGGATTGTCTTAGAGCGGGGACCCTGCCAGTTATTTTATTTGTCAATGTGTGAAAATCTCTCTCTCTCACACACACACACACACACAACACACAGACACACTTAACTCAAGTACAAACACATCCTGAGATCCATAACTTCAGTTTTTTGTTTTTACATTTTCTTGTTCTTCACTCAGATTGGTGAAGAAAGCCAAGTCGTGAAGGTACCTTTGGCTTTTTCTTCTAATTTCACAAAACTGATTGTTTAAGAAAGGGATTCCTCAGATTCCACACCCACTAAAAGGAGAAAAAGGGTTCCCCCTTCCACTCAAGTTTTTGCCTTTGCTACAGATAAAAGTTGCTGCTCTCCTGCCCAGTGCTTGTTCACCTATAGCTTGGAGCCAATGCTGTTCTCTGCTCCCATTTTGGCTGACTTGATGCTCTGAAGCCGGTCAACTGGGCAGATTTCCAGAGATCATTCCCTGGTTTCGGGAAGAAAGGGTGAGCTGTGCATTTCTTCCTCCTCCCGTAAGTACGTGGGCTTTCCCTGAGAACTGGGTGACTGCTGTGTTTTGATTGGGCAATTGGCCACCATGTGGGCGATGCTTTGGCAGAAGTGGCATTTCTTTGGCTGTGGAGGGAGTTTGCATTCTTTGGCATGATGATCCAGGCCACCACAGTTGTAGCATCTGGGAAAAAAGAGGAAATCAAGATGGGAGGGGAAATCAGGAAGGTTATTCCAGGAAAGCTGTAGCTGTCTGTACTACCACAAACTAGCCAAGACAAAGGAGAATTACATCATCCATGTTAAACCTAGCAGAGCCCTAATGACCTTGGCTAATATAAATAAAACCTAAACAAAACCAATGTAATTATCCTGAGCCAGGGCCTTACCAGGAAACCTCATAGCTATAGGCTAGATTGGGAAGTCAAAGAAATATCAACAACACTCCCATAATTTCTCTCTCTCTCCCTCCCTCCCTCCCCCTCACACACACTGCTTCAATGAACCAATTGCTCCCTCAAGGGAGAGTAGTAAAGGGAGATCCAGCAACTTTCCCAGAGAGATTTTCAAAAATTGGATGAATTAAAAGAATGCATGTCTTTTTCAACCACTAGGGGGAAACCTCTCCTATTTAATAGACTTTTTTTCAACAATTGTGGAAAAGCAATGATAAGACATGGGCAGTCTCATGCCCTCCAGATGTTTTGGACTATGCCTATCATAAACTTTCGGTTTTGTTTTTGCAGATTGCAATTGATGGGAAATGTTATAGAATTCTTTATAGAATAGAATTCTTTACTGGCCAAGTGTGACTGGACACACAAGGAATTTGTCTTCGGTGCATAAGCTCTCTTGATGAAATACATTCATCAAGAATCATAAGATACAACACTTAGTGATAGTCATAGGATAATAAATAAGCAATCAAATCATACTAGGAAACTAAATAAAGCAATATAAATCATAAAGATACAAGCAACAAGGTTATATTCATAAATAGGAGGAGATAGGTAATAGGAAGGATGAGAAGAAGAAGAAGAATACAGTCTTACTAAGTAGTTTGACAGTGTTGTGGGAATTAGTTGTTTAGCAGAGTGATGGTATTCGGGGGGGGAACTGTCCTTGTGTTCATGTATGTGTGTGTGTGTGTGTGTGTGTGTGTATGTATGTATGTATGTATGTATATATATATATATATATATATTTGATTTCGTAGATTTCGTAGATTTTCACGGGTAAAGGTATGTAGGTCTAGGTGTATTCGGGTCTTGTCCCGTGTAAGACAAGACCCGAATACACCTAGACCTACATATATATATATATATATATATATATATATATATAGAGAGAGAGAGAGAGAGAGAGAGAGAGAGAGAGGGAGGGAGGGAGGGAGGGAGGGAGGGATAATTTATCTGAAAACATGTTAAGAACATCTGGTTTCCCAACCAGACAGCTGAGAGATTTTTGTTGACCTTCAGGTGTTGGGACATTCCTCAGCAAATGGGCTATAATTCAGCAATAAAAGCACTACTGTTCCATGCATCCATCCTCCCAACTGTATTATGTCAGTAGAATGAGTGGATTCTCTTAAATAGTCTGGCGCCATTTAAGATATTAGAGAGCCAGGAAGCATAGATGACCATGAATCAACCACGGGTGTGGCCTAAAGGCTTGTGTTTCAGTCAGTAAGGCTTATTGAGTTCCCAAATCACCCCATCTCATGGGTTTGTGCACACCCTGAACTATTAAATGAACAAGTGGGCAGAGTTCATGCAAGCTGCTAGCAAAAAGGCTAAATTTGACCGCTTAGTATGCTATGCCAAATTGCCAGACCTCTAACAGCCGGTTAACAGTTGTAGGAATTACAGCCAGTGAAAGATAATATGGTGTCTTCCAGATGTGTTAAGAATGCAACTCCCACAGCCACTATGATCTTTAAAATAACTGGAGGGCACGTGGCTGGGGACAAGTGTTATTAGATATATATTTTTCCATGTATTGCTGTGGAAAGTCTCCCTGATGTTCTCTCTCGCTAGGTTGCCCAAGGGATGAGCTGCTGCTCACGCAGCCCATCCTGCAAGTACATGAATGCTAACGGGTTGGTCTATTTCTATTCAGCTGGTTTGTGTGTGTGTGTGTGTGTGTGAACTCTGACCTCTTCCTTTGTTGCCCTAGAAATCTGCATCTGCCATTCCCTTAAAAAGCCAAAAGGAAGCAACTTATGCAGAAGGAGGAGACAACTTCTGGCCCAGCCTCCATCAAAGGAGGGTAAAACTGGCTGGGAATGATGGGACATATAGTCAAACACCTCCAGAGCACACCAGATTGTGTGAAGCTGAATTAAGGCAACTAATTAAAGCAAGGTGTTGGTCTTTGTGTAGGCATAGCCACATATGTTAGAGCCATGGTGGCGCAGTGGTTAGAATGCAGTATTCTGGATTGCTCAAGGTTGACTCAGCTTTCCATCCTTCTGAGGTCATTAAAATGAGAACACAGATTGTTGAGGGCAAAATGCTGACTTTGTAAACTGCTTAGAGGGGGCTGTAAAGCATTATGAAGTGGAATATAAGTCTAAGTGCTATTGCTAGCATGATGGATCTGAAAGTGAGAAGGGTTCCAGAGGGCAGGGCAACACATCCAGAGCCCTGTCTGCCACTCCTTTAAAACAAGAATCTCTAAGAAACCAGACCATTCGAATGACCAATCAACGAGAGAACCAATCAGCTGCTCAGAATTTAAATATAGCTCCAAGCGAACAACCAATCACGCAGCCAACTGACCACAGGGGCACACAAGAGGTTTATAAGCTAAAGAGAATAGGAGAAGAAAATCCTGCTGCTGAGGTTACCTTGTCTGGAAACGAAACCTTCAGAAAGTAAATTAAAACAAGCTTGGAGAGCAAACCACGACCAAAATCTAAAACCCGAGCTACAAGTATTTTCTATCATTACAAACATCTCTTCTCCCAGGCCTGCACTGGTGTGCTTACATGCCTATTTGCCATTCCCATCATGCCAGAAGACATTGGGCAACTGAAATTACTCATTTATTTGATTTTCATACCACCTTTATTTTCATAATAACTCAAGATTACAGTGAGCATACCTAATGATTCTTCCTCTTTATTATTTTCCACACAACAATCATGTGAGGTGAGTTGGATTGAGAAAGAACAACTGACCTGAGATCACCCAGTCCGCTTTCATGGTTAAGGAGGGACTAGAACTCACCGTCTCCTGGTCTCTAGACCAGGACCTTAACCACTAGATTCAACTGGCTCATTATCTTATTGTTATCATTATCTTGGTGAGAATGTCAGATGTCAATATTTCTTCCTACTAGCATTAAACAAATTTCTAGCTCTCATAGTGATGGTGAAAAATGAACATGATTGGAAACTTTAGAAAGCCAAGCAAGGTTTTATTGTTATTAGCTATCTTGAGTACTGTATGGGTGAGACAGAATCAAAAAATCTGTCTACAATTACTGTAGGCTCGAATCCCACCAGGCTCAAGGTTGACTCAACCTTCCATCCTCTTAGGTAAATTGAGACCCAAGATTGTTGGGGCAATAAGCTGACTTTGTAAAATGTTAGTAATAAGCAGGCATATACAATGGAATGAAGGCTATTGCTGATTGGGTTGTATATGGAGTGAGAAGATATAAAGTAATTAAAAAAAATGAAATAAATAAAGAATGCCTGGATTTGCATAATATGCTAAACTGCTGGAAAGAAAAAAAACATACATCTTTTATAGGTTATGTGGAAAAGAGTTTCAAACTTAATTTGATTGTTGTTTCTTTTTCCAGCCAAAAAAACAACAACAATCACTCTTACAAACTGATTTCTATACATCCAATACATAGAATATGCTTTTCCAAGCTTTGAAATTTTGTTGTTTAAGTCAAGAGGTTTCCAGACTCACTGAACAAGTCCCTGAACTAAGCCTTACCGATCCCCTTTCGACCTGCGTTTCTGAAGATTTTTTCCCTTCGGTCTCCTTTCACTGCCAATGCAGAAAATTCCTCCAGGGCCAGTGACTCGGATGGACTCCAAACCTTTAGAGGATTTCTTGAAAGTGAATTCAACTGCTTCTCCTTCTTTCAAGCTGCGGAAACCTTCCATGTGGAGCTTGCTCTGGAGCCCAGAAAAAGAGTGGGAAGAACAGTTTAGCAATACTGACAAGCAAAGCAGAGAATGTTCAGGTAAAATCAATCGTGCATTTTCACTGAATGTAATATGCATATTCATCCACAAACTTGCAATGGATGTTTGATTTAACTAACTGAAGTTTTGAACCACTTGCAAAGGCCACAATCATGGACTGGGCATAAAATAAAAGTTACAAAGCTTTCTCTGCCCAGAAAGGAACACGGCACGCTGAACTTAATTTATGTATTTTCATATTTATTGTGTTATTTATTGATGTATTTTGATTAATACATCAGATCACAGAATGTTTAATTCTGAACTCAGAATACTCCAAGGGTTATTTTGAGCTAGCTGAAAATGTAGGGAACAACACAGAACTCTGAAAGACCAATAACACAACCCTCAAAACAAGTCTTCTAATATCACTGTACACAACCAACTATGAGAACTATGTATACCCCTCATTGAATTTCTTCTGAATTGTCATGTTCTATTTCAAAACATTATCTGAAAGCAAATTGAATCAGACCAAGGAAAGTCCATTCCATGACACTGTCATGAAGCAAAACTTACCTTTCTCAAAATACAATAACATCAATTCAGAAATTTCTCCCCATGCTACAAATGCATCCTTATACCTGTGTTCAGGGGTCAAGCCCAATCTGGTACATGGAATCCACTACAGAACCAATAACAGAGGGCTAACCAGCCTCTGATTAAACAGCTCCTCTGAAAAAGAGACCATCACTGAAGAAATCCATTGCTGAACATTTGTATTATAAGCAATTGTTCCTGACATCCAACCAAAGTCTATTTCCTTTTAATTTAAACACATTTTGTTGTGTTTCTGCATCAACTCTTCAGAAATTCTCCCCTATCGTCTACATAACAGCTTTTCAGATATTCAAAGACACTGCCCTAAACTTCCTGCAGTCTTTCCTTCTCCTGGCTAAACATTCCCAACACCTCTCACCATTCCTCTGAAGTTCTCCCTTCCAGGACCCCTTATCAGCTTGGCTGTTCTTCTCTAGACATGTTCCACTTTGTCAATGTCTTCCCTAAATAGTGGTGCCCAAGGCTGGATGCAATATTCTAGGAACAGTTTGATCAACACTGGAAAGAAACTCAATGGAGCTTAATCGCACAGAATTACTTATAGGACTGCAATTAAAATCTTTTCATTTTTCATGGAGGGTGGAAAATTTATAATCCTTGAAGATTATAATCCCTGGAGATCTGTCTACCCCACTGATTACCCCAGTCTCCAAAGGAAACCCACAGTAGTCCTTGTACTATTTGGTCAGTTTCTGTCATCACCTCCCCACTGTGATCCTTATCTCCCCCTCTTTATATTCCCCTCAAAGCCCCCCCTAGGTTATCAGCTTTGGATTCAAGGCAAAAAAAGGCTTTGAAACACAAGGGGGTGCCCATGGAGAACTATCAGCAACTCCTTCAAGCAGCCAACACTCGATACTCAGGATTCAGAAGGGTCTTGACAGAAGTTGAGTACACAGGGCCCTATCAAACAAGATGCAATTCAATGGTGAGAAAAGTAAGGAACAGCACTTAGGGAGGAAAAACCAAATGCATAAGTACAGAACAGGAGACACCTGGATCAACAGTAGTAACTCTGTGATAGATCTAGGTTTCTACCACTTAAGCTTGAGCCAGTAGTGTACCCAAAAAGCCAATGCAATCCTGGGCTGCCTCCACAGAGGGATAGTACCAAAATCATGAGAAATGATAATACCGCTTTATACTGCATGGTGAGGCCACATTGGGAATACTGCATTCAGTTCTGGCCTCCAATAATACAGAAAAGATGCTGAGACCCTAGAAAGTGTGCAGAGAAGAACAACGAAGATGATAATTTAGTCTGGAGGATAAATTATATGAGGAACAGTTACGGTATACCTCACTTATTCAAAAGAAGGATTAGAGGTGACATGATGGCTGTCTTCCAATAATTGAGAGGCTGTTCCAGAAGAGGGGGTTGACTTATTCTGCAAGGCAGCGGTCCCCAACCTTTCCGGTTCAACGGCCCGGCGGAGGCGGGGTGGGGGTGGGGAAGAGGAAATGCTTTTGCGCATGCGCACACAGCATTCACCAATGCAGATTTGCACACACACGCTCGGCCATCACGTCCATGCTCCAGTTCCGAATGGGATGTCGCCCGATACTAGGCCACAGACTGGAGGCTGGGGACCCTTGCTCCAAAGCACCAGAAGGACAAAAAGTAATGGGTGGAAGCTTATTTAAGAGAGATCCAACCTAGAACCAAGGAGAATTTTCCAGACAGTGAGAACAATTAATCAATGCAACAGCTTGCCTCCCCAAAATTGTGTATACTCCATCACTGGAGGTTTTCAAGAATAAGACTGGACAACCGTTTGATCAGGATGGTATAAAATCTCCTTTATTGAGCAGGGGGGTTGGACTAGATGACCTCTGAGGTCCTTTCCAGTCCTATGATTCTATGTTCTATGCTGCATTTTTCCCTTTGCTGCTTCAATATAATCCTGGAAAAATATTTGATGTCAAGAGTTGCAGACCAATGCTACCTAGATGTCCCTGTGTTTCTGGAAACACTTTTTTTTTCTTTCGAAAGCGCTGCATGGCATCTTTATTCAGATTTTATTAAAAGAGTCAATAAGGTCATTCTCTTAGCCTTACGGTAATTACTCGGGAATAATTCTGATTCAATGTAAAAACACATCTGCAGCACCCGAAACAATCAGAAGCAGTATGGATGTCCACAGTCTAACCAATTAAAACTTAATCAGCTTGATTGGAAGCCTCCTTTGAACCCCCTTACTTGTTTGAACCACAGATCAGGTCCCTAAAGACCATCTCCTAACACTTCTCCTAATTCATTCCCAGTTATAAGAATAGATCAATTATTGTTCTATAGTCCCAGGAGCTCTGAGAAGACCCCTCTGAGGCCTTCTTCCCTCACCTCGCCCATTTTTGGAAGCTTATTCCTAAACTACTTGTTTCATTTCTAAATTCCACAACCAACTTTTCTCAACGTTCACAAAGAAATATTTATTTATGTGTATTTTTGTGCTGGTCAAGTATGAAAGTGAAATGATAAATCAAGAGCTAGTTTCTCATACAAATTTGATCACGGATATAATGAATTCCTGTGTTATGCTTTTTTGGGGGGGTTGCGTTCTGTGGTTCGAATCCCTAGCAGCGCGTAATGGAGTGAGCTCCCGTTACTTGTCCCAGCTTCTGCTATCCTAGCAGTTCGAAAGCATATAAAAATGCAAGTAGAAAAATAGGGACCACCTTTGATAGGAAGATAACAGTGTTCCATGCACCTTCAGCATTTAGTCATGCTGGCCACATGACCACAGAGACATCTTCGGACAGCGCTGGCTCTTCGGCTTTCTAACGGATGAGCACTGCCCCCTGGAGCTGGAAATGACTAGCACGTAAGCGCGAGGGGAACCTTTACCTTTACCTTTAAGTAGTTACATACATTTGCAAAATAAGTAAAAAATAAAATAGCTGCTATATCTTTTCCAACATTTCTTAGGTAGAAATAATGACAAATGTATAGTAACAACAAATGACAAATGATTTTTTTTCCTGGAATTGATACTACGTCAGATAATACATCCTCTCAGTAAGAGTTGACAAGCAAAAAAAAAATAAATCTAACTTCAACTTAAGTTGACTTGTATCAGTTAACAAATTCATAAAATAATAAAAAATAATAATAAAGTAACTTCCATGTAGAGTACCCCCCATACATATAACCAACCCCCTGTAAAAAAGTAGGGGAGATCCCTACATATAGTACATAACATAACCATGCACTCTTTATATAACCCCCCCACTAAAACTGCAGTTCTTTCCTCCCCAATATTAAGCATAGCACCTTAGGCCAGTTATGCAAATTATCTTACATTATTCCAGATCACACCTTACCCCAGGGAGCCAAGCACATAGTTTAATAGAAACCATATGCTTGGCATGCCCCAAATCCATATTTAAGTCCAGCTCTTGTTTTAAAAGGAGTAGATAGTCCACAGTTTGAAAACCTTCTGCTTTCAGGGCCGTGTTTTAACCCAGGGTCATTTTTTTTGCAGAAAGTTGAATTAAACCAGGAGATTTGCCATCCTCAATTATCTTCAACAGGTCTACTAAAACGGGGTGTCCAACCTTGGTAATTTTAAGATGTGTACTGGCTGGGGAATTCTGGGAGTTGAAGTCTACACATCTTAAAAGTTGCCAAGGTTGTTCATCCCTGAACTGTACTAAATAATAAAGAAACAAACAAATAAAAATAACACACAGAGACACACTATGTCAGGGAACAAACAAAAATTAAAATATCTTGTGCAAATTCACAAATCACTGTGGTCCAGGGTCTGGTGGAAAAGCTATTTTTTTAAAAAGTTCTCCTTAAAAAAATCAATCAATCAATCAATCAAACACCCCAGCACATCTTATACATTTTGACTAGAAGAAATGTACAACAACTTGATATGACTTTGTTCTGACTTGGCCTATTATACAAACTCAACTACTGTATCCTGTAAATCATAATTCATGATTTAGAATCTTGGATGAATTTAGCCAGTTGTGACTTTTGAACGTAACATGTGACAGTGTTCTAAAGTGCAAGAAACAAAGCACTTGCTCCAAATTTTAAAAAGAGTGCCGAGGATGAGAAACAACTTCAGAGCTAGAATTAAATGCTTCATTTCCCAAAAATTTATAATACCTTGAAAGTCAGTTCACAAGTACGGGTCAAAATCCCAGTGAAAGGGATTATCATTCCTAAAATTTGATGCCACTATACTTAATTTTGGTTCTTTCATTCATTGCAAGTTTCCATTGATTTAGCTGCCATAAACTCATATAATTATCTCCTACCAGCAGGGCAATTTACACTCTCAAACACACACATACTATTAAAATGAGCTGTATGTATATCCCTAATCCTTTTGGGAGTGGGAGGGAGTGGAATGGCAGAATTAATAATCTATCCATGCTGCTCTGGCCTGAGTCATTTTCAAGCTGGTTCAGGCTATCCCCTTCTGGGTGTATACAGGCCATCTGCCGCACACAAGAGAGAAGAGCAAGCCTTTTCTTTCCTCTTGTCTTGCATTCTTTTTTTTCCTTTAATGAATGGAGCAAACCCCTCATTCATGAGTTGTTCAGTAACCCAGGTCAGATGATGGCACTTCCCTGGGGCTCAAGGGTAAGCAACACCATATTTAAGAATACTGAAAAGCAGTACAATACACTACACTACCTGAACTACACCAGTTTGGCATTTCCCAAATGGAAGCCCTCAACTACGATGGACATAATCTGTTCACTGCCCAGAGTCCCTCTTTAAGTGGTTTTAAAATTTGATAAAGAAATAAAAATAATTTCCAAACTGCTGTCATGCGCCCTCTAAAATTTCCCATCAAGTTGTAACTTTTAATGAAGCAGATTGTATGAGTGAAGGGAAGAAATATGTGAATTATATAACATAGTCACCTGAGTTCACCTTCTGCATTTCAACCATATCATGCACCAGACTCATTAAACAAACCGGATTCATACCAGAATGTCAGCCCCAAAGTCAACAATAATCAAACTTCTAGCGTTGTACAACCAGACTTATTTTTAAATGACCTGGCTGGGTAAACATGTCATGCTAATATTGTAGAGGAGGAGTAATCATATTAATTGTAATTCAATCTCAATTAAACTGGATTTAGTTTAGATTTTATCCTAGCCCATTCTATTTGCCTTGGCCCTGTCAATTATTTGGTGTGCAGTACAACCTTCAAAGAGACAAAGTAAAAAAGTGCATTAATTTTATTTCACTTCATTTTCTAGGTTTATAACCACTCCAATTGCTACTGCCCTGGAGTGTGGGGGTGGGGGTGCAAAAAGCCCTAGGCATGTGTAGTTTCTGAGCCTTCCACTTTGCTCTAACTCAGGGGTCACCAAATTTGTCAATTGTAAGACTTGTGGACTCCTTCATGGTTGGCTGAGGAATTCTGGGTGCTGAAGTCCACAAGTCTTACAAATTTGAAGTGTTTTGCTCTAACTCGAAAGTGGTAGATTTGGGGGTTATTTACATGCTGCAAAAGAAAGGAGCAAACCCTGTGACTCAGGCTTTTGAAATAATTATCAGGCCACTGACCTTGGTGCATCAGCTAATCAGTTTATTTAGGCAAGATACTCTCTCTCTCTCTCTCTCTATAAAGAACATGTGAGTCTAAACATGAACTAGATAACGCTTCAACAATTTTAAATCTTGAATATTCATAAACTCGGTAAAGATCGACAATTCTATCCCCTGATGCTTGTGGCACTGCACAATCCCTCTTTGATGTGAAGCAGCAAGATTCAATTAAATGATTTTCAAATCCAATGGAACAGATCATTCAGTTGCTACAGCTGCTTCACCACACCTGGAATCTCATGCATCTAGAAGGGAGGAGGTCTCCGTTATAGTGGCACAAAGCTAATATAGTCACTCTCTGAATTCTCAATATTTTGAAAGCTGCTTAAGAATTCCAGGAACTGCAGATGCAACACATCTGAAAGGGCTATGAAATATGCAGGAACAAACCAGAAAAACAGGCTCTCAAATGGATATTTTTGATGCCTAAGTGTAATCACATTTAAATTTGGTTCCCTATTTATTATCTAATTTGTCCTATTTGGTATGCTAAATACTCTGCAGTGCAAAATATTTTGGTTTTGGTTCAGGATTTGGATTCTCTACTCCATTCCCTGATTCCTCTCCAAGCCTCTTCCCAGTATGACATCCTGATGGGGCCATTTAACACCCCCTCCCATGTAAATAGAGATCGGTAGGTGGCCCCGCCTCTAAGAATGCTGCAAACCTCTCCTTACAATTTTGACTAAATAATAATGCAAGGGATCCCACCATCCAGCACAAAGAAAATAAGAAATAAGCCTTTGAATTAAGCTTGCAAATAATTATGACTTCCATTGTTTTTGCTAGCACAGTTTTCCTACGCTTGTACCTTCTAGGTATATTGGGATAACATAATTTCCAGTCCACTAATGGGAAGGGTACAAATTGGGGAAAGCTGTGAGAAATTACCATATTTTTTGTACTATAAGACGTTACAGACCATAAGACGCACCTAGCCTTTTGGGGAGGAAAACAAGAAAAGAAAATCTGCGTCCCAGCTCAGCACAGCCTGATTTAGCACAAGCAGCTGATTGGCAGCTGGATCAAGGGGATCGCCTTTACCCATTGCCATCACCATCTATTGCTGCCTCTGCGCACCACATTTTTGGTCCATTCCAGGTGACGGGGATCGCCACCTATTGCCAAGCGGTGGCAATCCCCACCGCCTGGAACAGGCCAAAAATTGGATGCATGGAGGCTGAAAATGGGGCGTTTAGAGGTGGAGACAGGCAGCGACGATCCCCACAGCCTGGTGTCAGGGTTCTGACCGACACTTGCTCTTGAGTTGCTACCTGGAACAGCTGATTGGTGGTATTCCAGGAGGCCAATCCAACTGCCAATCAGCTGCTAAATCAAGGTGTGCGGAAGCTGACCAGGCTGTTTGCTGTTTACTGCAAGAAGGCAAATTGCTGGGAGGCAGAGGCTGAAGGGTGGGGGCCAGCGGATGGGCGGGGCTTCAACAACATTCGCTGTCTAAGACGCACAGACATTTCCACCCATTTTTGTGGGAGGGGGAGTGTGTCTTATAGTGTGAAAAATACGGTATGTTGTGTAATGTTTTGTGGTAGAAAACAGACATGCCTTTGTCTGCAAACACCACCACTGTTCACACATCAATCAATGTTGCTTGCCTTGCACATATACTATTACTGCACACTGTTAGAGAGTTTTATCTGCTGGCTGTGAAGAAGATAATATACTGTATTCATACCAACTCTTAAATAATCTCATGTATATGTTGCTTTAGTTTTTTTGTTATTATATTCTTCCAGGATGTTTTCCATCTCCCAATCTATGTTTCCTATCTTTTTCAAAATCAGCTGAAGTTGGCTAGCATTCATTCAGATGCTCTTTAAGACAGCCATATTCCCCTAGAGCAGAGGTCTTCAAACCTGACAGCTTTAAGACTTGTGGACTTCAACTCCCAGAATTCCTCCTCCAGTCATGTTAGCTCAGGAATTCTGGGAGTTGAAGTCCACAAGTCTTAAACTTGTCCAAGTTTGAAGACCCTTGCACTAGAGTATCCGAGTATAATGCATGGAGAATTCACCCAGTGATTTGATTCTTGCCATATACAAAGTACATCCACCAAAGTGGTTACTGAACAATTTTGATAGGTATATTCATGTGTGTGTATGCATGTGCACAAGTGTGGCAACATGCAAATCAGTTTGTGAATTCTCCTTCAGGCTTAATCTCAAATAATTCAAAAAGATACTCTAGTCTCCTCTGCCATATTGCTGTTGCACTTCCTGCAATTTAGATCAATTTGCTTTTAATCACAGAGTTAAAAAAAAGTTTCCCACAAATCAGCTTTTCCCACAGAGTGCCTTCCAAAGGCTAAACTTTCTTCATCCATTAGAGCTGCATTTCATACCAGGAGAGTATTGCCTTGGTAAATCCTTTTTAGCAGGTCATTACCCTGCCTTTCTGCCAAAACTGGCTTCCATTTTTACAAATATTCACACAACCTACCAAATCTTAAATCTTGGTGTACAAAACATCAATTGTATTTCCATATATTATCATCCCCAAACAAACCACACTGCAATGATGTGTAGATGACAGCTTGCCCAGCTTCTGCTGAATGATAGTTTAACTTAGCATCATGCCCAATTTTGTGAACTTTTTGCCACGACTGTTAAGTGAACCATGTGGTGGTTAATAGAATCTGCCTTCCCACATTGTCTTATTTTCCCTACCATAGTTTCTCTCTCAAACTTGGCAACTCTTAAGATGTTTGGATTTCGACTCCCAGAATTCCACAGCCAATATATTGGCGGGAGCGTCTCCTGCCAATATCGAATATCGATCGCCCTGTGCACGCGCACAGACAGGGACTCCTTGGGGTGCCATCCCTGAGACAGTGTCGGCTGGCGGTGCCTCGGGGAGGGGCCTACTCTGTTGCAGCTCCCGCCTTGTGGAACCAACTACCCATGGGGCTCCGTTTGGCTCCTGATCTCCGCTCTTTCCACCGTGATTTGAAAACCTGGCTGTTTGAACAGGCCGGGCTGGACTGACCTCTGGGGGTTAAATTAGTTTTAAATTAATTCTAGTTATTGGGCTTGTTTAATTTTAATTCTTTTTTAAATATTTATTGTTGTATTTTAGTTGTGAGCCGCCCCGAGTCCTTTCGGAGAGGGGGCGGCATACAAGTCCAATTTAAAAAATATATATATATATAAATACTGGCTGCAGAATTTTGGGAATTGAAGTGCAGACATCTTAAGAGTTGCCAATCTTCAGAAACACAGATCTAGAAAAATGAAACAAAGCTGGTGCTATTTTCAGTTACTCATCTTGTCCACTATAAAGAATGTTCCTTCTCAGAAAACCTTAAGAAGCTTCTCAAGACCTTCCCCAAAGTATCTTTATAAATGAGTCAAACCCACCATGATCACTGTGCTTTTTCTTTATAACAAGAGCACAAAGGGATGTTCAAAAATAACTGGCAACAAAAACAATTCAATGTAAAAATCAAAAATAAAACCATCAGGCAGACAATTACAGGCAGTCCTCAACAATCTGTTCGGATGTGCTGGGGATCATGTGATAATCGTTCATAACCTTCCCAGCAGGCTTTGGACAGGCAAAGTCAATTTGGAAAGGCAGATTCACTAAATGACTGCACAATTCGCTTAACAACCACAATGATTTCTTCAATTGTGGCAAAAAGGTTGTAAAATGGGACACAACTCATTAAAAAATGGCCTTGCTTAGCAACGGAAATTTTGGGCTCAACTGTGGCCATAAGTCAAGGACCACCTGTAAAAACAACAGAAATATCCTACAATGTTTTGGAGCAAAATGGAGCTTTCAACGGGTTTTAGCGTGTGACCCCAGAGCACTGGCTTCCTCCTCATATCAGTTGCCCATTCTTCAATTTTAGTTATGTGAGAACTGGCAAAACTTTCTGTTATGTATGCAGTGTTTGAAATCATTGGTTTAGTTTGAATTGTTCTTGTAAAGTGTTGGAGATGATTGGTTTAAAAAGTGCGGGAAAACCCTGCACTCTGATTGGCTGTCAGCTGCGGCTGCCGGCTATAAATAGCAGCCACAGTAAAGCCAGTTGGGTCCGTTCTGAGTTGAAGTCACAATAAACTTAAGAGCTGAAGCACTCCGTGTCTGCCTCTCTATGCAAACTTAACACTGGCGAGGAAGGTGGGATTCCCCTGAAGAGAAGGCAACGCGGAACAGAAGAAGAGCGAGATGGCTGCGCTGAACACCCCCCCAGCCCCATTCGATCTGACGGCAGAAGACTGGGAGTCGTATGCAGATCATTTCCAAATGTATCTGGAAGGAAACGATCTAGCCGACATTTCCGAGAAGCAGAAGAGGGCGGTCTTTCTTACGTACTGCGGTCCGGCAGTTTTCAAGATGGTGAAGGCATTAGCGGGAGCTGCAGACGTGAAGGTAATGGACTGGCCTGATTTGGAAAGGCTGTTAAGAGCCCATTACGCACCACAAGTATCGTGCCTCATTAAGAGACATGAGTTTTACCGTCGTGATCAGGGGGATAACGAGAGCATAAACGATTTCGTGGCAAGTTTAAGAGACATTGGGGGTGCATGCGAATTCAACAATTTAGAAGAGGCCATGCGCGATCGTTTTGTCCTGGGCCTTAAAGACAAGGTGTTACAGAGCAAGTTATTAATGAAACCTAAGATCACGCTGAAAGAAGCAATAGAAGAAGCCTCTTCAGCAGAAGCTACCAAGTCCTCAGCAGCAGCCATGAGGAAGATGAACAGGGCCACGAGCCATTCTGATGGGGAAAAGTCCACCACAAATCATTGTGATGAACTAGATTCTGAGTCAGATTGCAGTGAGGTGGAGGAAGGAATTTACAGACTCAGAATGGAGCGGAAAAAGAAAGACCTGGGAAGAAAGAGGCAAGATTTCTACTGCAGAGGTTGTGGGGGAAGCCACCCCCACACTGAATGCAAGTTTCTAGACATTTGCCTCCGTTGTGAAAAAAGAGGGCACCTAGCAAGAGTCTGCAAATCATCCAGAACTCCACCCAACAGAAGGAAGTTTGCTGCAAACAAAGACAAAGAATTCAAGCCTAACAACCTCAGTGAGAAAATAAGGTGCAGCACAGAAGCAAATGGGAAGAATGAAACTCATCAAACAGTAACTATTGGTCATTCATCCCCTTTAAAAAACAGAAAAGTGCATGTCAAGGTACTTATTGAAGGAAGGCCTTGCCAAATGGAAGTGGACTCAGGCTCATATCTATCTATGGTGTCATGGGACACTATTCACAGACTTCTTCCCAACATCCAGAAGAAGCACTTCAAGAAGCAAGCATTGACTCTTAAAGACTACCAAGGGAACAAGATTCCAGTGGTTGGAACAAGAGAATTCAACGTGAAATTCAAGGGCCACACCAAGCGTCTACCCCTGACCATCGTAGACAAGGATCACCCAAGTCTGCTGGGACTTGAATGGTTCAACCCGCTGGGCATCGAGGTGACTGGCATCAATCACGTGAGCAACACTGAGTGGGAAGAAGCCTTGAAGTCTGGATTTCCAGAGGTCTTCAGCGACGGATTAGGCAAGTACCTGGGGACCCCTATCACCTTTAACCTAGATCTCAAGGTACAACCAATCCGTTTAAAACCCAGAAGAGTTCCATTTGCCTTAAAGGAAAAAATTGATGCACAATTAGATAAACTAATAGCTCAAGGAGTTTTAGAGCCCACTGACCACTCCAGATGGGAGACACCCATAGTCACACCAGTCAAGACTGATGGGTCTGTGAGAATCTGTGGAGACTACAAGGGGACATTGAACCATGCGCTACAACAGAGCGCATATCCAGTTCCAGTAGTGCATCATTTATTACATTCTCTGGACGGGGGCACAAATTGGACCTGGCCCAGGCATATCAACAGTTAACAGTTGATGATGCCACTGCAGAAGCCCAAACCATTGTAACCCATAGAGGTGCTTTCAAATGCGAAAGGTTGCAATTTGGAGTAAGCGTGGCACCAGGCATCTTCCAAAGCCTTATGGAAAGGATGCTTCAAGGGTTGCCAGGGGTGGTGCCCTATTTTGATGATGTTTTAATCTCTGCTGCAAATGACACTCAGTTACACGAGAGACTCAGAGAAGTCCTAACCAGATTCAAAAAAGCGGGATTAAAAGTCAAAGAAGAGAAATGCACACTTAGAACTGACAAAGTAGAATTCTTGGGTTACATGATTGATAAACATGGCATCCACCCCACAGAAGCCAAAGTTCAGGCAATCAAAGAAGCCCCCAGGCCAAAATGCAAAACAGATTTGCAAGCATTTTTGGGACTCATTAACTTCTATCATATGTTTCTACCTCAGAAAGCAACCACTGCAGAACCCCTACATAGATTACTGGACAAAAAATCTGCATAGGTCTGGGGCAGAAAGGAACAAGCTGCATTTAACAATATTAAGAGACAAATCACGTCTGATTCTGTACTAATACAGTTCTCTGAGAATTTGCCTGTTGTACTGACTTGTGATGCATCCCCTTTTGGAGTGTGGGGGGTGTTGAGCCACATGCTTCCCAGCGGAAGGGAAGCCCCTATTGCATTTTACTCTCGCACCTTGACCAAAGCAGAGAGGAATTACAGCCAATTGGACAAGGAAGCTTTGGCAATTGTGGCAATGTCAAGAAATTCCATGAATACTTATATGGGAGAACATTTACTATTGTCACAGATCACAAACCTCTTTTAGGCATTGTGGCAGGAGACAAACCAACGCCCACGATCCTGTCATCAAGAATGCTGAGATGGACTGAATTTCTTGCTGCTTATTCATACAAGCTCATCCACAGACCGGGAAAAGACATTGGGCACGCAGATGCTTTGAGTCGCTGCCCACTTCCTTCACACACTGAGGACCCTGCTCCTGAGACTCACACCTTTTTTCTAGAAACTGTTGCCAAGCTTCCAGTACACGCTGCTGAAATTGCCAGAGAGACTGCCAAAGACACTTTATTGGCTCCTGTTATAGGCTGGATTAAGAAAGGTTGGCCACTTCAAGACCTACCTCAACTCGCCCAACCTTTTAAATCCAGGCAAACTGAATTATCTGTATTAAGAGGATGTATTTTGTGGGGTAACAGGGTGGTTATTCCTGCAAAACTACAGAAAGAGGTTTTGGAAATGTTACATGAGGGTCATCCGGGAATTGTCAGAATGAAGGGATTGGCCAGGAGTTATGTATGGTGGCCAGGTATTGACAAAATGGTTGAAAACTGGGTTGCATCCTGTCCCAACTGTCAGGTAGTCAGGCCTGCCCCACCTCTCGCCCCCAAACAGGAATGGGAATGTTCTAGGGGCCCATGGTCCAGGATTCACATTGATTTTGCTGGCCCTACCAGAGGGCACACTTTTCTTATTATAGTAGATGCATATTCCAAATGGCTAGAGGTTATCCCTATGGCATCCACCACAGCTGAAGCTGTCATCGAACAGCTTAAGAAACTTTTTGTAACTCATGGGTTACCTGATGTCCTCGTTTCTGACAATGGTCCTCAATTTACGTCCAACCTTTTGAATCATATTTAGCACAGCAGGGTATCAGACACGCCCTGACAGCCCCTGGGCATCCTTCGGCTAACGGCCGGGCTGAACGATGGTACGATTTACCAAGGAAAAACTTCAGCAATTGGGTCCAGGGGACATCACTGAGAAAGTTGAAAAACTACTCAGTGTCCAGCATATCACTCCCAACCCATCAACTAACTTAACCCCAGCCGAGCTGTTGATGGGTAGGAAGCTCAGATCTCCCGTTGACCGCCTTCATCCCACTTACGCACCCAACGCACCACTAGATTCCACTAGCAAAATTCGCACATTCACTGTGGGTGATTCTGTTTATGCAAAAAATCTTCTGGGTGAACCATTATGGATTCCTGCTGAGATAACCCAAATCACAGGCCCCAGGTCTTACAGGGTACAAACGGAGGATGGTGTCCTCTGGAGCAGGCACATTGATCAGCTAAGATCCAGACTACCTCAGGAGCATCGCCATTGCTCCTCTCTGGTTCCCATACCTACTGCCTCTTCTAGGGGGGAAGGGGAGGATTATGAGGATAATCAGCAAGCAAGAATCAACTCCATGTGTAACGAGCTAACACAACAGGAACCATTCCAAAACCTGTCACAGTGCCAACAACCATTTTCACAAATGGAAGATTGCACATCACTACCTGACTTAGGTGCTGACATTGGGTTGGAGATGGATTGGGAGGAGAGACCAGGTTGTAGTAACCAAACAGGTTCTACCATTACTAGAAGTCCAAATAAGGATATGTCAACAGACACATTTCTTTCCTCACAAGGTGAGAACCCTAAAACACCTGAACCACGTAGGTCTCAATGTACACGTAAGAGCCCCACCTATTTAAAAGAATACATTAGATAGATGGGGTTTTGAGTATGGACTAAACCTACTGGGGAGGGGTGTTATGTATGCAGTGTTTGAAATCATTGGTTTAGTTTGAATTGTTCTTGTAAAGTGTTGGAGATGATTGGTTTAAAAAGTGCGGGAAAACCCTGCACTCTGATTGGCTGTCAGCTGCGGCTGCCGGCTATAAATAGCAGCTGCAGCAAAGCCAGTTGGGTCCGTTCTGAGTTGAAGTCACAATAAACTTAAGAGCTGAAGCACTCCGTGTCTGCCTCTCTATGGAAACTTAACACTTTCCCTTGTGGCTTTCAAAACAGGGAGACCCACAAAAAGAAAGTTCTGCTGGCTGCTGGTTCCACCTTCTGGGTCTACCCCAGTGATCTAAATCTGGGTTAATATTGGAAGACACAAACTTTTAAGTGCTAAGAGGCTTTGATAATCCAGCTCAAACCCACGGGAGTTTCCACAGATGGACTTGTTCACACAAAGTGTCTCCCAAATAGCCATTTACATCGAGGTCTGACACCAACATGTCTCTGATAAATAAAGATAATTGGGGGGAGTTAACGTCATCCGCCGCCCGCTTACACCAACGCCTGCCTCTCTCTTAGCTGAGTGAAATGTGAAATACTGCTGTTTATTTTGAGGAGTGCTTGAGAGATTGGTCAACCCACCCCCACCCTCACAAGCAATCTTGTCTTCCCTTGGGGAACAAGGGAGAGAAAATTGCAAGGAAGGCTCCTTCCCCCTCCCTGGCCCCCCCTCCCTCTTGCCCTGGGTCTTTTGAAGTGACCTGCAAAAGAAACTGGTGGTCTTCAGAACATCCCAAGCCCTCCCCGCTCCTTCCCAAAACACACACATTGTTCGAATTCCTCTGTTATCAGATAGGTAATCAAACTGAAGCCCCATTGAATTAGTCAAATAGCCCCCTTGCATCTGAAAGGAAGAGGCCCAAAGCCCCTCATCCCAGCACACCACACACAAAGCAGGAAAATTCCCAGGCCATCTCCAAATAAAAAAATGAAAGGGGAAGGAGAAGGGAAAAAAAGAAAAGGAGAAGGAAAAGGAGAAGAAGACTAAAGTTGTCCCTGTACAAGGGGAGGAGGGGGGGCACTCCTGAAGCCCTGAATCTTTGGTGGAGCGGAGTCCAGAGCCCTTGCAGATCTGTCCTCATAGCAGCAGACCTGCTATCCTGTTTAAGAACCCGTCGCAGGATTCTCCGACCATGCCAGGACAACCAAAAAGTATGTTCGGTGGGGATTCAGTCCAATTTTATAAACAGGGTTTTAATCCTAAAATACAAGCACCTTATATCCCAGCAGTGCTGCTGCATTTGCATCATTGGGATATTGCAATGCGACCAAGGTTCTGTTGTAGTTGCACTGGCTGACAGTACCCTAAATGTGCAGGGATCATAGGGGAGAGTAGGACCAACACCCAAAGCAGAGAGCATAGAGTGATTAAACGTTGGGAAGAGTGTCACCCATCGGCCATTTTCAGATCTGAACCAACTGAATGATATTGACTGCCCACCCTTATTGTTCTCTTTTGCTGCCTCTATGGATCTCAGCGAAGCTCCCTTTGTTAAAAGCGGGGCTAAACAAACACAACATCCAAATGCAATATTCTACCATCATGGCAAACATGTAAGTGGCCACAGCAGAAATAACCTTCCCACCATAAATTCTGCCACTGCAGACTATAAATACGCAATCCATCACAATCCTGCTGAAATTTGAACAAGCCAAAAGCATTTACAAGATGTGGCTGCTCAAGCTTCCTTTTCCTCACCAGTTCCAAAGAAGGATATAAATGGTCACCTCCAGCTTTATTCACTGATTCTGGGAATACTTATTCCCACCATACCAACATACACCCAGGTCGGAGCTGGGCATTCTCAGCCCTCAAGCTTGGGTTTTTTTGTATCCCTTGGAAGCACGTTGATGGCTGTTACTGAAAACAGGCAGCTGCAATGGGGGAAGCAAGATATATTTTAGCTAATTATACTGTTGGGGAAGAGAGGAGATGCCCAACAAAACTCTCCTTAATAAATCCGCTAGTAAAATTTAATTTGTTTTGCACAATGGTAGTGTCTGCTGTTGTCCTTCAGCATCACGTAAGTGTTAAATGCAGTCTTCACCCACAAAACAGTCACTCCGCCTCTATTTCAAGCCAAACAGTCATGTAAACTTCTGATATATTCCTGATTCCAATTTCTTTCTTGCCTATAAATTAGCCTGGCTAACTTACAAGCAGGTAGTAAACACGCCTGCAAATCTTGGCCATTTTATCTGCCATGTTCCCTGTTCTGCCTGACTATAGAGTACTTTATCGGAAAAAATAATGTTTAATAAGAGCCTAAGAAAATGCTTTCAGAGATAGTTGCCCACTGGTTACCTAAATGATTACCCAGCACTCTGCTACTGTTCTTTGTCTAAAATGCCCACATCAACACTACAGTAAATACAGAATGGGGGATTTGCATTTAGATCCTCCTTTTATGAAAGAAACTAGATGCTGAAAATGCTGTGTTCACGCCATACATTTAAAAAGCTCCAAATGTTAAATCTGATTGGTGTTTTTGGTTTTTGCATTTCTTATGGTTTGGCCTGATATGCAAACTCAGCTTGCTTACTTTGTTTATGGTTCAATGTATCCTACATACTCAGAAAATAGATTAATAACCATTAATTACCAGTCCAGGTTACTGTTTTGGCATAAGGTCACCAATGAGTGATAGTGATGGGCTGCTAATTCCTGGGCCAGCTAAGAGGTATGTACCAGTTTTGTTGCAACACAGGGGTGAAGCCGTAAGACACGTTCTTGATTTAATTATGAATTTCTTTGTCTTTTCTCAACACCTTCCTATCAGGAATATCAAGGGTGGGCAAAATGCCAAATTTGAACAATTTTTCACTGTATTTCCACTATCACCATTTCTAAGGTGGAATTTATTTTAACCTATGAGTAAATTTGCAATATCTTTATTTTTATTCTAGCTAGTCTGGCATGAAATCATTTTTGGTTCTTTCAGTAGACAGAGGAAAACAGCATCTCTTTTTACATATTCTTAAATTCATAGAAATGGACTATGAATCAGAATCCAGAATAAATTATGCATACAAATGTTATACCAAAAATGTAATTTATATTCCTGAATGGTGTCTGTCTGGTCTGTCCCTCCCCCATCTCTATTTATTTGTTTGTTTTATTTCTATAGCTGTCATTCTTTTTTTTCAAGAATTTTAGTAGTTTATTAGAATATAAAATTACAAAGGAAAATGAATATAGTGGGAGAGGAAAGTGTAAGGGGAAAAGTGGGGGGGGGGGAAGAAAAGCATTGACTTCCAACTCTTTTTAACATAGTAGAACAAGATAATATAGTTTTTACTTTTACATACGTAGTACTATGTAGTAGGCATCTCTACTACAACCTATTTAATCAGCAAACCCAAACTTTGTATCATTAATTAAATGAAATCTGTATTCCACCTTTGAAAAGCCCAAGGCAGCATATGTGCTACTTACATTCACGCATACTGGTGTGTGTATTTGTGTGTGTAAACTGAGCTATTGCCATCTTTCTGATCTATTCATCATTCTAAGTGTATAAAATTATATATATAAAACTTACTCATATACTCTTAAAATGATCAGAAAGATGGCAATAGCTCAGTTCTTATCTCAGGTTAAACTATAATGTGGTTAGTTTTGATTTGATTGTATTAATCTAGTCATTATACTTTCCTTCACAAATAAGCTGAAAACAAGTCATAGTTCTGTACAAAGTATTAACTTTTAGAGCCATCCTTTTTCACAGACTGTCAGTGATAGACTCAAATTACAGAATTGCTCACAAAACATTCGATCTGATATTTAACTTTCATCGTCATGTGTTTCTCAAAATAGGATTTTATGTAGAATGATCACTTAGATCTAGATCTGCATTTGTTCTATTGTTTCTCTTTATTTCAAAATTCTAACAAGCTATTATGGAATTATAGATTCAACCATACTCCATTTTAATGCAATGTGCAAATCCAAATAACTGTGCTTAGTAAACAAACCATTATACAAACTATGTCAGCCTTACTTAAGAGACTAAGCCAGGGGATCACACCATAGCCACAAAAGACATACCACTGTGTCATAATTAAAAAATAAAACAATATTTTCCAGAAAACAAGCCTATTTCACAAAACCAAAGCTTAATTGGACTTTATTATCTAGATTGTGCTAGTTCATTAGTTCCAAGGCGATAATTTTTAAGACTTGTGTCAAGAAGTCTATAGCCATCTCTATCTCACCATCTCTCCACCTCATGCTTGGGGAAATGAAAGCTATCTAGAAACCTGCCTTCCCCAATAACCTTTAAGACACTCACACAGTCCAGATGTAAACCCAGAAAGAAAGTATTTCGGAGTGAGATGTCTATCATAGGACTGGTCAACTAATTGAGAATATCCCAAACATTGTTTTTAGCCATAGATCCTCCAATTGCTACAAGGTGCAAAGTATTTTAAAACAGCATGGGATGCCAATGTTAAGAGTCATTAAGAGCAAAAGATGTGAAATGCTAATGTCATCAAGCAAATAATCAAGTCAGCCTCCTATATTTCTGAAAATGAACTAAAGTTTTTCTAGTTCCTAGCAGACGCTATCAGTTTTTAAAAAATCACGTTCCTTGCAGCATCTAAAGACTTAACAAATGGATTTTAGCCTAATACTTTTTCCATAACAGGGCCTTATAATATAAAATAATATGGCAGGAAGTCTATTTGGTCCTCTTCTGTTACAATTTAAGATTTGACCTAGATATTTCAGAATTTTAAGAATTTGTGAATGGTTTAAAATGGTCTTTAGTTGCTATACATCTTTTAAAAAAATATATTGCAAGTCACAAATCTGCCAAGAACTGTTGTAAATGTTAAATTGAATTTTATTTGGCAGATTACACTCACCTTCTTCAGGTATACAACTTTATGTTACAGGAGAAGTTTATCTATATTAAATGAGGCCAGAAGAAATAAAATGTAAGAGGCAGACAGGGCTAATCCTCACATTTTCTTACAGATCTGAGCATAGTTATTTTATAGAGACATTCATTCTTGTAAAACACTATTGTAGCAAAAATGAATAAATAATAGGCTAAGCAGATCTGATGTGACATCAGACTGGAAGATACCGATTGTATACATAGTAGGAAAACAATATGGAGGAATCAGCATAGGAATCTATCCTGGTTTAATAATGCTTCCATTTCTCCTTTGGGAAGCTCTGGGAAAGAAACATCTTTAAATATGCATATATTTTTATTGTATTTTTGGGATGTATATTATTTTATCTTTTGGACTATTGTTACCCAATTTGAACAAAAAGACAAGATACTGTAGATTTCAGCTTAACATTATCAGCAAGCAAGAATTGTTCAATATAAAATTATTATTGAGCTGGTGATATTTTCTTCCTAGAGGTTTCCAAGCAGAGTCTGGGATTATAATTGCAAAATTCCAGTAACTTGAGGTACATGACTTCAACTCCCAGAATTCTCCAAACCGCTTGACCATTACTGAGCATTCTGGAAGGTGACATCTATAGATCTGGAGGTTCTGGTGGGAGAAGTTGAGTGGACCAGATTGACTAGGCTTATTTCCAAACTCTTTGATTGTGTACCTGGTTTTCAAGGCAACCACAACCTTGATTCAGCACAGTGTACCCTAATTCAGCACGGCACCTTAATTCAACAATGCTCTTAGCTATTTTTCAAGTGTTCTCCCCACCAATATTTAGCCAGAATCCAAGTATTCATCTGCATTTCCCAAACTACTTTATGCATATCCCTGCTCCATCCTATCTGAATGAAAAGGAATGAAGCCTTAAAGAAAGCAAGAATTGATCAAGAAAGTAATAACTGTGCTCCTTTAACTTGGGACTATCCAGATAGAACTGCAACTCCAATCATCCCCAGCTAAAAGAAGGGCATCGATTTTGACAGGGCTGGATGAAGAGACTGCATTTTAGATGTCCCCTAATTAATTTAAACTACCCACTTCTAGGTTTCTTAATATTGAATTCTGCAGCATCTACCCCACAATTCATTTCTGACTTTTGGGTTTCTGTAGGATTGGTTAAACTTTTGCTCTTTTGAACTGGAAGCAGTTCCAGATCAAGAAAAGAGGAAGAAAAGAAAAGAAACAACACAAGCAACTGAATGTCTCCAAGGCAAATCCATCCTCAAATGAATTCTTCCCAAGTAAGACGGTGGCCTTTCCCAGGAATTTAGCAATCCCAGAGAGAAGCGGCTTGCAGACAATGGCCTGATTATCTCAGCATTTTCTCCCCGCAGTGCCCTTTCAAGAAAAGGTGCCGCCTGGCTCCATTTGCCCTTAAGAGACCTGAGCACATACATTCACCCTGGAGGCAAATGCTGGCCAGCAAAGAAGACCTTTCTCTCCGATTGACTGCCTCTTTTTCATCTGATGTGTAGCTTCATTCCTAATGCAAGACATTTAACTTGTGGATGCCTCAGTCCTCCTTTATGAAGTCCTAGATGGTGGGCCCCAATTACTAAAGCAGCCTGTCCGGTTTGCCATCATTTGGAGGTTCTGGACTACAACACCAATCAGCCAGAACATACAGAGAAGTTCCATAAGGGGTGGGAGATTCAGAGTTTTAAATCCAGGAATTTGGACCAGAGACAATTGAGTCAAAATCTTCAATGAACTCCATGGTGATTTGAATTCAAAGTCTCTACTGTTAGATTCACACAGCATACCAACTTTTAAAAACTGAAACCATGGCTAGGTTTTTACGGGGAGGGGCTAGTATCTTATGTCTACTCTATGTCTGACTTGGTGTTATCATGAGAATCCAAAAAATGGCTGAATCTGGTAACAAAAATAACAGTGATGGGTGAAGCTTGTCCTTGAGTGATCAAAAGCCAGCTACCATAACTTACCCTAACTTATTTCACAGTATTGTTATGAAGATTTAAAGGTGGTACAAGGGGGTTATCTCTGGGCTGCTAGATTGAAGTTAAAATGCTGTAGAACAGTGTTTCTCAACCTCAGCCATTTTAAAATATCTGAATATCAACTCCCAGAACTCTGGGAATTGAATCTCACACATCTTAAGGTTTTGAGATAGAGAAACAATGCTGGAGACCCTCCTTTGAAGCAAAGCATTCTCCTCTCTCACTTCCCTTGCCTCCAACTCTCTTTCCAATTCACCATTTCCTTCCCAAACGTTATTCCATATCTCATATTTACTATTCATTCTTATTCCTTAAATTTTGTCTTACTCTTGTTCTTTTGGAGAGGAGTAGCAACTGGATTATTTTCACCCAAAACATTGTTTGTATTTTAGCAAAGTCTGGATTGTATGCATTCAGACACCAGTGGGTAGCAGTTGCTGGACTGGGATAGGGGAAACTTAGGTACAAGTCTACTCTTAGCCATAGAAATGAATTGGGCCAATCACCCTCATTCAGCCCAACCTACCTCACAAGATTGTTGTTCTGGGGATTAAATAAAGAGAGGGTCCCATATAAGCTTCCTTGAGCTCAAGAAATGATGATACATTTATATATTTATTTATTAAATTGCATATAAGTAAATACATTAATAGTATTCCAAGTTTAT
The DNA here is from genome assembly GCA_009733165.1 of Naja naja. Classification (NCBI taxonomy): domain Eukaryota; kingdom Metazoa; phylum Chordata; class Lepidosauria; order Squamata; family Elapidae; genus Naja; species Naja naja. Next base: position 10,825,233 of record CM019160.1, read on the forward strand.
TTAACTGTGGTATGTTGAATAAACAATAGGTAGGTTCACACACTGAGCCAACAAAAACTTTACATAATGGTTTGTCTGATATGTTGAGTAAAGCAGAATTAAGTTCCTGTATAATGTTCATCCAGGTTTCATAATTCTAACAATCTTGAACCCTGAAAATTTGAAGTTTGACTACAGTTGGAAGAAGAGGGACCTCAAGACAAGCTGACTGAGATAACTGTTCTTACCTGACTGAAACATTAGAGTTGGAGAGAATGTGTGAAATGAATTGGTTTAGTACTGTCAAAATTAATATGCAAAAGCTGATTCATACAGGCAGGAGGGTTTCTCTGTGTTACCAGTTTTGGTGATTGAGTGGTTCCCAATGTAAATATATTGTGCATTAACTAATAAAAGAAAAAGAAAACCCTGAATTATTTTCATACATTTCTCAATTTGTAAGAGAAATGAACACACACAAAAATCTTGATTAGATCTACTAAGTTGGAGAGCAAACATGTACACCCAGCTCAGATCAATGTCTTCAGTGCAACAACAGGGCCTTTCCAGTTACAGGGGAAGATAAAGAAATTCCACCCCCACACACATTGCTAATTGCTTGAATTAGGCGCTGGGGGAAGGGGGAAAATCATTGCCTGAGGCTGTTATCTCTTTGCTCCTGAGGCTCATGGATCCATTGACCAGCAAAAAAATATGCAAGTAAAAAATATTTCCCCCAAATAGAAACTCTAAAACAACTCAACACTTCACCAACTGTTAACCAAACACCAAATAAACCAGATTTAGCAGGAATGCAAACCACATGAGGCAAAATGGCTGCCAACAGCATAATGGAAGCTCTGATGAATATCTAAAAGCAGCCTTTCACATACATGACCATTGGATGTTATGTGTTCAGATTGCAAAGCCAGGTGAGAAAACAGAAGACAAATCAATCTATTCTCCGTTTTGCCAAAATTTTGATTGCTTTGTTATCAGATGAGACAACTAGGAGCGGATGGTTGGAGAGAGGAGGAAAAAGAGAGAGATGGAAACTAACCCCCTGCTGGGACAGGCTATTCAAACCTGGTTCCTGTAATAAAGTGATTTAATAGATCTAAAGAGGCCAATTCCCTTCTTTCTTCCACAGTTACTTCCTGTGGGTTATCATTGACATATGTAAATGACCAGAAGAGGGTTATCTCTGACCCTCATGCAATTAAAGAAATCCCCCATCTGTTTTTTTGAGGACACAAAGCACAGATAAAGAAGCCAGATTTGTGTTCTTTTCCTGTGATGGTTTCCAAACAGTGGTCATCTGTTAACTCATGTCCAATTCCCATTTCTGGCCCATCAATGTCTTCCTACACCATGCAATATGGGCAAACAATTTGAAAAGCAACAAAAATAAAATAGTGACATATTAAAATGCATTTGACACTGCAGTTTAGAGGTCAAACACTTCAATATCATTCTCTTTAGTACATCTAGGAATTTATTTGAGCTGGAATTTCTCGATTCCAAGGAAACAAAAATGCTCCAGTGTAGTGGCTCCATTCTGCAGTTTACCAAATATCATAGGCCATAGTTAAAAGCAACATCTGAAATGGAGTTGTTCTGGTTCTGCTTCTGCTCTTAAGTCACCTATTGATCATCTGAAAAGAGATATAAAGCTCCCCTTTGCTATTCATTACTTGCCCCCATTCCTTAACAACGCTAATTAATTATACGAAGTAGACTAACATATCTGGGTTCTAAAAAAATTCAGATGACCAATAGGCGGCAGCACAGAATATGCTCTCCTTTGCTGCCATCTAGTGGTCATTTGGATTTTTGTGGCCTAGTTGATAAATTTGCTTTGGAGTTCACAGTGCTTTCTGCAGATCACTATGACTAGGGAACTAATACTATTCAGTAGAATACCATGATTTTAAGTTATAATTCACATAATAGGTGTTTGAGTAATGGCATTCTGTTAGAAAACATCTGCATAAAATGATGCTGAGCTTTCAGAATCAATTACAGACCTACTTGCTTGTCCAGGCTGGCTAAACTTACACTATGTCATATTTTAGATTTGTTCTGCTAATGTTGTCATGATGTTACAGCTTTAACTTCTGTGATTTTGTGTGAATTAGATTTTAATAAATTCATATGGTTTTATAGGTTTTATTTTCTCCTGGTTTGGGTATTAGTTTTGAATAGGGTATTAGTTTTAGGTTAAAAATTATAATTAAAACTATAATTGCTCGTTTTTCTCCATCAGCACAGGGAAATTGGAGGAAGACTAGTATGACACACCTTCTGAATTTCTATATTTGCAATTGTTGAATAGCATTTGAGAAAACTGATATATGTCAACCAAGCTGCTACTATTCAAAGACCAGATTCAAGATGGTAATATTTAAAAAAAAACTCAGAAGAAACAGCTTTTGGTCATTTGCTCTCAACCAAAGCACAAACTGAAAACAGAGCCAATGTTGCTCAAGTTGTATTATTTCCTTGTGTTGGCTAAGGAAAAAGGAATAACTTTTGATCAATTATGTTTTCTTCTACCTGTGCAGGATATCCACAATAACAATGCATAAGTTTCCAACCATTTCCGTCCAAAGCCTGCCATGTCAGCAATATATCAACAGAGTAATGACAATGCTATCCATCATCAGTGTGGACTGCCAGAGATTAATCTCTAGTTCAACAAGCTAGGGAATGCTTATTCTCAAGACTTTATGGATTTCCCCATCAGAAACAAAGACAATGCCATCCTCTCCAAAATCAGCCATTTCTACCTCCTTTCTCAAATGCTTCTTCTTGCATCTTGATATAGAATTAATGCCAGGACATCTGAAAATCTCTGTAAAGAGATACTTACTAGTTGGATCAGGTCAAAAAAGAGTCTGCACAACCATCTTCTCTGGTGATTTCTGGGATGAGTTTTCTGTAGTTTTCATCTTCCCTGGTGCCTTAAGTTACTTAAACACAAACTGACGTTAGGAATAATTTGCTGTATTGTTCTAAAGCTGGGAATATCCATGACCAACTGTGATGATGGAGATATAATAACCTAACTTACCTTTCCTTACAGAATTATTGAAAATGTATCATCCTAGACATATGGGATATGAATGTGAAATTCAAATGACACTTTATACTAAAATACTTTGTTCAACATTGTTTAGATCCGCTGCAACTTTCCAGGAAATCTTAAACATAGCATCCTTCAGCCATTTGGGTACTTTCCTTCACCTAAAGCAGAGATGTGTAACTTTGTCAACTTGAGGGGGAAATAAAGCAATTCCCTTTGTTTTTACTCCTATCCTACAGCACCTGCCACGAAAAGCAAAACAACTTTAGGTTTTTTTCATACCCCAAGGGATGCAATTTCTCTGGGCCAATAGTTATAGTTGATTTTGGCAACATGCTATGACTGATTTTGATATGTACAATAATATTGGATATGTACAATATACTAGAGGCAGCCCTCCTAAAAGTAAGCATGTCAAATATTAAATAGCATCCTCACACAGGTAGTTCATGATTTTCCCTTCTGTCACACTAAAGTTTGGTAGTCAGTTTTGAGGGAGAAACATTCAAAGCTTTTTAAAGACCTTTTGTGGCCCTGGGATCTGAGATTTCAAGTCTTCATCTGAAGGAAAGGCTGGCCCCTTCATCTGAACTCACTGTAATCAGCATTCATCAGATGTATCACCTGTCCTTATAATCATTACGCCATAAATTTGTGAAATCTAATATATTAGGCATTAAATAAAGGAATGCATAACACAGTCCTAAGAAGTTCCCCAAGATTTTGACAGCATAGTAGAACACAAGTGTCCTGAAACTGTGGCTATAAAAGCATGTCTGGATATTAAAGAATACAGAAACAAGGAAGAGGGTGTTGATCTAAGAGAAAATCAGAATCTACAGCTAGGCCATTCCCTTATTAGGGCCAACAAAAAAGGTACAATATTATACAATACAGTGTCAAGCTTTTAAGATCTCCAGAATTCTTTCAGGCAATTCTTACAACAACAACAACAACAACAAATGGGGAAAGGAAGCAGGGTGAAAGTTAAAAAACATTCAGCCGGGAGTTTGCAGGTTAAAGTCAATCAAGAAGGAAAGAGTAGCTTGATGTTAAGGGTTTCCTTACCCTCATGTGGCCCAAACATGCATATTTCAAACAAATTATAAACAGTTGTGTTCATTTTTGTCTAATAGATGGGAGTATAACAAAATCATTACAAAAATATCCAGAATCCTTCATTTTTTTTGCACCAGACTATTATTAGTGCTTGCAATCAGTTGTAAAATCAATCTAAAATGTTTGTTTTGCCTTCCAAGTGATGGGGATGGGTTTCAAAGGTCCCAAAGCTCTAAATTTCAGCCACATTCCAAGCAACAGACAAGGTGGTTAAAACAAAGCCAATGTACCTCCATGCATCTCTCCCAAAGAAAACAGGGGAATCAGCATTCCAGGTTTATTCCCTTCAGGCTTTTTCATCAACTCATCTAGACCTTTACTTGGGGAAATCATTCCCAGAGAAGGGGTGGAGGGTCAATAAAATACCAAAATCGGGAGTTGTGTCCATTCGTTTTGTAGATTTATCATGTGGCCTGAGCATGAATGAAACTTCATGAAAATTCCAAAGAATGATCTAAAGCAGCTATGTGATGTGTATGTATGTATGAATTCTACATGGGTCAACCAACTTAATATCTAAGAGTTGAAAATAAGTGGAGTTCCCATCTACCACTCGTTACATAATGAATAGACATTATAAAATACAATTCCGTATCAAAAAAGCCAGCAAATGTGAATCATAAAATTCTTTACACACACAAGCCTGCATTCAAAACCTCACAGCCTTATCAAATCCACAATCATCATTTCTGTGTTAAAAAAGGGGGACAGTCTGCATTTAGTCATATGAACTAGCACCACTGAAAATGCAATCCTATATGCATTCCTCAAAGTGCTTTCAACTTAGCAAGGTAAATGTGTGTAAGATTACAGCATTGTGATATCTGCTATTAATTCCAGACTGTTGAGGACAGTGGTTTGCTTCTAGGTCAACATCTATATCTCTTCTTCTGAATACTCTTGTTTGTAGTTTGGCCACCTAACCATTCCTCAGTGAAATTAATGGGGCTTTTTTCTGAGTCTATATATTTTGAGAATTGTTGCACAAAGGCTGTATCTCTACCCAAAGATTGCATTATACACACTTCAGTATCACTCAAGTAAATTAGGATCAGGAAGGTGTTTCCAAGCAAAGATAATCTTGAAGCTTCTTCCAATTAGTTGTTACAGTGGATTTTCTTCTGTCTTAAATTAGGCTTTCTTCTGAACAACAGTTTTGTTTCAGAAGGGTTACTCATGATCAAATCTTAACATTCGGTTCTCCATCTGAATCAGAAGGAGCATGCATACACATTTATCATAATTTGGACCTTGTACCACTAAATTCAAATCTACTATTACAGAACTGGCGTTACACCATAGTTTCTTAACGTGTATAAAGAAGATCATCTACAATCAGAACTTCTTTTTGCTTATCTTTCCTCTGTAAACAACAAAAGGTTTCACGTGGATGATGGCATAATACCATCAAGAATGGCATGGCCCCAAAGAAAATAAGTACCAGCCAGAAACTGCAGCAGTATTTTATCTGATGCAGTAAGAACAAACATGATTAAAGTGAAGAAAACTGCCTAATGAGGAATGTGGAATCTTGCCCTTGCAAGGAAATTAATTCAAAAGGTGCTACTTTTCACAGATTAATTATTTACTTTCAAGAAGCAAAGGAAGACATGTGGTGCATTTAGAGAAAAAGTAAAATCCACAGCTGGCTGATAGCTGTTAATAGGATCAGCCAAAATAATGAGCAAGCTTTTGAGTTCACTAGGATTATTCATTAGGCTGAATGGGGAGAGGGATTTGGAAAATAGAAATGAGAAAATGGGAAGCTTGATTTTTAGACCAAAAAACCCAGTTAGTCACTGTTAAAATGTGGGAAAAGATAGGCTTACAGTACAGAAAAACTCTGAAAGAAATCCCACTGTATTCAAAGCCAGCATCACCTGGGAAAACTCTATTAAGTACTATACTATAAAAATTTGGGCTGCAGCTGGGGCAAGGAAACAATATTCCCTCCCTTTTGGGGTGAAATATAAAATGCAACTATTTTATTGTCAGCTGATATGAACTTTGGGTAAAGAAAACAAAAGTACCTTTTATTTCAAATTCAACATGAATCAATTTTGTTAATGTAAATTTCTCTTTCCTTATCTATGGGACACAAATATTTATTTCATTCATTTAATAACATTTACCTACCTCCTCTCCATTCCCACCTGTGACCAACTCCTCTGACACTCATGGGCATAATATATTGTGTGGCATTCCTACAAGGATCTAGAAGACTATCTTTGAACAGGAAGTTCCATTTTGTACTGATACCTAAAAGCCATCTTGGTGATATCAAAAACCCAAGCAGGGAAGGTGATAAACTTGAAACGGATTCTAATCAGTTATGCCTGTCTTCCATGAAATTCTCTTACCCTTAATATCATCTGTGAATCATCTTCCCCTTGCAACTTCTGATTTTAAAGCCACACTTTTGTTACACTTCTGTTGCAAAACAAAAAATCCTGCACCTCAATTGACACTCAATTTCCCTTGTATCATCCATATGACACCCATTTTGGGTCACTGTTTCCTCTGGAAGTCTTTAATAAAATTGTATTAATAACGCAACAACCTTGCAGGATCTAATTACAGGCCATAGTAACTCCTATGCTTTTAAATAATCCCCAAGGGCAGCCTTTCCCTGAATTCTCAGAATTTAGGAGATGGTAACACAGTAGCTGAGTATTCTGCCCATACTATGATTATTAAGCTTTTACCCACAAAAATGTACTACTGTCTTGTCCCAAGATTCCTGGTACTGATATATTAATGTCAAAATTAGAGCCACCTGAATCTTAGGTATGTACAGGATCCTCACACACACACACCTGGAAAGCAATTGCTCCCAAATAATGAAATAGACTACACTGCAATAGCTTCAAGCCAACATTTGGAAGCATATTAACCACCTCTTATTAATCAGAGACAGATCATCCTGACATCAGTGGCATAGGAACTGTCATGCCTACTGGACTGCAAGCCAAGAAATATTGTGGCAGCAAGGCCTTTCTTAGTAAAATGTGTTATTGTAACATTGCACAAAGCTTTAATGCTATGTTGTTTCACAAATGAGGAAAGGATGGCCTTCCAGATGCTGAACTACAATTCCCAGCATTCCCCCATCATGTTGGCTGAAACTCCTCGGAGCTCAGTCCAGCAACATTAGTAGTCCTCTATCACTTTTATGTTCCATATTAAGCTACTTTAGGCAGGATGCTGGCAGCTTCACCAACTGTTTTGGAGAGTGTATATAAACCAATGCTACATAAACCCAGTTAGTTTGCTTTTAGCTTAGTGCAGAGGTCCCCAAACTTGGCAACTTTAAGACTTGTAGACTTCAACACCCAGAAGTCTCCAGCCAGCTATGCTGGCTGGAAAATTTTGGGGATTGAAGTCCACAAGTCTTAAAATTACCAAGTTTGGGGATCCCTGGCTTAGTGGATTGTGTGAACATAGCATTTGTTCTTTTAAACCATGATTTGTGACATAAGCTGTTGTACAAGCCAACCTAAGTAGAGTTGCCTTGCTAAAGCAAATATACCATGCTAACAAGCTAAGTTAACAAGTTAAGATATTTGATTATCATGTATTTAGTTATCCTTAGTTCTGTGCTGCCGCATGGAATCCTCTTCCTTGTGTCTCTAACCCATGGAAAGCAAGGCCAATAAGGCTTTTTCTTCCTATCCTTTTTCCTCTTCATTTGCAAAAGGAAGATTTTACACTCCATAGCTCCCTGTGAAGATTTTTTTTTGCAACTGCTTCTTCCCCTCCCATCACTGCAATCGTGATTCGTGACCACGACGGCTTGCTTTTAACGCCGCGGCTCTTCCGGCTCCCCTTCCCATTTTTAAAAGGCAAAGTCCCAAGCGGGCCATTTATTAGAAAGAAAGGGGAAGTTTTTGTTTTTGTTTTTAAATTGAAATTAAGCCGCTATCGCTTTACAGCCACCTAACCATGACGCAAAGGAAAGCAAAGGAGCCCAGGAACTGGTCCTTCTGCCTTCCAAAGAGGAAAGAAGCCCGGACGGGGTGCGGGAGACGGAGCGGGGGAAAAAAGGCCCACATGCACCTAAAAGCAAAACCGCGCGTAGAAGCCCAAATTCGCGCAGGCACCCAGTGTGGTCCGCGGAGCCTTTTTGGCAAAGGAGAGAAGAGAGACCTTCCTTCTTATAACGAGAAGGTGGGCACCGGCACAGCTCCGGGGACCTTCTTTCTGCAAAAGCCTCTCGCCCGCCCTGCGCTGTTTTACGCTCTCTGGCCGATCCGCCCCGAGGCGCAATTCCCAAACTTTGCGCGTAGACGCCAACTCCCTCCAGGCTGCGCCCGCAGCACCGAAGGCCCACACTGGCCGGGCTCTTAGGCCCCAAGCTGTTTCCCGAAGCTCCTGGAGGAAGCGCGCTGCCCCCATCACGTTTCCCCATCCGAGCTTTGCGACCCGCTCCTTCCGCCTCCCCGGTCCCTTCCCCGCTTACCTGATGCACGAAAACGTCCACGGGGGAATCGAGGGCGATGCCTTCCTTGGTGGTCATCGAGAGGAACCCGAAGCCCATCCGCACGTTGAACCATTTACAGATCCCGGCGCCATGCAACAGCGGTTGGCTTTCCTCGTCCGGCCTGGGCGAATCCCCGCTGGGCTCTTCCTCGCCCGCCTTCGCACAGCCACCTAGAAGCATACACGCGGTTCATCAGTCGAGGCGAGTCCAGGAAGGCTGCTTCCCCTCGCTTTCCTATTGCCGGCGGGCGAGGTGGGGGCGCCCAGCCACGAGACGCCCCGGGCGGCGGCGGGGTGGGGGGGGAACCCGGCTTGTCTTTCGGTCAGCCCACACCACCTTCGCCCCGCCATGCCGCGATTGCCCGGAGACCAGCTTTTGGAATTCTTGCCCAGCCGAGGAGGTATCCTCGGATCCTCACTTGGGTTCTTTTGAGGATAGGCGCAGGGGGAAGCCCACCCTTTCACCGTCCCTCCATGGTAGACCCGGGGAGGAATCCCTAAACAAGATACAATCCCGGGAATGGGGGAGGGGACGGACGGAAATTTCAGCAAGTTCCCTTGGCTCGTCCAAATTCCGTAAGGTGGCAACATATTAAATATATTAAAATATATTTGTTGCATTTTCCTTTCGAACTTTGCAACATTAGAGAAGGTTGGGGAGAGAGGAAGAGAGCGAAGCCGGTGGATATTTTTTAGGGGATGGGAGAAAACAAAACCCCAGAATGCTCCTGTCCTGGTGCCATTTGGAAAATTCTCCTAAAAGTTTGGAAAGGCTCGTGAAGAAAGTCGAATGCAAAATGCAGACTGAAGGGAAAACAATGCAAGCCAGAAAGGGCAACGCTTTCCTCTCCCGAAACCATTTGGGAATCTGTACGTGCGCCTTTTAAAAAACAAACAAAAAGAAAACCCCCAGCCCTTCTCTTGTTTAAAAATAATACATCTCCAGCTGCCAAATACGGCAAAAAGTTTCCAAGCTCTTTCCTCCACCTCCTTTCCTAAAAGAAAAAAAAAGCACATGGCAAGCCAAGGAAGAGGATATAATGCCCCCCCCTCAAAAAAAAGTCATAAAAATAAAATAAAGTAAGAAACCGGGGTAGAAATGGTAAGACTTTTCACGCGAAAGGGGGCCGGTTCAATATTAGAAGAAACCAGAAATCTCTCTTCGAGCACAGAATTAGGATTTTTTTTTGTCTAAACTAGGCTGGACAAGAAGTGAAGGAAAAGTGAAAGAAGACGAAAGAGAGGCTAGGGAGAAAGGCCTACATTTTACGAGAGGGGGGGAGAAAAATTGGATAGGAAAATTTCACTTAACCTGCAAACTGCTGGTTAGAAACAGACCCCATTCTGCACCCCTGATGGAAATGGTGGACTCTTAGCAGGAGCCGCTTCCCCTCCTCTCTGCCAGCCTGCTACGGAGAGGGTGTCACCTCAGTTCCCCAGCCCCCAAAAAAAGAGAGGGGAGGGGGGGGGAAAGAGGACAGGAGGGGGTGGGGGAAGATTCAAAAACAAGAGGAGGGACGAAAAAGCCAGCCCAAGGTTTGCTACATCTTCGCGGCAACAATAGCGGTGGGAGGGCCCGAGGACTCTTATGGCTTCCCAAATTTCGGGAGACAATAGAATTCCCTCAACGGCAAACCTTGCGAGATCTCCCCTCCCCGCCTCCTATCCCCCCACCTCCCCCAATCTCTGCGCTCTCCTCTCTCTGGAGACCAAAAAATGTAACCTTCTTGCCTCCCCGTCCGGCAGGCTGGAGCCGGGAAACCGGGAGGTGAGGTGGGGGTTGGGGGAGAAATCCTGGTTAGTGTCAAAAGTTTAAAAAAAAACACCCACACAACACACACTAACCCAACATTCCCCCCCCCCACACAATCCCCTCAACTTTCGTTTTCACACGTTATCAATCTTGCTGCCTTTGGGACATGAAAGGGAGGGGGGTCCCTGGAGCCCGCTGGGCGGTCGCGATCGGGGTTCTGTTGGGTTCGGGTTCACGGGGGCGGGGAGGAAGCTGGCAGTGCGCGGCGGGAGGGAGGGCGCGCGCGCACGCACACACTTTGCCCACGTGACGATCGCACCCATCAACTTTGGCCATTCCAAAGGGGGTGGTATTTTTCCTCGATTTGGTGAATTGGAAGAGAGGGGCGGGTTTACCTGCCTGGGGAGGTAAGGAGCGCCTTCTTCCTATCCGGACTACTTTCTGCTATTGCCAAGAGACCGGGAGCTTCTAATCATTCACACCCAGAGAGAGAGACACACACGACCATTGCCTGCCTTAGCCCGTTGGGGTTAGGATCGAATCAGCTTGATCCTAAACGACCTGTTTAAAAAGAGAGGCCCCTCCCTCTCCTTCCCTCTCTATTCCTTTCTCCTTTAGCAAGTTAAGCCTCTTTCTTTGATGAGTGGTCTTGACTGCCGGGCCCGCCATTCTTTTTGGGAAATCTCCTCTGGTTGGTTTTGGGAATGGAAGGAGGAGGAAGAGGAGGATGAAGGCCAGGCTGGTTCCCCCATTTTCCCATTATGATGACACCCTCCTGTATCTCGGGTGATTTTTTTTTTAAATAAAATTCCCTGTTTTCTTTAGTAGGTAAGTTAGAATGATCCCCGATTTATCCCGGTGTATTCCTCAAACTAGGGCAGAAGGAAGACAGGCAGAGTAATTTGGGAGTATGAATGCATTTTATATTTTATATGTGAATATGTATATGATTGATAGATATTTCAAAGGGAAAGAGGGATCATTAATGGGAATCCCAAGTAAATTCAGGCTGTGATTGAAAACTTGAAAGTTCTACTTGGTTATTTCAGGGGGGAAAACTCCCCAATTTTTTATTTTCTTTGCAAATAGAACGTTCATTTAAAAAATTAGATGAATTCTCTCTACGTGGTGCAATAAAGACGAGGTGTAAATGTGTAAGCAAGACATTTTTACTTTGAATATACTTCGTAAAATCTCTACAGCAAAAACTGAGAAAGTCGGATATTATGAGATTTAAGGCGGTAATTGGGAAACCAATCCATTATTTTGTTCTAAGCCTTTACTCTCCACGGGAGAACGTTTTTAAATAATTTAGAGCGAGCTAATGAAAGGTCTAAGGTCTTAATGAAAACTTTGAAATCGTTAAAGTATTACATTTTAATACGCGCTCTGTGGCGGTGGAATCGCAAATACTGCTGTTTTACAAGAGGCTGGTCTTTATTTTTTAAAAAATCAACTGGAATTATAAAATAATATGCAAAGGCTTTTCGCTGGTATGCACATCAGTCAGTTAGCTTGAAAAGTTATCGAAAGAAGACACAGTATTTGCTTTTTTTCTCCCTAATAAAATACTTGGCGGGGCTAACCAAGTTTGTTTACGTTCATCTTGGCTTTGCAGGGCACAATCCGGTTTTAATCAAATCCTGGGGCGGGAGGGGAGAGGTGGTGGCCAAAGCGATTGGAGCATATTCCTGGGCTGAGACTCCTTTGCAGGCAGGGGCGCTGGTGGATGTATCCTGATGTCTATATTATCTCGCCGCAACTCCAGGGTTGATGGATTGGAGTGGGCGGGGCCCGGTGGCTGCTTAAAAGACAATCGGATAAAATGAGAGAGGCGATCAGAGCAGCAAAAGGAGATGATCGATGAAAAGAAGGGAAGAGGAAAATCCCCCGAAACGCGTGCACGATGGACGGGAGAGACGCGCGGGCACATTCTTGGGGAATCGAGGGGTGGGGGGTGGGCGGAAACTCACGTCTCTCCTCCTAGCGTAGCTCTTATTTGAAACGATTTGGTTTCTTGCCTCTCCCCCCTCCCAATTAAATTAAATTAAGGAAAGGGATTCTGTCTTTAGTCCACCAGAATTCTGGAGCAATCTGCGCTCCCTGTGCTCTCCTGTCCCCTTCCCCTTGCAAACCGATGTACATTTGGAGTTACATATTTTGAGCGGAAATGGCCCATTTGATGATCCTGGAGGGGAAAAGAGCCAAAGGTCTAAAGTTCCTTCTTCCCCATCATCTTCCCCGCCCCCCCCTCGACTCTGCCAGTGGAAGGGTTGCAGATGGGGCGGGGAGAGGTCATGCTTGATTTTTGTGAGGCATCTTGTGGTCTGGGGGCAGAAGAAGGAAGGGGAGCTTCCCAGTTTGCCTCCCGCCCCTCAACCCCTCCCCCTCCTTTTGGGGGGATTGGGGGAGATTTCACGGCTGGCCAAGGACAATAGCCGGAGTGACCAGTACGAAGTCGAACTCGGGAGGGCAAATAGCCTCTCCATTTCCGGTGCTCAGTTCAAACTGGACAATAACAGCTAGCTATTTCCCTGAAGCAAGGCTGAACTCTTTAAAGGGACAGCAACTTCATCTTGAGAAACTTTCCCATTCACCCTCCTGCCTCTTCTCTTTAAATTTTACTCAAATACTGGTAGCGGAACTGGAGGTAAAAGTAATTTATCAATATGCATAAGTCCCTTTGCATGTTGGATGCTTAAACAAGCATCATACAAAGAGACCGGTGTTTGCCAAAGAAATGAAGGGGCATTAACTATAAACTTATAAAACTTACAATGTTCGTATGGGTGCCCAAAATCTAGGTATTTGCATAAGATAGCTGAAGGAGAGGCGCTGAGAGTAAAAATACTCAACATCTATTCCAATCACAGCTGATTTACAAATCCAGTACAAATATGTAGTTTATATACACCATGGAATTCAAAGAATAGAGCTTTTGGAAAAGCAAATTGATTAAGAGTTGTGTGCATGTGTAAAGTTTTCATACATGTGTGTTGTTCAGCAAAATAATACAGTTGCATCTATTTCAGATGCATTCTTTAAGCTTGCTTTTTTGTTTCTGAAAATGACATGGGGGCATTTTTAGAGCTGATTACTACTAAACGCTTTATCAAACTGTTTGGAAGCCTGCTAAAATATATGCTGCTCTTACTTCATTTGTATTTATTAACTAAAAACCTTTCTTTGCTTTCTCTTGCTCACACTTACACACATTTCCATTCAAATTTTTTTTCTGAATTTAATGTTATCAGAAACTATGAATAACTTTCATATTAAATAATTTGAAGAGCACTTTTTTAAAAAGTGCACATACTTGCAATTAGAATTGCAGAAATTTGCAAGATGGATAGGAAGAAATTTGATTACATGAAAACAAAACATTAACATAGCTACTGTATTTAATGAAGCTTATGAGAAATGTCCCTCTCACATAATATATATGGACACAGAAACTTATGAACTTTTCAATTTGCTATCTTATTAACAAAGAATCTCATCTTAGACTTTCTTGTAGCTGTTTAAATGTCTGCGTAGGCTATACACTAAATGTTGACTGAACTCAGTGGAAATTACATCCAAAGGATGTAAATGGAATTGGCCTGCCTGGTGACATTATTAAAGAAAACAAAAAAAAATTTCTATTAGCATTGCACATAAGGAAGATTATAATTACAATTAAAATGTCCTGGCCTCTAGCACCATCCTAATTCTGTTCTCATTAAAACTCACAGATTCAGATCAGTTTCAAAAATCATCATATAGACTCCAGTCTTTGGGAAGTGTTGCTTAGTAGAGATGCTGCAGAGCTTGATAAAAGTTAGACTAAGCTACTAATCTCTGCCAATAATTAATGGTTAAACAAAGTACCCAAGAGGGCCATTGCCTAATATGGAAGTTTCTGGATTCACATTTTATTATTTGCTTGGGTTTATTTAATCTTCACTTTTTCTTACTGGGGCTCACTCTGAAAATGAAGATGTTGTGGGAATTTAAAGGGAAAGCCATCCCCTTTGAAAAGCAATTCACAAAATACAAATGCTGGCAGTTAAGAAAAATCAGTGTTAAATGGGATTCACAATGTAATGCAATACTCAACAATAAATCCCATTTCATTTAACCTGGTCAGTGAACAATGTAGAGAGAACCAGTTTCCATATTTTCTATATTCCAGTTTCTATATTTTCTGTAGCTCCGCTTATGCAAGTGTGTATGTGAGAAAAGAACAGTGTTACATTTTGAGTAAGGATGGGAAAAAAATAGATGAAGGAGTCACTTGAAGTCTCACACTCTGTCCAAGGTGCTGATCCACTGCTCGATGATGCTCTTGTGCTCTCCAGGGTGCTGAAATATACCATGGTTACACACTGTCCAAGTTCTGAGAGGAGAATTAGAACAATAAAATGAAATCACAGCAAAACCTGTTAAGACTCTCTTTTTTCTTTAGTCATGACTTTTGTTTTCAATGTTCCTGCATCCACACTAGTAAACTTATTTAGCTCTGGAAAAGGGAAAGGAAAAATCTCAGGCACAATGTCAGCCTTCTGAAATAAACTGAGCATGTTCTTTTTGCTTGTGATGCAATGAAATGTATGGGAAATGTACACATGGTACATCTTCCAAAGGTTCAATAAAATGTATTATCTACAAGAACTTAATCCACCCAAAATCCTTGGTTTCTGTGCAAAAACATAATATACTGGGATGTTCTACATGGAATGCATTGCTTTTGTTTTTAAGCTTCAGTTGATTAATATAAAGCATGAGTAAAATATGACACTTATAGACACTATATGATAACATTTTCAAGGAAAAGGGAGAGCTCAAGATCAAAGATCTAAATCGGGTATCCAACCTTGCAAATTTTAAGACTTGACTTCAACACCCAGAATTCCCCAGGCAGCATGGCTGGTTGGGGAAATTGATGAAAACCTCCTAGAATGCATATGGGTCAATATAAAAGGAAAAAACAATAACATTGCTATAGGGGCGTGATGGCAAACCTATGGCACACGTGAGCCATTTGTGCAGGCATGCGAACCCTAGGCAAACTTACCTCATTTTGCATGTGCACGCCTCCCAGTTGATTTTTGGCCCGTTTGAGGCCTTTTTCGGCCTCCCAAAGGCTTGAGAGAAGCCTCTGCAGCCTTTGGAGGCCAAAAAACAGGCCTGTTTCATCACTTTTGGTATTTCCGGATATACCGGAAGTGACAAAACAGGCCCATTTTTCAGCCTCCAAAGGCTGCAGAGGCTTCCCTCAAGCCTCTGGGAGGCTGACAAAGGCCTCAAACGGGCTGAAAATCAGCTGGGAGGCGCAGTGGAGGTAAGGGGGCGGTGGGGGGAATCATGTCCGCATGCGCAGGGGGCACAGGGGGGGCGCAAATTGCCTTCTGTGTGCTGGCACGTGAGCATGCACACGCGAGCACATGTGCAATTTTTGGCACAGGAGCTCAAAAAGGTTAGCCATCACTGCTATAGGTGATTACTACAGGCCACCCAAAGAAGCAGAAGAAATAGATGCCTTTTTTGCTAACCAATTAACAAATGTATGTAGGAAACATATCACAGTATATCACAGTAGCAATGGGAGACTTTACTACCCTGATATCAACTGGGAGACTAACTCTGCAGCAAGTGGGAGATCAGATTTCTAACCAAACTCGTTGACAATTTTGTCATCCCAGAGGTAGAAGAGGGAGCTAGTAGAAAGGCTATACTGGACTTGTCTTTCTAATAGACAAAAAGTGATAGAGGGAGTTGAAGTTGCCGGAACTTTGGATGAGAGTTACTACGTCCTAATGGAATTCAATATAACGCAAACACAAGCAATAGAACATAATCCAACCAATGTCTTAAAACTTTAAAAGAGATGATTTTAATGGATGAAAATCCTAAAGGGAAAACAACTCAAGAAGCATGGGAAATACTGCAAAATATGATCATAAAAGCCCAGTCCACACAATACCACTGAAAATGAAAAAGAAGAAATCCAAGAAGAAACCAACATGGTTTCACAAAGATCTCTCTGAATAAACTGAAAGACGACAAAGACAAAAAATGGAATGAGGGGACAAAACCAAGGCAGAATATCAGCAGATAGCCCGAATCTGCAAAGATAAAGTCAGGAAACAAAGGCTCAGAATGAACAAAGACCTCCAACAAAAGTCAAAGATAATTTAAAAAATTGTTTCAACATATAAATAACAGGAAAAAAGTAAAGAAACAGTTGGTCCACTAAAGAAGATGGCAAGGACGTAACAAGGAATAGAGAAAAAGCAGAGCTGCTTAACTCATTCTTTGCATCAGTCTTCATACAAAAAGAAACTATTGATCATAAAAGATAGACTAGAAATAAAAAATTAAAATAAACAAGAAAATGTCTGATCTTGGCCAATATAAATCACTGGGAGCTGACAAATTACATCCAGGAGCTGCCAGATATTAATCTCAGAACCATTATATCTTTCAAAAATTCCAAAGCACCACAAAGATGCATTTATTTTTTTCATGATGATCTGTCCCTAATTTGGTCTTTCAAATCTACCAACAGTGCATCATTGCAAATGGTCCAATCCACCTTGCTGCTGGTCATCCTCTTTTCTTCTCCCCCACCTTTAAAAGCATTGGAGGTTTCTTCAAAGAGCTAGGTCTTTACATAATGTGTCCAAAGTACAGTAGAATAATTTGAGGCTGGTCTTTTGTGCCTCAACTAAGAATTCTGGATTGATTTATTCTATGATCCATTTGTTTGTTATCTTGGCTGTCCATTGTATTCACAGGAGTCTTCTCCAACACCAAAGCTCAAAAATGTTCAATCCTCTTCCTAGCCTTCAAAATCCACTATTCACTTCCATAGAGTGTCATAGTATATTGTTTACACCATTTGATCTTTGTAACTATAGATGCATCAGCATGGACTTTGAATATCTTTTCCAAGCCTTTTGTGGTTGGTCTATTAAGTAATACTGAAACATTTATTTATTTAGAAGAATTGTAGCTGATTTTTCAACTGAATAATCCTGAAGATGGCTCATAACAGACTGCAATGCTACATAAAAGTTGAGTTCACACATATTGTGTTAAGTCATTATGCATTTTGGTTGGTTAATGGCTTCAGGAAATAGATGATTGCAACTGTGGTGGTTTATAAGCAAACCATGGCTTAACAAGATTATAAACCCAGCTATAGGTGGTTTGTGAAACTTTAACTACAAAGTGTTACATTTCAACTCTTCAAACGAATAGTAGTTCCAGCAGAGGGCATAAAACAATTGATGAATGGCTCCTTCTTGTGTGACAATCTTCCTAGGTAGACATAGACCTTGCCTGGTCTTCCAGTGCATTTGCACACATAGACTTTGTCTGATCTTGATCATCCTTTTCCCAAATCAATGTCATTTTGCAAGGGTAAATTCTGGGACAAAGCAAAGGCACCCCTTGCAATTACAGAAAGTTAGGATTTGTCTCTTAACGAATTCACTCTCTGGTTTTCCTGATGTAATTGTAATGAGAAGTTCTCATGTGGGATGTGTAGCCTTGTTCCTCAAGAACCCAGGCAAAACTCCAAGACTTGTAATACTGTGGCCAGCAGGTCATTTGTGACTTCTGACCTAGGCTCAGTGTGAACTGGCGACCTAGAGGTGAAATTCTCCATCTCTCATTAGCAGGCAACTGACACTCACTTTTCCCAACTAATTCTGTAGTTCTATCAAGGATTTGGACTCTGTGGAAAAATTGCCTCCCTATGCAAAATCATTTATAAAGTGCCTGGATAAAAAAAGAGATAAATCAATATTATATTTATTAGCTTTTCCGTATAACTAGAAAAGGTACAGATAAATGCAGAAGAGATGCAAATGCAGCCTGCTCTCATATTGTAGGTAAGTGAAAGAGTGTTGGAGAGAAATCTTACTTCCCTTTTTCTAGATTAATCCTGCAGAACGGAGTCCGGGTGCAAGGTCACCAAAGTGGCCTTCTAACTGATAAATGAGATGGCTTCTTTGAGTCACTTTTTAAAATCTTACTGGTGATCCTGTACTGCAGGAAATCCCCAGAAAACTGAATGTAAGAGGCTTTTAAAACCCATAAGAGGTGCTCCTCATCATTAAAGCATTCATAGCGAAGTGAAGATTATTAGAGTAGTTCAATGATGATATGGAAGGCATAGAAATTTAATAAATAAATAAGCACTAATATTTCTTCATACAGAACTCTCGCCATGCTTAGAATTTTGTGCAAACAGAGCTACTAAACTCAGCTTGTAACAAATCTTTTTAAAGGTTTAGATTTTTTTCCACTTCATATTGGTTTGGAAAGAATAGAAAGCACATTTGGGTATTCACAGCATCTGCCTGTGTCAGTTTGGAGTGGACAATCTGTGTCCCTAAAACATTCCAGACCCTTTATTTTCAGCCTCATTCTCCTTCAGCCTTCACAGCAGGCCAGGCGAGGAAACAGACACTGTAAGAATCTACAGAATCTTAAAAGCCTGACATTTTGTCTTTTTCCTTCTGATAGCAAAGAAAGTGAAGGTGTTAAGTTTAAGCTTCTGTTCTCCTCCCTTGATAACTGTTACATTCCTTCTCCAAATTAATCTGTATAGTTTTCTACATCTCCTAACCACCCAAAGTCATATAAATAATCATACCTCTAAAACTACTGCAGTGGAATTTTTGAGCTATTTTTTAAACAATAACTGGGCATTAATTCTCCAAAAGGCTTAGTGATTGCATTAAAAGGGCTATAAAGCTGCCTACAAGGAATGTTGCTTGCTTTTGGTTTAAAACATTTGTATCATACATTTCAGCCAGAATGGTTTCTGAGAAGTGTAAAAGATTAATAAAAACAATCTATGGCTGAGTTTGCATATTACCTTCATCATGGTGTGCTCAAACATAGTTCTTTGAGTAAATCTTAATTGCCTGGGATTGTACAATACATAAAGCGCATTGTCTGTTTTTCAACAACACACTTTGCTGAGTAGAAATTAGCCCCTCAGACAGTGGAAAATGAGATCTGGTTATGTGATTCAATTCCCAAGCAAACTCAGTGATTGGGTACCAGCTCTCAACTCCAACTAGACTGACTTAAGGATTTATGCTGACTGTCTCATTAAAGAAGAACTGAACAGAGAGGAAAAAGGTGTTGACAAGATGCTATCATAGGCACTTCTGTTGGATTGGACAGAAGTGCTAATAACCCACAATATAAGACACCATGTAAGCAATCCACCAAAACTGTTTATTTATTTTATTCTTAAACAATACAGTCAAAAGAGGAACAGAGGTAGATGCAAGCATTTCATATTGACTCATCAGTACCGACATTACAATAACATGGTTAAAATCAGCCTCAAATATAAGATCTAACAAGAACATTAATTAACTAAGGGGCGACTTTTAAAATTTTTAATTCGGTGTTTTAGTAGAATCGGGAGGAGGGTGGGGGTGGGGGTGGAGGGGTCTTCTTGCAGCCCGGTGCATGATGGAGGGGGGCGGGGGTTGGGGGTCGGCAGGGCTCCGGGGCGTGGGGTGGGGACTGCGATTCCCAGGGTGGTCGGGATAGGCAGGGGACGTCGAGGCATAGGGCCATATCATGTGTTGGGAGCGCGCACCCGCCATCTTTGTGCGGTGGCACGCTCCGACCCTATTGCCTCCTCCCTAGGGGGCATTGGAACTGGGACCCCAGGGCTTAGGTTGGTGTATTTTAATGCCAGGTCCGTGGCTAATAAGTCCTGCCTCCTCCGTGAGATCATTGAGGAGGAGGCTGCGGACCTGGCCTGTATCACCGAGACCTGGTTGGGCCCGGAGGGAGGTGTCCCTCTGGTTGATTTATGCCCTCCAGGTTTCCGGGTTTTGCACCGACCATGGGCCCAGGGTAGGGGTGGCGGGGTGGCTGTGGTTATTCGGGAGACCTTGTTTCCAAGGGAGGTCTCTGTTTCAGAGATAGGTGGGAGTGAGACCCTCCTCTTGAGGTGGGGGCCTAATGGTCGGGTGGGCCTGCCACTCACATACCTCTCCCCCAGCTGTGTGACAGCGGCCCTGCCTGGGCTTCTCGATCTCCTCTTGGGGGGGGTGGAGTTCCCGGACCTTATGGTCCTGGGAGACTTTAATCTGCCTTCCCTGGGGGGGGGCGTCGGGTTTGGCTCAGGAATTCATGGCTTCTATGGAAGCCATGGGCCTGACCCAGTTGATTCTAGGCCCTACTCATGAGGGGGGAAATACTCTTGACCTAGTTTTTGTCTCTGAACAGTAGCGTAGTGACAGAGGGCAAGCCACTTTTATGGCGCTGCCTGTTCCATGGTCTGATCACTATCTCCTACGGCTGGTCTTCCAACAGGCCCCCCGCTGCTGGGATGAGGAGCCACTTAGATGGTTCCGCCCCAGACGCCTGATGGACCCGGAGAGGTTCCAGGCAGAACTGGGGTTTTTTCCCTCTTCCCTTGCCCACAGCTCTGCCGAGGATTTGGCGGCTGCCTGGCAACAGGCTGCGTTGGATGCCCTCAACAGGGTTGTCCCCATGCGTCCCCTCACACGCCGTGGATCCCAGATGGCTCCTTGGTATACCGAGGAGCTCCAGGAGATGAAGCATCATCGAAGGGGTTTAGAGAGCAGGTGGAGATCCACCCGCTCCCAATCCGATCGAGCCCAGCTAAGAGCCCATATTAGGACTTACCTGGTAGCTATGAGAGCGGCGAGAAGGTCTTATCTCTCTGCCCTCATAGCGTCCACAGATAACCACCCAGCCGCCCTGTTTCGGGTTACCTGCTCTCTCCTTCGTACAGGGGAGGGGACGGACCCATTGTGGGGAAGGGCTGAGGAGTTTGGTCAATATCTGTCGGATAAGATCGCTTGGATTCAGGACGGGTTGTCCTCTGATTTGCAGTGGTCTGAGGAACGGGATACAAGTAGTCTGGCCGGTGTGATCTGGGATGAGTTCGACCCTATTTCCGAGGATGATGTGGACAGGACTATGCGACGTCTGAGTTCCACCACATGTTTGTTGGACCCGTGTCCTTCCTGGCTGACTTATGCCGCCAGGGAGGCCACCTACGGTTGGCAGTTGTCAACGCTTTGTTAAGGGAGGGTGTTTTTCCCTCTGCCTTGAAGGAGGCGGTGGTGAGACCCCTCCTGAAGAAGCCTGCCCTGGACCCAACCGTGTTAGATAACTTTCGTCCAGTTTCCAACCTTCGCTTTTTGGCAAAGGTTGTTGAGAGTGTGGTGGCTCAGCAGTTTCCGCTTTTCCTGGATGAAGCGGACTACCTGGATCCGTATCAATCGGGCTTCCGACCCGGTTACAGCATGGAGACGGCATTGGTCGCGCTGATGGATGATCTCTGGAGGGCTCGGGACAGGGGTTTTTCCTCTGTCCTGGTCCTATTAGATCTCTCAGCGGCGTTCGATACCATTGACCATGGTATCCTTTTGGGGGTTGGGAGTGGGGGGCACTGTTCTTCGGTGGTTCGCCTCCTACCTCTCGGGGCGGTCACAATCGGTGTTGGCAGGGGGGTTGAGGTCGGCCCCAAGGGCGCTCTCCTGTGGGGTCCCTCAGGGGTCGGTCCTCTCCCCTCTTTTATTTAACATCTACATGAAGCCGCTGGGTGAGATCATCCATGGTTTTGGGGTGAGATTCCATCAGTACGCGGATGATACCCAGCTGTACATCTCCACCCCAAGCCAGATCAGTGATGCCCTCTCCCTGATGACCCGGTGTTTGGATGCGGTACGGACCTGGATGAGTGGGAACATGCTTCAACTCAACCTGGCCAAGACTGAGTGGCTGTGCATACTGGCATCTCGGCCCAGTCAGGAATGTCCATCTTTGGCCATAGGGGGAGAGGTGTTGCCCCCTGTGGATAGGGCACAGAATCTGGGGGTCCTCCTGGATGTACGGCTCCAGTTAGAGGAGCAGGTGTAGTCCGTTGCCAGGGGGGCCTTTGCCCAGCTCCGCCTTGTTCGTCAGCTCCGCCCTTTTCTGGACCGAGATGCCCTGCGCACAGTCACTCATGCCCTTGTTACCCCCAGACCTGACTACTGCAATGCTCTCTATTTAGGACTGCCCTTGCATACCATCCGGAGATTGCAGCTGGTGCAGAATGCGGCAGCGCGGGTGGTGATGGGAGTTTCCCGATTCTCCCATGTTACCCCCCTCCTGTGCTGTTTGCATTGGTTGCCGGTTGCACTCCGGGTGAGATTCAAGGTTTTAGTTTTAACATACAAAGTCCTGCACGACATGGGTCCTCAATATTTAAGGGAGCGTCTTCTGCCGATATCAAATGCTGGCCGCCCTGTGCAAGCACATAGGCAAGGACTCCTCGGGTTCCCGTCGGCGGGCCAATGCCGGTTGGCGGTCCCCCGGCGGCGAGCCTATTCTGTCGCGGCCCCCGACCTCTGGAATCAACTACCCTTGGGGCTCCTGGCCCCGACCTCCGTACCTTCCGCCATGATTTAAAGACCTGGTTATTTGACCAACCCGGGCTGTGACCCCTTCCTGGGGATAGGTTTTTTTAATGTTGTGTAAATCTGTTTTAGTATTTGGGCTTGTAAACTAATTTAATTGTTTTTTAAGTATTTATTGTCTTTGTTTTTTAGTTGTGAGCCGCCCCGAGTCTTCAGAGATGGGGCGGCATACAAGCTCAAATAATAAATAAATAAATAAATAAATAAATAAATAAGCCTATAACGTATGCAGGAAAGCAACCAATGGCAATCTATGGGAGGGGTAGATTGACATAAAGCTGTTTCTGCACACACAAGGGGAGCTTCAAATGGTTAATGGCAACTGCCTCAGCAAACCACAAGAAATGAGAGTTCCAATGGCATAGTAGAACTTTAAAGGCAGAGTTTTGATACACCTGGTAACCCGTAGATAGTAAGTGTCTCGCAATGGCTGAAGAAGGCATTTTATGGCCATGATTTGAAGCCCGTTTGAAGTCCCCCTTGGGTGTGCAGAAACGGCTTTATGTTAATCTACGCCTCCTGTAGGCATAAGGCTTGCCATTGGTTGCTTTCCTGCATACGTTACAGGCTTAATTAATTAATGCTCTTGCTAAATCTTGTATTTGAGGCTGAGTTCAACTGTGTTATTGTAATGTAGATACTGATGAGTCAATATGAAATGCTTGCATCTACCTCTGTTCGTCTTTTGACTGTATTGTTTAAATTATTTGATTTTTATTTATTTTATTCTATAGCTACCCATCTCAACAAGTGACTGGAAATATTTCCTAGGTTTAGTACAAGATATGGCCAAAAACTCCAATTTAAAAATGGTAACATTAATGTGATGAAGAAAATTATTGTGTTTATGGGTGTAATATTACTTCACCTGTAACATTTTAATGCAAGACAACAACTTCATTTGCAGCAGTGACTTCGTAAGGGAATGGAGGAAAGACAAAAAAATAGTAGGCTTAATAGCAGGCATATACAATGGAATGAAGGCTATTGCTGAGCGCATTGGGTTGCGCTCCAAAAAAAAATTGTAAGCCACCCTGAGTCTCCAGAGAAGGGCGGCACATAAATATGAATAAAATAAAAATAAATAAAAATAAATAAATTAAGAACATGTTTAAGTAGGAGAAAGCTGCTAAGCTTATTAGGTTTCACCTTGTTATATTTAACAATATATTTTTAAACATTTATTTTTATTTGTATTTAATCTTTTACAATTTTAATCTGTTTTTATATTCGTAATTGTTTTTAGACCTCCATTTTTACTATATTGTAAGCTGCTCAGAGTCGCTTTGGATAGCAAGATGGGCAGCCGATAGGTTTAATAAATAAGTGATAGTGAATCTTTGAATTTTTGTGTAACGCCCGTGAAGGTTGCATATTATATGAATCCAGATCATTTGGTTAGTTTACACTTCTGTGTATTGTAAAAACCTACAAAATGGCTTAATTCAGCAATTTCCGTGTAAATAAGTTATACAACTGTAGCCATAAAATGCCATACATTATGGCTGCATCCATGGCCAGCAAGTTGGGCTGCTGTATAGCTACTAGATCTGAGCTTCTAAAGTCTTGATGACATCTAGTGGTTCTCTGTATTTTTGGTAGATCTGGTAGGTCTAAGCTGCCCAGGTTTTTTCTGGCTAAAAAAAAAAAAGTGGGACAAATATGCCAAGCCACTGCAGTGAGGTCACTGCAATGCTATCCTGCTGCAAATTGCCCTTTGACAACCCCTCAAATTAAAAGGCTAGTGTGTCTGACCTCAAGAAGTTGACTGTTCCCACTTAAAGCAAGAGATTCTAAGCAATAGGAAAATGAGATTCCTGTGGTCACTTTACCTGTTTTGGTGACTGATCTTCATTTGTGTCATACAATAGATGAAAAATGGACGGTAACTCCGGAGAATAAGCTGTTATTTCACCATAACACCTTGGAAATCTATGTTTTGAATCTCTGCTGAAAGGCAGCAACATTACAATTTTAAAAAACAAATATTTTTATCTATCTATCTCTAAAGACTTCCCCCTTTTTTTGAAAATTGATTTCTGTACTTCGAATCTTTCAAAATTCTTGCAGATTTAATACAATATTTCCCAACATTTAAGTGCAAGATTCTTCCAAAGTGAAATTGTTTTGCACCCCCTACTGATCATAAAAAGAATTATCCGAAAGTCTAATTTTCTAGGCAAATTTATTAACAGGAGAGTTCTACCAGCTTTAAGGATGGTTGCTTCATAACTGGTTATGTTTTACAAATCACATTAAGAAGGAATAATGTAATTTATTCATCCTTGCCTCCGTTGTGTGAACCCAACATTTATTATTTGTAATCAAATCATAGTTTATGGTTTTGCATGCTATATTAATCAAACTTCTCTGTTTAAATCATTATTACATAAACCATGGCTTAGTGTGCTGTGTGAACATGGCTTACATATCCCTCAATTCTCTGTTGGAATGAGAATCAATGTGTCCTGTGCTTCTTCACATACTTTCATTACTCCAATTAATATATTTTTTAAAACAGTAATGGAATCTACGTTTGTTTTCTTCCCCCTTTTCTGTCATATTATATTTTAAACCTATTACAGTATTATTTGATTTATAAGCTATTTTTTCTGGTCAAAAATCTACCTATAGGAAAGGAAGTACCAGGTTACTAATTTTGTATATAATTGTTTTATTCATTCCTCTGAGAAAGCAATAAGGAAACATTTAAACTATAAACATAACATTGACTTTGGGGTTTCAATCCTTCTATTCACCTGGAAGCAAGCCTATTTTTATTTCAGAGAAGCTACTGTGGGTTACTTTTCTAATAAAAAAAAATCAGCCTAGTAATACTTTTTTTCAAAGTAACAAGTTTTATTAAAAAGCATAAGCTTTCATGTGCTGTAGTTATAGCTCATTTATTTATACCCTGCCTTTATTATTTTTACAGATAATTAAGGTGGCAAACATATCCAATACTTTATTTTTTTCCTATTTTCCCCACAATAACAACTCCATGAGGTGAATTGGGCTGAGACAGAGTGACTGTGCCAAAGTCACTCAGCCGGCTTTCATGTCCAAGTTAGGGCTAGAACTCACTGTTTCCTGGTATCTTAGAGTGGTGCCTTAACCACTTAAGACCACATTGGCTCTCTTAAGTCTTTTAATGCAGTGTTTTAGAGAGGTACTATGGGTCTCTTTCTGCTTTGGCTACAATAGACTAACAGGTCTCTCCTCCTACAATAGTCAAGTAATTTAGAAAGTTATTCTGTGCACGCTGACTCAAAATGAAAAGCCATTGAATCAAATGTTTGAGATAGTAAAATGAAAAGAGAGTTAGAAAGAATTTCCAAAGTGGCAAATACAATTTAGTATAAGAACATGCAATGTTGTTCATATAGGGACTAAAAAAACAAACACCAAACTTCATATATACATTAATAAGAATTGGTAGAGGAGGATTAGGGTTAGCATTTATGATCTTGCTCTTTAAATTGTTCCTACTTTTAAAATATAAGCCATCAAGAGTTGTTTGATGTTGGCGAGCCCCTGGAATATATTAAATAAATAAATAAACTGGAAGCCATACTTAGTTTCACAAAGAAAGCTGGGATATTAACTAACAATAAAGTTATTAGTTCTATGCAATTTGCTTTTGTAATGTGCCAGCAGCAGCACAGGAGTGTTTGGCAGAGATCATCACTGTGCATTTCTCAGTCCTATCCAGGCAATGTTAAAGAAATATACTTTTTCCTGTTCCTTTAATGATGGTTGGTGGTCACTTGCTCAAATCATGGCTTCATTAGAAAGAAGTGGATGGTGATCTTTCTAAAATGGACTTTCTGACCCTTGGTGACCTTTTGCCCTTCTGTTGACAGCCTGTAAATCTTCTGCCCCAGTCCTCCCATTTCCCCCAGGTATGTGCTGCAACACGAGGAATGGAGGTGTGCATTCTATATCCAAAAATGCTTCAAAATATAACCATGAAGGAGATCATTTTGTGCTATGTTGGACTATCCCTGGAATTAGGTACCACCGGCAGTTTAACATCAGTAGTGGACTTTGTCTTGGTTGGATTCATCATTACTTTATGGTATAGGAAGCGTCTCTCAAGATGAAGCTTCATAAAACAAAGATGAGCGACTCGTCCTGTTGAAAATAATGTGGAGAAAATGAAAATAAATACATTTTCTTCATCCTTCCCTTGCAGTATCACAAATATGTTGGATTTAATGCTTTTCTGAGATATGACAGCTTCATGTTTCATTGCTTTCTTGGTGGCTCATTGAACACATTGTCCTACTATATGGCAAAACCACTTCTGAAAATCTTGCCAAGAAAAGTTTAGGATCTTCTCCAGACTATCACCAGGAGACAATACCAAGTCAAAAGCAGGCATGCATTAAATAAATATAAATAAATATAAATACACACATAAGCAGAACTGTCATAAAAGACAGAAATCTGATTAACTGCTTGTACAAATCAAAGATGGGTTACAAATTAATAAAACCCAGCCAAGATCAGTAACACATTATAATCACAGTTGTATGTGTATCCCCCAATAACTGTTATTGAGCTACTGTTCATTTTATTTTATTACATTTTAATGTGCTCTTGGGAATCTTTGATGTGGAACCCAATAGATTTATTTTTGCACTTTGCAGAGATACAATACATGTTGATTTTGATTTGGATGATTTGCTGGATTTTAAATGTTATCTTTTTGAATAAGCCCTTCTAAAAAAGTCATTTGTATGTAATACTACACTTAAGTAATGTGTTTCATGGGAGTGAAGCCTTTGCTTCATTATGGTTCTTGATTCCTCCTAATGTTTCAGTGTGTGGTGAAACATATTTGAGGATTCCTGCCTGGAAAACAAAAGGCCATCAAAGCACAGCTGGCCATCCATGATCTGGTAGACTGAAGATCCACCATACCAAAAACATCTACTCCTATCATCATCTGTGGCACAACTTGAGTTATTTATAAAAATAATAAAGGAAGGTTTAAAGAAAATCTAACATAAACTAATAAACTTTTATTCAGCTCCACAGAAACTTTGAACTCTGGGGCCCTCATCATCGGTGTGCAGGCTGCTGTCTTCTCTGCTGCTCTTTATTTGCATATCAATGACCTTTGCCTAAGGGCAAAAATCAATATTGGAGGTCAGGGTCTAACACTCCCCCACCTCCTGGGGTTCCTCAGTGACCAGTGCACTGGTCAGTATCTATAATGATTCCCAAAAAGTGATTGAGGAGCTGTCAGGCAGTGGTCCACTGCAATCACTGAGGATATGGCCTGCTCTGGATATATTGATTCCGCAAAAACAGAGGTGTGTTTTCAAAGAATCTACTGACTGTAGCACTTGGTTACTATTTTAGTCCCAAACTTACAATACGGAGTATCATTAATTCAGATATCATTTCCCCATTTGGCTAGTTAATATTTACATTCACATGACTACATGATGGATGTGGAGAAGATGGAAGGAAAGTTGTCCTCCCTTAGGTACTATACTGATCGTTTGTATATATTCATATCATGCTATACTGTTTTATTAGGCCAATATGCTAACAATTGGGAAAACATTGCTTGTATTTTGTTCATAGAAGACTTCAAGTGAGGTAAACACCTAGTAGTTGCATTCTTACAATTACAAGTAGTTGCATGTTCATACACAGAATATAGGTCAATTCAGTTATCAAGTGGCATTGTGTAAATGCAGCCATATGCCTTAACATATCCCAAATCTAAAAGAGAGTTCACCTACAAGTGCTAAATGCTTGTCACCATTTGACTGATTTGCAGGATGCTCACCTTGTGGTTAAGGCACCCATCTAGAACCTAAGAAATGGTAAGTTCTAGTCCCGCCTTAGGCATGGAAGCCAGCTAAGTGACTTTAGGCCAATACCTCTCTCTCAGCCCAACTGACCTCACAAGGTTGTTGTTGTGGAGAAAATAAGAGGAGGAAGGAGTATGTTCGTTAGTATGTATGTATGTTTGTATGAATGGAAGGCGTATGTATGTTTGCAACCTTGAGTTATTCATAAAAATAAAAATAAATAAAGTGATTTCTCTCCCTATAAAGATAAGGGAAGGACATTCGCAAAGGCTATAGGTCAGTCTTTTTTAAGTAGCCCTCTGAATTGTGAGACAATGAAATCAGAAGTCAAAGCAGAGTTGGGATTTACAATTTTTAGTTTCTCTTTTTGTTTTAGGGTATTGAGGCTACCCAAAGGCTTGGACATTTTCCCTCCCCCTGCTCCCCCCTCCCCCCTTTTTTGTGTGTGAAAAGCAGCAGGAAATTGAATTTCTGCCTCTCACAATTTTCACTGAAATTCAGCAGGATGATCTCCAGAGGTTCACCATTGCAAGAAAGAGGTTTATAATCTATGGGTCACAGATTACCAAACAACAAAAAGTCAACCAAGCTTGTTCAGGTCACAGTTTCATCTACTTGGGGAGTTGAAATCCAGGGCAAGCCAATCAAGATGCCCTGAAAATTCTGGTCTGCAATTGTAGACAGCTCTTAAGAATTGTTAATAAAATAACATTCCACACTTTTTTCCTTTTTCTCCTTAAAAAAAATACTGTGGGAAATATATGTGAATATTACACAAATAGAATGTGCTGAAATATGGAACTTCAAATATTTAATCATCTAAGGAAAGTTTAATTTGAAGACCTATAGCTAGAATTGAATATTAGACTAAGTTATGATTTAATGTTGGTTATTGTCCTACCAAATTACAGTTCTTCAGTGTCTTCAATTAAACCTTTCTGAAATTTTATCCTTTGTCTGCCAAGCCTGGGAGCCACACAAGATTTTACTTTGCAGTCCAGTACTGGTTAGCTGTAACAAAAAAACAAACCTAAGAAAACCTGAATTTAAAGATAAAGATTCCTCACTTTGATTTCTGGTTACAAGGAGCCAGCCATGTGGCTACCATGGCAACCATAGGGTAGTAATGCAATCAATATAAACATATAAATTTATTCAAGACAAAAATAATTTTAAAAAGCTATTTACTAAAAGTAGGCAGATAATAGTAAGCATTAAAAAGCTTGTACTTCATGTAGCTCAAATGCCTTCTTTCCAAATAAAAAATGAAGGTTTGTTTGATTGAATCTTTTTTCCTGGTGACTAAGTAGAAATGTCCGTATACAGTAGTTTCCTTGACAAGATTATGGAAGTAGTTAACCATTGCCTTCCTTTGCTATATTTCTTCAGGTTCAGGCCTAGCCTATATAGGCTGTCATTTCCTGGGGGTTAATCATCCAGGTACTAATTAATCCTGATTAAGGTTTTGGTTTTTTTTGGAGAACAACTGTTAGCTAAATGTTGCCACAGGAGTGTCAGTAGTCAAAAAAAGCAAAATGACATCCACAACGATATGATCCTCTTATGTGATTTGCACTAAAACAGACAACGCTTTGACCTCCCTATCAAGACAGCCATCTTGATTGTTTTCTTACCATACTTTGAGGACATCCCTACTAAATGAATATTAGACTAAGTTATGAGGGCCTTGGTGGTGCAGGCTGCTAAATGCCTAGCACTTAAGTTCCAGCTGCCTGCAATTATTGTAGGCTCGAATCCCACCAGGCCCAAGGTTGACTCAGCCTTCCATCCTCTCGGGGTAGGTAAATTGAGGACCCAAGATTGTTGGGGGCAATAAGCTGACTTTGTAAAAATGCCGCTTAGTAATAAGCAGGCATATACAATGGAATGAAGGCTATTGCTGAGCACATTGGGTTGTATCCCAAAAATTGTAAGCCGCCCTGAGTCTTCAGAGAAGGGCGGCATATAAATCTAATTTTAAAAAATGCTGTGACATTAACATTAAAATAAGCAATTCAATCTAATTCTAAAAGGCATACAACCTTTGACACTAAAAGTATTACTATAGTAGTACAGCACTTATAAATAAAAGAAGCTACTTATTTGAGTTAGAGCGATCAATATGTAAGTTAGAGGAAGAGACACAGCAAAATCTGTAACCTGGATGATAGTTGGTGCTGCCGTAAGGATAGGACTTGGTTGCAGATCCCCACAGGAAGGCTCAGACAGCAGAAATGAACCAGAGGGTGTCTAAATGAAGTAGAACTACTTGGCACAAAAGGTATGAGGGTCCGTAGTAAAGAAAAGGTTGAGAGCCACTAACCTACTCAAAAGTAGCTTTATAAGTAGTAGCTAGCACTCTGGAATACACCCAAAGTTTACAGGAAGCTAGTGCAGCAAAATAGTGGTGTTACATGAGTGTATCAGGATATGCCCATAACTATCCGCACTATAAGATTCTGGACCAACTGTAGTTTCCAGATGGTCTGCCCCCACTTAGAGTACAATAGTTCAAGAAGGAGGTGACCATGGCATGACTGACCATAAGCAGGGTTCCCTATCAAGATAGGAGTGCAACTAGCACACAAGATGGAGTTGTGTAGAAGCCCTTTTGACCATGACTTCTACCTGCTCTTCATGAAGGAACCATGAGCTATTGGATATATTGTTTAAACTTTGTTGGGTTTGTAGCTCTTTGAATCTTTTTTTGCATGGATTCAACTTGTTCAATGGATATGTGAATCCAGAAAATCAGTTAATTTCATTAATTGTGTTAAATGTGCCTGGCAACCACAGTCAGTGAATGGTAGCATAAACTCCAAAGCAAAATAAAACAACTACAAATTGTATACAAATCTACCTATAAAACTTGTGGTGGAAACAGTTTTGGATTATGGATTTATTGGCTTACACTATTTCACAAAAAGCTGCACTGGTGATGGGAGGCCAAGCACTTTCAACAGACACATCCACCTACAACCAGCCTACGAACTTCTCAGAATTCAAACTAACTGTACAACCGATCAGCAATGGCACTGACCCTCAACCAGCCCACACAACCTCCCCAACCAGCACTTCACCCCCAATGACCCTCACCTGACATGTCCTCCCCATCACAAGACCCATTACCAGACCCTCACTTGACACACCCACACCTGATCCATCACAAGACCCATCACAAGACTCTCACTTGACACACCCACATCTGACCCATCACAAGACCTACTGACCACTCAAAGCCTTTATAAGCAGAAAAACAAATACAAACATCCCCTAAACTCTGCTGAAGATATTACCTAACCTGGTAACAAAATGCTTGGAAACCAACCCACTAGCTTGGAGAATGAACCTCCACCCTCAAAGTTTGCACAGTTTAAAGAGGGGTGTTTGAGCTGTTGCAACTTTGCAAAACAAGGCCACAATGAGATACCACTGTACCACAACTATCTTTGCAGTTTTACCATCATATATCCGGTTCATGATTCATTATTCAATTGGAACCTGCATCTTATATCATGACTAGATAATGCTCTAAGGTGTTAACACAGGAGCAAAAACATCAAAAGGGAAATTGATTAGGAAAAAAAAGATAAATATCTGTTGTGAAACTTCACACTTATAACAATGAAGTAAGCACTCAGGTATTTTAGAGACAGTTGCACCCACTCAGTAATAGAAAAATAAAAGATCAGTCTTTATACAGAAAAGACAGACAGGATGTGACTTTCATTTGTGCTTACACAATCTAATTAACCTGAACTAATCTGTTTTGTGGGTTTACAATATACTGAACCCTAAGCTAATTATTTTGGCTTAGTTCATACATACTAACACACCAAAAACTAATCAAAATTAAAAGCTTTGCATGTGATATACATAGGTGCAGGTGTTCAATTTGTATGGGATCTGGTTAAGCATGCTGAGTGAATATTAATATTAGATAGATAGACAGCATTTTATAAATTACTATACAACCCATGGGTGACTGAGTCATCATTTCAGTTGTGTCATCGTTCTGAAGATATTAACTTACCTAAACAGGTCAACAGAATTACCAGGGGTGGTTAAAAAGGGGTGAAAGGGGAAAAAGTCAACACAGAAGCTAGCAGGGAAGGTTGCAAGTTGCTTGGGTAAGTCTCTTTTAGTAAAACTGGTATATAGTAGGAGCTGTAATAGCCTATCTCTGGGCACATTTGCTTGCAAGATTTCTGATCTTTCACTATTCTGCTCTGAATGACTGTGGTTTCTCACTGAGAGAAACCACTATGGGTTCTTTTGTTACTGGGAGTGCTTTATTTCTGCTTTTCCTGTAACACAATGTGGTTGTGGGTAAAGGCACTGAGGGTAGATGTTAAGGACTAGTATGAGGGAAACAATAAATAAAGATAGAATATGCCATTTAGAAGAAAAGGGCAGGGAACCTTCCTCTTTCTCATGTTGCTAAAAAGGTGCCTGGCAGGACCTCAGTCCCAAGAAAGTGGATATAGATTACTCACACAGAATATCTACACTATGGAAAAATGTTCTACTGGATTTCTGCCTTATGCTTGCTCATAAAAGGACAAAAAGTCCCTTAAGTAAATTTTCCACCTGGAATTCAGCTTAAAGATGAGTTTTGCCAAAGCATTCACTGCCACATTCCTTCTTTACATGGCTGATGTACATATTGCAGTGGCACTCAATTTGGGTAGCCTTAAAAAGAAATTAGACTATAAATTACACAAAACATTAAGCCACACACCAAGAGTGGACAACAACACAGCTCACAAGCAGCACACATTTCATAATGTCCCGATTCAACAGCAAAATGGCAAATGTTCAGTTGTACATTCAGGGCATTTGGTCTTTTTCCATATGAGAGTGAGATGTTTGAGATTGGTCTTTCTACCTCTAACTTTCCCATGCCATAGGAAAAGCTCAGATCAAGCCACTGAAGAACACCATTTATGGAGAGAATTGGTGAAAAAAAATGGAAAGAAACACAAGAGGCTTCCCATTTTCATTCCTTCATTCCCTTCCTAGAATTTAACCCAACCAAGGGCTTTAAAAAAACAGCTTTTCCTTTTGAGGAACACTTGCTCCAGTGGTGGGATTCAAAAATTTTTCACTACCAGTTCTGTGGGCGTGGCTTGGTGGGCGTGGCAGGGAAAAGATACTGTAAAATCTCCAGTCAGAGGTGATATTTGCCAGTTCTCCGAACTCAACATTTCTGCTACTGGTTCTCCAGAATGGTCAGAACCTGCTGAATACCACCTCTGACTTGCTCTGTTTATATTCCATATTAAACATTTATAATCCATAATTAAGCCAGTAGATTAGAAAATCAGTGCCTGTTGCATCCGATACAGAATCATTTTTTCAGGCTCCTTTTGTATCTGTTATGTTTTTGGAGCAGTCAACCTCCATTTGAACCTCTTCCAAATCTTCTTTAAATTTTTCCAAAATTTTGCTGTCCTTTTGTACTGAGTTCAGTTAGAATCTTTTCTATTTGAAAGTAAAAAATCACACCCTCTAATGAATTTGTATTTCAATCAAAAAAGAATTTTCTTTTATATAAAATTCTAATAGGAATTTCTTTTAAGGTAATAATATCAATATTATCAATCTTTAATCTTGTATTGAAATACTGCTGCAAAACTTGATCCTTTGTTTTTTTTTCTCACACAAAATGCATTAAAATATCCCGTGGAACATTTAATTATTCTTGAAAAGTGCAAGTTTAATCAATATACCTTGACAACTTCCATTTCAAATATGTATTTTTAGACTTTATCTAATATCTTCATCAGAACTGTCTGGAATACTTCTAAATCTCAAACAGAATATTTTTTCTGAGTTGCAGCAAAGCTACATTATCCATCTTTCTCTCCAATTTTCTATCCGTAACTTCCAATTTACTCTCTTAAAATTTCCATCCCATCGTTAATTTATTTATATCCCAGACTTTTGTTTTACAGAAATTTCCATATGATCAAGCTTTATTCTACTTATCTGTAGCAAAAGAAAATCTCTGTCAGATGGAAGAACACTTATATACAAATCTGTTTAAGAAATGAGGATTAATCCCTTGCTTCCCAGCCACTCAACTTGTAAGCAAACCACAAAAAGTTCCATCTTTGCAGTTAACTCACAGGGAACATCCATTTGGTGATCTGATAAGTTGATTTCATGCCTCCTCCTTCATGCCTTTGGAAAGTTCAGTGTCCAGAGCTAGCTTTTGGGCACCAATCTTAACTGTGATATTGTCTCTGGTCGCCTGAAGACAAACTAAATCACAATTAATCCTCACTGGAAATGCCAAATGCACAACTGAAATTGATCAATCTTCTTATCTCCCTCCCCTTAACACACATACACAATCCCTTTGAGTTGAAGTAATTCTTCAACTTGTGATCCTTAATACATAATCAAGTCTTATGCTGCATTCCAAAATCACAACTGTTAGTTTCCTACAAGTTTCAAACAAAAACCTTATATAGAAGATATAGTGCTAGGCTCTATATTGTTTTGATTAATATAGCAGTCAAATTCGATTAAGCTTAATGGGGCTTACTCACCAGAAAATTTGTTTCTAGCACAAAAATATTTGCAGATAATAACCCTCAAAGGCTTAAAAAAGTTTTCCCCCATTGGGAAATATTGAAATTCAACTCCCATATTCCTTATTACATATGTCAATGGAAGGGACTAAGAAAGGAAAATTTACCTACTTTTCTCTACAAATTGAGTAATGTTCAGAACTTCAGAATAAAACACTTAGCTAGGTGGCAGCATTTAGCCAAATGTGATATTTTTAAAAAAGGAACAGAAGCAGACTTAGTTAGCACTTGGATAGGAAACTCTGAAATCTAGAATAGTTGGGTTGACTATGAAGTTGAAAACACTTTCCAGAAGGCCATGGTAAACTACCTCTGTAATGTTGTTCAGAAAAATGCATGAATATATCCAGATCCAGAAACTGATAACTTGAACATATTACTCTTTACACTGAGCAAAACACCCATCAAAAACTTACTTAGTCTTAAGGAAAAGAAAATATTTTTATTGTATGTTTAGCAATAAATTACAACTTCCAGGCTTGTACCCAGTATTCAGCTCTTGACTTGGAAGAAAATTCAAGACATAATTGTTCGCTAGAAACTTTATTGCAGACAAAAATGAAATGTTAAAACAGCAGTTGACTGCTTGCTGCAGCAAAAATGTCAGAAACCTTTATATATGTACCCATGCTCCAGAGTTTAAACCTTCAACTTTTTCTTCATACTTTTCCAGGTTAAAGGAATTCCTGGAGATTGATCAACTTTACTTTGGGAATTGCTAGTTCTTGCTTTGCCATCTTATACCTCAGTCACCATATGTTTCTCTGAGCAACCATTTTGCCTCTCCAACTAACCTCCAAAGACCAGAGCTACATTCTTCTTCTACAGATGCAAACCTGTGATAGAATTTTGCACTTCTATAAAATTCACAAATGTGACAAAGCCCAGTGTAGTCCATAGTAAGATACATTCAAGCAGAAGACAGATATTTGAATTTTATTTTTTAAGGAGTTGCTGCCTTATATTATCGACATCACTGATTATTTCTACATTGATTTTGAGCATTTGTTTTCAGAATATGTCAGAGCTTGGGTGAAATTCTGAGAAAGGGTATGGAAAGTACCTGTCAGGTATGTGCAAAATGTATTTTGATCACTGAATCATCAGGCAACTGATATCTCCTCTATGCTGCTTGGAATAAAGGGCAATTTTTGTTTTAGAAAATAAGCACCCACCAAGTGTTTTCACTCTTGTTCTCTCCATTCTCTTTTTGGTATGGGTTGGTTTAACCATCCTCCCCACCTAAAGTGAGAACCAAAGAATAAAGGACACTTCCTGTGAATTCAGACTGAATCATTCATATCGTGCATAAAAGATATCAAGGTGGATTCCCTTTTGCTCTCCCAAAACCGACTTTAACAGATGATGGAACAGCAACCCAAACTAAGGTAGGTTTTCTTTGTCCAGCCAACTCTGTGGAAGTCAAAACTCTTTTTTATGTTTTTTGTTGGACTACTTAGCAACGTTCTATTGCTCTTTGTTTTCTATATTCACACATCCTACGCTTGATGAATTTCTCCTTGTCTTGGCCGTTGGTTGTCATTTCTTCGGGGTGAAATTTGGAAAGGCATGATGGTACGACATAAATTACTATAAGTGTTTTTAGATCTATAATCTGAGCTCCTTATGATGTTATGTAATATAACATAATACAATAAATATACTATAATATACTCTTCTTATAGATATTTTTACTGCAGAGCTTTTTTATAGAAAGTTGTAATTTACAAATCCTTTTTACTTAAAAAAAATTCTAAGAGAGAACAGAAAGATGAAACAATAAAAACACAACTACAGGCAAATAAGAAACCAGTTGAAGGAGACAGAAATGGGAGAACTGAAATAAAACTAGTAAAGAAATTGTTTTTAAACAATATTTAGCATAATGATGCCATCTATTTTATCAGCTTTAAGAATCTGTAGTGCAGTTTTTTTGTTTCTCTTCAGCATCCTAGTTACAAAGTTACTTTTCAAAGGTGGTAATGCATGAAATGCTAAACCATAAACTGACCACATGAGCTAATTCATATGTTAGGCTAAAATGGAATTGGCACATACTACTGCTTAGTATGTTGGTCCAAGTTGTGTTTTTTGGTCAGGCAGCAATTCTTATTAACAAAAAACTATCATTAGACGTTTTGGTGGACATGAACAAAAGTGTCCAAATGTTTATTTATTTATTTTATTTATTTTATTTATTTTATTTATTTTATTTATTTTATTTATTTTATTTTAATTTATTTATTTATTTATTTATTTATTTATTTATTTATTTATTTATTGTAAGTATGTCTCTGAAAATAGATTTGTCTCCAAAGCTAAGAGATGGGCCTGGGAATTGCTGGACCACCTTAATTTGTTTCCTCTGGGGGGAGGTTTCAAAGTATTTCTAGCAGGACTACCAAATTGGCCTTGGTGGTGCAGGCTGTTAAATGCCTAGAACTTAATTCCAGCTGCCTGCAATTATTGCAGGGTCGAATCCCACCAGGCTCAAGGTTGACTCAGCCTTCCATCCTCTCGGGGTAGGTAAACTGAGGACCCAAGATTGTTGGGGGGCAATAAACTGACTTTGTAAAAATGCCGCTTAGTAATAAGCAGGCATATACAATGGAATGAAGGCTATTGCTGAGCGCATTGGGTTGTATCCCAAAAATTGTTAGCCACCCTGAGTCTTCGGAGAAGGGCGGCATATAAATATGAATAAAAAATAAAAAAAATTTAAAAAAATTATTTATTTATTTATTTATTTATTTATTTATTTAGACTTGTATGCCGCCCTCTCTCCCTAAGGACTCAGGGCGGCTCACAGAATAAAAAATACAATACAATAAATTAATTTAAAAAGGATTAAACAATACAAGCCCAATTTAGAACAAACAATTAAAATTATTAAAACTATTAAAAATTTTAAAAGACAGAATGCCACCCCCTTCTTGGTTCAGTCCAGGCCGGCCTGCTGAAATAGCCAAGTCTTTAAGACACGGCGGAAGGAGCGGAGATCCGGAGCCAAACAAAGGTCCATGGGGAGTTGATTCCAGAGGGTGGGTGCCCCCACAGAGAAGGCCCTACCCCTGGGCACCGCCAGCTGACAATGTCTAGCCGACGGTATCCCAAGGAGGCCCTGTCTGTGGGAGCGTACAGGGCAATCGGAGTGTGATGCTGGCAGGAGACGTTCCCGCAAGTACCCCAGACCCAAGCCATGTAGGATTTTATATGTTGTTACTAAGACCTTGTTTGTTTTAAAAGGAAAATTATTATAAAGAACAAATTACAAAAATGGCTAGCATAAATGTTGCACTGGGAAAAAAAATGGAAAAAATGACAAAAACACATTGTGTTCATAAAAAAAATTACCTGCAAGGAAATAAGAATACAAAGAGGAGTTTGCAGCATGAATGCTTTAGACATGCTGAACTACCCGTCATGTTCATGAGCTTTCAGGAAAACTGCATAGAAAATAAATTTTAAGTATCATCAACAGCGGGTGGAAGAAGGCTAGGGAATACTGCATCCAGAAAACCAAGTAAGGGACTCAGAGGAAAACATGAAAATATATTGATTTTGCAGAGATGGATGCAGTTATTGCTAACCGCCATATTTTTTTTCCTTTCATTTAATCATGTCTGATTTTGGAGACTGCCTTGACAAGTCCCTGACATTTTCTTGCCAAGATTTTTCAGAAGTAGTTTGCCTTGGGCTGAGAGAGAAGGACCGCATATTACACTAGGTGGGGGGAATATTTTTTTAGAAAAATAGTGGATTCACACATTATACAAAACCAGGATTCCTTCATTAAAACATAATTGGTGCAGTTTACACAATAAGCTAAGTCAAATCATTGGCTGTAGTTGTTCAATACTGAACTACAAACTAGTCAGATCACATTTTAAGGTGGGGGGGAAGGAAATTTAATTGCATATTATTATCCTCATCTCAATGGAAATTAGCTGTTATTTTGAAAAGATCTAATGAAAGTTGCACATCATAGTAGAATACGTATGCTTAGCCACATCACAAATGGCTATAATTAATAAATCTTTATAAACCAAATCATTATTAGTAGGCATGCAACTATCTAGAAGCAGCATGTACTTTTATCAAATACTACGGTTCAGGAATACTCTGAACCCTAGACTGCTGCTGTGTAACTCCCTGGGCAATGTGTTTGGCCAATGTGTTTTGAGATTATTTTCAGACTTGTTAAAACTAGATGTATTTCTGCTAAGGGGCTGCATTGATAAAAACCAAAAACAAAACTGAAATGAGCAAAGCATTCCAAATTAGAATGATAAAATGCAAAGGAAAAAGGACAAGCTGGCCACACGTTAAAAAGTAGCCACATGCAAGGAGAGATTTCATATGTAGATTGGGGAAGAAAGTCCATGCAGCTTTAGGAAATCTATCACACAGTCATCAAGCTGCTACTTGCAAGAAAAAAAGGCTAGAAATTTATACCAATTTATCCAAAAGAAAGTTTCCTAGAACTCATGGGGGATTATTTTTAAGACATTAAGCATACAACTGTGCAGAGAAGTGAAAATTCTCTGGGTTCAAATACTGCCTCTACAAGACCTATGAAGGTAATTTTAAAATGGTATAGATCATATGTAAAGGACTTTGCTTGCAATGCATTGAATGTCAGTATTTTTATTATAGGAAAATCTGGCACACATCAAACCATTCAGCAATGAAATTTCTGTTAAATTTTTCCTTCAAGATGTGCTCAATCTCTTGTATGCTATTCTTCTCTTTCCTACACATTCACACATGTGTATACGTACACACACACACACACACAATCATTTACTGGAACTGTGATGTATTTATTTAGTTGTTGACATGTTTTCTTTTGGATTTCTATTTTTTTTGTTTCATTTTACCCATTTTTGATGAAAATACTGGAGGTGTTAGCTTCCACATAGTCAAAAGACATCTAACTTTGCTGACATCATTAATGTGGAAGGAAATTATGATGCATATATAACCTTTTAGGTAAAAGCACAGCTTTATGGATACCAATTTTATCAGCTGTTTAGCAGATCCCACATCAAAGAAACTATCCTTTCATGGGTGGTTTTACTGGTTTGACCTTTCTCTTTTGGGGACATCATACATCAGTAAATGATTTCTAGGTAATTCTGTGTCAATAGTGAAACATAATGATTGGGCTCATTGGAATACGTTTAGGGAGATTTACATTCAAATTATTGTTTAGCCATGAAGTTCATTTAGTGACCTTGGGTTAGTCATTATATGTTGGTCTATCCTACCTGAT
The DNA here is from genome assembly GCA_009733165.1 of Naja naja. NCBI lineage: Eukaryota > Metazoa > Chordata > Lepidosauria > Squamata > Elapidae > Naja > Naja naja. The sequence continues at coordinate 10,865,811 of CM019160.1, forward strand.
AAAGTGGCTCTTAACCTAAAATAAGTATGTGAAGTTTTAGAACAACATTCCCAACTGAAGTGAGTTGGGATGGCAAATTCTGAAAATTATCATGCAGTAAGAATTATAAGGGTTAACGTTCCAACAGATCTCAGACTGGAAAATTCTATTTTGGGCACTACTAGTACTTTAAGCTTCTTTTGAATGAAATTACTGGACACTTAATAATTTGTCATTAGGCCTGTGAAGTGCTTCAAATTCAAATCTGAAAGAGTGCTTTGGAGTGTGCAGGAATTCAAACATAGCACCTGTTTAAAACACTTCAGTTCAAGCATTAACGTAGTAGCAGATCCTTAAAGCAGCAGTTCCAGGAAAAGACTTTATTAAGTTACTTTTATTAAGGAAAATTGAGAGCTTGCACACTCTTGGGGGACTTATGAAACATGAACATTCTGTGTCAAACAAGCAGATCAAGTGATGCACTTGAGTCATACAAAGGACATGGCCTCTGCCTACTGAAATTCCTTCTACTCCTGTATTTCATAATCTTTTGGACTTTTAAGACACATATCCTCCAAATCCTCTATTGGAACCTGCTTGATTATGTAAAACCTTGATTTATAAACATTTGCCTAAGCTGCTGTAATCCTTCATCAGGTAATATCCATAGAAAATTCTGACATAATGTCAGAATTATACTGATGAAAAGAGCCCAGGGAAAATACTTCTCTTCATTCCAGGAAGAATACTATAAATAAAGGTGAAATGTGGGAAATAAAAGGCATCCTTTTATTTATTGCAGAGAATGTAATAGCAAGTAAGAATACAGATTAAATCACAAAATGATGAACATACTCTCATTATAAATGAGAATGCAATTAATTGAGTGGATAACATACTACTTGCCTTTTATAAGAACAGAGTCTAGCTATTATAGACTGTGTTGAACTCCAACTCCAGTAAGTCTCAACCAGAAAGCCACTTAAGCATACATATACTGTATTTGCAAAACACCAGATAAGTGGAATTGAAATATGAATTCAGCTGGTAATTTAATGGCTGCCTTCAGATAATGTTAACTGAACCATAGTTTACCAAATAGGACAATTCACCATATCAGTGATGCTCCCTCCGTGATGTCCTGGTGTCTGGATGCGGTGCAGATCTGGATGGGGAGTAACAGGCTCCGACTCAACCCGGCTAAGACTGAGTGGCTGTATGTACCTGAATCTCAGTTTTTTCAGGATATACCATCTTTGGTCATGGGGGGAGAGGTGTTGCCCCCCATGGACAGGGCGCGGAACCTAGGCGTCCTCCTGGATTCACAGCTCAGTTTGGAGGAGCAGGTGGGAGCTGTGGCCAGGGGGGCCTTTGCCCAGGTTCGGCTGGTTCGCCAACTCCGCCCTTACCTGAGCCGAGATGCCCTACGAACAGTCACTCATGTGCTTGTCACCTCCTGAATCGACTACTGCAACGCTCTCTACATGGGACTGCCCTTGCGGACCACCCGGAGGTTGCAGCTGGTGCAGAATGCGGCTGCGCGGGCTGTGATGGGGGTGTGATGGGGGTGATACTCCCATGTTGCACCCCTCCTGCGCAACCTGCATTGGTTGCCGGTTACCTTCCGGGTCAGTTTCAAGGTGTTAGTAACAACTTATAAAGTCCTAAATGGCTTGGGTCCAGGGTACTTGAGGGAACGCCTCCTGCCAGCATCACATTCCGATCGCCCGGTACGCTCCCATAGGCGGGGCCTCCTTGGGGTACCGTCGGCTAGGCATTGTCGACTGGCGGTGCCCAGGGGTAGGGTCTTCTCTGTGGGAGCACCCGCCCTATGGAACCAACTCCCTGTAGACCTCTGTTTGGCCCCTGATCTCCGCTCCTTCCGCCGGGACCTGAAGACCTGGTTGTTTCAACACGCCGGTCTGGACTGACTCCGGGGGTGTGGGTTGATTTTTTAGTCTTTGTTTTAATTTTTAAATTTTATTATCACTGATTAGGCTTGTATTTGTTTAATGACTTTTTACTGTAATTTGTATTGGGTTTTTTATTGTTCGCCACCCTGAGTCCTTAGGGAGAGAGGGCGGCATACAAGTCTAGTAAAATAATAAAATAATAATAATAATTCTCTTGGTCTTGTAGCAGAAAAACGGTAAATTACCTACATAGACCATTTGTAAACTAATGTGTCTCTAAAGAATAATAATACCTATTATTATTACAATGTCAGTATATGAAAAACAAAGATGAAAGATTGTGGCATAAACCTGCTGTAGTGGTCTCAGTGTTTATCACACTAGATACCATACACACAAGAAAAAAAATCTTGGATGGCCCTTAGAAAATCTGTGCATTGATAAAATTTCCATCTGTCTATTACAAAAAGTCATACTGCTTGGATTTGCACATATACCTGTGGTGGGATTCAATTTTTTTTTACTACCGGTTCTGAGGGCGTGCTTAGTGGGCATGGCAGGGGAAGGATACTGTAAAATCTCCATTCCCTCCCCACTCCTGGGAGAAGGTTACTGCAAAATCCCATTCCCTCCCTACCCTATTAACCTGCTTTCCAGCTCCGTTCTCCTGTGCAGGGCAACAAAAGAAGACCCAGCCAGTCAGCTGGGACTCGGGAGGCAGAGAATAGATGGGAGCGGTGCCAGTCAGAGGTGGTATTTGCTGGTTCTCCGAACTACTCAAAATTTCCTCTCCTGGTTCTCCAGAACTGGTCAGAACCTGCTAAATACCACCTCTGACATATACGATGTCAATACATTATGACATCTTTAGCAGAAAATTAATCCTTTTGTGAGTTTCAGTTCACAATATTGTGTAATGGGAGCCAATTGAGTTTAATTAAAATAGATTAGAATTTTAGTCTTTTTTTTAAAGATGCTACTTGCAGATACATGAGTATTTTGTAGATATATATTACCTGCTCCTAGGCTGGAATTAAAAACAAAATGGAAATAGAGCTGAGATAAGGTTGGAATTAGGGTATGTAGTTCAACCAGTGAGTGTCAAGACAAATTTGTATTTAGGTTCAGCTGAGAATTGCAGTCAGTTTTCAAAGGGAGTTCCAAGAATCCATCATAGTAATCCAGCAAGTAGAATTGATCCAATATGTTTTTGTTTTGTAGCAGAACAACAAATGGGCAAATCTACTCACCCAATTCTCAGCAGTTATTTTGGCACTCTTTTTTTAAAAAGAGGTTTTTCCCTTGATTCCAACAACATGGCTTATAATGTCATCATGGCACCAGCCTGTATGTCTCCATGAAAACATTACCACACAAAATCTAATTCATGGCAATGTTTCCCACTTAAGATAATCCATCCCTAAAGCAGAAGATAGACACTAGCCCACTATCTCTTTCAGTTTGTTCCTGCTTATTTTTGTTGCTGAATTAAATACAAGGCAGTGGCAGGATTTTCAATTTAGCGATATACATTGTGGTTTTGAGTTTCCAGTAAACTATCCATTATAGCCCTCTATAGCTCCATTATCTGGGCAATTATGCAGATTAATTAATATTATTTCAATTATCAAAGGGATAATTTATGAAAAGGAGAATGTTTTAATTACAAAAAGTTAATAAATGCCAATTGTTTTAATTCTTAAATTCCCCTTAATCATAACATGATAAATGTTATCAAGCAATTAAGAACACATGTGTTTGTGCATAACTATATAAATTAAAATTTCAGTGTGGATGTATATTTTAATAAGACTGTATGGTATTGACAGATAGCAAGAAATTAACACTTTAACCCCAGAAAGTCATATATTGTCATCCCGAAAGTACTCTCAATATATTACTAATGAACAAAAGTGACCATTGTTATCCATAAGAAAAGAGACCAAGGAAGCATTTACTTATCAATACACCAATATATTCCATATCATGATATCATTTAGATACACCTTCCAAATTTACATGTAACAAAATAAGCAAAGGCAACCTATTACTGAAATAGGACAGGACTTGGAGACAAAACAGGACCAAGTTCAATGGGGATATATAAACATAGCAGGGTTGGTTTACCACATTTTAGAGGAAATAATGTAGTATAAACCAGGGGTCGCCAACCTTTTGGACCTCAGGGACCACCAAAGTCATAATTTTAAATCCCGGGGACCACTAATATGAATTCAAATTTCTTAACAACCGGTTCTGTGTGTGTGGCCTAATTTGTGGGTGTGGCTTGGTGGTCATGTGACTGGTTGGGCATGGCTTGTATGTAAATATTATAAATATTTATGTAAATATTGATTTTTTTATTAAAAAAAGCAACTTTTACCCAAAATCAGGCAAAGCAGGCAGGCAGATTGAGTTGCTCACAGAATCACAGATTCACTGAGAGATCTATGATTCTGCAATCGGCTACCTGGGTCTGTCATAAAATTTGCTTGCAAGCAAACCATAAAATTTGCTAGCAAGCAAACTCACAAAATTAACTCACAACACACCATGTATGTAAATATTGATTTTTTTATTTAAAAAAAGAGCAACTTTTACCCAAAATCAGGCAAAGCAGGCAGGCAGATTGAGTTGCTCACAGAATCACATATTCATTCAGAGATCTATCTTTCTGCCATCGGCTACCTGCACTGAATAATGGAAGCTTCAGTTCTAAGGAAGGTTCAGCTCTGCTTAAAGGCAGAGCCGAAGATCTAAAGATTAGCTAGTAAGCAAGAAATCCAACGATTTCTTGCTTTCTAGCTAATCTAAATCTCCCCGCACAGCAGAACAGCTGATGGTCAGGGGAGGGGGGGGAAAGGAAAAAAAGCAACTTAGCAGGCAAGTTTGCCAGGTAAGGAGTGAGTGGGCAGGGAGGGTTCCAGTGGGCCATGTGGGTGGCGTAGCCTTGTGTTCCCGCACAGCCTGGATTAATTGCTTTGGGGGGTGCTCTGGGGATGATATTTCTCTGCGGCCCACCAAAATTTTCTTGCGGCCCACCAGTTGGCCATCACTGGTATAAACAATCATATAAAGGGGTGTTATGTATGCAGGTTTGAATGTCATTGGTTTAGTTTGAACTGTTCTTGTAAAATGTCAGAAATGATTGGTTTAAAAAGTGCGGGAAAACCCTGCACTCTGATTGGCTGGCAACTGCGGCTGCTGGCTATAAGTAGCAGCTGCAGCCCAGCCAAATCGGGTCCGTTATGAGCTGTAGTCACTAATAAACTCTTCACTGAAGCACCGCCTGACTCTTCATGCAAATTTAACACTGGCGACGAAGGTGGGATCCTTCCTGAAGAGAAGACGATGCGGAAAACAAGCTGAGAGAGATGGCTGCGCTGAACACCCCCCCAGCCCCGTTCGATCCGACGGCAGAAGACTGGGACTCGTATGCGGATCGTTTCCAAATGTATTTGGAGGGAAACGATCTCGCCGACATTTCCGACAAGCGGAAGAGGGCGGTCTTTCTTATGCACTGCGGTCCAGCAGTTTTCAAGGTGGCGAAGGCATTGGTGGGAGCTGCAGACGTGAAGGTAATGGAATGGCCCGACTTAGAAAAGCTGTTAAGAGCCCATTACGCGCCACAAGTATCGTGCCTCATTAAGAGACACGAGTTTTACTGTCACGATCAAGGGGAAAGCAAAAACGTAAATGACTTCATGGCAAGTTTAAGGGACATTGGGGGTGCATGTGAATTTAACAACTTAGAAGAGGCCATGCGTGATCGATTTGTTCTAGGCCTTAAAGACAAGGTATTACAGAGCAAGTTATTAATGAGACCTAAGATCACGCTGAAGGAAGCAATAGAAGAGGCCTCTTCAGCAGAACCCACCAAGTCCTCAGCAGCAGCCATGAAGAAAATTAACAAGGCCTCAAGCCATCCTGATGTGGAAAAGTCCACAACAACTCATTGCAGCAAATAGATTCTGAGTCAGACTGTAGTGAGGTGGAGGAAGGAATTTATAGACTCAGAATGGAGAGGAAAAAGAAAGACCTGGGAAGAAAGAGGCAAGATTTTTACTACAGAGGTTGTGGGGAAGCCACCCCGACTGAATGCAAGTTTCTTGATACCATCTGCCTCCGTTGTGAAAAAGAGGTCATCTAGCAAGAGTCTGCAAATCATCCAGAACTCCACCCCACAGAAGAAAGTTTTCTGACAAAGAATTCAAGCCTAACAACTTCAGTGAGAAAATGGGGCAACACAGAAGCAAATGGGAAGAATGAAACTTATCAAACAGTCACCATTGGTCATTCTTCACCCTTAAGAAGCAGAAAAGTACATGTGAAGGCACTAATTGAAGGAAGGCCTTGCCAAATGGAAGTGGACTCAGGCTCCTATTTATCTATGGTGTCATGGGACACTATTCACAGACTACTCCCAAACATTCAGAAGAAGCATTTCCAGAAGCAAGCACTGACTCTTAAAGACTACCAAGGGAACAAGATTCCAGTAGTTGGAACAAGAGAATTCAACGTGAAGTTCAAAGGCCACACCAAACGCTTGCCCCTGACCATCGTGGACAAGGATCGCCCAAGCTTGCTGGGACTTGAGTGGTTCAATCCACTAGGCATCGAGGTGACTGGCATCAATCACATGAGCAACACTGAATGGGAGGAGGCCTTGAAGTCTGAGTTTCCAGTGGTCTTCAGCGACGGATTGGGCAAGTATATGGGAACCCCTATCACTTTCAACCTAGATCCCAAGGTGCCCCAATTCGTTTAAAGCCCAGAAGGGTCCCATTTGCATTAAAGGAAAAATTGATGCACAATTAGATAAACTAATAGCTCAAGGAGTTTTAGAGCCCACTGACCACTCCAGGTGGGAGACACCCATAGTCACACCTGTCAAGACTGATGGGTCAGTAAGAATCTGTGGAGACTATAAGGGGACATTGAACCATGCGCTTCAACAGAGCGCATATCCAGTTCCAGTGGTGCATCATTTATTACATTCACTTGGCAGGGGTACAGTCTTTGCCAAATTGGATCTGGCCCAGGCATATCAACAACTAACAGTTTTTTTTTTTTTTAATTACATTTATATGCCGCCCTTCTCCGAAGACTCAGGGCGGCTTACAATTTTTGGAGCACAACCCAATGCGCTCAGCAATAGCCTTCATTCCATTGTATATGCCTGCTTATTACTAAGCGGCATTTTTACAAGGTCAGCTAATTGCCCCCAACAATCTTGGGTCCTCAATTTACCTACCCCGAGAGGATGGAAGGCTGAGTCAACCTTGAGCCTGGTGGGATTCGAGCCTACATTAATTGTAGACAGCTGGATCTTAAGAGCAGGCATTTACAGCCTGAGCCACCAAGGCTCAGTTGATGATGCCACTGCAGAGGCCCAAACCATTGTGACTCATAGAGGTGCCTTCAAATGTAAAAGGTTACAGTTTGAAGTAAGCGTGGCACCAGGCATCTTCCAAAGTCTTATGGAAAGGATGCTCCAAGGACTGCCAGGGGTAGTGCCTTATTTTGATGATGTGTTAATCTCTGCTGAAAATGACACTCAATTACAAGAGAGACTCAGAGAAGTCCTTACCAGATTCAAGAAAGCGGGGTTAAAAGTCAAGGAAGAAAAATGCACTTTTAGAACTGACAAGGTTGAGTTCTTGGGCTATATGATTGACAAGCATGGCATCCACCCTACAGATGCCAAGGTTCAAGCAATCAAAGAAGCCCCTAGACCAAAATGCAAAACAGATTTGCAAGCCTTCCTTGGACTTATTAACTTTTATCACATGTTCCTACCTCAGAAGGCAACCATTGCAGAACCATTACACAGATTGCTTGACAAAAAGTCTGTTTGGGTCTGGGGCAGGAAAGAACAATCAGCATTTAACAGTATTAAAAGACTAATCACGTCTGATGCTGTGCTCATACAGTTCTCTGAGAATTTACCTGTTGTACTGACTTGTGATGCATCCCCCTTTGGAGTAGGGGGGGTTTTGAGCCACAGGCTTCCCAGCGGGAGGGAAGCCCCTATTGCCTTTTACTCTCGCACCTTGACCAAAGCAGAGAGGAATTACAGCCAATTGGACAAGGAAGCATTGGCAATTGTTGCAGCTATCAAGAAATTCCATGAGTATCTATATGGGAGAACATTTACCATTGTCACAGATCACAAACCTTTGTTAGGCATTGTGGCAGGAGACAAACCTACACCCACTATCCTGTGACCAAGAATGCTGAGGTGGACTGAATTTCTTGCTGCTTATTCATACAAGCTCATCCACAAGCCTGGCAAAGACATTGGCCATGCTGATGCTTTGAGTCGCTGCCCACTTCCGTTTCACACTGAGGACTTTGAACCTGAGCGCACACCTTTTCCTAGAAACTGTTGCCAAGCTTCCAGTACACGCTGCTGAAATTGCCAGAGAGACTGCCAAAGACACTTTATTGGCTCCTATTATAGGCTGGATTAAGAAAGGTTGGCCTCTTCAAGATCTACCTCACCTTGCCCAACCTTTTAAGTCCAGGCAAACTGAATTATCTGTATTAAGAGGATGTATTTTGTGGGGTAACAGGGTGGTTATTCCTGCAAAACTACAGAAAGAGGTTTTGGAAATGTTACATGAGGGTCATCCAGGTATTGTAAGGATGAAGGGATTGGCCAGGAGTTATGTATGGTGGCCAGGTATTGACAAAATGGTTGAAAACTGGGTTGCATCTTGTCCCAACTGTCAGGTAGTCAGGCCTGCCCCACCTCTCGCCTCCACACAGGAATGGGAATGTCCTAGGGGCCCATGGTCTAGGATTCACATTGATTTTGCTGGCCCTACCAGAGGGCACACCTTCCTTATTATAGTAGATGCATATTCCAAATGGCTAGAGGTCATCCCTATGGCATCCACAACTGATGCTGTCATCAAGCAGCTTAAAAAGCTTTTTGTAACCCACGGGTTACCTGATGTTCTTGTCTCTGACAATGGCCCTCAATTTACATCCAACCTTTTGAATCCTATCTAGCACAACAGGGTATCAGACATGCCCTGACAGCCCCTGGGCACCCTTCGGCTAACGGCCGGGCTGACCAAGGAAAAGCTTCAGCCTTGGTAGCTCAGGCTGTTAACTGCTCTTAAGATCCAGATGCCTACATTATTGTAGGCTCGAATCCCACCAGGCTCAAGGTTGACTCAGCCTTCCATCCTCTCGGGGTAGGTAAATTGAGGACCCAAGATTGTTGGGGGCAATTAGCTGACCTTAAAAACGCTTAGTAATAAGCAGGCATATACAATGGAATGAAGGCTATGCTGAGCACATTGTTGTGCTCCAAAAGCCGCCTGAGTCTTCGAGAAGGCGGCATAAATGTAATTAAAAAAAAAATTGGGTCCTGGGGACATCACTGAAAGTTAACTTCTTAGTGTTCAGCACATCACTCTAACCCATCAACTAACTTATCCCCAGCAGAGTTGTTGATGGGTAGGAAACTTAGGTCTTCCCTTGACCGCCTTCATCCCCTTATGCACCCAACGCATCACTAGATTCCACTAGCAAAGTTCGCACATTCAGTGTGGGTGATTCTGTTTATGCTAAGAACCTTATGGGTGAACCTTCATGGATTCCTGCTGAAATAACTCAAATCACAGGCCCTCGTTCGTACAGGGTGCAAACAGAGGATGGAGTCCTCTGGAGCAGGCACACTGATCAGCTTAGATTCAGATTACCTCAGGAACATCGCAATTGTTCCTCTCTAGTTCCCATACCTAATGCCTTTTCTAGGGGGGAGGAGGAGGAGCATGAGGATAATCAGCAAGCAAGAATCAACCCCATGTGTAACGAGCCATTACGACAGGAACCATCCCAAAACCTGTCACAATGCCAAAATCCATCCTTACAAGTGGAAGATTGCACATCACTACCTGACTTGGGTGCTGACATTGAGTTGGAGATGGGTTGGGAGGAGAGACCAGATTCTAACAATCAAACAGGGTCTTCTTTCACTGGAAGCCCGAGTAGGGAAATGTCAACAGACACATTTCCTCTCTCACTGGGTGAGAACATTAAAACTTCTGAACCACGAAGGTCTCAACGTACACGTAAGAGCCCCGCCTATTTAAAGGAATACATTAGATAGGTTGGGGTTTGAGTATGGACTGAACTTATTGGGGAGGGGTGTTATGTATGCAGGTTTGAATGTCATTGGTTTAGTTTGAACTGTTCTTGTAAAATGTCAGAAATGATTGGTTTAAAAAGCGCGGGAAAATCCTGCACTCTGATTGGCTGGCAACTGCGGCTGCTGGCTATAAGTAGCAGCCGCAGCCCAGCCATCGGTCCGTTATAAGCTGTAGTCACTAATAAACTCTTCACTGAAGCACTCCGCGTCTGACTCTTCATGCAAACTTAACAAGGGGGACCACTGAATCTAAAATCTAAAATCTTCTGCATCATCAGAAAGAGCAATATAAATTTTGGAAGATAAGCATTCTTACTTATTTTCTATTTTCTTTTCTCTCCTTTCAAATGCTCTCCTTTTGATCTTCTCATTCTGAGGTTTATATTCCTTCCTCGTTATGCCCATTCTCACCGGGGTTACAAAAACAAACATTGGTAATTGATTCTGATATGTTGTTTTTCCAATCTTTAACATAATAATTTTTTTTTAATTACATTTATATGCCGCCCTTCTCCGAAGACTCAGGGCGGCTTACAATTTTTTGGGATACAACCCAGTGTGCTCAGCAATAGCTTTCATTCCATTGTATATGCCTGCTTATTACTAAGCGGCATTTTTACAAGGTCAGCTAATTGCCCCCAACAATCTTGGGTCCTCAATTTACCTACCCCGAGAGGATGGAAGGCTGAGTCAACCTTGAGCCTGGTGGGATTCGAGCCTACAGTAATTGTAGACAGCTGGATCTTAAGTGCAGGCATTTAACAGCCTGAGCCACCAAGGCCCTATTTGAACCAATATTGATGAACAAAACATAAACTAGACACACGATGAAAGGGTTGTTATTGAGCTATTCCAAGGATTCAACTAGGTGTTCTTTTACCCTTCCCACAAATGTTGTTCCAGATTCTGTTCTCCATATGGTAGCTGGACTGAGAGAAGAATGGAGGAGGCAATCAGGATCTCTTGGAGGGAATTTGCTTTTCAGGAGCAATGCACCTATATTGCGAAGGACCAGTTTTATGGGCCACACTCCATCCATCCCCCAGCTCAAGTTTCTTTACCTGTCAATCTGGACTTCAAGCATGACTGCAACAACAAGGTACTTCCAGTATTCTCTCTCCCAAAAGATCATTTAATTCACTGGTTCTTAACCTTTTTGAAAGAATCGCCCCCTTGAGCCATTGAGGAAGTTGTCATCACCCCCCTCCCCCAACATAACAGCCCCCCTGCCACTCTTAGCATCCCCAAGGGGCCAGCAGAGGGGGGCAAGAGGCGGCAGGGGGGTGGTTCGAGCACCGCCCTGCAGGTTCACCCATTGACTGTAGTACCGCACCTGAACCGGCGCCTTGAATGCAGCAGCATGTTGGGAAAAGCCGCCACCACCGCTTTCCCAAAGTGTGCCGCTCTACATTCTTTCTGTCTGTCCATCCATCCATCCGTCCGTCCATCCATCCATCCATCCAAAAGGTCTGTCTGTTTGCCTGCCTGCCTTCCTGCTTATCTACCTACCTGTCTGTCTTTTTGTCTACCTACCTACCTACCTATCTACCAATACCTCTCTCTCTCTCTCCCAATATATCTCGCTCCATTGCCCCCATATCGCCCCCTTTCCATTCCTTCTCCCCCACGTCACCTCTTTTCATTCCATCGCCCCCCTGAAAAACAAAATCGCCCCCTGGGGGGCAATATTGCCCAGGTTAAGAACCACTGATTTAATTCATCGATTCCATTGGTTTGACTGTGCAAAATTACACATTCTCATCCTCCTTTAACTATTGATACATTTTCCCCCACCTAGACAACTCCCAGATAACACAACACAACCTCTCTAATCTGCACTGCTGCTAGCTTTTATCATTTTCATTTCTTTATAACAAATAAATAACTCTTTATAACACTTTCATTAAAAGTAATTTGAAAGCCAATGCTTCCCCATCCTTCTCACAGCTCTGAATGGCTACAGGTTTAGCACAAATCCACAACATTAATAGGAAATCCTTAGTCTTGGAACTCCCTAGTAAATTAACCAGCTCTCCTTTGATATCTAGGTTCCTCTTTGTTATGCAGATACTTTTTTCACTGATACCACCTAAGTGTGTTTCAATAAAGGAGGACTCCTAACAGCATAGTGATGGCAAGCCTCTAGGGTAGTTAAGAAAAAGCAGGAACATTCATTTATTCCCACCAAACTATATGAGAAGGAAGCTGGTATTGTGTGTGTGTGTATCTCTCTCTCTCTCTCTCTTTAAATTCTGGCCTGGTTTCACATATTCTAGATGCATATTAAACAGATGTTATGCTAGAAGTGAGGAAACCCAGGCACTGATTCACCCTCAGCCCAACCTATCTCTGTGCTCTTAAGTGAAGAGTGGACATTCATTAAAAAAAAACTTTGTTTTCCAAGTATTCCTTAGGGTCAGAATACTTGTTTGCTCCTTTATTCCCAAAAGCAATACGTAAAGTTTATACAGCTTTACAATTGGAATCTTCATAAAAGAAATCAAACCACAAACATTTATTAGAATGATTATTATTGAAACATTAAAGTGATGTCTGCCAATCAGAATTCTCCACAGCCATCTTTTCCTCACTTCAGAATTTTAGCAGATTTTCATAACTTCAATTAAAAGAAGAAATTGTATGTCTGCAAGGAATGCAGCAAGGATGCTGAGGTCCAACCCATGTGAGCTCAGATTACCTTTCATAAAAACCATGAATGTATTTAATACCCAGGTGCATGCGTATGCGCGCACACATACAAGCACAGAGGAAAATCTTGCTGTTGGTCTTCACTGCCTGTGACTTCATATATATTTCCATATAGTGCACTTCCTATATATATAAAACAGGCTTGCCAATGCCAGTGCTGCCACCTAGCTGGAAGTTAATGGGTGAGAGAAGTTCCCTGAGGATGGGCTCCAGCACGAGTCCAAAAGCTCTGAAAACTAAACCTCTGGTCCTGGTGACCGACCCAGATTGGATCCTGTGACATTATCCTGGGACAGGTATATTTGCCCTCATTTGTGAGAACTAACGTTACCTATTTGTACTTGCATCACCGCTTCAAAAAGCTGCAGTCAGAATATGCTATCTCAAAATGCTTTCCTGTATTCTCAAATAATGTTACAAGGAAGAATATGAAAAGATGAAGTAAACCTTCACTATGCTGACCAATTCAATTTTTTTTTCAGATAAAAGCTGTGTTCAGCAAAGAGTACATTCCTGAAGGTACATACTTTGGTCCACTGATTGGAAAAATCTACACCAGAGAAAATATTCCCAACCATGTGGACCAGAAGCACTTTTGGAGGGTAAGTATTGATCATTGGAAAATGGTTCTTCTTCAGGCCAGGTAAAATAACTATAGGATTTAACATACAATGCTCTGCCCAATAAATAGTTATCCTGAAATAAGTTATTTTTCTATAACAAGATGTTATATCATGTGAATTGACAAAGTTGTGTGTCTTTCTTTAAACAATGTTATGACTGGACCACAAATTCATTATGTCATGCAAATTTGAGTTTCATAAGTGGCCAGGATCCATAAAAATCTTGGCTGATGTTGTGAAACACTGACTTCCAAGCATAGCATTTAACGAACAGTATCTGCAACAAGTATTGCATTATGAAAGCTTCTAATTTTAAAAAAGAATCAGTTTGAAGAAAGATTTCTTAACACGTCGCTCATTCTCTGTCCTCTTTCTTGCTCAGGTGTTTTCTGCAGAAGGAAAACTTCACCACTTTGTGGATGTGAGTGACTCTTTTTCCAGTAACTGGATGTGCTATGTGAATCCAGCTCCCACCTATCGTGCTCAGAACCTGGTGGCCTGCCAACACAACCTGGAGATCTTTTTCTATACTATAACTCCCATCTTAGCCGGGATGGAACTTTTGGTTTGTCCTACCCACGAGGAATCCAGGCACTTACAGTATTTGTATCCAAGGGAACTTACATCCGAGCCAGGTGAGAATGCTATAACACTGCATGAATCTGTTCTTGCCAATAACTCGAAGAACAAGAATTCTGGCAAAAACAGCCTTGTTCCCCACCCATTAGGCAGTCCATTTTCAATCGAATTGAGAAGAAAGACCTACCTTTCTTACATTTTGAGACAAACAAACATTCTACTATTCAAGATGGATGGGACAGGAAACCTGTGCATCTCCAAAGACTGATGAACCACAACTCAGCAGTCCATTAATATGGCCAATAATGCAGAAAGCAAGAGATCCAGTCCAGCAACAAACAAATAGCCACAGAATCTCAGCCCTGCTCTATGAGAAAATCTACACAACCTGTGGATTTATTACAGTTCCTAGAATTATCTGGGAAGAACCCATATAAATTTATAATACCGGTATCTTGTTTATAATTACAGCTATAATTGCAACTTAACTCATAATTATTATAGGGATAACTTAATTGGAATTAATTACAGCCAGCCAGTCTGATATGGTTAAAGTGTCAGGGTAGATTAAACCAGGGTAGATGAAACTGGAAGACTGTGAGTTCTAGTCCTACCTTAGGCACAAAGCCAGTTGAGTGACCTTGGGCCAATCACTTTCTTTTAGCCCTAGGAAGGAGGCAATGGCAAGCCACTTTTCAAAAACCTTGCCAAGAAAAGTTGTCAAGCAGTATTTGAGAATTGGACACAACTGAATGAAGAAGAAAAAAACTTAATTGTAGTATCTACCAGCTATGTGAAGTGCAGCCCTGATTATATTTTCTTGTTTTCAAATCACCTTTGGTTAGATGTTTTCCACTGAAGAAGGGATATTTGGCTTTGTTTTTTCCCTCCGAGTCCCAAACTTTCACTTTATGCAGTTACAGACTTAGAACCCTGTAATACTAAAAGCAGAGGCTATTTTAAAGATAATTGTGGATGGAGTACTTTCAAGTATTGTTGGATTCAAATTCCCATAAGCTTCAGCCTACATGGCTATGGTGGTGGAAACTGTAGTTGCCAACATCTAGAAAGTCATAGTAACCATTAATTTTAAAAGAATAAACTACCAAATATGTGTCCAGTTCTCAGTACAGGATTTAATCTGCTTCTTGTACTAGGTTATTCAAAGGTAACAGAAACACTTAGAAACTGAATATTACTAGTATACATGCTTCATTTATAAAGTACTTTCTATTTTTTTCTGAAATGTTGAATGCTTAAAGTCTTAGTAATATAGTTATGTGTATTGTATATATGTTTAATATTTTAAATAGGTAGTTAAGAGGAAACTATTGCTTGTATTCTGTGTTTCCTTCACAGGTATTGTTTTTTTATTTGTGCCTGTGTTGTATTACAGTATACTAATCTGTGTAGATCACATTCATTTTACTAATTTATATAGTCATAGGGTTGTGTTTGGTGTCTACCTTCTTCTTAAAATAAAATGCATCCCAGCAAGAGCTGTTGGACAAAGAGAAGAAAATAGAATGAACAAAATAGAAGAAATAAGTATTTCCTATAATCACTACAGTTGTTTTCCCTAGAAGAAACGATAATCAAAGCTAACTTATTCTATATTATTTGCTATTTACTAAAAAAGAAAATAAAGGGGCTTTTCCTTCTTTTAAGAGTTTTAAAAATTTTGGAGAATGCTTTACAACATCTCTAGGACAGATAGAGATAGAGTTCTGATTGCCAGTCAAAGTGAGACTAGTAAAAAGTAACTTTGATTCTTCCTTTACAGAATGTCTAAACTTGAAAAATCTTCCAACAGAATCTTCATTTGAGGTGGCCTCTTATTCACCGCAGATTAACTCCAAAGATAACAAAAAGTGTACAGTTATCACAATAAGAGACAAAAGGGAAGATGAAGAAGAAAATGTTGAGCAGGACGTGCCATCAAGGAAGATAACAGGCCACAAAAACATAAAACCTATGACAGATGTCTTTCACAGAGTTGAAAAACAGCCTATGAAGCTTAAGAATTCCTGCACAGAATCCAAGTTTAAATTAGCAGAAGTGATGCTTGGTCTCCCAGGAGAGAGAAATATGGGAAGAGAAAATCAATATCACCATGGATTTAGTCCATGCAACTCAATGACTTCACCACAGATGGAACATAATATTTGCAACAAGTATTCATCCTGTTCAGAATGTCACTATATGGGGAAAATGCCCAATGCCTATTGTCATATCTCCAGCACCACTGCTGCCCATTATCCCAAATCTATAATGGTTTCTCATGATCTCAGCTTCCCACCAGGTCCGTCACTAATGAATTCAAGGAAAATTAAATCTCAAAGTTTGTCTTCCCAGGTTATCATGGAGAAATCTCTATATCATAATGCCTATCTTCCTATCTTGACTCAAGTAAAATACAATGCTGAATCTCCAAATCTGTTCTCTTTTTATGCTGGAACGTTTTCACTTCTGGGCTGTAATTATGAGAATCCAACCCTTTTTCATGACTTCAAAGGTCAACAATTGAAAGCTGCTTCTCCAACTTTGTATCAGCATGAGCCTGTGAACCTCAATACTCCCCAAAACTATTCCTCAATGTCCAAGGAAGGCAACAAGTCCGAGTCATACCCATTGAACAGGAAGAATGGCAAAATTAGATATGAGTGCAATGTCTGTGCTAAAAACTTTGGACAGCTTTCCAATCTGAAGGTATATCCAAACCAGTGTGTTAGTGACTGAATGGAATGAGTGTGAGCGATTCCACACTGCAGCCTAAATTGTTTGTCTCTCATGTTACTCCTGAATGTTTCTTAACTTAATTTCAGACATTCCAGTCTAGATTAGTGAATTGGCAACTGGGCTGGGCTGAAGCTCCATTCAGAATACAAATTTTATAAGATTGATTGAGTTTTTGTCCTTCCCACCCCTGCAGGAAAGTTAAGTTTTGCTGGCTATTTCCTGTGTGGACTGACTTCTCAGTGCTTGCCTTTTTCTTTCAGTAACTGTTCCTTAATTCCATCTTGCCCAGATGTCTGCACACATACCATTCCCACATGTCTTTTATCACTAATACAGATCCTTTTCTTCACAATGGAAATGAGTCAAGCAGAAAGTATGGATCTGCCCTATGACATCCACAAAAGTTTAGATAACAAGGTGTTGTTTGCACCATGGTGAATATTGCAGATCTCATATACTGCCACCACTGTGTAGGTTATGCAAGAGGCCTTGCCCTACAAATCATTGGCTATTAGG
Source organism: Naja naja (assembly GCA_009733165.1). NCBI lineage: Eukaryota > Metazoa > Chordata > Lepidosauria > Squamata > Elapidae > Naja > Naja naja. Next base: position 10,883,033 of record CM019160.1, read on the forward strand.
TTCTTAGTTACTCTTTCCATTTTTAGTCCATTTAAGAAGCAGGGATTTCTTTATCCAACCAATATGAATTATTTTATAATTTTAGAATTGTAAACTGCCCAGTCACTTGGTTGAGTTGGGCAGCTATAGAAAAGAAAGAAAAAAAGAAAAAAGGAAGGAAGGAAGGAAGGAAGGAAGGAAGGAAGGAAGGAAGGAAGGAAGGAAGGAAGGCAAGCAAGCAAGCAAGCTTTGGGATCATGATACACTAGAATATAACTATCCCCAGCCACCATAGCCATTGTAAATCATAGGACTTGAAATCAGACATACACATTGGGAAAGTCTGTTCTATTTATTCCTGCTGATTAGTGGGTGAAGTTACTCTTAACTATAGGAGAAGATTTACATTCAATCTAAACCAGATTGGATCTGATTAATAAAATGGCAGATCAACAGGAAAAAGTGGGGCTACAGGCTAACCCAAGATTTTTTAAACAGTGCTCCGTGTAATCCTGGGTAAGGGCAAAAAGAAAAACTTGAATGCAGCTTATTTTCAGACCTCCTGATTAAAAGAATATTGCCTTTTGATCAGGAGGTCTGAAATAAAAAAAACAGGTTCTGTGGCCTGAAAAAATTTGCAAACTTCTGGGCTACAGTATGAAATTGGAAAAAAAAAACCTCACAAGAAAGAAGTGGAAAACCAACTGTTTATACCACACCAATTTTATGATGAGCATATCTTCCATTCTGGGATTTTCCCATTCATATAAACATTCACAGAAGCAGTCAATATTTGGCAGCCTTATTATCATCCCTTTGCAAGTAATCCCTTTTTATTATTCTATCTCTTACAGGTTCATCTGAGAGTACATAGTGGTGAGAAACCTTTTCAGTGTCAGATCTGTAAAAAACGTTTCACCCAGTTGGCTCACCTTCAGAAACATCATCTGGTGCATTCAGGCAAGAAATCACATGAATGCCTGGTAGGTGTTCCTTTCCTCATCAAAATGCCAGCCAATTAGAGCAGAGAAATCCTAACTGGCTCTTCTCATGGGTTGTTTGATGGCTCTTAGGCCATTCCTACTGGGCAGATTCCTGCCAGCAAGATTTTATTCAGGTTGTCTGAACCCGAAGCCACCTTTCTGGATCTCATTAAACAAGGAATTCTTACCAGACCAACCATTTTCACCAACATGGTGATCTTTTCAAGAAACAAGCAAGAAATAAACCTAAGTTAATATGAGCCAAGACATGTCTTTTAAAACAGTGTTTCTCAACATTGGCTACTAAGACCTGTGGACTTCAACTCCCAGAATTCTTCAGCCAGTTGAAGTCTACACATCTGTCTACACGCTGCTGGAAGAAAAGCCGGGCTGAATCTGACCGGACACTGTTCGAAAGTCATATTGACACCTATCTAGTGGCGATAAGAGTGGCACAACGATTGTATTGGGCCAGCCTTATCGCATCTGCAGACTGTCGCCCGGCTGCCCTGTTTAGGGTGACACGCTCCCTCTTAAGATCTGAGCAGGCGGAGGAACCCTTGCAGGGAAGAGCTGAGGAATTTGTTCAGTTTCTTGCAGATAAAGTCGCTCAGGTTCGGTCGGACTTGGACTCTGGCTGGGCAGAGTCCATTGAGGTGGTAGAGACAGGTCTTAGTCCAGTTATCTGGGATGAGTTTGTTCCTGTTGGCCCTGATGATGTGGACAAGGCCCTGGGAGCAGTGAATCCCACCACCTGTTTATTGGACCCATGTCCCTCCTGGCTTGTTTCAGCAGGCCGGGAGACGACATGCAGCTGGCTCCAGGGGATTATAAATGCTTCTTTGGGTGAGGGGTACTTTCTGCAGGCCTTGAAGGAGGCTGTGGTTAGGCCCCTCCTCAAGAAGCCTTCCCTGGATCCGGCTGTTTTAAATAACTTTCGCCCTGTCTCCAACCTTCCCTTTCTGGGGAAGGTTGTTGAGAAGGTGGTGGCACTCCAGCTCCTTTGGGCCTTGAATGAAGCTGATTATCTGGATCCCTTGCAGTCTGGTTTCAGGCCCGGGTACAGCACCGAAACGGCTTTGATCACGCTAGTGGATGATCTCTGGCGGGCCCGGGATGGAGGGTCTCCCTCCATCCTGGTGCTTCTTGACCTCTCAGCGCCTTTCGATACCATTGATCATGGTATCCTTCTGAGTCGGCTCAGTGGGTTGGGAGTGAGAGGCACTGTTCTACGGTGGTTCTCCTCCTACCTATCTGGCCGGACTCAGTCGGTGTTGGTAGGAGGGCAGAGATCGAGCCTAGGGCCCTGCCATGCGGGGTCCCTCAGGGTTCTATTCTCTCCCCCCTCCTATTTAATATCTACATGAAACCGCTGGGTGAGATCATCTGTCGACATGGGGTCGGGTGTCATCAGTATGCTGATGATACCCAGTTGTACATCTCTGTCCCCGGACAATCTAGTGATGCCGTGGAAGTGATGTCCCGGTGCTTGGAGGCTGTGAGGGTCTGGATGGGGACCAATCGGCTCAGGCTCAACCCTGACAAGGCTGAGTGGCTGTGGGTCTTGCCCCCTCGGGTTTCAGTTGATTATCCAACTTTGGTACTGGGGGGAGAGAAATTACTCCCCTCAGAACGAGTTCACAACTTAGGGGTCCTTCTGGATCCACAGCTACAATTTGACCACCACCTTACGGCTGTGACCAGAGGGGCCATTGCACAGGTTCGCCTGTTGCGCCAGTTGCAACCTTTCCTGGACCAAGGGGCTCTACACGCGGTCGCTCATGCCCTTATCACCTCTCGACTGGATTACTGCAATGCGCTCTACATGGGGCTGCCCTTGAAGAGCGTTCGGAGACTTCAACTGGTTCAAAATGCGGCCACACAAGTGATTATGGGTGCACCTAAGCGCTCCCATATAACACCTATCCTCTGCGAGCTGCACTGGTTACCAGTAGTCTTCAGGGTGCAATTCAAGGTGCTAGTAACAACTTTTAAAGCCCTTCATGGCTTAGGAGTGGGATACCTTCGAGACTGCCTACTGCTACCTTATGCCTCCCAGCGCCCGGTTAGATCCCACAGGGAGGGCTTGCTCTGGATACCGTTGGCCAGACAATGTCAGCTGGCGGGCCCACGGGCTAGGGCCTTCTCTGTGGCGGCACCGTCCCTCTGGAATATGCTCCCCGCGGAGATTAGAACCATCCCCAATCTACCTACCTTCCGCAAAGCCGTTAAGACCTGGCTTTGTCGGAAGGCATGGAATTGAGAACTCTGTTTTTCCCTCTTGTATGTTTGGATGATATGAATGTGATTTTTGATTTTTACATTGTATAGGCTATGTTTTTAAATTTTGTTGTACACCGCCTCGAGTTCCCCTGATGGGGGAAGAGAGGCAGGATATAAATCTAATAAATAAATAAATAAATAAATAAATAAATAAATAAATAAATAAATAAATCTTAAAGTTGTCAAGGTAGGGGAACACTGATGTAGAATGTAAGTATAGTTTCTATGACCCATGGTATTCTACAATGTGCCAACATTGCTAACCAAAATGGATCTTGCCTCCCTGCCAGGTCTGCTACAAACATTTCAAGAGTATCAGCAAACTCAAAACCCATTTACGGCAGCACTTGGGGGAGAAGCCCTGTGGGTATTGGCTTTGTCCTTCCACCAAGCTTCTTGATGAACACCCAAATCTGAATCAATGCCCTGCCTGTATCCGAGGCTACATCCATCCGTCAAGTTAGGAAGTCTACTGCGAGTACTTGCCCAAAGGCCCCATCAACTGGCTGCTCTCCTGCTCCATTCTAGACCTTAACTGACTTTGACTTCAACCTCAACGTTGATCAACTGGAAGAGGGAAACTGGGTTTGGTTAGAACTGCTCAGGTTGTAGAAACTATCTTTCTGGAGGAAACAGTACACTTTTACCAAGATGACTCCCTCTGCTTGCTTAGCTTAGCCTCCATAGAAAATTGGCACTCTTGTCGATGAATAGTTGCGCTTTTGTAAGAGAGAACCCTTACCAATGCATTCAAACATTTGTAGAACTGTTGCTGTTTAATCTTCAGTAACTTGACACTTGAGGTTAGAGGGAGATACCTGCTTATGTCTTACCATTTTCTGAGATAGGCAGATGGTTATAAAAGAACGGGACTTCTTTCTATGTCATCTTCTCTGTGTCACTAGCAATGTTTCTTTCTAGTGGTGGATTAAAGCATGTTTTATTTGCTCAGAACTGGCAAATGTTTGGTGAAGTTTTAAGCTTGCATTTTTAACATGAATGATCAACTCTTCTATATCCTGCTTTAAATTCTTTCTTTCAGTTTCATACGGTATTATTTGCACAGAAATGTTGTCTGAAAAGTGAACAGACACCCAGCTTCAAACAAACAGAAATTCCATTACATTATGAGGAATGGGAGAAAAAAGGACCAGTATTAAAGTTTATTGGATATAAAAGTGGAATTGCACCTTCAATACCAACAGAAGGCAGACAATTTTTTCATAGTTTTCTCCCAGCAAGTGATAAAGATTCTTACATAGCCATGTCTGTAATATATTAAAGACCATTAAGTCAAGTTCAACTCTAAAACAGGTCAACCTTGTGCTGAGGCAACAGTTGAGGAATTTCTGCTCTTGCAAGTGAGTCTGGCAAGTTCAGGAATTTCTGAGATCTTGCCAGTGAGTCTGAGATTAAAAATTCAGTTCAAATTTTGGATAGGGCCAAAGCTACTCAGAAAGATTCAGACTTGGTTTGATGCTTTCTATGCTTCTACAAAATGTTTTTCAAATTAACTTGGAAATCCACTTCGATTCTGTGTAGATTTCTAAATCAAGATTGAAATCATGAATTGATTGATTTATGTAAATTGATTCTTGAGATAAAGTAAAATTCTGCCAGATTTATACATCCTGGCTTGCTATCACCCTCTTATACCTTTCATCTTATTCCTATAGCAGTTTCCTTTCCTTTTTAGTGTTTTCTTTCCCACAAGTCCCTGCAGTTTTTTTGGCAAGATTTCAGAAATGATTTGCCCTTGCCTCTTTCTTCCTAGAACGGAGGAAGAATGTGACGGACCTAAGGATACCCAGCTGGCTTTGTGCCTAAGACAAGACTCAATCTTCCAGTTTCTAATCTGACGCCTTAATCATTATTCCATACTGACTCTCTTTACTGTTTATTTGTTAATATATGTATCTACCCAAAAAAAACCTACCGAGCATTTGAACTGGAAAGCAAATTAAGTGGCAAACCTCCCATTCTTGTTTGCAATGCCTTCAGCGTTAACCACATATCCTGTGCCCCATATCTTATGTGAAGGCCAGCAAAGCAACCAAAACCACATCAAGCCCAGGGTATTTTCCCTCTGAAATAGCCAATGAACTGCCATTTCTGGTTTCATCTCCTGCTTTTTCTTATAGTCTTAATTTTTTTAATCATTTATTATGCTATGGGTTTCTAAAATACAATTTAAAAGACTATATGACTTACTCTATAAATTTTTTATCAATAGAAGATAATATTTGCAACTCAGAGTTGAAATGAGGGATCCTTAGTGCTCTCCGAGCTTGGTGGTTTTTTTGCAGACATTTCATTACCCAACTAAGTAATATCATCAGTGCTAGAAGAAAGTGGGGGTTGCTCTTATTTTATATCATAGACTTAGTGGCTTGCCCTGTCAGTGTTGATGGGAGTGTTCTTAGCAATTCTTTCATTTCCTTTTGGGCTGTTGTTTACTCTTAGGTTGTTTGTCTGCATTGTAGTTCCTTGACTGGGGTATTGTTTTTATTTCTTTTTACCTTGCAAAAGGTAAATTTCTTCTACAGTAGGCCCCAATGCCTGCACTACCTGGCTCTTTTCAAAATGCAGATGTAATCAACATAATTATATTAGACCAATAGTAAGGGAGTTAATTCCCTCACCTTCCTGCTACATCACATTCATTGGTTTTTACTGCTGTTACAAAAATCACTTTTACAGAACCAAGATGCTATTAGCCTTTAAGACTAGGTTGCACAAAAATTGGTTGTGGAAAATCACATATAATTTGGTGAGGGGGCACTGAACATTACAATGGGCAAAAGTAGTGCAAAATGAATAAAATTACAACATATGGAAAAATTAGGGTTTCCTATTTTTTCCTACATCTTACCAGAATTGGATGTTATGTGTTTTTAGGTGGCTTAAAAATATTCCCAGCTAAACCTTTATGTGAAATATATAAATGACCCACCAGAGTCCTGATTTTGCCATTTCTGTCTCCCTTTCCCTAGCACACAATAAAGCTGTTATTTTCATCAGCCAGAGCATTCTTTGTGTGTATACTGTATACTGTATTTATGAGAAAGGCTCTTGTAAAAGCTCATGACTGGCTCAAAGTCATCCTATGGTGGGGACAGCGGGACCTGAAGCTGGAGTCACTCTGCTTCCAGGCAGCATTTTATCCACCTCACCAAACTAATGTAATAGATTTCCTGAAGTATTTACATGCTGTATACATGAGCCGAGGCAGCAGAGCATCAAAGCCGCCCTAAAAGAAATGGCTTGAAAAACAGGCCTTGTTCACAAGATGCTATTCAGGTTCCTCTACTACAGGATTGATTGGAAATCTGTGGGAAGAACCGGTTTTTCTAATATCCCACCTCCCACCCACTTTCATGATTGCAAAAGCCTTTCATTATACACCTTCTTTGTATGTTTTACTGTCCTAGGTTCAAATTGCATTTGAAAATGCACCCACTTTTTTGGTTTCTCCATTATCTTTTCCTCCTTAATAATTTCATAATTGAAAGAGTATCCACACACAACCCATCACGCAGCATGGTAAAGGCACTTACAGTCTGGCTTTTAAAGTCTAAATGCTTACAAATATAACAAATTAGCAAATGTATAGAAAGAGGGGGAGTCACAAATCAATAATTTTTATTTCCTTTTTTTCTTTCCCCCCTCCTTTTTAGATATTTTAACTTTTATTAAATTTACTTCAGTGATCTTTTATTTCCTCTTATCAACATATCAACATATACACATACATGAACACTGTAAAAATGTAATAGACACCTTAATATTCAATAATTAGTTCAAGACTGAAACTATTATATAACCAATAATTTGATAGGAATTGGAGTGGTTCTTTTTATGTTATACTCAACTTTGGATGAAAATAGCTCTCTTCATTAGCCCTTCCACTCATTCCTATTATGACAAGAATGCAATCGGAGAATGTTCTTAATATTTGGGCTTCTTTTGCTAATCTATTTAAAACACTATTAAGTGAACAGTTGGTTTGATAATTCCCTGGGAACTAGTGTGACACTGGGTTGGAAATTCTGCAACCTGTGCTTACATATAACTCTAATAAATGTTGTACGATTAACAGCATGCAAGGATGCTCCGAGAAATACATTGAAGCTAAGTCAGCATTTTGAAAATATAGGTGCTATCTCACAGAGGTGATCTAGGAATGGAGAATCTGTGTGCTATCTGGAGAGTAGATGTGAATGTTGTGGTTATTAGCATCTTGGATAAAGACTAAGTAGGTTTAATTTCAGATCCATGAGAACTTGAGGCACTGAATGACATCCTCCCAGATTTCCAGCTGGGATCACAGGAAGGGCAACTCCTGTTTCATGTGTGAAAAATATATCTTGTTTGGTGCTTACTTCAAGTTAGTAGATACGTTCTAACTTGATGCATTACCATAAGAAAAGATCTTATTGCAGATGCTTTTCCAGCTTTTTATTATTTGTTTGTTTATAAAATTTATAGGCCACCCATCTTACCTCATGGTAACTCTGGGTGGTTTACAATCATAAAAAATAAAACTATATAAATTAAAAACATAAATACAAATTACAAAATACTATGACCCACTTAAAAGATGTGGAAGGCAGGAATAGAATGGGGGGAGAAGGGATCTGTTGTTAATCAACCGACTGACTTCACTGTGATACTCCCACTAATGCAGTAATCATGTTGCTAATTTTGCTTTTCTCAAAAGTGTTTTTAAAATTATTTTTAAAAGCAACTGGACTGATTTTTTTGAGGAAGAAGACATTTCACTTCCTATCCAGGAAGCTTCATCAGTTGTAATGGATGGTGGGAGATGGATAGTGGGGGAGACGGTACTGACAGTTAAGAGTAGATGATGGGGAGAGGAATGGAAGGATATGTTCTGACAGGATGGGGGGGATATGAAAGGATTGTTTTTTTGCAAAAGTTTCTACTTCTGCTTTGTTACAATGTAAACTTAGAAACATTTAAATTCTCAATTGTAGCCCAGACTTTTATTTCGTTTTGATCTCTTTGTATGTCTTTATTAATTTTATTGTGGTTTTGTTTTATTGCATTTAAAGCTATATTACATTGTTATGACACACAGCTACAGCACTAAAACTTATTTACTTACAAGAAAACATTCATGGAATATGGCATCCTGAATCTCATTGTCATGATGCTTTCTTCAAGGATTACGCTCACTCTACATTGACCACAATATCTAAGGGAGGAAAAGGAAATATCTTTAATACATTTATAGAAATTCCCACATCTGGGGGTTTGATCAATTTTGAGAACATTTTGCATGTGCTGTCACTTTATGGTTGCCATGACAAGGGCACGCACGTTCCCAAAAATGGTTGACACAAGCACCCTTTTACTGGATGACAAAACACTCACCTTACCAATATATGGTTTTGGTTTCTGGGCAAGTAATAATATTTCCAAACAAAAGCCTGCAGAATTTACCAGTTTTGTTTTCTGAGAATGCCTATGGGGTCATTAGAAGAAACAAGAAATGACATAGGAAAAGATACTTCACTTTGTAGCATTCCAGTGTCCCATTTAATGTCTCTTTTCATTTGAAAAAAAATCTAAATCACAAAATCAGTTGGAACAAGAAGTCAGACAAACTTCTAGTGAAGTACCCAAGGTCAATATGGTGGGGATTTTTTCAGCTGTATTGCTTTCCCTTCTGAATTTTGGGATGCTTCGCTGAAGGATTTTTGAAGCCTGGCTTTCCATGTTCTGTTCTTCCAAGTCTCTGCATTCCTGCCCTAGAAATATCTAGGTAGTAATGAAATCCTGGTATGCCCGACCAAGACCATCCAGTGGTATACAGATACAGTTAATGCTGCCACTAAGGTACATCATTCAACACATCTGGAAGCATAAGGTTAAGAAAAACCAAGGTAGCTAAATACATTGAAATGAGAAGGTAGTAAGTTTTGGAGTCTACTGTTCTTTGGAGTGAATATTTCATTCACCAGATGCATGCTGCCCAGATTGGGGAAAGGAGACCTATACAGACTACCTGTAGTGATCCTTTCTTCCTTACCAGGTTTCTTGTACTGAATAAACTAAAAATGAAGGAACTATTTTGAAAAGCATGAGAACAGGTTATCTCTTGTGAACTGCCAGGGAAACCCACACTGAAAGGATATCAACTTCTCTGCAACACTTAAGCCTACACAAATTGTTATTGAGCTAAATCTGTATGGTGATTGCAAGACACGTTGAAAATTCTTCTGACTCATCCACTTTCCATATTCTGTTTCTTGTCTCTTCCTTTGATCTTTACTAATGGATCTGCCTTAAACATTCTTTTGAAATTGTCCACCAAGAAAGAATAGTTCTGTGTTCAGTCTCTCCATTGTGGAATTCTTCCATTGATCAACTTGTCCCATTCAACTTGCACCTAGCATAATTCCTCCATGTTCAGCCTCACTCCTTGCATCTTCAATTTTTAGTCTGTGATATAGTAAATCCTCTTTAAACAACTATCTCCTCTTCAATCTTCTGTTGAAACTGTTGGATTTGTAAACTCTACAATAGTCAACCCTTGCAGATAACAGATAATCAGAGTTGGAAGGGACCTTATAGGTCATCTAGTCCAATCCCTCCGCCCAAGCGGGAGACCCTACACCATTTCTAACAAATGGCAGTCCAATCTCTTCTTGAAAGTCTCAAGTGATGATATCTATGTCATTTTCAATATACTATTTGGCTCATGTTCCCAGTTTTAGCTCTGTTTCTGCTTTCTGTCTTGATCCATGTTAGAATAGAATAACAGTTGGAAGGGACCTTGGAGGTCTTCTAGTCCAAACCCCTGCTTAAGCAGAAAACCCTACACCACTTCAGACAAATGGTTATCCAATCTCTTCTTAAAAACTTCCAGTGTTGGAGCATTCACAACTTCTGGAGGCCCTTGTCCCTGTACAGAGCAGCAGGAAAAGGTTGGCCTACTTTGACCACTATAAAAAAATTCCTCTTTATGTCATCTCTTTGCTTCACATCCATTCAATATATTTTCTCTGCTTTTGACTGGTTTACAATCTCTTTCTTCGCTGCTGGGGAAAAAAAACATCTGCTGGGATATCAATTTCACTTCTCTCAACCTGGAAGTGGGTGTGAATGGAGTAGTTAAAACTAGTTTTCCTGATTCTTTTTAAAAACATATTTTGTGTAACACACACCCCAAATCAAGAAGAGCTTCACATTCACCACTGCAGCCACCAATATTACTTTTTTGTTCCACCTTATGGATATTTGCGAGAAAATATTTTACTCTTTCTTGACCTCTCAAGTTTTGCTTTTATTATTTTGTTAAAATTTATTTGCCACCTCTCGTTATTACTTTACATTGACAAGGCTCACACAATAATTATTGCTTAGCAAAATGTAACTGCTATCCTCACATAAATTAGTCTATCTGGTCACATAAATGTTATGTCCCGATTCACATAATATGCTAAGATAATGTCCTCCTTCTCATAATACATTAAACTGCAACTTTGGCCACTTTAAGACTTGTGGACTTCAACTGTCAGAATTCCTCAGCCAGCCATGCTGGCTGGGGAATTTGGAGAGTATAGGTCTTGAAGTGGCCAAGTTGGACACCCCTGGTCTAGCATGTTGTAGAAGCCCAGCTACTAACTCTACTGAGCATATCTCAGTAGAATAAGCTTAAATTTATTGAAAAAGCTGCCTTAATAATTTTCTTTTTATCTATCTATCTATCTATCTATCTATCCATCTATCTATCTATGCCATGGGAAAAAAAACTATGGGAAAAAAAACTATGGGAAAAAAACCATGGAAGTTTTCTGCATCTCTGAACTCTCATCTAGCTCCCCAGATGTTTGCTGGCAAGATATGGCACACTCCTTACTAATTACACTTTTGTAATCATTATTTACAAGATACTATTACAAAAAGCTTTGGGCAGGGATGCCTATGATTATCACCCCACCCCCTTCATCATAGCAATTCTGCCAAATGGATTTGATGCCTTTCTCGATAAGTCTTATTAAAAAAGGGGGAATGTTAAATTTCATTCATAACAACAATCAACTGCAAGAAACATCATGTTAAACTTCTGCTTTCCTTTCTATATGATAGGAATACCCTTTGTAACATAGTTCTGTTAAAAATACTACCGGTATAACCCCCCCCTCTTAATTTTCAACTCTGTAGAATTAAGCCCTTAGTGACTACTGAGGAAAAAAATCAAGTGCAGATATTAGCTTAATATTTCCATATAAAAATAACACAACTGGGGAATGATATACTGAAGGGTACAATTTATGCAGAGGTACCACTGGGTGTCAGGCTACAGTCCAGCATTGCTCAAACTTGGCCACTTGAACATGTGCGGACTTCAACTCCCAGAATCCCCAATGCTGGGTTAAAACATCGCTATATAAACACTCGCCTGGAAGTCAACTGCCCCAATGAACACACTAGGAATTACTTCCATGGCGGAGTTAAACGCTTAAAAACTCCGCTGCGAATTCCATTGAGCTTCGCAACCTAGTCAGCATTACTTTCGGCGTCCTTTCGCCCAAAACATCCTTTAAGCCTTCAAGAACGACAACGACGACAGCAGTGGGGGGGGGGGGAGAGGAGGAAGAAGGACAAAAATTCAAATGAACCCCCACCCCCACCCCGGGAACGGCTGCAACTCAAATCAGCCGTTGGCCCGCGCGCCACCCAAGGGTCCCCTCACGGCCAACCGGCGCTTCGGAATCAACAGAGTCGATTCCGCTCGGCTCGGCTCCGCCCCCTCACGGCCCCGCCCCGTCATTACACCCCCTTACGCGCGTGCCGTTGCGAGAGAATGACGCAAGCCGGCAGCCGGGGCGGCGTGACATATACGGAAGGGCGAGTCCCACCCCTGGCAGAAGAGTCGTGGCGGGACCGTTGAGGTGCAGGCAGGTGCGAGCTGGAGCCCGACAGGTGAGGGGAAGGGCTGGCAGGGGACGACGCAAGCGCGCGAAGGGGGTGGGGGAAGCTCCGGCCCGACGCTGCTCCTGCTTCGGCGCTTGCCGGAGGCAGAGGCTGCCTTGGAGGACGCCCCGCAGTTTTCCGGATTGAATGAAGCGGGGTGGGACGGGAAGGCGCGGGGTCCGCTTGTGCCTCTGTTTCTAAGGGGGAAAGGTTCCACCGTGGTGCTTCCGAACGCGACGCCAATGGCGTGTAATACGTGTGTCCTCACGTACACGTGCAAAAAGCCCTCTCGTTGAGGGCATTCCCCGGGCGTTTTATTTAATGCATTTTCAAGACCGGCGGGGGCGGTATGTTCTAAAGCTAAACTGACTGGCCTGGGTGAGTTTGCACAACAACGCCGAGCCCCACGGAAAGCTTAACCAAGGTTAAATGCTCACAAAGGTTAGCATACTGTGTGTGCCTATCCTCGCTGGTTGGCTTGGTTTGGGCTTAACAGCCATTGACACTGGATTAATCTGATCATTAGTGATGAAATTAGTAATGCAGACCTTCGCATAATAAGTCTCAACCAACTCAACAGGATTTATCCTGAAAGGATAGTATTTCTCCATCCTAACAAATTGAGGCAGGCAAAATGAGTGCAAAAAACAACAACCCAACCAGTGGAACAATCTGATGTAAATTTAAGTGTGTACAAAGGGAGCAAGATTGCATTTTATGGGACAGATGACACTGCATGATGATGTACATTTGATTTAAATTGGCTTCTGTGTAAACAGTAAAAGTCTGTGAATAGATTTATACTGCTGCACTTGTAAAACAACTAGAACTGAAAAAAAGTGTTCATATGTCATGAGAGTGGGTTGTATTTTACAAAAAAACAAACCCTTAATTTATTGCATTTATAAATATTATTTGTAAACATTAACCCTTAATTATATTCTATTATATTTTTACCTCAAAATGAAAAATATCAATGATGCAGTTGGAGTTAGTCTTTGGGAATACTGTTTCCCCTCATAGTAATGGAAGCTAATTTCCTACCTAAACCATTAGCTCTGAGGCAGCTGTAGCACCTGGCCATCCTTGCCTGGGCTTTGAAATAAGCACAGCTAGGCCTGGCTCATATTTGAAGGGGGCAACTATAGAAAATTCCCAGAAGAATTTTGGCTGCAAGATTAAAAAAAAATCCTTGAAGACGGCAGGGATAAATCAATTTGAAATTGTTGCCAAAAATACTATAGACTTTTGGGAGGTCAGAAGGAAACCAGTTTAAGTAAAGGAGTACTTTAGCTTGGAAAGGGCCTGTAGAAAGAACACCCGCCCCTTGAAAAGGAATGCCATGCTTCTATTGCTGTCATTTCATTGACACAACCATGTGAATGTTTATTATGAGGTTTCTTTTTCTCCTCCTTGTGCTTAAACTAAGAGATAATTTGCAAAATCTTCTGATGAACTGGCCCAAGTTGGGAATAGAACTTACAGTCTCCTTCTTTCTACCCTGATGCCTTAACTACTATACCAAACCGGCTTCATTGGGTTAGTTAGAATACTTAGGTGGAAATCTATATATTCTCTTCCCCAAGCAAACAACATTGGGGGAAAGGGGTAACCTAGCCTAATCTGTTATCCCTCAAGTGAGTATAGAATTCAGAATACCCGGCCAGCCTTGCCTTCACAAGTTCCAGTATACAAAAAATTTGGGAAGGCAGATGGTGCTCTGGCTTTCATACGTAAAGAGTTGGTATACTTGTGAATCCAAAGGTTCTTCTCTGTCTCAGAATTCCTGTTCATTGACGTTTGTTCTCTTCATTTCAAAGACGTGTTCTTGAGGGGAAGCGCCATGTCGTGGATAAGAGAAGGCGAATTGTCCCTATTGGAGAGATTCTGTGCTAGCGTAATAAAGGTATTTACTAACTCAATGTTATCTTCAGTTACTGAAATGCAATGCTTACCTAGAAATATTGGATCACAATGTTTAATATTTAAGGGGAGGAGGAACAGCCTTCTTCAGATGAAGCTCTTCCAGATGCTTTGACTTCAGCATCAGTTATTCCAGCCAGCTTAAGAGGTCAGATGGTAGGTGTCCTTGTCCAAAACTTTGGAAGAGATCACAGTTGAGAATTGTATTCCTAGATGATGGTTAAGTTGTGCCAACTAAGACTTGTCTTCCTCTTCATGTAGATTCTATTTGTTAATGTACCTTTGAGTAAAAGATGCAAGAGCAAATTTCTGTGAGGCCAACAAAAATCTGCTTGCATACGGTGGGCAGAACAGTGCTAAAGCTTGTAACTCTTACATAGCCATCAGTAATCGATTTGGGGGCAGAATTGCTCAAAGCTGCCACTCACTGAATTTAGGAGTAGAGGAATTGTTCATGTCTGCTGTCCCTATTGTATTTTGCTAGTAAATGGCCAAGTTATGTTTCCAGAATTTGAAGCTTCGACATTTTCATGAAGATGGCAGCTTGAATCTTCATGCTGCCATCTTTATATTTTCGTTCTATTCTGGGAATCATTGTTTTTTTTAATGCCTGCCATAGGAAGGTGGGATTTACATTTTAAAATAAAACTTTCATCTTATATGCATATATTAGTAAAATTCCAGGATGGTTCTGCAGTTCTTCCACTTGCAGAATAAGTAGCTTCTAAACCATATTTCCTTTTTCTGATCTTCTTCCCATCTCAGGAGTGATGGTTCTTAAATTTTTTTTATAGAAGTAGAGAGATATTGTGATTTTTCTTTCTTTCTCTCTCTCTGCCCCTTTTCATGCTTTCCCCTCAAAAGTATTTCAGGAGTATAGAACTGCAGCTCCATCAGCTGTAGACTCATTGGTCAGAAGCAGACCTCATGATTTATTCCTGGGATACTTCTTAAGGAGGCCAGAGCAGAGTGTTCATGTTTCAAATGTAGGGTCATCTCAAAACAATTCTGGTCTCACTTTTGCTGAGTGTACATCTCTTACTCTCAGGCTAATATTTCTTGCTTCAATTCCAGGCAGGGCCAATGCCCAAGCACATTGCATTCATCATGGATGGCAATCGTCGTTATGCTCAGAAGCATAAAGTGAAGAAGCTGGAAGGACATTCACAGGGTTTTGCAAAATTAACACAGGTAGGAAGAATCTTTCCTGAGCATCACATCAAGAATGCAAAGATTATTATCTCAAAATGATTACTACGACATGCCAAAGCACAACTCCTCCTTTAAAAAACTAGTAGGAATCCTACTAGCTCCTAGTTGGACTAATTTCAACAACCCTTTGAAAGTGATCAGATTGGAACTGTGTTAAGAATCTGTTCCTTGCTCAGTTCGCTCATGGAGAGGAGGAAATCACTGCTAACTCAGAGAGAGAGAGAGGGAGAAAGAGATCTCTTTTTTCCTCTTTGGATATTTCTAGATTGGATGTTCATAATGTGCAAGGGAGAAATTGGTGATGTGCTACATACATGTACCAGGATACCAATTGTGTCTGATTTTCAGATCAACAACACGTCAGTTAATTTAGCAGGATGCAAAAAGGGCATCTGGAAAGCCTCGTGCAACCTGCCAGCATCCCATTTTTGTGATATTAGTCTTTGGAATGTTACTGGGCTAAAAAAAGAGGGAGTTATCCATTCTGTTTTTTTTTAAAGCAAGTTGATTACTTTGCAAGTTTTAAGGTAATAATTTCACTCCTTAAATTTCTCTAAATTTTCCTCACAAAATGGGCTTGGTCCTAATTATTTTTGGAATGTGGTCCTTGATGTTCCATGTGAAACCTGATGCAGCACTTGAACCAGTAAAAAATGTACACCCTTCATTTAAGAGAAAACATTGCTAAACAGCGGTAAAGCTTTCTTGCATCAGCCGTCTAAAATACCCAAATAGCAATGTATAATTATAGTAGAGCCTCAGTTGAATGGATCAACTGCAGGGAGGAAATGTCTGTTAATCCCAAACATAGGCCAAAACACAAATTATTCAAAGCAACTTAATTAAATTACACAAATCACCGCCAGTGTTGTACATTGCATCATTTGATAATCTGATGCAAACGACATATCTGTAAATCACTGAGTGATATAAAATTAACTTAAATTGCCACCTTCAGATTCAGTTGGAATGGACTTGCCCAATAGTTGGGAGGGTGATATCTTGACAGAAGTGTAATCTATTACATCCACTAAATGGGGAAATTAAACCAAGGTTTTATTCTATTTCTGCCTTAACTTGTCTTCCTCTATAGACATTACAATGGTGCTTGAGTCTGGGTATCCGGGAAGTCACAGTTTATGCCTTTAGCATTGAGAATTTCAAGCGATCCCAAGAAGAAGTTGAGGGCTTGATGCAATTGGCTAGGCAAAAATTCATCCGTCTTCTTGAAGAACAGTAAGATTATTTTTTTCTATTCCATGATTTTGCCATGATTAAGTGAATCACCGCAATTGTTAATCATGTGATCATGATTTGCAGCCCTCCTTGTCTGCTCATCAGAAGCAGACTGGGAAGGTTGCAAGTTGTGATTACATGACCATAGGATGCTGCAATAGTCATAACTTCAAGGACAGGTCATAAGTCACTTTTTCAGTACTATCAGAACTTCAAACTGTTGTTAAACAAATTATCATAAGTCAAAGACTACCTGTATGATTGTACATATTTCTCTTAAATTGTTTAGAATGTGCAAATCCCCTTCACATTCAGTCAAGATGATTATTACTTGCTGAGTTCATGCATCATGCTAAACATGGTTGGTTGAAGAGCCTATAACGCAGGCTCATGCAGCATTTTAAGCCAAAACCATATATTGTGGCTTTCTGCAGTGCATAAATTCAGTGACAAGCCAATATATATCAATTTATTTAATATTTTGTATTTTCACATGCAATTACTGAGATTCCTGGCCAATTAGGTGCTTGGTTATTTAATTTTGGGGAGGGAGCTGCATCTGAGAAGAATGTGAGCAATTTGACAGCTAAGGACAGATATTGCTTATCCATTCGCCTTTGGAATCATGAAGAGCAGTTAAGTAAATTAATGCCATTGTGTGCAGTAGTGGGTGACCTTTTAATCCACTACATTAATATATGTTTGCTAATTTTAATGCATTTGAATAGAACAATAACTTACCAGGTAGTATATGAAAAGCCTGGAGAACCTGATAGGAAAATTTCAAACCTCTTGCTGCCTTATCCATGTAGCTGCATTTCCTCTCTTGCTCATGAGGAAATCTATTTGATGTATGTTTCTCTCCCCACGTCATACGTGTTGTTTCAAGCTATCGGCTTATTTCTGAATAACCAAGTCTCTGTTATGTGATTTTTTATTTTTTAAGAATTCAGTTTTTCTCTTCCCCTTTCCTTAGAGAGAACTTGGAGAAACATGGTGTGTGTATTCGAATTCTTGGTGATCTGACCCTTCTGCCACAGGATATCCAGGAACTGATTGCTAAGGTTGTGCTGGCAACTAAGCATTATAACACGTGAGTTTGTCTCCAGTTTCTTGAACTTTTTCTCCTACTCCAGAATTGCATACTTTTCTTTTTGTTTTGTTTTTTTCAGATCAAGGACCATGCTTCACCAGGCCAGAATTTTAGCTTGGATGCCACATCCCATATACAGAGAGCCAGCTACATAGTGCCCTTTTTGACCTTCCATTCTCCATACAGTATCTCCAAGTATCTCTCTGCTGGCTTTCTTTTCAGAAGCATGTTCCAGCAGATTAGGGTTCTTAAGAAAGCTCAGCATGATTAGCTCAATGGTTGGCCTTAGTTCAGGTCTTCTCAACTACAGTGACCAACCACCAAGTAGGACTTTAGAGCACCCCATATTTCTTTTGTTACTTTCCTACAGCTAGTATATAGAGGAACATTGCTTTTGCACATGGAATAGTTTTTTAACTGTCTGAACTAACACCTTCTTAAGCTGTTATTTATTGTATGCTGTCCAGAGTCACATTTTGTGACATGAGTGGCTATGTAAATATGATTAATAAATAAAAAGGTAGAGTGCTGAGTCTTGATTACAGTCTAGATTTGCTTGATCAGTAATCATAATATGATTTGTTTAGCTTTCACATAGAATGCTGGGGAAACATAATCATGCTTGTAAATTTGGAATACAGTATGAGCTAACATGCGAGCTCATAGGCAAGGACTCCTCGGGGTCCCGTCGGTGGGCCAATGCCGGCTGGCGGTTCCCCGACGAGCCTTTTCTGTCGCGGCCCCTGACCTCTGGAACCAACTGCCTCTGGGGCTCCGCCTGGCCCCTGATCTCCTTCGCCTGTGAGTTAAAGACCTGGTTGTTTGACCAACCTGGGCTGTGACCCCCTTGGGGGAGGGATGGTTTTAAGGTTTTTATAATGTTTGAACTTATAATTTAATTTAATCGTTTTTTAAGTATTTATTGTTCCTGTTTTAGTTGTAAGTCACAGTCTTCGGAGATGGGGCGGCATATAAGTTCAAATAATAAATAAATAAATAAATAAATGAACCCAATGAAGTGTGGGTTTGTTTAATTATCATATTAAGCATATGGTTTAGTGCAGTAGTAGTTTATTAATTGAGACTAAGTTTGACTAGTTTTACAGCCACAACTATAAAGTTTAATGCAGTGTGTGAACTCTGTCACAGAGGACTCAATGGCCCCTTTCTGGCAGGCAAAGTAAGGTCCATGGGATTAGGTTGGTTTCTTCAGTACAATGTCATCCTTCCTACTGGGTAGATACATTCTTTATTCCTTGGTCTGCTTCCTCTACAGTCTACACAATGAATAATCTTGTCTTTATGTTTCATATTCAAAGGTGTTTCTTGAACATTGGCTTTGCATATACATCAAGACAGGAGATCAGTAATGCAGTGAAAGAGTTGGCTTGGGGCGTTGAAGAAGGACTGCTTCAACCCAGGTAATGCCATAGAACAGTGGTTCCCAAACTTTTTCAGTCCACCACCCCCTTGGTGCTACACACTCATCCTCAGTGCCCTCCACCCACAGGTGGGATTCAAATTTCTTAACAACCGGTTCTGTGGACATGGCCTAATTTGTGGGTGTGGCTTGGTCATGTGATAATGGGTGTGACCATGTGTCTGGCAAACCAAATACAAGTGGTCCTCGCTTAATGGCTGGTTAATAATAATAATAATTAACAAGTGTTCTAATTTATGACTGACCTCCCCAGAGCTACTTGACCTGTTTTTGGAGTTTTGATAGCCATATACACACACTCTCTCCCTTCTAACCCTGCTGGAGCAGGTTCTGGATCTCTTTTTTTTTTTTCTCTTCTTTCCTTCTTTCCCTGATCTTCCTTCTTGATTCTTCCTCCCACTTCATTGGTGGATCCACTCCTCCTCTTTCTGAACCTGCAGCCTCACCACAGGAGCTGGAGAAGTGAGCTGCAGGAAAGGTGAACAGTCTCCTGACTGGCTTCCTTGCCACCAGCCCCGGGAGGAAGGTAAGTTTGTAGGCGGTTGGGAAAGCCCAAACCGCAGCCTACAAACTTAGCTTCCTCCCGCGGCTGGTGGCATAGGGAAAGGTGAGCCAGTCAGGGCAGACCCATTGCTACTCGGCTCACCGCCAGCCTGCATCTCGTCAGCTGCTGGGGCTTGTGGGTCACGGCTGCTGAGGGGGAGTGCAGAGGCAACCAGGAAGCATGAGGCTTATGTCGCCTGCATTGCCCCTCTGCCAGCCGCCCCTCCAAGTGTTTTAGCCGAGTGCAGACCCCGCTATGCAAGTTCCATGGGTGGAAGATCTGCTTTTGCAAGGCTTGACTCACGCATCATTCTCACAGTGGGGGCCCACATTCAGCCAAAGCACACAGGCTGGCAAGCAGTTGAGGGAAGGAGCGGCAGGCAAGGGGCGATGCAGGAGGCATAGCATCGTGCTCCCTGGTTGCCTCCCCCCCCAACTCCTAGCAGGCAAGGCCCAGCAGCTGCGGAGAATCCAGGCAGGACCGAAGTGGCAATGGGTCAGACCTGGCTCGCCTGCCTCTTGGCCACCAGCAAGCCAGGCAAGTGGGGTGGGGGCGAAGCTGAATTGCTCCCTGCAAGGGGCCCACCTCCAGCATTCCTCTGCCACCCCCCCCCTTGTCTCTTAGTGCCCCCCTGCTGCCCCCCTTCTCTCTTAGCGCCCCCCTAAGTCATCTCACTGCCCCCCCAGGGGGCGGTACCACCCACTTTGGGAACCACTGCCATAGAACATACTACTTGCATGGCCCTTGGGTTAGCTAGGAAGCTACCTGCATTTTTTCTTGGAGCTGTTCTCCAGATATTTAGTGGGCTAAAAATGAATTTAAAGCACTGAGAAAACTTTGAAAGCAATAGATATGCAAAGTGCTTGGAAGAATCAGTGAACCAGATACCGACAACTTGTCACAGCCAACTCACCACAGGACAGCTTGCCACAGGATAATTCAACATGAGACAGCTTGTCACAGGAAAGGAGAATTGCAGCTCAACCAAGCATCGAGGACTTGGGAAGTTTCAAACCCAAAGCAAGACAAGCCTCGTTGCAATTCACTCATCCCTCTCTTGAGTTATCCCGCATTGACTTGTCCTGCAATGGGTTGGCCAGGGCGAGTCGGCTATGGCGAGTTGTCCCAGTCCCAACACTGGAGCCAGAAATATTAAAAAGGGGGCAATCAGGAAGGGATCATTATAAAGCACTTGACTCCCTTTATGAGAACAAGATACTGTAACAAGCAAACTCCAACTTTGGTACCACTGGCACTTTCTATATTTTACAGCTGAGTCAGGTTATACTCTGAAATCTTTAATTTCAATTATATGCCACTTCTTTTTTTAAAATAATTAGCTATATTTCTGCCTTTCCAGGTGGCTAAAAATCATGTTTCTATTCATTTCTTTCTTTATATCCGCCTTTACTATTTTCACAAATGAGGCAGTGAACATATCCAACGCACCTTCCTCCTGTTTTCCCCACAACATAGTGCTGTGAGATAGGTCGGGCTGAAAGAAAGTGAATGGCTCAAGTCACCCAGCCGGTTTTCATGACTAAGTTGGGACTCACAATCTCTTGCTTTCTAGCCTGGTGACTGTTGGGGTGGGGTGGGGTGCACGAAGGGAGACTCAGCCAATCTCATTGTACACATGTTGTATTCTGACAATAAAAGTTGATTTGATTTGATTAACCACTAGCTACTGCACCTTCTCATGGCTACTGCCGGTATTACAATATGTTCCAGCAAATTTGTTGTGAAATGAAATGGTCATGTTCTATGCCTGACATTTATTTTTTCCTTTTTTGCCTCTTTGCCCTTCCTGCAAGTTAACAAGCCCATCTATGACTTTAATTATAATGGCTGGGCTGCTGCTTGAAACTGACCAGATCTCTATCAGTTTCACACTAAAGACTTTTGTTGTCAAGCACCTGAAATTTGGTGGTAAATTCACCCATTTATCGGAAATATTTTTTATTACCACTTGTACCATTGTATCTGCAAATGCTGTCTAACTGAAGTAGTCTCTAAACAAGGGGCAACTGTATCTTACTTAGTTTTTAACTATATTTATAAATGTTTTTATGAGATCTTTTAGCTCAGAGGTTAAGGTTCTTCTGCCAAATTTATCATATAGAAACAGACATATAACACCATTGCATAATCATAACATTTGAGAGGTAGTGTACAATTAAGACTGATAACTACTAATAATCTTGCCAGATCAAGCTGACTAATGCTGAAAAAAGAGTCTTATGATAATTGTTAAAGACAATTGCATTTAAACAACAGATAAGGAGAAGAAAATTGGTAAAGAGACAGAATAGAAACAAGCATTAGAGTGCTATTTGCTTCATATCAAAATAGTTGTCCAGTTGTGCAAATTGTGTAATATCTGTCCTGCTCATTCTTAATAAATTCCAAACACTTTGGAGACATCCAAGAAAACCTGGGTGTCCCTGGCATGTTATGTTGGTTTGGAGTCACATAATTGTTTTTAGTTATTTAGCTGCCTATCTCATACAAGGACTCTAGGTGGCTCACATCAATCCAGAAAAACATGTTTAAAAACAGGAGTATCCTTCGCCTCCAGGCAACAGACCAAACATCCTCACAGCTCAACCCTCACCGTAGTCCAATGTTTGGGGAAAGAGTCAAGTCTTCAAAGGCTAATGGAAGCCTAAAAGGGTAGAGATCATTCAGATCTCAGGTGGCAGGCTGTTCCAAAGGGCTGCAGCAACCACCGAGAAGGCGCACCTGTCAGGTCCCATCAGTCAACATCTGAGGGAGAGGACCTGCAGTGTGCCCAATTTATTGAATCTAGTAGGATGCGAAGAAGAAACAGTCCTTCAAGTAACTGGGCCTTGTGCCATGTAGGACTTCAAAGATAACCAGCACTTTACTAGTTAATAAATATTACCCAATAACTATGAACCATTAACTAATAGTGAATAACTATAACTTTAATAGCCATTAATATTGTGTGAATTTTGCTCCAAACTGTAGCAATAATAGGAATAGTCTATGTGAATTAACGTAATTCTTGAATTGCATTTTAAGATTGTTTCCCAAAGTAAATTCTGCACTCTCTCTCTTGTTCCGTCCTTCCCTTCCTCAGTGATGTGTCAGAATCGCTCATCGACAAATGCCTTTACTCCTGCAAATCTCCTCATCCAGACATTCTGATCAGAACATCTGGAGAAGTTCGACTTAGTGATTTTATGCTCTGGCAGGTAAATCTATAGTGCAATATCTCACCCGCTAATTAGCAAAATTGTATTTTCTTGCTTTGCAATCATCTGCAATTCAGCTCTCTGGGTTTTGTTGTTGGATATAAGAAAAGACCTTGTGTGATAAACACTCCTCTTAAAAAAAAATCCCTGAACTCTCTTCCTGGAAACTGCTATAAGTCCTTTAAAGAGATCATTGAAAAAATGTGGCCTTCTGCCATCCTAGTTAAGGAACTACCAGGTAGGCAGACCAATATCTGGTTCACTATAAAATACACAAATACCCATTGTTCCACATCAATGGTAAAGCAGGGGAGAATCTTCATATAGTTGCTGCAAAGAATTATATCTGGGGTTAAAACTCTTCGGGAAACTCTTAACAGGCTCTTTCTTCATACTTTTGGCAAGACTGATTTCAATACAAGACGGTGCAAACTCCAGAAAGCAAATTTATTTTAAGCATTTTTGCCCAATACTTTTATATTAGAAATACTCGCGAACCTAATTGTAAATGTTGGTAATAAAATAAACCTGCCTTTGAATTTGCAATCTAAACATTAATAGCAAGGAAAAAAAGATGGAGGAGGCTATCTTAGGACACTTTTGTAACTTTCTGGCAGGAACAGTCATAGTTTGGTCTTTCTAGGTTTACTTTCTGTGGCTGATGCATGCTGCCAAGGGCTATAGTATAGTATACATACTATCATATAACTATATTCCAGGGCTATAGTATATACTGTCTATACTATAGCATAGCATATATCTCCTTAATATAGCTGATGCACTGAATGGAGGTGTTGCCTAGATATTTTTTTCTGATATCCCTTCCAATCCTTACACTCTGTGATTCTAAGCTGGACTAATTTTGCCCAGCGTTTTTCTTGAGCAGTTTTTAGAGACCCTGTCCCCAAGATGACATAGGGGACAGAGTGTACTGTCCATTTCAGAATCATTGAACAATTGGAAAAGAAGTTTGTTTTGAAATAATCTAGCAATGTTGCGTGTTTTGATTACCTTCCTTTCCTTTCTAGTCTATTAAATGTCTTCCTTTCTCATTTCAGACGTCCCATTCTTGCCTTGTGTTTCAAAGTGTTCTGTGGCCAGATTATTCGTTTTGGAATTTATGCGAGGCCATCCTTCGGTTTCAGATGAACTACAATGCATTACAAGTAAGACTGAAGAAAGAAAAGGCTAAGTGAAAAAGCAATCTCAGGCTCTCAGCATATGTACTTTAAATAATTGAACTGTCTGTCCCAAGATTTCAGAGACAGGAAAACAGCATCTTTTGCTTGCTGAGGCTTTTCAGACTAATGTTAGGGGACAGGATGAGGATAGTAGAGAATATTCAAAGGATGATCAGTATTCCTAGTTACACAAAAGGGTTTGGGGCATTGGTGAAGTAACAGATGTTGGAATGTATCCAAATAGTTGATAGGATTGTTCTGACAGGTCTCTAGATAGTACCCTGAAGTCCTATATTGTTGGATTTTCATTTCATGGATATTCTTTATTGTGCAAACAGTGACAATATGATAATTGCTTACAATACTTTGTATTTTTGACCAGAGGATGAACTTGTCCTATGAAGAGATATAATTATTTTATTTAAGTGGCTTTGAAATCTCTATAATCTTAGAAAGTTTGCACATGCAAATCTAAAAAAGGTGTGAAATAGAGTTCTGGTTTTATTTATTAGCCAGTAGACAAATGGGCTGAATATTTTCCAGCACTGAATTCTCATTGATTCATTTTGGCTTTATAGTAAAAAGTTTCTCTTTTGCCCCAACAACCCAACCTGATTTAGAATGAGCTGCAAATATGCTTCTAATTTTGTAAGTGGGTTTTCTGAGCTATCTCATTCTGTTATGTAAAAACTAATGGAAAAGTACAAGCATCAAAGATCTTCAATAGTGACCATGCCAATTGAGAGGAAAAGGTTTGGAAAAAGACCACAAAATTTTACAGGAGAAAGGACTAAAACTTCATTACCTGCTGGGCTAAGGGAATTTTATAAATAGGAGAGAATCCAGTGAGCCAAATCATAATATAGTTTGCCTGTTTTTGCCTATGTTTTATACTGACAAAAGGTCCTGGGAATTGAAGTCCAAGACATTTGGAGGGTACTGGTAGAGTGATACTGATCTATGCTAAGAAACTTAAGTAAATCATTATTGCTTTTTTTCCCCAGAAAGCCAGAGATGTATATGTGGAACAAAGGAAGTGGCAACAGTTAGAAACTGATAAGGCACAAGTCTTACAGAAACTGAAAAATGAAGAATCAGCAACCTGTGGAGATACTCAAAAATGCTGGACACTTTTGCGAGAATTCAAAGCTAAACGGGAAGAGAGAATTCAAAGGTTTTTGCTGGCCCTTGAGCACAAAAGGATAGACTTCCTAGAAAAACTGGCATTGGCAGATGCAAGATAAGAAGGTTCCTCTTGAGGATAGGGGAGAGAAGAGGGGGGAAAAATGAGCCAAGTTGCAAATAATCCAATTGCTGCCCAGTGGATGACATGAAATGGGATCCTAGGTTTATTCTATGTGCACATGCACATGGCTGGGGACCATGGCACTTGAAGTGTTTGTTTACCAAATTTAATGAAACAAAAGGTATTTGTGTAGAGCTAACAAATGAAAAGAATAGCATCAAATCTTTCTAGGTGCAAAAGTCTGCGCATGCTGAGGGGCTTTGCTCCATATTCTCCAAACTGCAGTTTTTCTCTTCCACAATTCAAAGACTTAACCAGAATCCTGAGAAGCTGCCTGCCCTGGAATGCAGAGATGCTGCAACTGAGATTAGAGAAAAACCCCATTGCATGCACCCAAGCAGATTTATTGTAGAATAAATTAAATGTTTGTTCTTTTCTTTGTTGCCTCCATTTTTAACATCAACTGGTTTTGGACCATTTGTTTTCCATTCTTGATACCAGCATGTGATACAGGATTGTACATAAGTTTCACAGGAACGTGCATTGTTCCTCTGGCTTTAGTAAGCTAGGAAAATGTCATCCTTCAGGTTAACTACTTCTAGACTACGGGAATGTGCTGGGTACAACAGAACTTCAAGGTGTTTTTGATGCAGTATCTTCAAATGGGTTTGAGAAGGCATTTTAGCTTTGGATTAACAGTACAAAATGTCCTTTTACACAAAAATGCAGCATGGTGTAAATAACTCTGAAAAAGATAAAGGGCATCAACTATAAGTGCAAAAATTTTGTTTTCCAAAAGAAGCCACCAATTATTTCATGTTGCTTTTCAAAGACTAAATGAGAGTATGGTTGTATCATTCTAAAGCACTTAATTTTGAAATTGTGAGGGATGAACCCAGTTGTCAAGCCTATTGATGTTTAACAACCTGCTGGAGCCATTTAAAAAATAAATAAATCTGAGGTCATATACAGGGGGTAAATGGTGACCAATAAATTAATGGGTATTTTGTTCCCATGCAGTAATTTCATCTGTTGCCACTGTCATATCTGAAAGGCTGCTTCATTTGATCTCTACTTCTGAAGATCCTTATTACTGTAAAAAAATATAAATAAAAAATCCCAACCCCAAAGTTCACATATTTTCAAGTGGCCACGGTAGAGAAATGCTGCCCTAGTATTTAGGTCTCCTAGATAATTCAAGCAAGAGACCAACTTACAAGACTTTAAGCAAGATAAGTGTTTTCTTCAATAGTTTTTATCTAGAATTATATAAACCTGATTGTATAGAATGCAGATGGATTTTAAAAAATTGAGGCTGGGTACTTTTGACACTTGTCACTTTAAAATCCTGTATTTTAAGTTGCTTCAAACACCATTTCCAGTACTTTTTAAATGTAAAAGGATGGGTTCCAGCCATTAACTAACTACAGCAACTGGAGAAACACTTCATTTCACTGTTATGTGTGTTTAGTTGAGAATCCAATTTTTCTAATGCCTTTCACTCAGAAAAAAAATCAAAGTATAAAAATTGTTGAGTTTATTGAATTCATGCCCCATTGTATCCAAAGAACTTTTAACAACAAATACAGCACAATCATGATTTCAATTATCACACAGAATACTCTACCAACATAAATGACAAAGGAGTGAAATAAAAATGGCACAAGAACTTAAGTTGGGAAGGTTGCAAAAATCCTCTCTGGAATAATTAATTTTTCATAGTTTTCTAAATATTACAAGTGAGGGGGCAAGTCTGATCTCCAATGGGAGATCAATTCAAAGCACCAATGTGGCTACAGAGAAGCAGCCCTATCTATTTTTCTTCACCTCCCACAAATACGGAATCACTAGCTGCTGTTCCCTACAAAATCTGAAAGGCCAGCCATTCATAGCTACGTTCTAACCAAAATTATGAAAAAAGATCCTAGTCTCTGCTATTTTTAAATAGAACCATCTAGCCAGCACTTACTGTACCTGATTCATTGTGGTCTTAAGAGAACGGCTGCATATTCAGTGGTGGTGAATGTTTTGCATGTGGCACGCTAGTTTCAGTCCCTAGCAGGGACCGAAGAAGAAACACAGCAGATATATTAGGTTCTTCCAACCTGGTACAATCTAGTTGGGTTCAAAAATAAAGACACTTGTCCATCATCTTTCCAGAGTAATCAACCAGTTGCCTCTAGGCAACTCGCAGTCGACAAGAAGGGTAGAAGGTCAGCCATACTTTGTAATGCAGGTTGCCAAATGCTAATTTGGATTGCTGATCAAATGTAGTTGGTATGGTTGTGTTCTCAACTGTGTGAGAGGAGGGTGATGGTGGTGGTCTGTTTACCCTTTGCAGGCGTGTTTTTGACCTTGGAATTGATGGGGATTGTGGTAGCATAACCGCATGGTGCTGAAAAGGACAGCTCCCCGCTCGACCCCACGAAGGAAGCGCCTCGGGTGGGTGGGGAGAAGAGGTGGACCACCAGCCATCACTTGCCCCCCTTTTTTTTGGGTTTTTTTTTTTTGATAGGCGCCTTCTTCACGTGAAGCCTTTTTTGCCGCCTGCTCCCGGCTGAGACCCTGCCACTTCGCAGCCAAGGTTGAAAAGGAAGGGGGCGCTGTGGGTTGCGTTCCGCCGTGGCGAGGCAATGACCGCACCTTCCTCTTCCCTTCCAGCGCAGGGAAGAGGCCACCATCTTCCCCCGTGTCTTGCACCCAGATTCCTGTCAAACGGGGTTTTAACGGTCGGGCAGAGGCGCTCTCGTCCGCAAACCCGGCGGTCCTTTGCTCTGCGCCTCCCGAAGGGAAACGCGCACCTCGGCCGCCCAGGTGCACCGCGGAAATCCACCTTCCCACTCGTCCCCAAAGAGCCATTTGGCTGCCTGAACACCCCCCCCCCCAAAAAAGTCTGCAAGCTTCGGCTGGCTGACCTGAGCCGTGCGGCTCTCAGATCGTCATGGGGAGGTCACCCTGTCTCCCGGGCCAGCCGAGAATGACTTGTGCGACGCATTAATACTCGGGGCCAGGCGGGTTCTTATTTACCACGGTGGGAGGCAGCCAAAGTGACGCTGAAAGTCTTTTATTTTGCCATCCATTCGCTAGATTTATAAATCAAGAGGGGAGGGGGGAAACGGTTCCCTCCAGCAAAAAAACCCGTTTCTTCTCTATCTCTTTAGGAGTAGCGAGCGGAGACGGGGGGGGCGGAAATACCGTTTCTTTATTCTACCTGTTCTCACTTTTCACGAATCAAACCAATCTGAGATCTACTTGCAGCAGGACCAAACGGCCGCTTTGGTGGAGATAAAGGTGGACATTCAGTTGCGCGCGCGCGCTCTCTCTTCACCTCCCCTCTCAGAACCCGCCCTGGCTGTCTGTCCCTCGCCACGTGACCCGCTCTGTCCAATGGTTGGTCGGGGCGGTGGGGATCCGGCTGGAACCGGTTGGGCCGCGTCCGGCTCTATATAAAACTTTATAAACACCCGATTCAAATTAGTGGGGTCGCGAGCTACACGAGCGAGCCCAACAAACGGAATCCCCTTTCCCCCCCTCCTTGTTTTTATTTTCCGTCCTCCCTTTCTGCGCGGCTTTCCCTCCCATACATCCGAGTTTCTCCTTCCTCCTAGAGACCTTGCCTTTCTCGCTTCAATCCGAGCCGCCTTCTCGCTCTCCCTCCCTCACGCGCCGCTGACATGCCCAAGAGAAAGGTACGTGGCTGCGGCGAGGGAAAAAAAAAGAAACTTAAGGGCCCGGAGGCGAGAGGGGCGAAGGGGAAGGAAAAGAATTTCGTGTAGTCGAAGGGAGGGATGCTTATGCGGGGGTGAGCTTTCAGAGCAGACGCCATTTTCTTTCTCTTCTCTACTCCCTCCCTGCACTCGATCGCTAGCTCGCTCCCTTTCCCTCCCCCTTCGCTTCGTTCGCCTTCGGGCGATTAACGGTCGTGAGTGAGGGGGGAAGCGCGTGCGCGCGAGACGGCCCAACGGTCGTCTTCGGGACTTAAAAAAGTGGGGATGGAGGAGGGGGCGGAGCTTAGGGGAAGCGACCGTTAACCGCCGCGCATTTTTGGTGGCCTATGAAGGAAAGGCGGCGCGCGCGCGGTGTTTGGGGGTGTTTGACTTCGCGAGCGACTACACAGGCGAAGCTCGGGGCGGGGTAGTTGTGACAAGAGAGCGCGAGACGGCTAGCGCGCGCGCAGAGAAGCGCGAGAAACCGCTTAATTGGCTGCCCCCTCGCCCGCGCGCTCGCCTTGCCCGCCAATCGGAAAGGGGCACGCGCCGACTTAGGCGCGGAGTGGGGAAAAAGAAGAAGGGAGGGAAGTAGTCCAGTTGAGGGAAAAAAGCGGGGCGATCGGTTCGCCTTTTTTTTTTTGGCGGGAGGGCCGTTGACCGAAAGGAGACCCACATGCACCGTCCGTTGAAGGCGGCGGGAAGCAGGAGGGCCCCTCGTTTCTCCTCTTTCGCCCGCTTAAATAATGAGGTTACCCTGTGTTTTTCTCTCCACCCTCCCCCACGCGCACGTAAATTCAAAAAGGGCGGGAAAACCATTAGAGGGACATTTCCGTTCCAAGCCCTCTTTTAAGGGCCTTAGAGATTAGCAAGGCCGCCAGATAAATGATGCCTCTTTTTGCCCAGCGCCTTCTGGGTTAAATCTTGCCCTTCACACCTGTTGTTCGGAAAACCTTATTTGCTGTTTAAAATGAAGGAAGCTTGTAGGCTGAAGCCATTTAGTTTTCAGGGCAATAGCATCACTGCCAAGGAGTTACTATTTTACAGCACGCTCCTGTTTTGACTTGCTTGCCTCGGAGTTCACATCTTCTGCAAGAGGCATTCTGGGTTTCATTGCCTAGTTACAATTTGGGGAAAAGGCTGCCTGAATGGAAGTATGGTTTGGAGTTAGAAATGCTGTTAAAGCAAAGAAGGGCTGTGCAGTGCAATGTGAGATTAGTTTCTGAAGTCTAGCAGTTGTAGGACTAGGCAAAATGCTTCATTCTGTGAGATCAGAATTCCTGAAATAAATAACATCTTGGGTGTTACATAGATTTGGTTGAGGTCATGGTATTTTGAAATAAAAGCAGTCATTATATTAGAGCTGCTGTGTTGGGGAATAAAGAATAATGAAACTGAATAAGAGACATCTGTCAGTGCTGTTATCAGACAGCTCACAAGCACAGTTAGTTGGCTTCAAGGTTGTGTAATGTACAGAAATGCAAAGTTGTGTTTATCAATATATGAAAACAAGATATTTTTATTAGAATAATTGTAAACATGAGAAGTTGGATTCTGGAACAATTCTAAAAGTATTATCCTTCAGAAACTTCACTGCAAATAGAATTTGGGGTGCAAACAGTCAAGCTTAGAGAGTATCAAAGACCCCACAGTTCAACCCTGAGCCATAAGTGATCTCTTCCACAATTTGGATGCTTCAGCCAAAAGTCTTCGTACCCAAAGGAATATCTACCTAGTTGTGGGGTTTTTTGTTATTGTTGTTTCTTAAAATGAGCTGATTCCACTCTATGCTATTTCCGATTTATGACTTACAAGTACAGTAGTATCAGGTTGTTAATTTAGGAACTTTTAGAATTTGATATTATGTAAGAAAAATAGACAGTTGAAATGGTTGTGAGGTTTTATGCAAATTTAAATTATAAATGAATTAGTTAAGTTAGCATGTAAATTTAGCTAACCATCAATTTGCTTTATGCATTTAGTATTTAAATACAAAATAAATGGTAAGACCTTTTGTTTAACCATTTTGTGTCTAAAATTTCTTGTAGGCTGAAGGGGATACCAAGGGTGACAAGGCCAAAGCAAAAGATGAGGTAAGGGGTATTTGTTTAATTTTGTTGTTTGTTCTTTATTAACTTATTTAATGTTGTTTGTTCATTACAGTTAGTCTTCAGCTTAACAGCCATTCATTTAATGAACATTCATTAAAATGGCATTGGAAAAAGTGATTTGCAACTCTTCCTTAAACTTACAACTGATGCAGCATCTCCAGTCATGTGATCAAAATTCTGGTTCTTGGCAATTGCCATGAATTTACAATAAATTGCAGCATCCTGGGGTCATGTGCTCACTATTTACAACTTTCTCAGTTGGCTTCCTGCAAGCAGCATCAATCAGGAAAATTGGATTCGCTTAGCAATCATACAATAAACGAATCATGGCCCCCAAAAAAGTTGTAAAATTGGGGGTGACTTAACAGAAATTACTGTCTCAATTGTAAGCTGAGGAGGACTATCTGTATTATATTTTTGTAGCGTCAGTTGTAAGTCTAGGACTATCTGTGTTATACTTTTTCATATTCTAATAGAGGAACCATGCTGATTCTAATAGGATTAACTTTTTTCTTCTTATTTTTAAATAGCCACAGCGGAGATCAGCAAGGTTATCTGCTGTAAGTATGTTTTATGATAAATGCTTTCGAGAGATGAATTAGTAAAAGTAAAATCATGTAAAGAACTAGTAATAATACCATGTATTTGTGTCACAGATAGTGTTTACACACATCAAGTGCACAAATATTTCCAATATTAATCGTAGTTTTATTTTTAGAAACCTGCTCCTCCAAAGCCAGAACCCAAACCTAAAAAGGCAGCTCCAAAGGTAAGTTTAACATTGTATGCAACTTGGATTGAAAATGTTTTGCTTCCATAAAGTGAATTAATCTATCAACTCTTAAGTGAATTTACTCTTGTTTT
The DNA here is from genome assembly GCA_009733165.1 of Naja naja. Classification (NCBI taxonomy): domain Eukaryota; kingdom Metazoa; phylum Chordata; class Lepidosauria; order Squamata; family Elapidae; genus Naja; species Naja naja. The sequence goes on from CM019160.1 coordinate 10,915,000, forward strand.
CCAATGATCAGAAAGGTGAAAAGGTACCCAAGGGAAAGAAGGGGAAAGCTGACGCAGGCAAGGATGGAAACAATCCTGCAGAAAATGGAGATGCCAAAACAGACCAGGTATATAATAACTATTAACACTTAAGTTACGTTAGTGTTTAGAAATCAAACAAAAATGTATGCTGTTTAAAAGAAGCAGATAGTAATCATGTTTCTTGTTCATTTCCAAACAAATAATTTAAAATATAAACATTTGGAGTGCACAGATCAGAATAATTTGAATCAACAAGTCAGAATCATTGGATCAGTTCTTCAGTGTGTATCATCAGATTGAATCAGTAATTTTTATTTGGATTTACCAAATTATCTTGATATAGTTCACAAAAAGAATTTAACAATATAGACACTGAGTCATTGTATTGGTTTATAGAGTCAATTAAATCACCTTTGAATCTCAATTTTTCCCCATTTCTGAGAAGTGTGTATGAAGTCAGTGACTCCTGCAGAATAAAATTATGTGAAATTACATGTATCCAAAAAGAAGCCACTGCGATATTTGACAACAGCCTCCCAATCAATGTCATGTTTTAAGTAATCCCATCCCCAACAAATCCTGAACCTTTCCTTAACATGGTCCAGTTTAAAAAAATAATTATAATTTAAAACAAATATGACATACACGTTCCAAAAATACACGTTTTTCCTTGACTTTCATGTTCAAAACTTCTAGTTCCACATTCGCCTATTTAACTCTATCTTGTCATATTTACAAAACATTACTGTAGGCTTATTTTTAAGTAATGTTGATTTGGTGAGAAAGTAGCACATTATTACAATATGCAGATATAAATAGAGACCACTACTAGTTCGGTAAATGCAAATAAATAAAACAATTGCAAGAGAATTTAGTGGTAGAGTTCTGGAGATATTTGAAATAATTTAAAAATGATAAAATTATTTGCTTTGTTGCTTAAATTTATCTTTCCCATCAAGAATGCTTCATTATTTTGGCAATAGTTGCGTCTTAAATGCAAACACTAACCCTTTGAACAGTAACTGCACAACATAACATCTCTGATGAACTACATTTCTTTTTCAGGCACAGAAAGCTGAAGGTGCTGGGGATGCCAAGTGAATTGTGTGAATTTTTGATAACTGTGTACTTCTGGTGACTGTACAGTTTGAAATACTATTTTTTATCAAGTTTTATAACAATGCAGAATTTTGTTTTACTTTTTTTTTAAAGCTATGTTGTTAGCACACAGAACGCTTTGTTGTTGTGTTTTAGAGGGAGGAAAGGGGACAAGTGTCATTGACTCTATTACTTAGAATCTGGGCTTTTAAAAGTCCCCCTTCAATTTTGCCAGAGGGAATCTTTATGGGCATGAAGAGAGGATTTCCTAATGCTGTCAATCTGTATTGGTTTTTGAAATGCTTCAGACAACACTGAAATTCCTAAAATGTCGGTTTTGAGAGAAAAAGCTGTACTTCTCATTTTAATTATTTCAGTGTCCCTTGCATTTATTACTTCTCTGAGTATCATGTGGCATTTGATACTTGCTATCATAAAACCAAATGCATTCTTACAGTATCAGGCAATCCAGACTTCTGGTGTCAAATACCAAGGGAAGAAAGATGGCTTATAACTGAGCCACATTCCCTTCTTTATTGTGAATCTTCAGATTAAAAATTCTGCAGTTTTTGTTTTTTTCTTAAAGTCAGGGTAGGTTTGTGAAAAGTTGTTAAACAACATACTAAATGTGAAAGTGTCCACCCTCACTCTAAACTTTCCCTGTTCCAATTAATTGGATTTTATATAGTAACTTTACATTTTGGTAGTGCAAAGAAGAGGGGAGTTGGAACTTGTTGTAAAACATTGCGAATTGTAGCCCATGTCCTGCCTGAATACCATTGATCGTTTTAAGAAATGTACCTTTAATAAAGCTGGATATTGTTTGGCTTTGACTGTTTTTTTCCCTCTTCTATTGTCTGTTCATTTCCTGCTGCCCTATTTTTAATGTTTATATGTTATAGCTTAAGTGTACATTACATAGACGGTTATTAGTACCTTCTTCGGATACACAAGAATTTTAAAGTTCCAAAAGATAGACTTCCATAGACAAACTAATATTTAATGCTGTTATCTTTCATTTTACATACATAAGTAGTAGTAGTATGAATGATCCTTAAGTATCTATAGCAATAGTGAGAGGAATCTTTATGGAAAAATAGAGAATGGACAGTTAACTGTCCATTAATACAAGATTGAAGTGCAAGAGTTGTATCACCCAGTTAGTAATTAGTTTTGCTGAGTTGTATTGCTTCAAAATTCTATTGGACAATAATTTTTTAAAAACCCTTATAGAGATAGTCCTTGACTTATGGCAATTGAGCCCAAAATTTCCATTGCTAAGCAAGGCAGTTTTAACTGAGTTTTTCCCCAGTTTATGACCTGCAATCATCAAAACTACATGCCAGTTGCCAAGTGTCCAAACTGATAATCATAGGGATATTGCAACAATCGTAACTGAAAATTATAAGTCTCAGTGTTGATGTAAGTTTGAATAGTCACTAAACAAATAGCTTGTAAGTCAAGAACTACTTGTAATGGTAATGTAAAATTACCTCTTCTAATCTGGCCCTCTTATTACTGCCAGTGTATTGGTCTATAGCTTTCCAGATACTCAGTTCTGAACCGAACATCATGGGTCTTAATCATGAGCTAAACATTCCATGCTTTGTAAATTTGAGACTTTTCTATTCTGAATTTATTTTCCTTTCATTAAGAGTAGCTGTTTTAATAACACTTGCATTCATTAAAAATTATGTATAGCTAACAGCCTTTTCTACTTTCAAAGTGTGTTTACATAACTGGATTTTGTGATAGTGTGGGTTCTTTAAAATAGTTACTGTTAAAGTGATTTAATAAGTTATGTTACTGTGCTTGTTCCTAGTGGATTGCTGTTACTCAAAACAACATCTTTTCATATTGTTGCTCCTGCTAATCCTTGTATCAGGTTGTTGAATCATGATTAATTACCAATAGTGATATATTAACCTTCCAGAGGCTGATTGAAATCTAGTAAGGACAATGAGGTGTATGTCACTGTTCAGCTATTTCTACCCAGCACAATTGTGAGCATATAAATTTATTCACTTACTTTCATAGTGGATTATTAGAAAATCCTTATCCATTAAGTACTTAATCCAAGTTTATCTGGTGTTCATAGTGTTATTTTCAACAGTTCAATAGCAAAATCAAGATGTGCACAAGAACAATAGGTGTTATTTTTTAATCTCAGAACAGACATTGGAATTCAGACCCTTTTATCATAGTTGTGCTTAGTACTTTTTATTCCTCATGTAGCGATTGCTTCAGCTTATGATTTAAAAAGTCTTGATGGTGGCCAGGACAGTGCAGTTGAATCCTGCCTGGTTTTTGTGTGCATCACAAAAATGTGTTTCAATCCACTGTCATAGCCACCATCTTGATTTTTTGTACCATACCTTGTAGATATTCTAGGATTGCTCCATTTAGTTTGGATCACCTTATTTGAACTTTGAGGGGCCAAAGTTTTTAAGAAAGTGCTGCATATTCCATGTAGTTGAAATAACTTTTCCTATTCTCACCCCGATTTTCTTAGTATCTTGCTCCCCATCATCACCACACTTATATCCAGCATTCCCTATTTCATGTATGGAATGTTACCACGTTCCTTTGGAAAATATACAGTCAATTGTTAAATGAAATAAAGTTGATTTCTGTTACTTTCTTCAGATTTTGTATGTGAAGTGGAAATTACAACGAATTTTCTGTACAAATCAAAGACTACACTTTGTATCATACTTTATTAAATGTTACAGTGCTAGATAAATTTGGGGGACCATTTTTTCAAATTTGTTTTTTTATTGCTTTGTTGACAAAACTTACTGCTTATTAGGTGAACTTTTATCTTTTTAAAGTAAAATGATGAAACAATTATACAGTAACAACAGCCTAAATAAAATGCCACTAATTGATCCAAACACAAATTAAGTACTTGTGTTAAGTTCAGGACTGAATTCAAATTGCAGCTCTCATGGGGACTATAATCAGTGTATGCTTCTATTTTTAATTGCATTACTTAAAATATATTATCTGGAATAGCAAGAGGGCCCTAAGTTAAACTCTTAAATATGCAGTAGGAGAATGGAGAAAGGATCAAGTAAAAAGTCCATCAGCAATTTTAACTGCAGAAACTTGAATTTAGAAAGCATGTTGCCTATTTAGCACTAGCTTAGTTGATCAATCTTGGCTTAGGTTAGGGTTGGAGTCTACTTAATATTGTCCTGTTCTTCCATTCTACAAACTACCATTTGCTTTTGCAAAACCCTTTAGGACATTCTTTTTGCATGGGAATATAATGCTAAACTGAATCTAGACATGCAGCAAAGGAGACAAATTCCATTCTAGAACAAGAACAAAGTTGAATTAAATATTAAATTAACTGATTTAACTTTTAAGTACAAAAGTGAAAATAAGCCATGTTTATAAACCATGTTAGGCTTTGTTACCATAACTAGTAAACCCAACTTTCTGCATGCTGCAGTTAATATATACAAGAGCCTTGGTGGCTCAGGCTGTTAATTGCCTGCACTTAAGTTCCAGCTGCCTACAACTGCTGTAGGCTTGAATCCCACCAGGCCCAAGGTTGACTCAGCCTTCCATCCTCTGGGGTAGGTAAATTGAGGACCCAAGATTGTTGGGGGCAATTAGCTGACCTTGTAAAAATGCCGCTTAGTAATAAGCAGGCATATACAATGGAATGAAGGCTATTCCTGAGCACACTGGGTTGCATCCCAAAAATTGTAAGCCGCCCTGAGTCTCCGGAGAAGGGCGGCATATAAATGTAATTAAATATATATATATATATAAAGGAAGAATGAAAGATTTCCTCTGCTGAAGAAAACAAGTAAAGCCAACTGGGACGTGCATGTGGTTAAGCCACTTGTGATCAAATAGATGCTCTAGATTTGCCATGACCCCTCTCCTTCCAGTAGCAGCATGGCATCATGGGTATTAGTCCAGCCCAGCTCTTGTGGATGGCTGGTTGTGTTAAATGTCCCAGAAGGTCAAATAGAACAACTTGGACTTTCGAATTCATAGAAGATATAATTTGTCTCCAAATAAAATTGAAAAAAGCAAATGGCCATATAGAAAGTTCTCAATTTACAACCACAATTTAACCCAAAATTTCTATTGCTATGAGAGACATTTGGTACATGAGCATTGCCGCATTTTATAACCTTTCTTGCTATTGTTAAGTGATTCACTGCAGTTAAGTTTGTAACAAGGTTGTTAAGTGAATTTGGCTTCCCCATTGACTTTGCTTGTCAGAAGGTGATCATGTGACTCCTGGATACTGCAGCTGTCATAAATATGAGTCAGTTGCCAAGCGTCTGAATTTTGATCACATGACCATGAGGATGCTGCAATAGTTGTAATTATGAAACAAGTCAATTTTTCAGTGCCATTGTAATTTCAAACTCACTAAATGAACTTGTAAGTCAAGGACTACCTGTAATTGTTTTAATATATCAGTGACTCAAGGAATTTGATAAAGCTATTTCTGATTTTAGGAGGAAAATAGATTATACATTTCAAAATCTATGATTGTGAAATATTAGATAATGCAAACACTGTGGCTTACTATAAATTCCCCATAGCCTGAATTTCATAAATACGTCCCAAAGTATCCCTAAGCCAATTGCAGTATCAAGTTATCTGAACCACATTTCCACAAAACATGAGTTTCGTGTCTTCAATTTTTCAACTTCAATTTTTCTTGCATGGTATCTTCAGATTAATGTGCGGGGCTGAATTTCTTTTGCTCTGATTGTGTCAATTACTCTTGTTTGAAGGAGTGCTATCTAAGGAAAACTGGAATCCTTGCAAACAGAATTGTTTTTATTACATGTCAGTAGAAGAAATTTAGAGCAGCTAAATATAGGGATTGATAGAAGGCAATGAACCTTCTGGTTTTTCTTTGAAGACATTTCACTTCTCATCCAAGAAGTTTCTTCAGCTCTGACTGGATGGTGGGAAATGGAAGGATTTATACACGGATAAACCTCCAAGTGGCCTTAACAACTCTCTGAAAGGATGCAAATGACCAGCTGTCTGCAAGGAATATAAATCCTTCCATTCTCCATCACCCAGTCAGAACTGAAGAAGCTTCTTGAATGAGAACCAAAATGTCTTAAAAGAACCAGAAAGTCCAGTTGCCTCTTGAAAAAAGCAACTTTGGGACAGAATAGCTCATTTTACTGAATGTGTATAGTATTCAAATACAAAGCCTCTAACCACTAGGACAGCAGAAGCTAACAGGCTACAGTTTTCCAGATGGCCACCCTTTAAAGTCTATGTCCAGGAGCTATAGAAATACCCCAGTGACTGATGATTTGAATTGGGCACATCCCTTCATGAGCACTGGAGCATATCAAACAGTTGAGAGGAACTGCAAACAGGTGATATGTCCCCTCTTCCAAAAGTATGGAAAATGCCTCATTCAGTAAGAAAAGGAAATAAAACACATTTTCCCTTCTCCCATCTCCACAAAACTTCCTTTCTCATGCTCTATATACTGAAAGATTCACATTCATGCCAAATGGCTCATTTGTGCTCCACAACTATAAATTGCTTAACTTTGAGATTGACTGCAAGTTGCAAATTCAGACACTTCAGCTATATTTGCAGAAGTTGAGCAGATGAGAGTGAAATCAAAGTGCTCCTCTTTTCTGAATTGTGCTCCACTGAACAAAAAGTGCTTAGTACAACTTAACTGCAAAATAACGGTCAGCGGCCATAGCTGCTGTTTGTGGCAGTCTTACTCTAAGCCAGCTTTTCTAAACTTGGTCATGGCAGCTAGGGGAGGATGGGTGTAGAGGTCCAAAATGCGGGGTGGTGTTTAACAGATTGTGGAAGATGATGCTAAGGAATCTCCCGTTTCTTCTTTGCTCCCATCCCCACTCAACAAAAGGGTTGACCACATGATGTGGGTTGGATCTAGAGTTAACAAATATTTGAATAGTAAAGGAGAAACATGGACGGAAAGGAGGATAAGTGGGGAGGAAAAGAGGGCACACTAACTTTTTGTGGCACAAACCTTTTGTTGCATTCATGACAAAAATTACAGCAAACAAATGACACAACCCTACATCGATATGAAATTACTTTCAGCAGCATCAGAAAGTCTGTTTTTTCAATTGTGATATTTTTTCCAACTAATCTTTAGTTTCAAGAACATATGCAAGCGAAAATATAGAATTGATGTGCTTTTCAAATTTCAACATATGATAAATCATGTGGTCTATTGACTACAGCAATCAGATTTGAAGGGGCTGGATTGAAGCCAAATGCTGGAATCAGGAAATAAAACAAATCTAGGCAGTTAAGTCTCAATAAATAAGGGAAAGAAACTAATAGACAGTTACAAGGTCACAATACCCAAAAGTTTAATGACTACCATTATGAAAATAGTTTAACTGAGACAATAGTTGATTTCAAGGCTAGGGCTGCCAGATGCAGGACATGTCCTTTTTTTTGCCAGACAAAGTCCAGCTGGATCCCTTAACATCATTCTTAGGGACAAGGAGATAGGATATTTGGGCAGATAATTGTTTGTTTGTTTGTTTTTATTCACATTTATATGCCGCTCTTCTCCGGAGATTCAGGGCGGCTTACAGTCTTTGGAGCACAACCCAACGCGCTCAGCAATAGCCTTCATTCCATTGTATATGCCTGCTTATTACTAGGGCTTTCCCCCCCCAAGCGGCATTTTTACAAAGTCAGCTTATTGCCCCCAACAAACTTGGGTCCTCAATTTACCTACCCCGAGAGGATGGAAGGCTGAGTCAACCTTGAGCCTGGTGGGATTCGAGCCTGCACTAATTGCAGGCAGCTGGAGCTAAGTGCTAGGTGTTTAACAGCCTGCACCACCAAGGCTCTTTTATCACCCTCTCACCCCATTAAACTCCTCAACCCATCATTAAAGTATTCTAAATTGGTGCTTACTGTTAGTCTTGTGGCATGGATTAGTTTCACATATGCCACTAGAATTTAACCATTATTAAACAACCAATGGTAGCTTAATTTGCACATCACACTAATCTACAATGGCTGAATTAATACATTAACCACAGAGTAAATAAATTATGGCTTAAATATTACTAGTTCTGCATACCCTGAATTTCTGGTCAGTCAATTACAGTATAGTTTTCAAGTTCTAGACTCCTCAGAATTTTTTGTCCCCAGATTTGGAACATAAACCTCTCTTAATGTCTTGGTCACCTATCTCACTCCCCCAAAGAATTTCTAAATTAAACAGATTCAAACATTTTCTCCTTTCCTATAGAAAAAATATTGCATTGCAGTTTCCAAATCTTTTTGGTTACTACACTCTTTTTTAGCTCCTGAGGTTTTTTTTTCCTGAAATGTGATCGCCAGTGCTATATAATATGGCATTCCAACTGTTAATATACTATAAAATCAATGTTTCTCAGACTTGGCAACTTTAAGACAGATGGAACTTCAATTCCCAGAATTCTGCCTAGTTAAGAAACACTGTTTAGATGTATAATGTGCCGTATCACCCAGGGTACTTTGTTTTCCATTTCTTTTTTAATAATCTGCATTGTTTATTTTTCAGGTTCTAGGTGTATGTTGTAAGGGCATGAGATCCTTTTTTTTACTTAGCCACTGCCTCTTTCTATCCCACTGGTGCAAAGTTTGACTTCATCTCTCACTAGCAGATGTGGACTTTGCATTTCCATTAAAACTTCATTTTTAATTTCTGTTGCCCATTCACCCCATTAGAACAGAGGCTTTTGCAGTTTTGCATAACATAGTTCATTTAAAATAGTTCATGGCTTGGGTCCGGGGTACTTGCAGGAGTGCCTCCTACCAGCATCGAGGTCCAATCGCCCGGTACACTCCCACAGGCAGGCCCTCCTGGGGGTGCCGTTGGCCAGACAGTGTCCATTGGCAGTCCCCTGGGGGAGGGTCTTCTCTGTGGGGGCGCCCACCCTTTGGAACCAGCTACCCCTGGAGCTGCGTTTGGCCCCGGACCTGTGCTCCTTCTGCCATGATCTCAAGACTTGGCTGTTTGCACAGGCCGTCCTGGATTGAGCAGGGTTGGGGATTTTAATTCAAGGGTATCTTAATTTGATTTTATTATATTTGGATTAGAGTAAATTTATTTATTTATTTATTTATTTATTTATTTATTTATTTATTTATTTATTTGGACTTGTATGCTGCCCCCTCTCCTCAAGGACTCGGGGCGGCTCACAATTAAAACACAACAATAAATATTTAAAAAAGAATTAAACTTAACAAGCCCAATCACTAAAACAGTTAAAATAAATTTAAAAACCCCAGGAGGTCAGTCCAGCCCAGCCTGTTCAAACAACCAGGTCTTCAGATCGCGGCAGAAAGAGTGAAGATCAGGAGCCAAACGCAGCTCCAAAGGGAGTTGATTCCATAAGGCGGGGGCCGCAACAGAGTAGGCCCTTCCCCGGGGCACCACCAGCCGACATTGTCTAGCCGACGGGACCCCGAGGAGTCCCCGTCTGTGCGCACGCACAGGGCGATCGGTATTTTATATTGGCAGGAGATGCTCCTGCAAGTAGCCCGGACCCAAATCATAAAGGACTTTGAATGTTAATACCAACACCTTGAATCTCACCCGGAGGGCAACCGGTAACCAATGCAGCTCGCGCAGGAGGGGTGTAACATATATCGGGAAGCTGCCATAGTCAAGTCGGGACATCACAAGTGCATGAGTGATCATGCGAAGGGCATCTCGGTCCAGATATGGGCGCAAGTGGCGAACCAGTCGGACCTGGGCAAAAGCCCCCCTGGTCACGGCCCCCACCTGCTCCTCCAAACTGAGCTGTGAGTCCAGGAGGACTCCCAGGTTCTGAGTCCTGTCCACAGGAGGCAACACCTCTCCCCCTATGACCAAAGATGGAATCACTTGACTGGGCCGAGATGCCTGTACGCACAACCACTCAGTCTTGGCCGGATTGAGCTGTAGTCTGTTCCTGCCCATCCAGATCCGTACCGCATCCAACCAGCGGGTCATCACAGAGAGGGCATCACTGATTTGGCTTGCTGTGGAGATATACAACTGGGTATCATCAGCGTACTGGTGATACCTCACACCAAAGCCACAGATGATCTCGCCCAGCAGCTTCATATAGATGTTGAACAGGAGGGGAGAGAGGACCGACCCCTGAGGGAGCCCACAAGTGAGTGCCCTCGGGGCCAACCTCTGCCTTCCCACCAACACTGATTGCGAACGCCCCAAGAGGTAGGAGGAGAAGCACTGCAAAACAGTGCCCCCCACTCCCAACCCCCCGAGGCGCCGCAATAAGATACCATGGTCGATGGTATGAAACGCCACTGAGAGATCTAATAGGACTAGGACAGAGGAAAATCCCCTGTCCCGTGCCCTCCAGTGATCATCCATCAGTGCGATCAATGCCGTCTCCGTGCTGAACCCGGGCCAGAAGTCCAACTGATATGGATCTAGATAGTCCGCTTCCTCCAGGAAAAGCGGAAACTGCTGAGCCACCACACTCTCAACAACCTTCGCCAAAAAGCAAAGGTTGGAGACTGGACGAAAGTTGTTTAAAACGGCTGGGTCCAGAGCAGGCTTCTTCAGGAGGGGTCTCACCACCGCCTCTTTCAAGGCGGCAGGAAAAGAGCCCTCCCTCAGCGAGGCCTTAACAACTGCCCAGAGCCAGCTGCATGTGGTTTCCCTGGAGGCATATACCAACCAGGAAGGACATGGGTCCAATAAACATGTGGTGGAACTCAGTCGTTGCATAATCCTGTCCACTTCATCCTCAGAAACAGGATTGAACTCAGCCCAGATAACATCGGTCAGACTCTCTGTAACTCCATCCTCAGACCACTGCCCATTAGAGTTCAACCCCTCCCAGATCCAAGCGATCTTATCTGACAGATATTGTCCAAATTCCTCAGCCCTACCCTGCAGAGGGTCCGCCTCCAGCTCCCAATGTAAAAGGGAGCGCATGACCCTGAACAGGGCGTCTGGGTGATTAAATGCGGACGCTATGAGGGCGGAGAGGTAAACCCCCCTCGCCGCCCTCAGAGCTCCCAGGTAAGTCCTAATATAGGCTCTTAACTGGGTTTGGTCGGATTCGGAACGGCTCGACCTCCATCTGCTCTCTAAACCCCTCCTACACCGCTTCATCTCCCGGAGCTCCTCTGTAAACCAAGGAGCCACCTGGGATCTGCGGCAAGTGAGGGGACGTAAGGGAAAAACCCGGTCGAGGGCCTCCGCAGCAGCCTGTTGCCATGCAGCCGCCAGCACCTTGGCTGAGCTGTGGACAAGGGAACCGGGCAGAAACCCCAGCTCTGCCTGGAACCTTTCAGGGTCCATCAGGCGTCTGGGGTGGAACCATCTCGGCGGTTCCTCATCCCAGCAGCGTGGGGTGGCCTGTTGGAAGACCAGCCGTAGGAGATAGTAATCTGACCATGCAACGGGTTGGGCATTAACACTGCCTGCCCCCAGATCACTACGCCACTGCTCTGAGACAAAAATAAGGTCAAGCGTGTTGCCCTCCTCGTGCGTGGGGCCCTGTATTATCTGGGTCAGGCCCATAGCCGCCATGGAAGCCATGAACTCCTGGGTCAAACCCGACACCCCTCCCAGGGAGGGCAAGTTGAAGTCCCCCAAGACCAAAAGGCCCGGGAACTCCACCGCCACTCCCGAGAGGGCATCGAGGAACCCAGGCAGGGCCGCTGCTACACAGCTGGGGGAAAGGTATGCAAGCAACAGGCCCAACCGACCTCCAGGCCCCAAATGCAGGAGGAGGGTCTCACACCCGCCTGTCTGCGGAACAGAGACCTCCCTTGGAATCAAGGTCTCCCGAATAACAACAGCCACCCCACCACCCCTACCCTGGGCTCTAGGCCATTTGATAAACTTTGTATTTATTTGTATATATATTTCAGTGTAAGCCACCCTGAGTACCCCCAGAGATGGGGTGGCATATAAATCCAATAAATAATAATAATAATAATAATAATAATAATAATAATAATAATAATAATAATATAACAATAATTTGGGTTTCCATCATTCCAAATAATGTCAGGATATGCATGATTGAACAAAACTACTGCACCCCGGGAAACACTTTTGAAAGTATAAACTTATTAAAGTTTATTAGGAGATAAAATACAAATAGAAACAAAGGTCAAGAAAGATAAAGAGGAAAGGCAGAAGATAAGGGAAAAGACTGCACTGTTTTCAGTGCAGTAGAATACAAGAAAGGTTGCAGTCTCAATCTTTTGCTTTACATTTCTAATTATTTCAGGACATTTCTCTAACCACTGTCTTTGAAAGATATTTTTCAGCAAGACTTGTCACACCATGGATTGGCAGGAGGGAGTTGAATGGATGGTGATTTCAGGGAGCTGTTGGATACTTAAAGTGACTTTAAGTCAATCACGTTTGCAATGCAAATGTAACAACTTAATTGACCACAATACAGCATACAGCAAGTGCACAAATCCACATCACTTACCTAGATGGCAGCTGAGAAAGCTTTGGAGAATGTGGAGGTTTAACACACACATACACACTCATTGGATGTTGACTGGAGTGATGCAATGTTTTTAGCCCTTTGTTTGGCATTCTGAAAGCCACTGAGTCTATGGGAATTAACAGCAGATCAATCAATCAAGAAATAAAATGTAGCAGCATAAAAGAAATTAAGTAAATATATAACTTCATGGTTTCACCATTTTTCCGCCACCAAACTTAAGGAAGATTTATAGAGAATGTGTAAGCTGATTTCATTATTTCCTTAAATACAATAAAGGCATTGCCAGTGGCATTGCACTAGGATTGGAGAGATTCAAATTCAGATCCAGCCTCAACTATGATAACTCAGTGAACTTAAAATCAATCTCTTGTTCAACCTATTTCAGGATTGGGAAGAAAGTGGAGAAGGGAGGGCTTGGAATTCCAGAGGAAAGATGGATTTAAAAAGTAGAAGATCCATCAATAAATTTCAGGTATGGGTTTTTGATAAGCATTACTTTTTCCCTAGTTTAATGTAAGTCCATGCTCTTTCCTAACACACGGTGGCGCCATCAAACAATGAAACCACTACTTGTATTTGAAACATTTTTTTAAAAAAGCAATTCACTTTCAGCATGTAGGATATTATCATATATCTTTGCAATGAAGTGATTGAATCTCTCCAAGAACTATAGGTGAAGTGGGATGCTTTTATTTTTTAAAAAAATGGGACACTTTTGTGAGAAAAGGGAAATGTTTCATCAAGCTAATAATTATTTTGGGAAGCCCTGGCAATTATGCTTGAGATAGGCAGTGTGATATCTGCCAATATGTCAAAGCTGGCAGGTTGCTTGTATAGATCTCTCTAATGTTCAGGAGCTTTCTTGCCCATCTGACCATTAAAAAACATTCTATTAATCTAAAACTAAATGGTATGTGGCTGGTGTGTAGCAAAGCCACGCCTCTAGGGTCACCTGTAATTTTTCCTTGTGTTTTGCTCTCATTGTTTTGAGATCTTTTACCTCCTACCCACCCATCCACCCGGTATTCCCTGTATCACTCCATGGAAGGGGAAATTGGACTTTACAGGATCAGAATAGGAAGAGAATTGATAGTGTTGGAGAAGACTCCTGAGAATACCACGGATGGCCAGGAAAACCAACAAATGGATCCCAGAACCAATCAGCCCAGACTTCACACTCAAGACACAGATGATCATGCTCAAATTATCCTATTTTGGGCTCTTTTTGTGAAACCCTGGTTCTCTGGAAAAGGCTCTAATGCTGGGAAAGGTGGAAGGAAAGAGAAAAGAGGAGCCAGGTGAATGAACTCAGTTACATTGGTGATGCATATACCTTTGGGATACTTCAAAGAACAGCTTAGGGATCGATAGAGAAGGAGAAAATCTATCCATGTGGTTGCCAGGAGTCAAAAACAACTTGATGGCATCATAAATCAATTTGTAAGTAAAGAGGGATGTCCACAACGGCAGAGCTTTGATCACACCATCATGGACACCATAACTACCCTATAGTTGAAGGATGGAGAAGGGAGCAAAAAAGGCTCAAGAGAATCCTTAGCATTGCCTTCCCCAATCAGCTACTTACAAATATTTTGGATTTCAACTCCCATCTTCCCTTAGCTTGCCACAGCCAAGCTTGAAAAGCTGGCTTAAATGAAACTGCCACAAGTCATAGTTTTGGCTGTCAGCCAAAGTTTTGCAGTTAAATTGTAGAAAATGTTATATTATGAAAATATCAATTTTCTAATTACTGTTTTTTTTAATCTGTGCTGAGCTTTATTTCTCCTTCTTGTAAGTTGTTTGGCCTATTAAGTTTTATCACTTTATTCAATAACCTATAGATTTATATTTCCGGATAATGCATGTATTGATTGAACCAATGTTTTCTTGTAATGGTTCCGGTGGAGTTTTTAGGAATTATTTATTATTGTTCATTATATGTATGTCCCTTTGGGCTCAATATTAAGGAAAAACAAATCCCAAAATGAATAATGATATACAATTGTACATGTGTTATCAGAATATGTCACACTTTTTTTCTTTCCTAACTTAGAAACATTTTCTGTCTATTTTTTAACAACAGCTGTAGATTACCTGCTTGAACAAATGCAGGTGTGTGAGTTTTTTGTATGAGATAAGTTGAAAGGTTAACTCTCTCTCTCTCCCTATATACTGTTTTCTCAAGCTTGGTTGCAATAAGCAAATTCTGTACTGGGAACAAATACAAAAAGATGGCCGCCTTCTGCATACAGCTGCCAATCAGAAGTACAGCCTGATGTTTTATGGAGGCTGAAGTAATCAGTGGAGCATCCGCAAAATAAGTTTAAGGACTACCTTGTTTCAAATGTTGGTTGTTCTGAGCATAAGCTGCAGATGCTTGGTTTTAGGTGATTGCTAGACCCACCAAAATTGACTGCTTTTTAACCTGCTTTTCGTCCTCTATGGCTGGAAACCCTAAACTCTTGTTTTAATGTATCATAATGCTTTAAAACAGGGGTGTTTAACCTTGACAACTTTAAGACCTGTGGACTTCAACTTCCAGAATTCCCTAGCCAGCTGTGTTGAAAGTTGCAATGGTTGGACACCCCTGCTTTAAAATATTGCTACCAAGTAAGCTGCAGGTAGTAACCTAGTGAAGCTTGCTGAGTACCAAGAAGGAAAGACTCCTGAATGCTTCTGAAGCCAGATGTGTATTGGTGATGCTTTGTGGAGATAAGTTATAATGTACTTTTGCTTGGTGTCGGCTTGGTGTGATGTTTGAGTCAAATCAGTAGGGGGCACTAGTCCTGAATCCCCCCCCCCCCAAATGTTGCCATCAGATGGATTCCAGGTGACTTATACATAAAGTAGGTGAACAATATTCAACATATGAACATTGTTAAGTACAAGTCATCCTTAACAACCACAACTGGAACCAGAATTTCTGTTCCTAAGCAAGGCAGTTGTTGAGTCAGCCACTCCTGATTTTATTATCATTCTGTCCTGGTTAAGTGAATCATTGTAGTTAAATAAATTGTGATTGTTAAGCCAATACGGCCTCTCCCATTGATTTTGCTTGTTGAAAACCAGCTGGGAAGCTTGCAAATGGTGATTACACAGCCCCAGGAACTGCAATCATTGTAAACACATGCCAGTTGCAAAATGCCTGAATTTTGATCATGTGACTGGGGATGCTGCAACTAAGATCAAGGATCAGTTGTAAGTCACTTTTTTCAGTAGCGTTGTAACTTTGAATGGTCGCTAAATGAATGGTTGTAAGTTGAGGATTACCTATAAGCCACCACACTGAGTTGGGGGCTTAGGAATGATGTATAAGTGATGACTAAGCATTTTGTATGAACCAGATCACGATGGCTTTTTATGAACAAACGTCTTAGCTAAACACAATCTGGGATTTTGATAATTATTGGCAATCCTTGTCTTAGTGGGCAGAGAGCCCCATCAAGGCAATATTTGGCTCTCATCCTCTTATTAAAGCAAGGCTTAAATCTCTTCCTACCAGGCTGACCTCATTTCTGCCATCATTTCACAGCTAAAGTGCCAAAAACAGACCTTTGTCATAATTTTCAATGTTTAAAAATAGATGCCTAGGAATGGCTATGTCCTAAGGCAAAGTATTAGTTTTAGACACTATTCTTGTATTAAAGAAATTGAAAATGCCAGTTTAGCTATTTTCCTCTAAAACCATAAATAAGGATCCAAAAATTGAAAATGAGTAAAACCTAGCGTAATGGTTGGAAGTAAGGCTGTTTAAAACCAGATTCAATTGTGCAAAGTGGCTGCATTCACACATTTCATCAGACAATTACGTGACTTTGTTTGGCTTACCATGAGATATAGATCAAGCCATTTTAGCAAATCGTGGTTTAAACAAATCATGGCTAATGCATGAGTCTCATGCTTCTGAGTGTTTTTGTTTTTGTTTTTGTAGGAGGAAAGGTAGGAATTTCTAGGACTAGTGAATTAGGGAAAAGGAATGTGATCCTGGAAGTCTTGAGGCTGAACTCTCTTGGTCTCTTAGAAACAATACTTTCACTTGGGCAATTTCCCATGAAAAAGAAGCACCATAAACCTAGATAAAGGTGTGCCTAAGAAGCAACTCCTGATGGGCCAAGGACCTCCTGGAGTATCTGCTAATAACTTCTGATAGTCTACAGCTGGTCTTGGGTGGGACTCTGAAATTCTATCTTCCTTTAAGAGCTAGTCAATTCCAGGAGGAAAACAACAGTTCCAACTTCTTGATCGTGACCTAACTTACCTTACTGGCTGGTTTTTCTCACATGCTGGTACATTTCTCATCTTGGGTAGAAAGAGACAGAGCTCCAGTTTCAAAAGAGAAAGTTAGCAACAGAGCAATTCTCTTCAAGATGAAGACCTTTTCCTGACTCACTTTACTGGTGAGGGGGTAAAGTAAAAAATAATACAAATATACAAATATTAAAAAACTATTAAACTATTGAAGAACGGTGCAACGAAAGCTGAGTTTAAAATAATTTTAATATAATTTAAACAGCTGGGTTGAAATTATTTTAAAATCAATTCATGATAAATGCAGGGCCGCCAGAGATCAAGCTGGTTATGTGTGGTGGAGTGCACCTATGCTTTGTGCTGTGCATATCTATCCTGGTCATCTAGAAAACAGAATTGTAAAGAGGGAATCTGATTAATGGAAGAATCCCAGGGAGGATGCAAGGGAAGAATATCTCAACTAGGTTTCTATATTGTGTTAAGTAGTTAGCAATTTAAGGACGATTGGTTAAGCCACGTGGATGGACTTGCACAACATGCTACTGTAAGTCAAAGAAGCCACATGATGGCTGGGATGATGTGTGGAACCAGCGTCCTTGTACTGTACTACTACTACTGCTATCTCTCTAGTGCTATTTTCTAGCCTTGCTTTAGAATGAAAACCAATTGAAGAAAAGGCTATCTGAAATGGTAATGGATTTGAGAGTCAAAATGGTTGGGGAGGAAGATGTGTTTATTAATTTTTCATACTTATTTTTACCCATTTTTCTCAGCAGACCAAGCAGCTAACAACTGTGAACATTTAAAAGCAGCAGGATTGAAAACAGCAATCCCGAGGGACACGATTGGACAATTAAACTACTTACCAACTATTTTTAAATGTTTAATCAAAAGCCTCTTAAAAGAGAAAGAGTGTGATTCTCTTGGGAAGGACTTTTAGATCGTGGGTTGGGTTGGGTGACTCAATATAAACATCATACATAAATAAATGAAAAGCAATGAAATGCCCCTTTTGCTATGTGTTGTCACACATTAAAACCAGGTGGAATATCAATTCCTCACCACGGCTGTCTTAATATTTTTGCCCACTCCTTGTGGACACCCCTAACCAGATGTGAACTACTTGTGAAGGAATCTCCAGCTAGACTAGAGACAGCTGTTAAGAGGGGGGGTGAGCTTAGGTCCTTGCACTGCACAAAGCGGCACAGGCCTGACCTCTCCCAGAATCCCTAAGCTCTTGTCTGCCCGTTCTCAAGGGGAAACACTCCGTCTGGCATGAGACTATTCACAAGTGGTTCTGGTTGCTCGTGCCTGACACTACTTAGGGCAACTGTCTTGAAGTTTTATACCTAAATTTTCTGTTTTGCAATGGCATTTCTTCCAATATCACACCTCTTCCTATATAGAAGGTTAACGTCATTGCCCAGAAGATCATGGGTTGCCCTCTCCCATCTTTGGAAGAACTTTATACCTCTCACTTCCTTAAGAAAGTTCAAAACAATTTCAAAGATCCATCTCATCCTGGGCATCCTTCTTTTTTAACTGTTACCATCTGGCAGATGGTACAGGATAATAAAGACAAGAACAAACAGGCTGAAAAACAGCTTCTATCCCAGGGCAGTAACTTTATTGAATTCTGCTGTATAGTGCAATATTAATGCAATATCAAGGGTTTTCAATTCAATGTATAGAATGTGAAGGATGTGTGTTTGTGTTTATTGTACACTGAAGATGGTATTTCGTTGTACGAGGTGCAATGACAATAAACTAAACTGAACTAATAATCTATGCATGCAACAATATTTTTTCTGTGTGTAACTGTGGCTTCCTTTGGATGCAAAACCATGAAATGTGTCTTCCTTACAGCAGCCCTTTATGTGTCCATACTCAAACATGGAGGGGGGCCTGGGGAGAGGAGAGGCAGTAAGACTCTCCTAATTTCAAGGTGCCAGTAACAACTTATAAAGCCCTATATGGCTTGGGTCCAGGGTACTTGCGGGAATGCCTCCTGCCAGCATCACACTCCGATCGCCCTGTATGCTCCCATAGGAGGGGCCTCCTTGGGATACCGTCAGTTAGGCATTGTCGGCTGGCGGTCCCCAGGGCTAGGGCCTTTTCTGTGGGAGCACCCACCCTCTGGAATCAGATCCCCATGGATCTCCATTTGGCCCCTGATCTCCGCTCCTTCCGCCGTGACCTGAAGACCTGGCTGTTTCAACAGGCCGGTCTGGATTGACCCGGGGGATGGGGTTTTTTAACTGTTTTAATTTTTTAATTGATTGTTTAGACTTGTATGTGTTTAATTTACTTTTATTGTAATTCTATGATATTTTTAATGTTCGCCACCCTGAGTCCTTAGGGAGAAGGGCGGCATACAAGTCGAATAAATTATTATTATAATTGTGGAGGCTGTGTCTTTGGGGTACAGAGCTGATGACTCTTTGTTGCATCTCAGCATCTGATGTAGGATGTGACTTTTGTTCTTAACTCATACTCATGCAGGTACTGTTTGTTATGTATGCAGGTTTGAATGTCATTGGTTAAGTTTGAACCGTTCTTGTAAAATGTCAGAAATGATTGGTTTAAAAAGTGCGGGCAAAACCCTGCACTCTGATTGGCTGGCAACTGCAGCTGCTGGCTATAAGTAGCAGCCGCAGCCCAGCCAAATCGGGTCTGTTATGAGCTGTAGTCACTAATAAACTCTTCACTGAAGCACTCTGCGTTTGACTCTTCATGCAAATCTAACACTGGCGAAGGTGGGATCCTTCCGAAGAGAAGACAACGGAGAACAAGCTGAGAGAGATGGCTGCGCTGAACACCCCCCCAGCCCCATTCGATCCGATGGCAGAAGAGTGGGACTCGTATGCGGATCGTTTCCAAATGTATTTGGAGGGAAACGATCTCGCCGACATTTCCGAGAAGCGGAAGAGGGCGGTCTTTCTTACGTACTGCGGTCCGGCAGTCTTCAAGATGGCGAAGGCATTGGCGGGAGCTGCAGATGTGAAGGTAATGGAATGACCTGATTTAGAAAAGCTTTTAAGAGCCCATTACACCCCACAAGTATCGTGCCTCATTAAGAGACATGGGTTTTACCGTTGGGATCAAGGGGAAAGCAAAAACGTTAATGACTTCGTGGCAAGTTTAAGGGACATTGGGGGTGCATGTGAGTTTATCAACTTTGAAGAGGCCATGCGCGATCGATTTGTTCTAGGCCTAAAAGACAAGGTTTTGCAGAGCAAATTATTAATGAAACCTAAGATCACGCTTAAGGAGGCCATAGAAGAAGCTTCCTCAGCGGAAGCTACCAAGTCCTCAGCAGCAGCCATGAAGAAAATTAACAAGGCGCAAGCCATCCTGATGTGGAAAAATCCACAACAACCCATTGCGAGCAAATAGATTCTGATTCAGACTGTAGTAAGGTGGAGGAAGGAATTTATAGACTCAGAATGGAGAAGAAAAGGAAAGACCTTGGAAGAAAAGGCAAGACTTTTATTGCAGAGGTTGGGGGGCACCCGCACTGAATGCAAGTTTTTGATACCATCTGCCTCCGTTGTGAAAAAAGAGGTCACCTAGCAAGAGTCTGCAGATCATCCAGAACTCCACCAAGCAGAAAGAAGTTTCCTGATAAAGAATTCAAGCATAACAACTTCAGTGAGAAAATGGGGCAACACAGAAGCAAATGGGAAGAATGAAACTCATCAAACAGTCACTATTGGTCATTCTTCACCCTTAAGAAGCAGAAAAGTACATGTGAAGGTACTTATTGAAGGAAGGCCTTGCCAAATGGAAGTGGACTCAGGCTCCTATTTATCTATGGTGTCATGGGACACTATTCACAGGCTACTTCCCAACATTCAGAAGAAGCATTTCCAGAAGCAAGCACTGACTCTTAAAGACTACCAAGGGAACAAGATTCCAGTAGTTGGAACAAGAGAATTCAATGTGAAGTTCAAAGGCCACACCAAACGTTTGCCCCTGACCATCGTGGACAAAGACCGCCCAAGCTTGCTGGGACTTGAGTGGTTCAATCCACTAGGCATCGAGGTGACTGGCATCAATCACGTGAGCAACACTGAATGGGAGGAGGCCTTGAAGTCTGAGTTTCCAGAGGTCTTCAGCGACAGATTGGGCAAGTATATGGGAACCCCTATCACTTTCAACCTAGATCCCAAGGTGCCCCCAATTTGTTTAAAGGCCAGAAGGGTCCCATTTGCCTTAAAGGAAAAAATTGATGCACAATTAGATAAACTAATAGCTCAAGGAGTTTTAGAGCCCACTGACCACTCCAGATGGGAGACACCCATAGTCACACCAGTCAAGACTGATGGGTCAGTAAGAATCTGTGGAGACTATAAGGGGACATTGAACCATGCGCTTCAGCAGAGCGCATATCCTGTTCCAGTGGTGCATCATTTATTACATTTACTTGGCAGGGGTACAGTTTTTGCCAAATTGGATCTGGCCCAGGCATATCAACAACTAACAGTTGATGATGCCACTGCAGAGGCCCAAACCATTGTGACTCATAGAGGTGCCTTCAAATGTAAAAGGTTACAGTTTGGAGTAAGCGTGGCACCAGGCATTTTCCAAAGCCTTATGGAAAGGATGCTCCAAGGACTGCCAGGGGTAGTACCTTACTTTGATGATGTGTTAATCTCTGCTGAAAATGACACTCAATTACAAGAGAGACTCAGAGAAGTCCTTACCAGATTCAAGAAAGCGGGATTAAAAGTCAAGGAAGAAAAATGCACTCTTAGAACTGACAAGGTTGAGTTCTTGGGCTACATGATTGACAAGCATGGCATTCATCCTACAGATGCCAAGGTTCAAGCAATCAAGCCCCTAGACCAAAATGCAAAACAGATTTGCAAGCCTTCCTTGGACTTATTAACTTTTATCACAGATTCCCACCTCAGAAGGCAACCATTGCAGAACCATTACACAGATTACTTGACAAAAAGTCTGTTTGGGTCTGGGGCAGGAAGGAACAATCAGCATTTAACAGTATTAAAAGACTAATCACGACTGATGCTGTACTCATACAGTTCTCTGAGAATTTACCTGTTGTACTGACTTGTGATGCATCCCCCTTTGGAGTGGGGGTTTTTGTAAGCCACAGGCTTCCCAGCGGAGGAAGCCCCTATTGCATTTTATTCTCGCACCTTGACCAAAGCAGAGAGGAATTACAGCCAATTGGACAAGGAAGCATTGGCAATTGTTGCAGCTATCAAGAAATTTCATGAGTATTTATATGGGAGAACATTTACCATTGTCATAGATCACAAACCTTTGTTAGGCATTGTGGCAGGCGACAAACCTACACCCATTATCCTGTCACCAAGAATGCTGAGGTGGACTGAATTTCTTGCTGCTTATTCATACAAACTTATCCACAAGCCTGGTAAGGACATTGGACATGCTGATGCCTTGAGTCGTTGCCCACTTCCTTGTCACAAGGAGGACTTTGAACCTGAGGCACACACCTTTTTCCTAGAAACTGTTGCCAAGCTTCCAGTACACGCTGCTGAAATTGCCAGAGAGACTGCCAAAGACACTTTATTGGCTCCTATTATAGGCTGGATTAAGAAAGGTTGGCCTGTTCAAGATCTACCTCACCTTGCCCAACCTTTTAAGTCCAGGCAAACTCAATTATCTGTATTAAGAGGATGTATTTTGTGGGGTAACAGGGGGGTTATTCCTGCAAAACTGCAAAGAGAGGTTTTGGAAATGTTACATGAAGGTCATCCTGGTATTGTAAGGATGAAGGGATTGGCCAGGAGTTATGTATGGTGGCCAGGTATTGACAAAATGGTTGAAAACTGGGTTGCATCTTGTCCCAACTGTCAGGTAGTCAGGTCTGCCCCACCTCTTGCCCCCAAACAGGAATGGGAATGTCCTAGGGGCCCATGGTCTAGGATTCACATTGATTTGCTGGCCCTACCAGAGGGCACACCTTCCTTATTATAGTAGATGCATATTCCAAATGGCTAGAGGTAATCCCTATGGCATCCACCACAACTGATGCTGTCATCAAGCAGCTCAAAAGCTTTTTGTAACCCACGGGTTACCTGATGTTCTTGTCTCTGACAATGGCCCTCAATTTACATCCAACCTTTTGAATCCTATTTAGCACAACAGGGTATCAGACATGCCCTGACTGCCCCTGGGCACCCTTGCTAACGGCCGGGCTGAACGCATGGTACGTTTTACCAAGGAAAAGCTTCAGCAATTGGGTCCTGGGGACATCACTGAGAAAGTTGAAAAACTTCTTAGTGTTCAGCACATCACTCTAACCCATCAACTAACTTATCCCCAGCAGAGTTGTTGATGGGTAGGAAACTTATCCCCTTGACCACCTTCATCCCTTACGCACCCAACGCACCACTTGATTCCACTAGCAAAGTTCGCACGTTCAGTGTGGGTGATTCTGTTTATGCTAAGAACCTTATGGGTGAACCTTCATGGATTCCTGCTGAAATAACTCAAATAACTGGCCCTCGTTCTTACAGGGTGCAAACAGAGGATGGTGTCCTCTGGAGCAGGCACATTGATCAGTTAGATCCAGATTACCTCAGGAACATCGCAATTGTTCCTCTCTAGTTCCCATACCTAATGCCTTTTCTAGGGGAAGGGGAGGAGCATGAGGATAATCAGCAAGCAAGAATCAACCCCATGTGTAACGAGCCATTACGACAGGAACCATCCCAAAACCTGTCACAATGCCAAAATCCATCCTTACAAGTGGAAGATTGCACATCACTACCTGACTTGGGTGCTGACATTGGGCTGGAGATGGGTTGGGAGGAGAGACCAGATTCTAACAATCAAACAGGGTCTTCTTTCACAGGAAGTCCAACTAGGGAAATGTCAACAGACACATTTCCTCTCTCAGTGGGTGAGAACGTTAAAACTTCTGAACCACGAAGGTCTCAACGTACACGTAAGAGCCCCACCTATTTAAAAGAATACATTAGATAAGTTGGGGTTTTGTTTTTTTTTAATTACATTTATATGCCACCCTTCTCCGAAGACTCAGGGCTACAATTTTTGGAGCACAACCCAATGCGCTCAGCAATAGCCTTCATTCCATTGTATATGCCTGCTTATTACTAAGCGGCATTTTTACAAGGTTTGAGTATGGACTGAACCTAGTGGGGAGGGGTGTTATGTATGCAGGTTTGAATGTCATTGGTTAAGTTTGAACTGTTCTTGTAAAATGTCAGAAATGATTGGTTTAAAAAGTGCGGGAAAACCCTGCACTCTGATTGGCTGGCAACTGCGGCTGCTGGCTAAAAGTAGCAGCCGCAGCCCAGCCAAATCGGGTCTGTTATGAGCTGTAGTCACTAATAAACTCTTCACTGAAGCACTCTGCATTTGACTCTTCATGCAAATCTAACACTGTTGAATTCAGTTAAGCATTTTAAGTGTCTAGCAGGGCGCAGGTATGTGGGTAAGATTGCTTGTTAATTTATAATCAAGGTTACAGTTCAGAGGAGAAAGAACATTATGTTTTATGATCATTTTGTACAGTCCCTTTAGGCCTCTATAACATCAGGTCATTGAGTGGGGTGGGGGGAAGCACTGTCTTTTGCATGCATAGCTAACACAGAATGGAAATGCACTTTAGGTCACTTGATGTGTTGTGCTATTTCAGTGTGTTGAATCAACCACAAGAACTGGCCAAATTCTTCTATCACATTAAGACACAATCAAACCATATGACTTAAAGTAGCAATAGCAATAGCACTTAGACTTATATACTGCTTCACTGTGCTTTATAGCAGGAACTCTGGGAGTTGAAGTCTACAAGTCTTAAAGTTGCCAAGGTTGGAGACCCCTGCTTTACAGCCCTCTCTGAGTGGTTTACACAGTCAGCCTATTGCCTCCAATAATCTGGGTCCTCATTTTATCGACCTCGGAATGATGGAAGGCTGAGTCAGCCTTGACCCTGGTGAGATTTGAACTGCCAAATTGTAGGCAGCCGGCAGTCGGCAGAAGTAGCCTGCAGTACTGCACTCTAACCACTGCGCCACTGTAATGTGTAGCCTGCACTTGCAACCATCCAGTTGTAGCTGAATGTCCTACCAGAGTGAGATCATTATACTTCAAAAACATCTGGGGGCTGCAACGAAGAGGTGGTATTCAGCAGGTTCTGACCAGTTCTGGAGAACCAGTAGCAGAAATTTTGAGTAGTTCAGAGAACCAGCAAATACCACCTCTGGCTGGCCCCACCCCCATCTATTCTCTGCCTCCCGAATCCCAGCTGATCGGCTGGGACTTCTTTTGTTGCCCTGCACAGGAGAACAGAGCTGGAAAGCAGGTTAGTGGGGTGGGGAGGGAATGGGGATTTTGCAGTATCTTTCCCCTGCCACACCCACCAAACCACACCCACCAAGCCATGCCACGCCCACCAAGCCACGGCCACACAACTAGTAGTAAACATTTTTGAATACCACCACTGCTGCAAGGGTAAATTTCTACCCTTTATTCAGAACTACGCAGTGTATATAACAAAGCCAGTATACTTTTTGTTAACAAACACTTACACTTACAAAACTAAACACTTACAAAGTGAGCTTTGTGAATTTGGTGTCCTTTGAAAGGCTCACTGAGGCTACGAACATGATAGCTGTTTTATTTATCTCCCATGGTCCAGTCTTTCAGAAGACTGCTATCCTGAAGTCTCCTCGTGATGAGCAGCCATCCAGAGTTTATGTGGGTGATCATCTGTCCCTTCCTCTTTATTTGAAGAGGTTCTAAATAATTGGTCTACTCAATGGTTCTTTGCCTTTAGCATGGTCATACTCTGTCTCTATGAGGTCATGCCTCTACCAAGTCATTCTAGACTTAATTTCTTAACTCTATTATTCTTGCTGCCCCTTTCTGAACCAGTTCAGTTTCTCAGAATCCTTAAAGGATGGTGCCATGATACTTTGACCAACAGTGAATGAAGTGGAAGTCATCTTCTACTGATGCAGACTAAACTTATGGCTGTATTTCCAGCCCCATCATATTGCTACAAGAACACAGTAACAGAATTACAGAGTTGGATGTTCCATTGGTTAATTATTCTGCCAGGAAATGTCACCTTAGTTCTAGACTGGTGTTCTCTATCCATTGCTTCTTGTTCTTCAGGTATTTTGGAAAATAGGTTGACCTCCCTCTTCTTTGTGGCAGCCACAACAGTCTTCAACAATAACTTGCAGGAGTCCACTTTCTGAGGGCAGAGAAAAGATTACCCTTTGAACATATGGTGGTTAGCGTTAAACAACTACACAGAATACATTATTTGTATTTGAAACACAGGAAAAAATGTAGGATTTCAGTATCCATGATCCTTCAGGATTGTTGGAAGATAGACCCAGCGTTAATTGAGGTGATGTGATTTGTAGTTTCGCATCTGCAAAAACTCACCTTAAGAAAATTATGGGTTTAAATTAAGAGGGGTGAATGTGACAGCCACCATTTCTAACACAATGAATTTCTGCTGGAAACTAATTATTCTATAATAGCTCAGTAAATTTCATCTGTTTTAAATCTGGAGACTGAGGTCATTGAATAGAATGCTTTAATTGACAATATCGCAGGGCCCCCGCTTCCTTTCTTTGCAAATAGAACAACTTACACCCTATTGTAATTCCCATGGATGAATGTTGTAGTTCATGCCAACATTTCCTTATGCATATATACAATGGCTAAGGGAATAAGAATAGGAAATAAAAAGACAAAAAGGTTATTGGGTTAAAAATAGTGAGTACATTAGTTCTTTTTCAGTAAATGCCTTGCTTAACCATCATTCAGAGTTATGACAGTGATGAAAAGGTAACTTTGTGACCAATCCTTGCATTTACAACCTTTGCAGGACTGTAAAGCAAAGAAAACTGTAGTAAAAGCATAACCACAGTCAGTTTCACCTAGCAACCATTTCACTTAACCACCGAGTTGCCGGTTCCAGTTGTGGTCGCTATATGAGGACTAGCGGTTGAATTATTCTACCTTGAAAATTGTTTCTGTAACTATTCTGCAAAAATAAAGGATATGTACAAGCCAGAGACATTTGCATATATTTCTTAATTTAGCAAAACATAACGCTCGTCATCCTTGGGGCAGGAATTAACACATACAGTGTTAAATATTAGGCATCCTGACACCCATAATTGGGTAAAGCGTTCTTGCAAGGTTAAATAATATGTATGTTGCCTACATTCATGTGATTTCACAAATTGCTTGAAGAAAGGTTTTCAAATCACCTTACTAACAAATGCTAAATCCCACCTTTGGGTGTGTTGCTTAAAAGATATGCATAGGATCAATGTTAGCTGGAATGGAGAATGTGTGGCACCCCAAGATTATGCTGATGTAGCACCTTACTCCATTGGCCGACCTAGTACTAGAAGTGTAATTCCTAGGATCCTCTTCACTATCTAAGTATTAAAGCAGAGTTTCTCAAATTTGGCAATGTTAAGATGTGTCAACCTCAACTCTCAGAATTCTGGGAGTTGAAGTCCATACATCTTAATATTGCAAAGACTGCGAAATACAGGAAGTCCTTGACTTACAACAGCTCATTTAATTACTGTTGAAAGTTACAATGGCACTGAAAAATATGACTTATGACCATTTTTCACAGTTATGACCTTCATAGCATCCCCATGATCATATGATCAAAATTCAGATCCTTGGCAACTGGTTCATACTTATGACTGTTGCTGTGTCCCAAGGTCACACGATCCCCTTTTGTGACCTTCTGACAAACAAAGTCAATGGGGAAGCCAGATTCACTTAACAACTGGGTGACTAATTTACCAATTGCAGTGATTCACTTAACAACTCTGGCAAGAAAGATTGTAAAACGGGGCAAAATTCACTTAACAAATGTTTCTCTTAACAACAGAAATTTTGGACTCAATTGTGGTCATAATTTGAGGACCACCTGCACTGTATATACAGCATACATGGAAAGAGTCTTAATTCACTCCTGGCATCCAGAGATAGAAGAAGCGTCTTTAATGGCAGAAAGATTCTTTATTTTGGAGATCCAGGAGATCACTAATAGAGACTTTGAAATATCAATACAGGTAGTTCTTGACTTACAACCACAGTTGGGACCAGAATTTCCATTGCTAGGCAAAGGCAGTTGTAAAGTGAGTCGCACTCAATTTTACAACTTTTTTTGCCACGGGTTTTTACACAAATTTTACACTGCAGGTTTTGAAACCACTTCCCCCATTGCATGTCAGAAGCTGGCTGGGAAAGTTGCAAATGGTGATCACGTAACCTTAGATACTGCCAAGTACATGCCAGTTGCGAATTTTAATCACATGATTGTGAGGATGCTGTGACTGTTGGAATAGCATTTAGGCTTATATACTGCCCCATAGCGCATTACAATGCTCTCTGGTCGGTTTACAATGTAAACATTATTTGCATACCCTCCCCCACCGGCAGTTATCTGGGTCCTCATTTTACCAACCTCAGAAGGATGGTGTCATGCCCCTGTTGGAGACTGACTCCAAGGGAGAGGAGGAACAGCCGACAGGGAGTGGAAGTGTGGCTCCAGATGTTGGGGAGGAGGCTGGGCAGTCAGAGAAAGACCCAGGCCCATCCCCTCTCCATCCTAGGGCGGGAGGAGAGGATAAGGGAGAATGGCATGGTCTATGGGGGAAGGAAAGGACCTTGATCCTCTTCATGGGCTGCAGCCGTGAGAACTGGTTAAAAGGACGGACATGCGTATCGGCCAGTGATGGAAACAAAGTGTGGAAATATCTCTAGTCTGTCGTTCCTCTCTGAGTTTTGCATCCTTCCCAGTGTGTGTTCTGATATCTGTGGACGTCT
This sequence comes from Naja naja, assembly GCA_009733165.1. Taxonomy (NCBI): domain Eukaryota; kingdom Metazoa; phylum Chordata; class Lepidosauria; order Squamata; family Elapidae; genus Naja; species Naja naja. The sequence continues at coordinate 10,943,691 of CM019160.1, forward strand.
TCAAGCCTTTATCTTGCCTGGTTCCCTTAATTGCTTCAATGTGGTTTGTGTTGTTTTTACTCTTATAATTTATAGGCATTTTTAGTTTAAACAGCATTTCCTCCTTTTTGTAACTGCTTGTGGGGGGAGTTTTTTTGTCTCCAGTCAAGGATATTTGAAGCTTTGAAGCAAAGTGAAGGAATAAAAGGGGCTTCACCTGTTTTCGTGACTGTGTTTATTTTGAATCCCACCCTGGGTCATCACAGATGGAAGGCTGAATCAACCTTGAGACCCCTTAGGATCGAACTCCAGGCTGTAGGCAGTGTTTGCCTGCAATATTGCACTTAACCATTGTACCACCAGTACAAGGAGCAATCATAACACACTTTTTAAAGAGCTGTTGTAACTTTGGTTGCTAAACAAATAGTTGTAAGTGGAGGACTACCCATAATAACATGCTCTTAAAAATAGAACAAATTTTGAAATTACAGAGGACCCGGAGTTGAGAATGATCAAGGGTTCACAATGGATTTGTCTCAACTCTTGGTTCTCTGCATTTCCAAACAGCATAAGGATGTGTAATTTGCTTTTTTTAAAGAAACAATCAATATTAAAACCAGGAATCAAAAGTTTAAATATATTTCTCCAGTTCTGAATCCCATAGCACGAGTTACGATTCCCTTAATTAACCCAACCAATTTAAATGGCACAAAAAACACCTGTAGGGTTTTGAAGGTAATCTAAATTATATTAGATTTTTTTTTTATCTGCAGCTTTCTATATTCCACCAGTAAAAAAAAAATCACGGGAACTGAACCGATTTACATTTAAATAATGATGTTGTATTCATGTATTTCCTTCCTCCAATAAAAGACTTACAAACAAAGGCATCTAAATATAATCACATGCTTATACGGTTGCAGGGAAATTGATATGGTGAAGCAGTGTTCTAAAAGCAGGACTTCAAAGGAGCAGCCGGTCTCCTGCGAAAGCACTTTTCCTGGTATTTTCAGCTGTGATAACTTTTAAGAGGGGCATGGAAATTCGACTGCCATCTTCCACTGTTTGCAAGCATGAAAATGCTTTTTCCTGGAAGTAGCAGTAATGTGCAGTTTTAAATCAAAGACAGATAAAAGCAATGTATTTTTCAAGATTCCAGATGAATTTAGTACAAATTAATTTGATAACTGTGCCATAAATCACAGTAAAATTAGACTTTTAAGAAAAAAAGTTGGCAACGAAGTTGATGAAGATAGCAACATCACTTAGACTTATATACCGCTTTACAGTGCTTTTACAGCCCTCTCTAAGCAGTTTACATAGTCAACCTATTGCCCCCAACAATCTGGGTCCTCATTTTACCGACCTTGTGTGTTTAATGTGTGGAGTGTGAAGGATGTGCATTTGTGTTTATTTTCATGGTCATGATGTGCACTGAAGATGATGTTTGATTTTGTTATACGAGGTGCAATGACAATAAAGTAAACTAAACTAAACTTGGAAGGATGGAAGGCTGAGTCAACCTTCAGCCTGATGAGATTCGAACTGCCAAATTGCAGCAGCCAGCAGAACTAGCCTGCAGTACCTCATTCTAACCCTTTTAAATTCTTGTATCTTCTGTTTGAGAGTGGCAACTGGATTTGCACAACATACTACACCCAAAAAGCCATCTTTGCTCAGAAAGTCCTGAATTCAAATCCTGAATTCCCAGGAATTATCAAATATTAGAGCAGTTTTCCACAGCCTGTTGTTCTTCAGACCTACTGGCTTTTGACTCCTTAACTGAATCCAAAGGAGGTGGGAGACAGAGGTTAGAGAGAGAGAGAGAAGAACTTTAAAGCCCAATGCAACTGGAGAAAAACATTTTGTCTGGAATGCAAACCATATTCTTCCTCTTAATTATGGTATTTGCTAACTACCATAGAGCATAGGGGAGGAGACAATGCAATGTCTTACCTACAACAGTCTAACTGAGTCTGTGTAAATCAGCAGGTTGATTGTGTGTAGACAAAGTAGACAAACACAGTTGTAATTGCTGGTGGACAGGTGTTGAGTCAACCAGTGGTGGTATTCAACAGGTTCTGACCAGTTCTGGAGAACCAGTAGCGGAAATTTTGAGTAGTTCGGAGAACCGGCAAATACCACCTCTGACTGGCCCCGCCCCCATCTATTCTCTGCCTCCCGAGTCCCAGCTGATTGGCTGGGTCTTCTTTGGTTGCCCTGCACAAGAGAACGGAGCTGGAAAACAGGTTAGTGAGGTGGGGAGGGAATGGGGATTTTGCAGTAACCTTCCCCTGCCACGCCCACCAGCCACGCCCACAGAACTGGTAGTAAAAAAAATTGAATCCCACCACTGGAGTCAACCTATCTTTCTTAAACCAATCAGCCAACAAACCACTACTACCGTTAAGGGATTCTGCTGTTATTTTTAAGTTCATTGAATGTGCAATTCTGCAGAGTACTGTAACAGAATTTAAAGTTTAAGAATGAATTCTGTGCTTCTTCAGATTTCACAATTGCATTTCACTAATTTAACAATGTCTACAGTTAAGTCCTCAACTTAGAACTCCAATTGAGACAAGAGTTTTGGTTATTAAGTGAAGTGGTTGTTAAGTGAATGGTGCCCAATTTATGACCTTTTTTCTCATAGTTGTTAACCAAATCGCTGCAGTTGTTAAGTGAATAATGCGGTCATTAATTGAATCCAGCGTCTCCCTTTGACTTCCCCCATTGCCGGAAGCTGGCTAGGAAGGTTGCAATGAGTAATCGCATGACCCTAGTAGGTCAGTCCAACAGTTTCATACATACGTGCTGATTGCCAAGCACCCAAATTTGGATCACATGACCGAGGTTGCTGCATTGGTTATAAGTGTAAAGACCAGTTATAAGTCACCTTTTTCCAGTGCTTTTGTAACTATATTGTTGACTAAATGTAATGGTTGACCAGCTTTTACACTAAAAGAGTACAGCAAAAAGGGAAATTGTTCAAAACAGCCATTTGTTGTTGGGAAAAGAGCAGAGTGGTGGCCTAGTGGTGAAGATGCTTGCCTCCTACTCAGAAGGTTTAGAGTTCAATCCTAGATAGCAGCAGACATTTCTCAGGGCGCAAAGAAAAAAAATCTGCTGCAAACTCCGTGTGGTGTCAGGAAGGGTATCAAGTCAGTAAATGCTCAGCTCTATGCAGCTTCCCCAATTCTATCCCAAATTAAGGATTTCCGCAGGGGTGTTAAACTCGATTTCATTAAGGGCCACATCATGGTTTGACCTCAGGGGGCCAAGTGGGTGTGGCCAGCTTGATGTCCTGCAGCCTTCTGCCAGTGAAAACGGAGCCCGGGAAGGCTATGCACAGCCCTCCCAAGCTCCGTTTTCACTGGCAGAGGGCTGCAGGAGGCTGTTGTAGCCGAAAACGAAGCTCTGCAGGGCCATGCACAGTCCTCCGGAGCTCTGTTTTTGCTGGCAGAGGCACCATGGGCCAGTCCTTCACTGTTTCTAGGGCGGCCACACGGGCCAGATCTAAGCCTTAAGTTTGACACCCCTAGATTACAGGGTCGTAAAAAGCAAGTTTTTGTTACTGGGGAAAGGAAAAAAAATAGGCCCATAAAATTAGCATATTTAATTAAAAGTTTTGTGTAGATGTAACTTGAGGATAATTGGCCACGATATACGAGTGTAGGATTACATCCCTTAAGAAATAATAAATGCATGACCCTAATATTTGGAAATATTTTTACGACCTTCATATTTGGAAATGTTTGGAGTGATCAGAGCACGCCTTGGGGCATCAAAGAAAGGGCATCCTATAAGGACATGGGCAAAAGTTTCTCTCTCTCTACTGATCCACAAGGGCAAATTCTCTGTAAATAAGGAGTCCCATGAAATCTTCCTAACAGTAGAGGTGATAGGAGGACGTTTTGGCATTCAATTCTTTTTTTTTTTTTTTAATTACATTTATATGCCGCCCTTCTCCGAAGACTCAGGGCGGCTTACAATTTTTGGGATACAACCCAGTGTGCTCAGCAATAGCCTTCATTCCATTGTATATGCCTGCTTATTACTAAGCGGCATTGTTACAAGGTCAGCTAATTGCCCCCAGCAATCTTGGGTCCTCAATTTACCTACCCCGAGAGGATGGAAGGCTGAGTCAACCTTGAGCCTGGTGGGATTCGAGCCTACAGCAGTTGTAGGCAGCTGGATCTTAAGAGCAGGCATTTACAGCCTGAGCCACCAAGGCTCTTTTTTGTTTCTCAACCTTTGTCCATGCTGGCTGGGGAGTTCTGGGAGTTGAAGTCCACCCTTCTTAAAGTAGCCAAGGTTGAGAAACCCTGCTCTCAAACTTGCCTTTTTGTTTAAGGTTCTGGCATTCAGTCCTTTGTGCTCTAGAGACAACAGCTGATTCCACTTGCCACAGTTGTGTTTGCCTTCACTGACTCACCAAACTGCTCCTCTCCTTTTTGTTCACATCAAAGGAGATAACGGAGCTTTGAATGGCAGTCATGTTCTCCATGTGTTTTTTTCTCTAAGTATGCTTGTAGCAGCCTGCAAAGACAAGCTCCACAGGGGTAGCATATCCATCTTTTATTTCAGGGAAAGAAAGAAAAGTGCCACTACAGGTACCCTTGATTTGTTGGAAATGTTATTCATCTTTTCTCTCTGTGTTGTTAGGCAAGTGTCCTCACTGACATTTCTTCTGGAAGATGTGTCTTATACTATTGCAAATGACATTAAAAACATAGTTAAATGTACTTTTCACTTGAAAAGTATATTTTCAAGCTTAAGATTATTTGCTTAGGAAGGATAGTCAAAGAAATATTTTATTGCAAATATGACAAAGAAAAATTGTGCCATTTTTGCAGATTAACAGCTTAATTGCAGCAGGAGCTGACAATAAATGAGAAACAAGTGAGAATGCATTCGTAATACTCAGTTAATTCCCCAACCCTCACCACGCCTAGTTCATAGACTATTTCCCATCAATGTGACCTCAGATAGTAAGAATTGTGGCTGGATATTGATGTCAATCAGGTGTGAATAACCATTTTTTTATTGTTTGTCAGTAAAATTATTTAAGAGGCCATAGGACCTACATACGAATTTTGAATTCTCTATCAGAGTATCAGTCCTTCTTGGACACAAACAGCACACAAATGCTAATAATTAAGATAATGAAACCGACTGAGAAGCAGCAAAATTGAGCCTTGGTGGTACAGGCTATTAAATGCCTAACACTTAATTCCAGCTGCCTGCAATTACTGAAGGCTTGAATCCCACCAGGCTCAAGGTTGACTCAGCCTTCCATCCTCTTGAGGTAGGTAAATTGAGGACCCAAGATTGTTGGGGGCAATAAGCTTTGTAAAAATGCTCCTTCATAATAAGCAGGCATATACAATGGAATGAAGGCTATTGCTGAGCACATTGGGTTGTGCTCCAAACATTGTAAGCTGCCCTGAGTCTCCGGAGAAGGGCGGCATATAAATATGAATTATAAAAATAAATAAATACTGGATTGCAATCTATACATCTGACCTAAGTCACCTTGAACCATGAGATGGGTGGCCTATAAATTTAATAAATAAATACAGGCAATCCTCTACTAATAGTCTGGAATTTCCACTGTAAGTCATGATGGTCGTAAGTTGAGTCACTTAATGTAACTGACCCAATTTTATGATTTTTTTGCAGCAGTTGTAAAATAAATGCAGTGGTCATAAAGCAAGTCAGTTCAATCCTATGAGCCATTTTTTGCCGAAACAAACCAACAAGGCAGAAACCGTCAGAAAAGTTGTAAATTCTGGTCATGTGACTGTGGAACATTGTAACCTGCCATTAAAGTGAGCTGGCTGTCAGCCACCTGAAATGCAGTAATATGACCACAGGAGTGGGGAGAGGTTCTACCAATGAACTTCAGAACTGGGTTGTAAGCAGAGGTGGCATTCAGCAGGTTCTGACCAGTTCTGGAGAACCGGTAGCAAAAATTTTGAGTAGTTCAGAGAACCGGCAAATACCACTTCTGACTGGAGATTTTATAGTGTCCTTCCCCTGCCACGCCAACAGAACCAGTAGTAAAAAAAATTTGAATCCCACCACTGGTTGCAAGTACTATCATTTCAGCGACATCGTCTTACCTAAACAGAGAAGCAGAATGACCACAGGTAGGCAAGAAAGTAGTGGGAGTGGGAGTGACTTCTGACTTCCTGTTGGCTTCCCCATTGATTTTCTTTGCAGGAAACCTGCAGGAAATGTTGGAAATGATGATCATGTGAATGTGGCAGTGCTGTAGCACTGAAGTAGCCACAGTTTTGCTAAATCTCAGTCCTGTGGGACCCATAGAGTCTGCAAATTACCTTATTTGAGGTACATTGATTCAAAAATGTTTGCCCTGTGATGCACCATTTCACCCAATTGAAGATTGCAAACAGACAACAGACACAAGAGTTTTAACCAAATACATATTTAGAAGCCTTTAATACCTTCACTCCAATGATTATTTTGTGGAGTGCTATCAAAATGTGCCAATATTCCTGAGCTGAAATCTTGACGGAAGATTCCTCCCTCAACTCTGTTATTTAAGAACTTTTTGATGAGATTTCTGGACATGCTGGTTACTCGCAAAACAAGCCAGGATGGATTATAAAGTATTTAGCACAGCAGTTTTTTCAGTGTTTTTTTTTCTGTAGGATTCCCTCCCCTCTCTCTCCTCGTGAACCTATGATTTTTAGCACCCTTGTTTATAGCGTAGGCCAGGGGTCTCCAACCTTAGCAACTTTAAGCCTGGAGGGCTTCAATTCCCAGAACTCCCCAGCCAGCTGGCTGGGGAATTCTGGGAGTTGAAGTCCTCCAGGCTTAAAGTTGCTAAGGTTGAAGACCCCTGGTGTACGACACAAGATGGGTTTACCTGAGGCAATTGCCCTCGAGGCAACCCCTTTTTAAGCCCAGCATGTTGGGCGTTCCCACCCCTGTGATTGATTAATGGTGCAGTCCGTTATGCCAGCCCAGAACATCGGGATGAGTAACCCACGTGTCACTTTTTAACCGTATCCTGCGAATTCGGGCAACCGCCACACACCATTCACGGGGCCCATTAAAGCAAGCGGGGCTCCCTCAGCCCCGGCAAACGTGCCGAGTGCCTACCGGCACGCGGAACACAGGGTTGAAAGAGCAAATCGCGAGTCACGGCATCGTGGGAACGCGGCCACCTTCGCTAACCGAGCGAGAGCGCCTTAGAACCAGGAAGGCGAGGAGGGAGGAGGAGGGGGAGGAGCCTCGACCAGCCGCTCTGCTACCTCCAAAAGCGAGGAGCCGCAAGCCCCGCCGGTCGGAGCTAGAGCCAGCCCGGACTGCAGGCAGGCAGGCAGGGAAGGGAGGCGTCGTCGGGAGCCGGTCGAAGACTGCCGCGGAGCTCCTCCCTCCCGCTCCCCGCCAGCCGTGCGGCAAGCAATCGGGCACCAGGGGCCGGCGCTGGACGCCGCCTTCGCCTTCCTGGGCTGCGAGGCGCCTCACGCCGCGGAGGGCGAGCGCGAGGCGCGCAAAGTGTGCCGGCGCCGCGTGCGAGCTAGAGACAGAGGAGAGTCCCGCTCGCCCTGCCCGCCGGACTCCGAGCCTTCCCGGGAGCCCCTCAACCAAAGCGGCCGCAAAATGCCGCTCGCCCAGCTGGGAGCGGAACCTTGGCCCGAGGTGGAGCTGGTCGACATGGAGCTGGACGCGGCGGAGGTGAGAGCCGGGCGGGAGTTCCCCGGGGGCTGCGTGCGGGGGGGGGCACCTTCTTCGCCCGACCTGACTTGCAGGGGAAGGGGGCGACTTTTCGGGCTGAGCCCCCGCTACACCCCCCTGGGGAAGGGCTGCCTGAGCGGAGCCCCGAGCATGCGGCTTCCAGCGCCGGGCTGGGACTGCAACCCCCCCCCCCCGCCAACCTCTTCTCGCCAAAGCCCGGGAGGGTCGCTCTGGAGCCGCACCTGGCCGTTCGCACGACCGGATAAGGCAGCCTCGAGCACCCCGCGCGATGCGCGGAGCCCCAGATGCGACCGGCTTGGAAAGAGCGGAGGCGGTGGCTGTCCCCAGCCCGTCCCCGGGGCGCCATTCATTAAGCGGAGGAAAACACCGGAGATTGAGGTGCTTATGGCGCTCTCGGCAGCCCTGCTCCGACTTGGATGGTCCCCATAATAATAGCCCTTGGCCCGAAGCAACATTCCGGCTCGCTTGTGCTGGAAGCTATTAAAGGGCACCGTCCCGGAGAGCTTTTCCGCCTAATTAAAGTAACCCGAACCTCCTCGTTAATCCGATCGATGAGCGGCTTTCCGAAACCCCTCCGGAACCTGCTCCTCGGGGACGGCTGGGGCCTGTCTGGCTGTGCCTCCTCTTTGAAGGGAGTTGAGAAACCTGGCTGGGTGGTGCTGGCCAAGTGTGTGGGGGAGAGGTTTCCTCTTCCTGGTGCTGGGCTGAAGAAACGGTCTGCTGCCAGGGCTGGAGGGCTGTTTTCAGGAGGGCAGAAGAGGGGGGGCACCCCCACGGTCAGAATGAGGCAGCTCAGACTGCTTTTCCCCGAGGGGGGGGGTTTAGACTGCAAGGAATGACATGGGGAGGGGGACAGTCTTGGTTTTGGGCTGCACCTCTGGGAGATCTAGACTTAAATCTTGAAGTCAGCTTGCTTTTCCAGAAGGGATCTAAGTGTTGGAGTTCCTGTATATGGCCAAACCTGGATCTTGAAGGTCTGAAATAAAGTGTGGTTGGATGGGGGGTCCAAGCAGGTAGAAAAAGAGAGAGAGAGAGAGAAAACCTTTTGTTTCTACAAGGCAGTCTATGTAAATGATAATAAATGTGAGAGGGATATGAGATTGCTGCTGTGAAAAGATTTGGTATGCATTTATTCCCTTTTGCAAAAGAAGGTTGGATTCCCTCGACCTGCAGACCGCGTGTGTGATTAATCTCGCCAGGTGCTCCCTCGGTGTGCTGGGTTTTTTACAACTGCAGTGTGCTCAGTGCCACCGAGCAGGCTGGCAAACTGCAGGCTGGTGCAGACTCATTCTAAAGGACGAATGTAAAGAGAGGACAAGCATTGATAAGGAACGGTGACTTGCAGGGAGTGGTGAGGTAGGAGAAAGTTGGCTGCCAGGATGCCTGAGACTTAGGCTGGCCCATAAGATAAATAGCAGAATCAAAGTCCAAAAATCTAGGCAGAGAAAACAATCCGGTCTCTTCCAGATGTTTTGGACTGTAACTTCCATCAGTCCCAGCCATCACAACCCAATAGGAAGATCCAAGCATCTGGAAGGCATCTAGCTGAGTCCCAAACAGCAGCCATGGAGTTCTTGATAAGCAGCCTCTGGTGCATAAGTAGGGATGTGAGAAGACCGTCTGGGAAACATCTGCATCCCCTTGGTGGTGTTTTCTGTGACAAGTGCAGGAAGCTAGTAGTGCTAGCAGGAACTTGTTGGGAACTGGATAACCCCGTCTCTTTAAATTTCAGTAACCAGCCAAAACAAGAGTTCTTAGCACTGGGGACAATGTTGCCCTCAAGCTTTGGCCACGTTGGCAGGGGCTGATGGAAGTCCACGCTCCATTCTGAATGCAGCCCCAGTTCCTACTAATGAGCCTTCAGGAAGCAGAAGTAATGAGCCGATGGAAGAGAATGTCGGCTTTGTCACTGTACACTCTGAAACTCATTTTAAAACAGTAACGTAAGGTCAGAATTAACTCGCAGGTTAACTATGATGTAGAATAAGCAGAACAGAAACAGCTGCATTTGAAAGTGTTCAATTCCAAATGGGATATGGAGATTTCCATCTTCCATGGATAGTGGCCTGTAGTTCCACACGGCCAAAATAGTTTTTTAATGATATTAAAGGCTTTATTTAATTAAAAAAAAACCTTTTAGCTAAGTGTACCTACTATGCTAAATGTAAATCATGCTTTATAAATCATACCCTCTCAGCCAAACCCAAAAAGCGCTATTATGTTTTTGTATATGAACCTGGCCATTATGCTAATCATTCGGATAGGCATATGAGATGAACCACAGACCCTCTGGCTTGTTAACCTTGGTTGGTGGTTCAGCCCTGATAACTGCTGTTAAAGAATAAATTATAGTTCTTTCAAGGCTGTATGAAGTATATCCTTCATTTTGCTGCGGGGTAATTATACACCCTGTGTGTCTCTGTATGCATAGTTAGGTGTGCTTGTACACAGGATCAGCTATTGATCTTTCTAATGGCATTTTTATTCTCTCTTTCTGTGTACTGTTGTGATTTATTCTTCATGGCTAGCTGGCTCAATGCAGTAATCAAAGGAATTATTAAACTTCCTGCCGGATAAAAGGGAAGGAAAGCAATAGGCTCTCACCCCACCTTTGTCCCCACTCAAAAAATATTTTGGTCCTCTGGGTTCTTTTCTGTGCTTGAAAAGAATAATGTTGCCTCATTAAAGCATTCAGTCTCCTCACACATTTCAAAGGGAGCCTGGCAGACTCCATGCCAGTGTGTGTTTTATTAATTGTTTCTGAAACAATATTTCCCAGCCACTGGGTTAGCCTAGGGGTCAGGGGTCCCCAACCTTTTGGGTCTGGGGGATTAAATTTGGAAGTGTGTGTATGGTGGGTGGTCTCCCAAAATGGCATTCCAGGAGTGGGTGCAGCAGAAAGAAGATTGGCTCATTCATAAAATAGCTGTAATGAGACATCATTAGAGCAGAAAGCTTCCTGCTACCCTCTCTAATTCCTCCCTTCCCCAAATGTATGCCTCTCTCTTGTTTTTATTTGTTCTTTCTCTGGGCAGGTAGGCACCCTTCCAAGAGAATCCCGGGTGCAATTACCTGCTTTTTTTTATTTTGAAGCACGCAATCACTTTTGCAGAAAAAAGCTATGCTGAAAGCTTCATCATGTTTGCTTTTCGAAACAAATAGTTTAAGATAAGAAACCAGGTGAATCAAGGGACGTGGCAGTGCTGGTTGGAGAATTCTGGGCAGATGAGTGCCCCCAGTACCCTGCTGGGGATCTAGGCCTTGGGCTAATTGGGCAACAGAGTAGAGCAATGCTTTTCAATCATTTTAAGATGTGTGGACTTCAACTCCCAGAATTTCCCCGCCAGCTTAACGATCGTGTTACTAAGTTAAGAACTGCACTGATTCGCTTAACAGCTGTGGCAAGAAAGGTCGTAAAACAGGGCAAAATCCACTTAAGTGTCTTGCTTAGCAACATAAATTTGGGCTCAATTATGGTCATAAGTTGAGGACTACCTGAGAGGGTTCTTCTGTTGATGCAATACTATCCAAGGGCCATGCGAAGTATGTAAATCTGTTAGGCTTTGTTACCAGGTAGAATAAGAGAGTTCATTGCCTTCTGCCTACTGAAGGATGGGTAGATAACATTTCTACTTGGTGATGATGAAAAATTCTTTCAGGGGTCCTTGGTGCTCTCTGAATTCGGTGGTTTTCTTGCAGACATTTCATTATCCAAACTAGGTAACATCATCAGTGCCAGTAAGGTGTGTGGTTTGCTCTCAGCTTATTCTAGTGGCTTGCACTGACAGTGTTGTTGGGGTTAGTCTTAAAGGTTCTTTGCTTGGGCTGTTTACTATTAGCACCAGTCCAACAATCAAGAAGTAAACAATACCCCAATTGGTAGGATCTGCCAAACAAGCTAACAGTAAACAGCCCAAGCAAAGAACCTCTAAGACCAACTGAAAGGGCAAACCTCTAGAATATAAGCTGAGTGCAAACCCCACCCTCTTCTAGCACTGATGATGTTACCTATTTTGGGTAATGAAAGGTCTGCAAGAAAGCTACAAATATTCTCCTTTATTGAAAGGTTCCTTGCTTTTTCGCCCATCTCCACCTTACCATCCAGTTTGTAGCGCTGACTGACTTGAGGCAAATAGCAAGACCTGGCAAAGTCAAGCTATATTCCTTTGCTATTTATCAAAAGCAAACCAACTCAACCAGGAAGCAAGAAAGGAAACATACTTTGGAGCTAACTGATGTACGATAAGTATTCAAACACATTCGAGAACTTTTTTTTTTAAAAAGGTTAACATATTTACTGCTTTGTTCCTCCCTACCACCCGCCCAGTAATAGCTTAATGATGCCCTGTTCACATAGGGACTTGTGACCCTTAAATTGGCCCTTCTCCATAAGTGAAGTTATAAGAGCAGGTCTTTATACAAAATGAGTGATATACTCTTTAAATGCCGCATCCTCACATGACATCAGAAGCATGTCAGCCTTTCAAGTAGACCAGACAGGAAACACAACAAGATGAATTAATTCAAACTTCTTACAAGAATATGAAGAGAAATTTGCAAGCCTGAGAGTACAAGTCTCCCACTGTCTCTTTTTACCACCTAGTTACTTATGGTGGATCCTTTTTTAAGTTTCTTTCTTGCCCATTATTCATTTGTGGGCTCCTCTCCCTTTTATTGGATCATTTCCTGGGCAGCATCTCTTCCTTCCATCTTCCAAGGTCATTCTCACATTCCATTACAAACTAATAGCTGTCTTCACAGTTCTAGGTAAAATCTGAACACTCTGGCAAGGAGCCTGGCGCAAGATAAGTATGGGAAGCCAAAACATGACTGTGTTCTCTGGGGCTCAGCAGATAACAGGTGTGGGATTAGCAGGATAGGAAAAAGCTGCTTGCTTGCAAGAAACATCAGAGTCATTTGGCAGGGATAATCGCACATTTAGGCTGTCAGTGCATACATACATCTTTTTAATATCCCCCACTTTAAATAAACCACATACAGTGGCACATATCACAGTATTTGTCCTTAATTGGTTCTGGGAGGCACGTTGAGTACTAAAAAGGATGAATAACAAACAAACCATGTGACTTGCCATGTGATCTTTTGTTTCAGTCAGGAAGGACTTCCTATCTGTCCCTTTTCTGATATCAGCAACATTCCCAGTATGGCCAACTTCCTGTCCGCCCTCTGTGGCTGTCCCTCACTTCTTTTTACAGTGACCATTACAGCAGGGCTGACTTGTTGCCCACTCTCTGCAGTTGACCCCCACTTCCTTTTGCAGTGCCTCAAGTACCAAACAAAGAATGAGTGCCAGGACAACATTTTCACGTCAAAATGTGTCGAGTACCAAATTTGACGAGTTTTGAAGCAGTCGAGTACCGAGGTACCTTTGTGTTGAGAAATGGACTGTGCCAGGACTTTTCTTCTCTTTAGTGGGTTCACATTTTAAAAAGAAAGCATTGTGAAAATCTAGGTGACTTTCAGATATTACAAAGTTTGCTGATATTCTGAAAGTGAAAAAGTTCGTCCTTTCTACATCAGTAGCTTTAAAATTGTGATATTTGGAGAATTGAGAATAAATTATTCTTAGAACATTTTGGGAAGTGTTGAATTAGAATATATGGTAGCCACAGGTTGGCTTTATCCATAATACTAAATCATAAGTTGTTGACCCACAGTTGGCTGCATTCATATAACATATTAAAGCAGAAATAATGATTTTCAAACTATTCCGGTTTCTTTGCCTTAAGGAAAAAAGAATTGGTATGTATGGGCTCTCCAATCTTGGCAACTTTAAGCCTGGTGGACTTCAACTCCCAGAATTCCCCACCAGCTTTGCTCTAGAAGCTTTCTAATAAGGGCCCATTAAGCAACCATGACCAGGCTAAGAGGAGGAGGGTGAGCACTGGTGTTCCAATACATCTCCGATTCACTCAGGGCATGGGTGACCATGCCAGCCAGCCCACCCTCATATCCTGTAATTCAGTGTTCATTATACATATTATAACAAGCATATTTTGGGATGCTTCCTCAGTGCTCTAAAATAGCAACAGACTCTTCTTTTTGTCATGTGGAGTTCCAACTTGTTCAGAGTATATGCACAGCAGGTGAGCTGGAAGTGTCTCCCCCTTCCCAAAATGCAGGTGCTTCTCTGCCCAAATGGTTTGGAAGCTGAAATCCCCCTCTTCTCTGTTCCTCTTCATGGTATATCCTTTTTCACCTCTCTTCTTGTCTCATTTCAGTTGTTTAATCCTTTTCCTGGCATTCATTCATTCCTTACATGCTATCCGCGCTGGCCGGAAAGGCAACAACTTTAATGGGGACTATGAGTAGTTCCTAAAAAAATTCAGAGCAGAGCATTTGCATTATATGCAGAAACTACAGGTTTGTTTCCTGGAATCTCTAGGTAGGGCCTAGAAACACAACTGATCTGAAACTCTGCCATACACCAACTAGGTTTGCACAAGACAATCGGTGACTGGTTTGGTTTTACCTTATCCAGATGGGGAAATTTGCCTACATTGGCTTAGCGTTCTCTGTGAATGCAGACAGTGAGGATGATATCAAGTGAATGGCCAATTAATTGCCAATGTTGTTCTTCTACATCTTTATTGAAAAGAACAACCCAAAGAAATCAGCTAATTGCTGTGTTCAGGTACTACACTAAGTTATGGGTTGTTTTAATCATGGTGCATTGAATACATCCAGTGGCTGGGCTCATGGGGATTGCAACCATGTGCATCTGTTTATACATCACAATGCCTGGATTTATTCACTGCACCAGCCCATAGGCAAGGAACTACACTGTGGTTTGGTGCAATGTGTGAATTCAGCCAAGAGTCTGCTGATTTGATCCCAGGGTGACTGTTTTTGCAGCCTATTCCTTTATAGAAGGACCAGGGTTGGCTCCTTCAGTGATGACTGTGAGGCCAAGAGCTTGTTAATAAGGTTTTGTAATTGTTTTCATGTGCTTTTAGATGCTCAGAGTTGGATTTGCAACATGGATGGCCCTACAAATGGATTAATATATAAATAAATGAAAATAAGAGCTGGTGAGGTGACTCTTGATTTTTTTATGCTGTGAAGTTGAGAGAGTGAGGAGTAGAATCTGAACTTTGGAACTTCTGTGTACATGACTTGAATACAAATTCGTAGTGTTGGCTTCCTGCTTTGTTAAGGACTTTTTCTAGTATTGTATCCCCAGTGACAATCTCAGCAGAGCTATGTCCTTGACACTCTGGCTGCAAGCCTTTTGGTGGGAATATCATCTGGAGAAGCCTGACAAGGACCATGTGAAACTCCTGTCTGTGCATATTTGATTTTTTTTTGCATCTCCAACTAAAAATTATTTTATATCAGATCACAAACTTTGCTTGAAATTACAAGCAGGACACCAGCCACCTGGGAAAGAACCCTGGCTTAAGGGTATTGTATTCCCAGTGGCTAGGTTAAGCGGGTGGCTTGGTTTCCTCTTCCAGTGGAAATGTTTTGTTTTATAATTGAGTAAATAGCTCAAAGAAAAGTTAATCCTGATCCATTTGGGGTTTATTCATTAATCCCACAAGATGATGAGGGCTGTGTGTTTTTGGCAGGATGCAGCCCTGGTTCTTCAAACTCTTCGAGTTTCAGCTGCCTTGTCTAGACTTTGAACCTTTCCAAAACTTCAGTTGTTGTGTACACCTGCCAATATAAATACTTTAATCATGAATTTACTAAAAGCAAATAATCAGTATTCTAAATAACAGATACAAGAATGCGAAGAACAGCATTATTGATCTGTTTGTTTAAGCCAGGGGTCCTCAAACTTGGCAACTTTAAGACTTGTGGACTTCAACTGCCAGAATTCAGCTATGCTGGCTGAGGAATTCTGGGAGTTGAAGTCCACAAGTCTTAAAGTTGCCAAGTTTAGAGGCCTCTGGTTTAAGCAATGTTTAATATGCTTCTTTGTTCAAAGGGAGGGAGAAAAAAAATCCTGTTTTCTCATTTGAGATAAATGTTTTTAAATCTAAGAAACTGATGAAGTTTTTTTTTTTTTAAATTACATTTATATGCCGAAGACTCAGGGCGGCTTACAATTTTTGGAGCACAACCCAATGTGCTCAGCAATAGCCTTCATTCCATTGTATATGCCTGCTTATTACTAAGCGGCATTTTTACAAAGTCAGCTAATTGCCCCCAACAATCTTGGGTCCTCAATTTACCTACCCGGAGAGGATGGAAGGCTGAGTCAACCTTGAGCCTGGTGGGATTCGAGCCTACAGTAATTGTAGACAGCTGGATCTTAAGAGCAGGCATTTAACAGCCTGAGCCACCAAAGCTCATGATATACTAAAGATAGTCAAAATACAGGTAGTCCTTGATTCATTTAGTGACTGTTCAAAGTTACAATGGCACGGAGAAAAATGACTTATGCAGCATTCCTATAGTCACATGATCAAAATTGGGGTGCTTGGCAATTAGCATATATTTATGACAGTTGCATTGTCCCAGGGTTGGTGTGATAACTATTTGTATCCTTCCCAGCTGGCTTCTGACAAACACAGTCAATGGGAGAAGCCAATTCGCATGATTCACTTAAACAACTGCAGTCATTTGCTTAACTGGGGAAAAGGTCATAAAATGGGATCAACCTCACTAAACATCTGCCTTGCTTAGCAGTGAAAATTTGGGGCTCAATTGTGGTCATAAGTTGAGGAATACGGTGTTTTTGGGAGGGTGTTTTTTTTTGCAAGTTCAGTATTTGGGATTGACAATTAAAGTCTGTGGGTGTGTTCTAAGCCAATGTTTGGAGAAGGATATTTTTATGAGGAGTCCTTGGCGCTCGCTGAGCATGCAGACATTTCATTACCCAAACTAGGTAACAACCCCAGATGATGACTGATGACGTTACCTAGTTTGGTACTGAAACGTTTGCAAAAAAGGACCCTTCATTTCAACCCTGAGCTACAGATGTTCTTCTTTATAAGTATTTTTTTAAAAAAATTTGGAGAACATTTGGCAATAAATGTTGCCTAAAAGGCACTGACACTTTTGAAATCTCCGTTCTCTGGTTTTGATTCTATATTGGTACCTGCCCTCCTCCGAAAGGGCTTGCTTCAAAGAACTCCAGCAGAATATGCTTGAGTTCCTTCAGTGTTTTCCTTGCAAACCCCTCCTCCCTTAAAGAGCAGACCAATCCCACATGCCTATACTATTGACCTTGATGCATACTTCCTCTGTAATGTGTATCGGTTTTGTGCTGCTGTAATTGTCGGAGGGTTTTCTAAAGAGCTCTGGAGCAGAGTTTTTGGAACAAGCTGAAAATCTTCCTTTACAGATCCCAAAGCTTCCTTACTTTATCTGTTTTTAGAAATGCATTTGTCACATAAATTAAACTCTTTTGGTCTGCACTTGTGCCCTGTGGATCAACACTTAACAAAAACTGCTGTGCTTTGCACATGACATAATACAACCTAATATCTCGGTCTCCAGGGACATTTAAATGTAGCTTGATTCCTCTAGGTCTATGCAGTATAAAATGTTCTTTTAGATTTACAGGGATCAGCTTTCTTTGCATAAGGAGGGTTGAGAGTTGACAGTCCTACTTCAGTGTAGGTTTTAATGAGTTTCTGATCCTAATTCATGGGCCTGTTCAGTTGCCCTGGATCAAATTGTATTTATGCTGTTGAAATACACTTCCAGGTTGATGTAAGAAGTTAAAACAGTTGAGTGAGGATATGCCCAAAAGCAGAACTTAAACCAATCAACCTAGTTAAACGTGTTTAAAACAGCTTTGCAAACAAGTTACTAAAACCTATGCCCAAATAAGTGTGTTGATTTCCTGTCTACTTTCTACAAAAATTCGATATGATTCTGTCTTGCCACATGAGACCAAGTATTTATTTAAGTCCGGGGTGTCCAGCCTTAGCAAATTTAAGACCGGTGGACATCAACTCTCAAAATTCCCCAGCCAACTTCCAGAATTCCTCTCCATAATGAAAAATGCTGGGAACTGTTGATCATTAGCATCTGGTGGCCCCACTTCGGCACTAAGTGAAATATAGGTAGTCCTCAGATTATGACCCCAATTGAGCCCAATGTTTCCATTGCTAAGCAAAACATTTGTTAAGTGAGTTTTGCCCCATTTTACGACCTTGCCATAGTTGTTAAAAGAAATCACCGTAGTTATTAAGTAAACACCTTTGTTAATTGAATTGGGCTTCCCCACTGCCTTTGCTTGTCAGAAGGTTGCAAAAGGGGTGTCACATGATGCCAGGATTCTGCAACCATCATAAATACATGGTAGTTGCCAAGCGCCTAAATTTTGATCACGTGATTGCGATCATGCAATCATTGAAAGTAAAAAATGTTTATAAGTCACCTTTTTTCAATGATGTTGAACAGCCACTGAATGAACTGTTGTAAGTTGAGAACTACCTGTACTAAGTACAGTATTCAGAACTAAGTTGGGCTTGCCTCTATAAACTCAAGACACTTCATGCATTGTTTCCTTGGGACCTTGATTACATCCACAATTTGGGCAAAGTAAAACATATTGTTATCTCTGTATAGACTCAAAGTTTAAACCAGAGATGGGCAACCTATGGGCTGAATATAGCCCCTTCTTTTGGAGTCCCATCTATCTTCCCATGGCCTATTGTTGAAAATTGACAATGCAATTTCCTCCTGCTTTCAGCCTGGAAAAAAAAAGAACTAAGCAAGTCTTCATAAAGGTTTTGCACACTTAAAACATCCTTTGCAATCTTTTAGTTGCTGGAAAAAATGATTCCACACTTTGTCTATAAGCTTCTTAAGTTATCCACAAACTTCAGGACAGACTGAATCTCTGATTTTGTAACATTGGCTTTTAAGGTTTGGTTCAACAGTGGGGCAATAAATATTCCCTATTTTGGAGTTGTAGGACTTTGTATATTTATATACTTCTAAAACACTGCCTATTTATAACCTTCATTGGCCAAAACAGTGCATCCAAGAGCACCAATTTTTGAATCAGTATACATCAGTTGGGTTAATTTAAAGAATTCATACAAAATCCAGGACCCATGCCTGCTATGGGATTGACGTTTGGCAAAGTTGCAGCTACTTTCAGTATCACCATGCCGTCACACCACTGTAATCAGCTGCAATGATATGATCATCATTTCCAATACTCCCTGCCAGCTTCCCATAAGGAACGTCAGTGGGGAAGCCCACAGGAAATCAAAAGTCATTCCTCACTGGCTTTTTGCCTACCCATGTTTCTGTTTCTGTTTCTCTGTTTAAGTAACAAAATCTTTCTGAAACAATGTCCCAATAAGTTACGGAATGTCTAATGTTTATTAAGCGTTTAATTTCTCTTCCTTTCTCTATAGACGAAAAGGTGTGTTTGGTTTTTTAAAATAATTCCACTACTGTACAACTTTAGAATTAGAGGAATCTAAAGGGAAAACTTTTCATTTTTTTTCTCTTTCACTAATACCTCCAGCCTTTTCATACATGCTCACTGAAATGAATATTAAAAGTCCCACTGTGTTTTAACAAAGTTGCTGAAGCATAATTCAAGGAGATGGCTTATTAGCAGCACACAGCACAGAGAAGTAAGCCACCATAGAGCTAACCACACAAAAGTGTGTGGTTTTTGTTTCAGAATACTTCAAAGCAACTGGAAATTTCCCTTATATTTCTAAAAATGCTTTTTATATATTATTTTCTCTTTAAAATTTATTAAATAATTTTTCAGCAGAATGAAACCAATATAAATTTCAAATTGAAGAAAAGGACAGAGAAAAATAATAAGAAAGTGAAAAAGAAATAAAGCATGAAATAGAAAAAAAGTAATAAAGAAGTAACTTCCAATTTTAAGATAAGTTATAAATAAATTTATATTTTACACAGTTCCTAAGGTTACATTGTAATCTCCTTCTTTCCTTAATCTACATTTCTTATCATCAAATCCATAAATCACCACTTCATTTTTTTCCTTGTTTCAGGAAAAAGTCCATAAGGCGATTCCAGTCATTAATGTAGTTATTGATCTTTCTTTAAGCAAATAATTTTGCCATTGCTGGTAGTTCCGCCATCTTCACCAGCTATTTCTCCATTGTGGGTATTGCAGTGTCTTTCCGTTTTTTACCAGATATAGTAATCTTGCAGCGATTATTGTAAAGTGGTATGTTGTTTTTCGACTGTCTCAAAACTGGTCAAGTTTGGTACATGACACATTTTGACATGAAAATGTTGTCCCAGTACTCAGCATTTGTTTAGTACTCAGTGCGTTGAGATAGGAGGAGGGGGTGACTGTGGAGAACAGACAGGAAGTCGGCTGCAAAAGGAAGTGGGGTACAGCCACAGAAGGCAGACAGGAAGTCCACCATGCTGGGAAGGTTGCTGACAAAGGAAAAGGGACAGGTAGGAAGTCCTTCCTGGCAGAAACCTAAAGTCACATGATAGGTCACATGATTAGTTTGGTACTTGTCCTTTTTAGTACTCATCGTGCCTCCTGGAACCAATTAACAGTGTGTACCAAAGTATAAAATAATCTTATATAAAAATAATCTTCCAAGGTTTATGTATAATTCTTGTAATACAGAAATTAACAGCCAATTGCCTTCCATTTCACTTCCCATTGAATACAAGTAGCCCATGACTTACAACTATTCGTTTAATGACTGCTCAAAGTTATAATGACACTGAAAAAAGTGACTCATACCTCTGACCACTGCAGCATCCCCACAGTCAAACGATCGGTTGCTTGGCAATGGTTGCAGAGTCTTGGCATCCTGGATTGTCACTTGCAACCTTCTTAGGGAGCTTCTGAGAAGCAAAATCAATAGGGGAAACCAGATTCACTTAGCATTCACACAATTCACCTAACAACTGTAGTGATTTGCTTAACAACCATGGCAAAAAAGGTTGCAAAATGGGGGCATGACTCACTTAACAACTGTCTTGCTTAGCAACAGAGACTTTGGGCCTGATTGTGGTCATAAGTTGAGGACTACTTGTACATAACTATTACCTGACAGGATAATTAGAAGAGCAACCAATTAAACATTTGGAAAAACACTACATTCATATTAACTGTAATTAATTTAATTTCATTTGAATCAGATTTCAATAAATCAGATTTAGCTTTCAACTTAGTCCCACCCTTGGCTGAAGTACAGTTCTGCTTCTCAGTTTGTAAACATTGCACCCGGCACTATGAGAAAATTCCACTTCCAGCCTTTGGAATTGCAGGCTTCAGGAGTTCTTTCTTTTCTGTTTACATGAACAAAGGCTTGATGAAAAACTTACAGAAATATCAGGGAGGGCAAAGTTTCCACTTCTGCAGAGATTGCACTTTACTCTTAATAAGTTCATGTTAATCGAGTATAAATTAGGATAAAAAAAACCCAAGAACCTCAGTTCACAAAGAAGGTAGATTGAAGAATGATGGCCAGAATGTAGGTGGGCTAATGAATAAAAGAAACCACAGATGTTAAACAAGATTTGGTGGTGTTGAAGGAAAGTTGAAACCAGCTGCTTCTTGCCTGTGGCTTTGGCATTCTTGTGAATATATTGCTTTCCTGCTCTCTGAGGATATAAATGTTTAACTTGATTTTATTTAAGCTTTATTACCTTTTATTCCAACAACATGGGACAGAAGAAAGATTTGCATTGAGGTGATGGGGGATGAGAATTGGATTAAATCCAGTTTGCTTTTCTATTTGTTAGTGCCTGATTTCCTGCGGGTGGGTCTCTCCATGTTGGCAGATCAAATTCTCCTCTTGTAAAGGGTTTCTGTGGTTGTATTCTCTCTGGCCCATCTGCCTGCCATAATGACCTCTTGTTGGAGCATTCTTGGGATGACCTACAATATTTAATTAGCAATATTTTAAGTAGCAAGGGAAAATAGTGTAATAAGATTGGGACTGGGTTAGGGACTTCTGTCCTCACTGTGAGTTGTGTTGGGGGGAGGGGTGCACAAAGGGAGGCTCAGCCAATCTCATTGTACACATGTTGTACTCTGACAATAAAGTAATAATAATAATCTTGCCCAGAATTGTCTATTCTATAAGCATATTTGAGTCATGGACAACTGGACTTGTTTTTTGTTGATTTGAGATGTTTCGCTCACCATCAAAGCACCTTCCTCAGTCTGAACAAATTGATTCGGGTAGTGTTTCTCAACCTAGATATGTGGACTTCAACTCCCAGAATTCCTCAGCCAGCCATGGGAATTCTGGGAGTTGAAGTCCACATGACTTAAAGTTGCCAAGGTGGGTAAACACTGGCTTAAGGGAACCTGAGTAGGCAAGGGAGTCGTTGCCAACTCCTAAAATTCTTAGGGGTTTTCCCTCACCAACTTCAGGGCTTCTTCCCCAAAATTATGGCAATATATTGATGAAGATTCTCCATCATCCAGGTAGAATTGTTTGTAAGTTGAGTCATGGCAAGTGGACTTATTTTTTGTTAGTTTGAGATGTTTTGCTGCCCATCCAAGCAGCTTCTTCAGTTTGAACAAGTTGGTTAGAGGAATCTGGATAAGCAGAGAGTCTACCTAAGAAATACCCCTAAGAATTTTAGGAGTTGGCACATTCCAGTGACTCTCTGCCTACTCAGATTCCCCTAACCAACTTGTTCAGATTGAAGAAGCTGCTTGGATGGGCAGCAGAACGTCTCAAACCAACAAAAAGTAAGTCCACCAGGACTCAACCTATAGACAACTCTACCTGGATGAGTGAGAATTTTAATTGGCATCTTGCCCAGAATGTTATGTACTGGGCAAATAATACTTTTAATTTTTCTTCCCACCCCCCCCCCCCACATCCCTCCCACCCCCGGCCACCTTTTGGGAACTCAGCAGCAAACACTGAAGCTTCCTTTTGCATTTCAGTAACATCAGTTGTTTTTTTTTCCTCCCCTGAAGCAGGTTCAGAAGGAGGAAAAGGTCATGTTAAAATGGCAAACATCCTAATGCCACAGAATTTCCCTTCCCCTCCCCACAACATCTCACAGCTGAGAATATGCTTCCTGCCCTTCCCTTGAACTGGCATGACAGTCCGTTAGTGTCGGATAGGTTTCAGGTTATAAAACTGACTTGCAGCAAAAGGAGATGAACATGTGGGACTATTGTTCAGGATGCCTGCAAACCATATCTTCTTTCAGGATGTTCCATTCCATTCCATGCATATGCAATTTATTTATTTATTTATTTATTTATTTATTTATTTATTTATTTATTTATTTATTTATTTCTCTTTCTTTCCTTTCTTCCTTCCTTTTCCTTTCTTTTCCTCCCTCCCTCCCTCCCTCCCTCCCTCCTTCCTTCCTTCCTTCCTTTCTCTCTCTCTCTCTCTCTCTCTCTCCTCCTCTCCTCCCTCTCTCTCTCTCTCTCTCTCTCTCTCTCTCTCTCTCTCTGGCTTTTTTCTTTTTCTTTCTCTCCCCCTTTCTCTCTCTCTCACATTCATAGACACCTCAGAGATACTTCCTGAATACTTTTCACAAGTTGTCAGTTGACATTCTGTATCCATTAGGCTTGTACTTGTTTAATGGGTACAGAATGTTGAGTGACAGCTCACTGATCTATTCTGAGGGTAGTTCATTCCTTCAAGCCTTCAGTGTTTGCAATAGCAATAGCACGTAGACCTCTATATCACTTCACAGTGCTTTATAGCCCTCTCTAAGCAGTTTACAGAGTCAGCTTATTGCCCCCTTGGAAGGATGGAAGGCTGAATCAACCTTGAACCACGCAGAATTGAACTCCTGGAGTGAGCAGTGAGTTAGGCTGCGGTACTGCATTCTAACCATTGCGCCACCATGGCTCACATTTATAGCAATGTTTCTAGAAACATTAGAGTTCCCTATCTTTCCCTCTGATTAGTGGGTGTTGCTATTTTCATGGCTGCATCCCTAGAATGGATTCAGTACGAGTATTTTGGATAAAAATAGGATTAGGAGTTTTCAGAAGAGCTCATCCAATCTGTCTGGTTCAATGTGAAGAGGGACATGAGAACCTCAGACCAGCAAATCAGGCAGCTCAAGTGGACAAATTCTATTACAGGTAGTCCTTGATTTACAACCATTGTAAATCAACTGTTCAAAGTTATAATGTCACTGAAAAAAGTGACTTATGACCGGTGTTCTCACTTAACAATTGTCATAGCATCCCTGTGGTCATATGATCAAATTCTGGATGCTTGGCAATTGACATGTATTTACAATAGTCATGTGATCACCATTCATGACCTTCCCAGCTGGCTTCTGACAATCAAAGTCAAGGGGAGAAGCTAGCTTCACTTAATGACCATGTAATTCACTTAACATCTGCATTTCATAACAATGGAAATTCTACTCCCAATTGTGGTTATAAGTCAAGGACTTGAATCCAGAATAACACTCTGTTTCCCTTAACTAACCTTTGGCAATGCAGATCTGCACACTGACCAGGAGCTACAATTCTCCTTTGGACCTCTGCTTAGACAAGACACAATGGCTGCATTCATATATAGCAATGAACCAGACTGTTTAACTTATTTAATTAAGTGGGAATTAGCATTGTGCTAATGCATATAGCCTACTATTGAAATAACTGCTAAACAAGCCAGAGAGAATTAGCTCAGTGCAAAAACAAGATGGGTTCATAATATTTTTGTTGCTTTAAGAATCATATGCTGCTGCAGCTTAGTCAACAATAATTCTAGATCTGGAAGGTACATGAAACTGTTCTTGGCCATTTCTGTTTCATTTACCTGCACACACGAACTTTTGGGTGATGCTATCTTGCTTGTTCTTATTTTAATGCGGCACATCAAATTTGGAGCTTCTAGTTGTCTAATTTTTCTAAAGTTGGCAGTTCAAACCAGTGACAGGTAAAACATGTTATTTCTACAGAAGGAACTTGAACTATGGATGTTTTCTTTGGGCTTGAAGCCAAGAAAGAATTAGGTACTTAAGATAGCTTGATTTTTCGTAATGCTATGCCCCTTGCTAATGGATGCTTGGCTCTTTCACTTTGCAGAATGGACAGGCAGCTCCAGAGGACAGAAAAGAGGCTTTGCCAAAGGTAAGACTCCAGATATTTAAAAAAATCTGCTCTTTATAGCACAATATTTCCTGCTCAATACATTTGGCCTCTGTTTGCTTCCCTGGTAAGGTTAAATAAAATGTACCATCCATATTTTTTGAAGGTTTATGGTTTTAATAGATATCTGAATTACATTGTTTTATTAATGATGTTGTTTTAATTGGTGGTTGGTAGCTACCCAGAGCTTGATATAAGGTGGGTGGCTATATAAATATTTTAAATAAATAAATATATTTTGGAGGACCAGTTTCCATCAGCAGATGAGAAAAGGACAAAGTAGTTTCGTTATCAGGATGAGGGAGAGGGAGAAAGTTTCCTAAACTTTGACTTAAAACAGAGGCCTCCAAACTTAGCAACTTTAAGACTTGTGGACTAGCTGGCTGGAGAATTCTGGGAGTTGAAGTCCACAAGTCTTCAAGTTGCCAAGTTTGGAGATACCTGGTTTAAAAGATGCTAACTTTTTTTTCAACCTCGATTAGAGGAAAGCAAAAATAATACTCCATATGTACCAAAAGATCCTATTTCTTCAACTATGAAGGTAGTTTTCATCTTACAGCAGTTCATTTAGTGACCAAAGTGACGACAACACCTTCTTTTCTCTAGACTGTCCAAACCCAAATCCTGCAACTGTTATTCATAGGTTTTTAATCTCCAGGTCTGTAATCATTTTAGTTGCTTTTCTTTGCAATTGGGGCCAGAATTTTCAATGCTAAATAAAGAAGGTTGTTAAGTGAGTTTACCAAATCATACGATTATTAAGCAAATCTGGCCCTCCCATTGGCATTGCATGTCAGAAGCCAGGTGGGAAGGTCTCAGATGGCACGCACATGACCCCAGGATATTGCAATGGTCATAAACACATGTTGGTTGCCAAGTGCCTGAATTTTGACCACATGACTATGGGGAAGCTGTAACAGCTGTAAGTGTAACTTGAAATGGTGCTAAACGAGTGGTTGTAAATCAAGGACTACCTATACAATGTTTCTCAATCTTAGAAACTTTTAAGATGTGTGGACTTCAACCCAGAACTCCCCAGCCAGCATGATTTAGGGCAGGACAAGAAACAATGGTTGGAACCTAACTAAAGAGAGAAGCAATCTGGAATTAAGGAGAAACTTCCTACAAGTGAGGACAATTAACCAGTGGAATAGCTTGCCTTCAGAAGTCATGGGCCCTCTGTCACTGGAGGTTTTTAAGAAGAGACTGGACAGTCACTTGTCTCAGACGGTGTAGATTCTCTTGCTTGCACAGGGGGCTGGACTAGAAGACCTCCAAGGTCCCTTCCAAATATTCTATTCCTATCCCTGTTTCCATTCCATTCCATTCTATTCTTCTAATTTCTTAACATCTTAAAGTTGTCAAACTGCTGTGGTACATAAACTATGGTATTTGGCCTTTTTTTCCTGCAGCAGCTGTGCACTTTATCCCAATAAAAGGCAGATTTGGGTATTAATATGCCATCCAAAAGGTGTACGGCTGTCTGTTATTCGTCAGGAATTTGTTACTAAAATCTGCTTGTCTTGTCTGTGACTCTTTCTCTTTCACGTAAATATTGTCAGGATTATTAGAAATGGCTTTTCTTTTGAGAAATTCTATTCTACGGATTCTGGATGTTGCAAGACTCCGCTGGCCTTTACAAATACTTTCATTTCCCTTGTAAAAGTTGCTTCACCCCTTTGTTCTAAAATAAGAAAATGGTAGGATCAACTGTGCTTCTGATCCATAGAGAGAAACAGGCAGCTTATCTTGCTGGATGTCAGAGCAAGGATGATCAATGAGATTTTGAAGATTAGAGCAGGGACATCCTGAGGAGGGGCTTTAGATAGATAGATAGATAGATAGATAGATAGATAGATAGATAGATAGATAAATAGATAAATAGATAAATAGATAGATGATAGATAGATAGGTTGATTGATTTCTTTATTGGCCAAGTGTGATTGGACACACAAGGAATTTGTCTTGGTGCAAATGCTCTCGTTGTACATAAAATAAAAGATACATTAGTCAAGAGTCAGAAATCATAAGGTACAACACTTAATAATAGTCATAGGGTACAATAAGCAATCAAATCATTCTAGGAAACAGTCAATATAAATCGTAAGGATACAAGAGACAAAGTTATAGTCATACAGTCACAGGTGGGAGGGGATGGGTGATAAGGAGTGATGAGAAGATTAACAGTAATGGTAGTGCAGACTTTGTAATAGTTGAACAGTGTTGAGGGAGTTATTTGTTTAGCAGAGTGATGGCGTTCGGGGAAAAACTGTTCTTGTGTCTAGTTGTTCTGGTGTGCAGTGCTCTATAGCATCGTTTTGAGGGTAGGAGTTGAAACAGTTTATGTCCAGGATGTGAGGGGTCTGTAAATATTTTCACAGCCCTCTTTTTGACTCGTGCAGTATACAGGTCCTCAATTGAAGGCAGGTTGGTAGTAAGGTGTTGGCATTAACATTCAAAGTCCTTCACGGCTTGGGTCTGGGGTATTTGTGGGAGCGTCTCCTGCCAATATCGAATACCGATCGCCCTGTGCGCGCGCACAGACGGGGACTCCTTGAGGTGCTGTCCACGAGACAGTGTCAGCTGGCGGTGCCTCGGGGAAGGGCCTACTCTGTTGCAGCTCCCGCCTTGTGGAACCAACTACCCCTGGGGCTCCGTTTGGCTCCTGATCTCCGCTCTTTCTGCCGCAATTTGAAAACCTGGCTGTTTGAACAGGCCAGGCTGGACTGACCTCTTGGGTGTTTGTTTTTTTTAAATTAGTTTTAAATTAATTTTAGTTATTGGGCTTGTTTAAGTTTAATTCTTTTTAAAATATTTATTGTTGTATTTTAATTGTGAGCTGCCCTGAGTCCTTTCGGAGAGGGGGCCGCATACAAGTCCAATTATAAATAAATGAATAAATAAAAACTGTTTTTTCTGCAGTCCTAATTATCCTCTGAAGTCTGTGTCTGTCCTGTTGGGTTGTAGAGCCAAACCAGACAGTTACAGAGGTGCAAATGACAGACTCAATAATTCCTCTGTAGAACTGTATCAGCAGCTCCTTGAGCAGTTTGAGCTTTCTGAGTTGGAGCATTTATGAAATGGTTCAGGTCTGCTTTTTTTTTACCTCTACATGACAGGTGTAAATGGAAAAAAAGAACTTCCCTGTGACATCCCTGGATTAGAATAGTATAGTTAAAATTCCAATTGTTTAATGAAAGTTTGAACAGTGACTATATATTTATTCTATGATAAATTCTACATTTATTTTTCCCAACTATTCACATGGGATGATAGTCTTCGCATCAGGATTTTAGTCTTGTCCTGTTGTGTGTGTGTAAGTTGTATCTTTTTGGGGTGAGGCTTCAGTTGCACGATGTGGACTGTCGCCTTGATTTTTTTGATCGCCCTGCCCAGCAGGAGCCCTCCATCCCTCCATGAAGCCTTAATGAGCTGCTGCTGTACAGAGGAAAAGTAGCAAGTACCAAGCATGGGCATCGACTTCAAGGTCTTTTTAAAAATTGGTCATTTTATTCTGCTTACCTTTTTCAAATGCAGCGAGCAAAAATGATGCTTTTAAAAAAAATGACCATACATCTTTTGGACATTTAACATCCAAATCTGCCTTTTATTGGGATAAAGTGCCTGAGCCTCTCCGAAGCTGCAGCCAAAGCATAAATCTGCTGACAGAAGAGCAAGAAGTTCCAAGCAACTTGATCTCTGACTGTTATCTGATAGTTGTTGTAATGTTGGCTGCTTTGAAAGAAGAAAAGGTTTTATGAAATCATGAGCCATTTAGAAGGCCTCCCTGGAGACCCCAGGTTTGATCTTGCTACTTTGGTGATTGGGAGTATAACCTGCCTTTCGCTTCCTTTTGTAGCATTTCTTCAATTCACCAACCTTGTTGGTTAACCAGCATTCCTAAGAGTCTCCCAAATCTACTCAAACTCTGTTGTTGCAGACTATAATAACAGAAACAGTAAAGCCTGGCAGAGATTCCCCTTCTCCCTCTTACGCTAAAGAGAATCAGAGTGGGATAATCTTGAGCTTTTCCTCACCTTCTCCTGTCTTTCAGACTTAAGTTTACAAAATAATCATTAAATTCCTTCTTCAAAGTCATCTCCATACTCCCATACGCAAAGAGGAGGTAAGTTTCAAAAACGAAGTCCCAGGCTAAGGAGTAGCTTATTCCAGTTAAAGGTCCCTTTAGATATTGGGATTTCAATTTCCAGAATCAATGAGCATAGCTGTTGGCTCTCCTGTTTGGGAATTCTGATAGCCTGAATATATTTAAGAGGTACTGCAGCAAAATCTGGCACAACTTTTGAGATTGAAACAACACAGTCAGTAGTTTTTCAGAATGCAATTACTATTCAGTAGATGTATGATCAAGTATAAAATATAGTATTTGCTGTATATTTCCTGAGAATACCTTGTGATTTCTAAAAGGTGGTAGAAAAGCTTTTTGCTTGGGGGTAAAACATCATTGCAGAGGCATGTTCTAAGAGCTGCTGTTTTCTAAAAGATCGAATTGCTTTCTTGCAAACTCTTCTTCACTTTTCTGCATCAGTTTTCTCATTGAGGGCAAGGAGCTGGCCCTCAAGGAGAAAAGTGAGGAACTGGGAGTGGGCGTCTTCGATCTTTATCCAAAGCGCCTAATCCCAGTTGTCATTCTTCTGGTGCTGTGCCTATTCTACTTTTCACAATCTGCTCAGAGACCCAAATAATCAATTTCATAAATTTCATAATACGATAGACATCTCCCTGGCTTTATTTTCCTGGCATGGTTAAGTAAGGTATACTTCTGGAGCAGAATTCCCCAAAGTAAATTGACAATACTGCAGTTCTGTAAGATACTAGATGTTATGCATACAGAGTATATAGATATGGCTGCCAGAAAGAACCATCACAAAAGAAACCCCTTTGGTAAAATGATCACTTCAAACATGCATTGTGTGTTCTGAGTGAGACAGTTATTGCAATGATGGGATGCCAGAGCTACATAAACTTGCTTCAAAAAGGAGAAGGATGCAAAATTGCTAGGACAAGATTTACTAGGTATCCCCCCTGGATTTCTAGCTCTTAGTTCTACTACTTGAAAATGGGATGCTCTCTATCCTGTATTTTCTTTGTTTTGGGGGGGTGCATTTATATCGGCGTTGAGTCCTGGTGACTACTTGGACAAGTCCTCACAGTTTTCATGGCAAGATTTTGAAGTTGGCCACTGCCTCCTTGCTAGGGCTGAGAGGGAGTGACTGGCCCAAGGGCACTGAGTTGGCTTTGTGCCTCAGTCAACGCTAGAACTCACAGTCTCCCTGTTTCCAACCTGCTGCCTTAGCCACTTCACCAAATTGCATCTCACTTTCGTTATCTATGGAAGTGCTAATATGCTTAGTAATGGCTGCTCCATATATATTTTGTATATGGTCTGGCTGCACTATTGAGCCAGCATTTAGGGCATGTTAGTTTTCAAGTCTGATGGAGCAAAGCTGCCTGTCACCTTGCTTGGGAAAGGTGTCCAGCCAACCCCAGGGAGAAATGTTTTCTAAGCACCATCATCAAGCTGTGATGAAGCCCACCTGGTGGCAGACAACTTGGACCCTTGCTGTGCTGGTTAATCTGAAAACCGGTGTCCAGGACCAGATTCACCCAACACATGAAGCCAGCCATTGATCATAAGCACAGTGGTTGGAATAATGTGGTATTCTAAGCTGTCCTCTTTTCCTCCACTCTCATTATGGCTTAGAGAGACGGGACGGTTGTAGAAGAGACAGTTGTCATTTTATTGCATTTATATACAGTATACATTGTTCCCCGTGTATACATTGCCCCATCATTGGGGAACTCAAGGTAGCTTCCATGGGAGTGTCCTAATTTCACCCATATAACAGCAGACCTCCAAGGGAAGCTGAACTGAGATTGATGGCTCAGCTTCAGTTCACTCCATGGTTCAGTGGGGACTTGAACCTGTACTTCAGCCATTACGTTACACTAGTTTTTGTTCTGATTTCTGTCACCAGAGTCCTTTTCCAGCTGGCAGTATCTGGATATGGAGCCTTAGGTCACCTCCTGTGTAAAGCGAATACTTTCCCACGTGGGCAGTCTGTCTGAGAGGGTTTGTCTGTTGCAAGAAAAGTCAAGAAACTGCAATTGTGAGATCCATGGCTCCTCTTTTCCATGCATGGAATCACAAGAGTGAAATAAAAGATTCTGAGTATGCAGCCTCCTCCTACAGATTCAGGGCCCAGTAGCCCATCATCTGTCTTCTACCAGGTACTAGATTGGATGTTGAAGAAAACAAGACACCAAATGAATTTTTCAGTCTTTCTAAACCCGAATAGAGTCAGCATCAGAACTCTCATCAGGCTGTACATAACAAAGCAGTTGGTTTCTTTTTCCTTAATGTTTTCTGTGTTCTTGGACATGCACCCCTGCTCCCTCCCAAGGCTCTTTGCCATTAATCCTTGGCATGAAATGGTAAACTCTTCAGTGCCATTAAATAGATATTTCAGTCCTCTGCTCTCTGAGCTACAGGCTCCAATTAATAATTGAATAAGGATCAGCTTTCAAAGCACTGCATTCTGTATAACCAGCTTGGGTTTGTTTTCTTTTCTTTTTCCTGACATTGTAGAAATAATTCAGCTGCGCACTTGTGCAGCTTCTGCATATTCTGAAATCTCTGAAGTTTCTGGTCTTTTTTTTTTTTTTTTTTGCAAAAGTGCATTCAGATTTTAAAACAAAACAAACAAACTTTTCTTGATTCTGGGTCTCCTATCTCAGCATTGCCCAAGCTCAACCTGGCTTTGCCTTCAGGCCTGAAAAAGTGCTGTCACATCCTGAAATTAAGCAAGTTTAATGCTTGATCCTGCCCACGCCATTAACATCAAGGTATCATTGGCCACTTATCTGTTGCATCCCATGGCTGCAAAAAAAGAAAAAGGGCTGTTCCTGTCTAGTGGGGACTGTAAATCCCTCTCCATTACTGTATGCATAGCAAGCAAAAAATCACTTTTCAGAGGCCTGTACTATTATAACTCCCACCAAGTTAGTAAATCCTTAGTAAATTAGAAGTATTTTTTTCTGGGAGGGAGGCTTCTGCTCTCCAGATATCATACCAAGATCCATTGCCCAACATATCTCCTCACACACTGTTTCCTGATAGAAGAGAATATTTGTAATTCAGGATTGAACTGTGGGGTCCTTGGTGTTCTCTGAGCTTGGTGGTTTTATGCAGATATTTCATTACTAAACTAGTTGGGTAAGGAAATGTTTGCAAGAAGACAACCACTGAAGAGGTTGCCTACGGTAGTTGGGTAAGGAAATGTTTGCAAGAAGGCAACTAAGCTCAGAGCACCAAGGACCTCCGGCATTTTTCCCTTTGTCAGAGCAAATTGGAGTTGGCATTCCTGATAAACAACAAGATTTGCAGTTCTACCTCTGATAATCAAATTCAGTCAACGGAGTACTTGAGTTAGTTACTCGAGCACTTCTTTTGCACTGGGGACAAATCTTGATACTGACAGATCAAGGAGCGTTTCTAAGTGTTGTATTAGCTGTTGTTAGATGTCAAAAGAAAGAGGGTTATATAAGAATTTAATACCTGTTAAGAATATTGAATAAGCATCAAGAGAACTGGAGTCTTCTGTGTTTTTAAAGAGCAATAACAATGTATCTTGAATTTCAGCACATGGAGGATGCACAGGCTAGCAGTCTGAGCTCTTTTTGTGGGGGAAAAATGATTTCATTATGATTTGTTTTTCCAGTTAACATTTTAATCTTAGGAGTCCCCTTTTTCATTTGTGTGTGGCAATTGGGAAATGAGAGAGAACATTTTGGTCCCAATCCCGTTCTCTTCATTTCTTTTATACCCCAGCCAAATCAATAACAGTTTTCAGCTGGAATGTGAGTTAGGCCAAATTCCTGTTTGTTTTAAGGGAAGCATCTGGTGTAGAATTATACTACTGGTTCTCCCAGTGAATTTGCATGACTTAAATTATGTGTCTGCATGTAATAGAAAAATGTGCAAGAGCAGGGGAGATGCATTCTACTATACAGGGAGTCCTCGACTTAAAATGATTTATCAACCATTCAAAGTTACAATGATACTGGCACTGAAAAAGTGACTTATGAATGGTTCTCATATTTATGACCGTCACAGCACTCCCCATGGTGCTTTGATCAAAATTTGGGTGCCTGGCAACTGGCATGTATTTTTGACATGCATTTTTCAACAGCCCTTACCTGCCCAAACATGCAGTACCCAGAAAGACCACAGAGATTTTGCTCATGCTGATTTTGCAAGACATTTGTGCTTCCCCCAGGTGTTTCCAACATATTTTGACCTATGAATATATAATTTATTCTCTTTCCTATATGCTTTAAAAAAAGGGTGGGGTTTCCCAATAATTGTTCATTGCTGACAATTAAGATCCTTCTAATTGCCAGTGATTAAATGGTTCTGAAAATTGTTGATAAAGCTGCACCTCTGTCAGCTCTGCCTGATACAGCCAATACAGTAGTCTATCAAATGGGCTGGATGTTTTTAAAAGGTGTGTGGGATTATGATTCCCATCATCCTGAGCCAGCAGGTGTCAAGAAGAAGATGATTGGAGATCCCCGAAAACTGTAGGGCACCATATTGGGAAAGGGTTCCATACCTTTTGTGATAGCTGCTCCAGCACGAGGCTAACACAATGATTTTGAAATGCTCAAGCTGTTATTACATTATGGTATTTACTGAATGAGGAATTAGATGTAATAGCTTCCTGCAGCCTTGAAAGGTATTATTGGAACACCCTCCTTCCTCTCCTGCATTCTGAGCTGTTTCAAGGTCAAAAACATAATGATGTCGAAGAAAATGTATACCTTCCTGGCTTGGTAACTGCTGGTGCCTTTTGTTTTCAGCAGATTCATGTTCTACTGTAGAATAGACTTCCCCAATTTTAACACTTCCCAGATGTGTGGGCTGGAA
Organism: Naja naja; assembly: GCA_009733165.1. Lineage (NCBI taxonomy): Eukaryota > Metazoa > Chordata > Lepidosauria > Squamata > Elapidae > Naja > Naja naja. The sequence goes on from CM019160.1 coordinate 10,977,392, forward strand.
TTCCCAGAAGTTGGAAATTCTGGGAGTTATATCTACAGTATACTTTTGGAGGTAGCTAAGTTGGGAGCGCCACTGTTGGGGCTGTAAGGGTTTTAGAAATGGCATCTATAGTATTTCAACCATTGTTAGGCCTGGTCACTTTCACAGAAGACATCTGTGCAATTAGTCCTCAGTTGAGACTGTTCTGTGGTGCGGTCGGTAAACAAGGCATCATGTGACCACATCTAATTTCACAACTTTTTTGCCACTGTTGTTAAGCAAATCACCACCAACGTCCTTAAGACAGACATTGCATGACACCAACTTGCAATCTTCCCTGTTGGCTTCCCCTATTTGTAACTCAGAGTTGACACGAGGGCTCCTTGGTGCTCTCTAAGCATGGTTATTTTCTGGCAGACGTTTCATTACCCAAACTAGGTAACATCATCAGTGCTAGTCCTTTAATTTAAAGAACGTTTGCTTCATTTACAATGAAGTCTTTAATAAAACCCATAAAATGTGTTTCAAAAGCATGCACTTGTTGAAACTGTGTGAACACAGGGCAGGAATCCCACCCAGAGAGAAACATCCAGCAGTATCAGGGAACTGAAGGCACTGTAATGTCTGGTGACCCTGGAAGCTTATAAGGCCCAACATAACTATGCAGTAATTCAACAGGGAAGGAATTCCGCAGCCGGGGCATTTCTGTGGAGAAGGTTTCTAGTCAGGTTCCCCTTAAGGGCTGGCAGATGTGACACTCCCCTAAGGATGGGCATTTCCATCCTATAATGGAGCAGGCATTCTGCCAGCTATCCAGGCTCTCAGTCAGGCTGGGCTTTGTAAAAGGATCTTGCCTTTTGCATATTAGCAAAGTGGCAGCCAGGGAAGTGGCCTCAGGACAGGTGTGATATTTCACTATAGGCTGCCTTCTTGGGGAGCTGAACAAGCTGCCTTCTTGGAGCTTCTGCACTAGCCAGACTTCTGGCCTTGGCTGTTCTAAGTCAGGGGTTCAAACTGAATGAGGGCCGGATCAGCGTTGTACTTCTCTGCGGGGGGTGGGGTGGGGAGATCGGACAGACACCTCCTGCAGAACCCTGCCTGCCAAAATGGGGCATGGGGCCTCCCACTCACGCCCTCCCCGGCGCCCTGTTTTGGCTGCCAGAGGCACTGGGCCTGGTCCTTTGCTATTTCCAGGCCGGTCCTGCGGGCAAGATTTAAGCACCACATGGGCCAGATTCGACCCTCAGACCTTGAGTTTGACACCCCTGTTCTAAGTACTGCTCAGGTAGTCCTTGACTTAACAACTATTCATTTAGTAACTTTTTGAAGTTACAACAGCACTGAAAAAGTGACATGACTGTTTTTCACACTTATGACTGTTGCAGCATCCCCATTGTCATGTGATCAAAATTCAGGCGCTTAGCGATTGGCATGTTTCTGACAGTTGCAGCACCCTGTGGTCACATGATTCTTTGTAACCCTCCCACCCAGTTTCTGACAAGCAAAGTCGATGGAGGAAGCCACAGTTGCTTAACCGCATGATTCGCTTAACAATTGCAGTGATTTGCTTAATAACTGTGGTAAAAAATGGTCATAAAATGAGGAACAACTCATTTAACAACCACCTCGCTAGGCAATAGAAAGGTTGGGCTTAATTGTGGTCGACCTGTGTTAACCTGTGTTGGAACACCTCAAAATGAGAGTCCAGTAACTGAACAGAGAGAAGAATCTGCCACACACAATGGAAGTCCAAAGTTCCATGTCTGGCTTTTCTGATTATTTTTTTTAAAGCCGGATGTGGCCCCGTGGTTGGTTATCTTGAACACCTCTGTGGGTCAAAGGAGGCCAATATTCTGGTGTGATCAAAAGTCATTTCCTAGGCTTTTACACTCTTAAATTGCATGATGGCTATTTCTTTGCGCCTGGTGTCTAATTCTGCTGCCCTATTTTCAAGCTAGCTGGCTGTGCAACGAGGGCTAGAAAGATAATGTGTCCTGTCTCTTCTTTTTTTTAAAAAAGGAAACCTTTTAGCCAGAAAGCTTTTAACAGCCGTTTTCTTGATTTGTGGCTACGCGCAGTGGCTAGGGACTTTGGTTGCAACCATCAGGGCTCCAGACCATCTCCTTTCCCTGGTTGGGTTGTATCTCTGCGGTGGCTGCCATGCATGCTTTTTAGCCCCACCTATCAATGCAGGCTATATATGTCAGTTGGTCTTTTTTTTGGTTTAAATAATGCAAGATTACGTAGGTGAGGTCACTGAACACAGGCAAGCAAAAATTTGGTAGGCACAAAAGTACAAGCAGTCCTCAACTTATGACCATTTGGTTAACAACTGTTTGAAGTTAATGTGGTGGTGGAAAAAAGGTGATTTAATGACTGGTCCTTCCATTTATGACTGTCGCAGTCACAGAATCAAAATCCAGGCAATTGGCATGTCTTTATGGTTGCTGCGTAAAAGGATTTCCACTTCTATGACTTGTGGGTGGAATCAGACTGGACTTTGGACCCATAGGCTTATCCCAGATCACCTCAGACCCAGTTTACATAGGGGGCCATATATTTGACCTAGCCTTTACTTTGTAGCATTTAGGGACGTGACTTGAAGGTGGAACAAATTAATATCAGCCATTCTTTTGTGTGAGCAAATCACTTCCTTGTCACCATCAGGTTTGTTGGTGCCACCAACCTCCTCTAGAAGATGGGACCAGTTGGAAGAGTCTGTCCTAGGTGCCTCATGGGACGTTCTTGGTTTTTAGAAGGCGTTTGGTCGCTCACTCTGCCTGGCCCCTGACATTAGCTCAGTTTCCTCCCTATAGACATTTAGAGAGGACTGTGAAGATGATCCTCTTGTATAGAGTCTTCCTGCACAAACAACTGAAAAGGTGATTCAGTGAGGAACAGCTGGTTTAAAGTTGATTTCCTGTGGTAGGATAACTGAGAAAAACTTTTAGGATATGATTTTAAAATTCCTGGGTCATTGCCTTTGAGCATCGTAGGACTTCAGCATTTTATGGCATGGAGTAATCCTCACTTAAGAACCACAAGCCTGGAGATTCTGCTGTAAGTAGTTGCGTGTCAATAAGTGGGTCGTCATGTAACCTGTCTTGATTTTACAACTATTTTTATGATAGTTGTAAAGTGAGCCATCATGGTTGTTAAGCAAACCATGTAGTCATTAGGTGAATCCATCCTGGTGGTCACATGAGTGCAGGACTCTGCAACTGGTCATAAATGAAATGTGATCATATGACCACCGGGTGTGTAAAACATCAAAATGTATTCGTAGAATGGTTTGTAAGTAACTCTTTGGGGATGCACCGTAACTTTGAACGGCCATTAAGCAACCAGTTGTTAACTGAGGACTAGCTGTATTCTTAGCTGCCTCAAGTCTTGAGGTAAGGGGGCATGCAAAAATAGTAATGTAAATAAACAATAGCTTTTATAGTTTTGGAGGTTTTTTTACTTGTTTTTCAATTTCTTTTAAAAAAATGATTGGCAATTACTGTGTATTTTTTGAAGAATGAAGTGAGTGGACCGTTAACTGTTTTGTATTTTATTTTCTTGTTGGACATTTGAAGCACCAGTTTTTGGGGAAGAAAGATAGACTATTAATCCAGTCAATCAGTGGTGCTATCAAACTCCACCTGGTTTCATTTGTGTTGCATGCTGGAAAAACAGGCAGAGCTTCAGTTGCACAATCAGGGCTGCCATCTTGACTTTTTTGACCACACCCTGCAAATACCCTTGCAATCAGTTGTGTTAACTTACATGCAGTTCCAGCCTTGGCTTTTTGTAAACATTGCCATTATTGGCTCGTCCTGGAAGCCGTAGCAAAAAAATACAGATAGACCCTCGACTTATGACCGGTTGCTTAGCAACTGTTGAAAGTTACAATGGATCCAGGAGAAGCTGCTTACGACCCAGATTTGCAGTTCCTACATCTGTCCCTGCCCTCTCCCTGTGCTCACGCAGTTGCATTTTGGGTGCTTGTTTGTAGTGCTCCATAGCCGCATCATTAATTAACTTTTGCTGGAAACTGGCATTTACTTCCAGCAAGAACCGCCCCATACTGAACATTGGATTCATTTAAAGATGGCTGCAGAAAAAATTAAAATTGGGCATGATCACGTGGTGGCCTGCTTTATGACCCTCATGAGTTACAACTGAATTTGTGGGTGCAATCACATTTATAAGTCGAAGACCATCTGACCAGTTCAGTGGTTCAGGGCAGCAAAGAGGCCTGGGAAAGGGATTCCATAGACCATCATCCACCACAGCACTTGCATTGACTTTGCCCCCATGTCCATTTTTGTCCCACAATGCAGCTTTTCTCTGCCTCCCCAGCTCAATGTTTTTAAACAGCTCCTTCCTGCCCTTTTATTTCTTAGACCCTTCTTTGTCTTGCATTCAAATTCAAGCCTGCAGATATAACTTTATTTTGTTTTAAATGTGCGATAAGCAAGCCTTCAAATTCCTTTCTTTGGGATTAATATGAGTGGATATGTTACACGTTTATATTTTTTGCCAAGGAATTGGTAGAATTAGGAATTACGACGAAGTTGCAGCCATATGTTAGGGAAATATGGACTCCTTGGGATAAGGCACTTCTGGAGACTTATAGATGTTGCAGGGTGAGAAATCTTGTCTTAAGCACTTCCTGCTGCTAAGTTGTGCCCATCAAGGGACGTCTTTTTGCCACTTTCATATCCATTCTAAATGCAGCTGGTTTTTCTCTTGAATTTTGTGTAGAATTTCTGTTTATTCTTTTTTTATTTATCCCCCCCCCCCAATGGTTCTCTGGTTTTGTTCTCTGGACATAAAGTTTTCCTGATGGTAGTGATGGAGGTTATGGTGGATCTTCAGTTCAAAACAGGGAATTCTTTGTAACAAAGTTTGCAGACCCTTTTCTTTAGTCTGCGGAGTTCTCCTGCCCCCTAGAGGATTGTACTGTCACTACAGTGGTTCATTACCATTTGTGTCAAGCTTCGTTAAGAAATGGAAGTTTCCCTGCTTTTGGGAAGTTGGTGTTAATCAATTTTTGCCCAATCCAGTATAACCTCAAGTTGAAATATTGACTGGATATCTTGTGTAAACATGTAAAAGAAACTGGAATTTGCAACCGTACACATTTGATGAGCGTTAGGAACCCTTTGGAACATCTGACAGTGAGAACAGTTAATCAGCTTACCTCCAGAAGTTGTGAGTCACTAGAGGTTTTCAAGAAGAAATTGGACAGCCATTTGTCTGAAATGGTGTAGAGTCTCCTGCTTGAACAGTGGGTTGGACTAGAAGACCTCTAAGGCCCTTTCCAACACTGTTATTCTGTTACCTTACACTCTAAGGCAGGGGTTCCCAAACTTGGCAACTTTAAGACTTGTGGACTCAGAATCTCCAGCCAGCTTTGCTGGCTGGAGATTTCTGGGAGTTGAAGTCCACAAGTCTTAAAGTTGCCAAGTTTGGAGACCTCTAAACAGCTTTGCTGGCTGGAGAATTCTGGGAGTTGAAGTCCACAAGTCTTAAAGTTGCCAAGTTTGGAGACCTCTGCTCTAAGGTAACATCTCCCCCTCCACCCTCCTATCCTTCTACAAGAGCCCAAAGTCCTGGCTCTGCCAATTGACCTGGAGACAGAATGTGAAAGTTCCACATTGCAGGTAGCTGGATTGATGGCAGACTCTACCACTCTACCACCCCTTGCTGTCTGCTTTGCATCCCATCCATCCATCTATCCATCCATCCATCCAACTTTTTGGCTATCATATTGATGTATTATTCTCATTGTGTTCCTTTGCCATTGTTTATTTTATTCTGTTATTTTACTTCCATTCTGTTCATACTCCTTTCATTTTTCTTCCTTTTGATTATTGTAAACCTCCTTGAGCAGCCCCATGCCAAGACAGGGGCAATAAATTTAACAAATAAAGAAATAAATTAGGCTGGGGAATGCTGAGAAGATTCTGCAGTGTGGTGATGATGATGATGATGGAAATCACCATGGAAGCCTTCAAAGGGGGATTTGAATCTATACAAAATACCTGAGCAAATTTGGAATGAAGAGTTGGCTGTAGGCTCTCTGACAAAACATTTTTTTTAAAATTACATTTATATGCCGCCCTTCTCCGGAGACTCAGGGCGGCTTACAATTTTTGGGATGCAACCCAGTGTGCTCAGCAATAGCCTTCCTTCCATTGTATATGCCTGCTTATTACTAAGCGGCATTTTTACAAGGTCAGCTAATTGCCCCCAACAATCTTGGGTCCTCAATTTACCTACCCTGAGAGGATGGAAGGCTGAGTCAACCTTGAGCCTGGTGGGAGCCTACAGCAGTTGTAGGCAGCTGGAACTTAAGTGCAGGCAATTAACAGCCTGAGCCACCAAGGCCTTTGTCGTTTTCTAATGCAAAAGGCAATTTTGTAGTGTTCCCCCTCAGGGTGGCCCATGGCTGCTAACACACTTTTGACCATTTTCTTGTTCCAAAAGCAACAGATTGCAACCACTCGCCATTTTTCCTCCTATGATTCAAAGACATTTTTGAAAATAAAAAAAAAAGTTCCAGGTAATCAGCTTTGATAGTTTCTGTTTTAAAATTTAAACAGCAACTGTGGTAGGTAATAAAGCAAGGGCCAATGAAAGTGCATGGGATGGGAGACTTTGGATTTGTGATATTGCTCTATCAAATCAATATCCGTTGTTTTGGAACAAGGGTGACCCCTTTCTCCCCTGCTTATGAGTGGCTTGACAGTCACCAGGTTGTGTATTGTGTGAAGAAGACTATGCTGGATTGCCTGAAGACACTTGGGCTGAACAGCATGTCTTTATGTAACCATCATCTGCTATTCTTCCAAGGTGGGATTAAGGCTGTACCATTTCAGTTGAAGACACAGGATTCTAATTCTGAGTATTGCTTCTTGCTGCAAATCAAAGCTCCACAAACACAAAAAACAAGAGAGCTTAGTGCAACAAGGAGGAACACTGGAATCAAACCAGTTGGGTCTCCTAATTTTCTGGTTATGCACAGGCTATTCAAAAATGTGATTATTCCCTCCTCCCCCCCCCAATCTCAAGTGGTATGCTCCTTACTCTGCTGCATGTATAGACTTGGCCAGAGTTCTTGAGTAACACTTTGTGTATATTTGTGTGCGTATGCGTGCAGAAAATTGTCAGGAATGTGGAACTGCCCAGCTTTTAACAACAGAGCAGAAGTACAAGAGGGGACTTGTGGTGCGTTCTCACTTCCTGCTGCAATTAGTTGCTAATCTGAAACTCTGCCTTGTGACTTTAGTTTTCTTTCATGTCGTTCATCAGCCGGGCTGGGCTACTGAAGAAGGAGCTTTACCGTCTCTTTTAAATACATGTTGAAAATTCCTTGCATTGTTTAAAAAAGATTTCTATCCTATCTTTATTATTTTATAAGTAACTCAAGGCAGCAAAAATATACGATGCTCCCTCCTCCTATTTTCCCCACAGCAACAAGTCTGACAGGTGGTTTGGGCTGAGAAAGAGGGACTGGCCCAAAGTTACCCAGCTGGCTTTCGTGCTTAAGGCGGGACTAGAACTATTTATTTATTATTTATTATTTATTTTATTAGACTTGTATGCCGCCCTCTCTCCCTAAGGACTCAGGGTGGCGAACAGTAAAAGAAACCCAGTACAAATTACAATAAAAAAACCATTAAACAAATACAAGCCTAATCAGTATTATACAAAATTTAAAATTAATTAAAACAAATACTAAAAACCAACCGGCACCCCCCAAGGTCAGTCCAGACCGGCCTGTTGGAACAGCCAGGTCTTCAGGTCCCGGCGGAAGGAGCGGAGATCGGGGGCCAAGCGGAGGTCCACGGGGAGTTGGTTCCACAGGGTGGGTGCTCCCACAGAGAAGGCCCTACCCCTGGGCACCACCAGTCGACAATGCCTAACCGACGGTACCCCAAGGAGGCCCTGCCTGTGGGAGCGTACCGGGCGATTGGAATGTGATGCTGGCAGGAGGCGTTCCCGCAAGTAACCTGGACCCAAGCCATGTAGGACTGGTTTCTGAGCCAGCACCTTAACCACAACACCCAAATGGCTCTCCATTCATGGCATGAATGGAGTTGAGAGTCTGTTTAATATTGCAAATGTTAGATATTTGACCGTAGGATCGGTTCTTGCTTATCCAAAGCAAATAGACCACAAGTTAACCCATTGATGCTTATCCCTATATTTGGCCCTATATTTGGCTTATCCCTATATTTGGTGGTTATGGGTCCACCATAATGCACTTGTGTTGAGTGTGATATTCATAACTATCCACAGGAAGGACAAGTGGGGGCATACAACATGTTCACCATATTACTATAATGCAATGAACAAATGAGGTAACTTGCATTGGTTGCATGGCACAAATCAACAAATAACATAATTAGAATGATGTATGCATATCTGTCATGATGCCCATGATACAATCATGGCTTGTACAGGATGTCTGTGGTGTTACTGGATTGGTAGAAACTTTATTTCTGATGTTTCCCATCAGTTTGTTTATGATAGGGAAGGCATATACAAAAAGGTGTGTATTAAAATCCTGCCAATTAATTTGTGATAAGGAAAAATAAACCATATGGAACCAAGTTTCCAGCCCTTCAAGAACTGGTTCCCACCCCCAAATTTCCTCAGAGTGTTGCCAGCAATAGGCAGATGCTATTTGTGGTCTGCTGGAGTTCACACCTTTCAAAAAAAAGCTTCCTTCCTGTGGCAACTTTCTTCCTTGTAATAAGAGATTGAGACATAAATAACTTCTTTTGTTCATATCCATTTCATATTCCCTCCAGCCACTGTCCAAGCTACGAGGAAACAGGAATAAAGAATAATTTCAGAGGGTGGAAATGGTAATTACGATGTTTGTACCAGTAACTGTTGCAAAGAGCATAGAAAGTTGATTGAGAAATCTTCTTTTTCACATTTTCTTTTATTCTTTTCTTTTTTCCCCTACTTCTCCTTTTATGTTTCCATGCGTTGTTATGTGTGTAAAATTTCTTTTATATTAATTATATTAAACTGAGGAAAAAAAGAAACAGGAATACAAGATCAGGTTACAAAACCCTAATCTTCAGTCAGGTCCTGTTGATCATACTAACTGGAACTACTGAGTATTATTATTCCTAAATTCCATAAAAAGAGACACTGTCCAAAATAGACGTTGTAGGAGGAGAGCCATGTTAGTTTATTGTAGCTAAACATCAGGAGGAGTCTGATGGTATATTTCCTGACTAGCAAATTTTATTAAAAAGAATAGAATAGAATATAACTTTATTACCATTGTAAACCAGTAATAGACATCACTATTTGCAATATATTAAAAAATCGGGAAAGTGCCACCAGGTTCCTGATTTCTGCTCAAAATAATAAGAATGTAAAGCCCTGGCTGGCTGGAGAATTCTGGGAATTGAAGTCCACAGGTCTTAAAGTTGCCAAGGTTGGACACCCTGAGCTAAAGTCTTGACATTTATTTTAAACTCTGCTTTATTGGGCTTACAGGCCACTTATAGGGTCATAAACTATTGTGTATTGTGTATTGTGTACAACACAATTTCACTACATAAAAGTTTTCAACTTTTGATTGTCTGTAAAGTTACAAAGTCACAAAGAAGAAAATCTGGTGTTTATGCATGTTTATTTTTATTTATGCATGTTTATTTTTAATTTTATTCATTACTTATTATTTTTAGTACCCATTTCACTTTGTAGCATTGTCAACCTTTCTCAGCTGAACTGCAGAGAGCTCACCAGAAAATATCGAGTTTCCAGGGGTTTTAGCTGTAAAACGAGGGGTTTTAAGGGACCGTTGTCTAATTTTTTAACTAAATTTTTAAAGGGGTTGGGGGTGGGTGGGATGTAGGCCTGTTGGAACTTGGGGGGTTCTGTCGGGCCAATTTCAATTCCAGTCCAGGTCAGGAGCAGGTTGCGACGGGGAAAGGATGGGGTTGGGGTGCTCCGGGGCTCTAGGGGAAGGGGTGGGGATTGCAATCCCCATGGCGATTGGGAATGGCAGGAGATGGAGGAACGGAGGGCCGTATCGGAGCTCAGGAGCGCGCCCCCACTATCTTCGAGCGGTGGCGCGCTCCGAACCTCTTGTTTCTGCCCGTCTCCCTGGGGGTACGGGAGACCAGGCCCCTGAGCTCAGGTTTATGTAAATGCCGGGTCCGTGATGAATAAAGCTCCCCTCATCTGTGATTTGATTGAGGAGGAAGACGTGGACCTGGCCTGCATTATGGAGACCTGGTTGGGCCCAGAGGGAGGAGTCCCTCTGTCTGTGTTGTGCCCGCCAGGTTTCCGTGTGCTGCACCAACCTCGAGCCCAGGGTAGGGGCGGGGTGGTGGTGGCAGTTGTTATTAGGGAGACCCTTTGTCCACGGGAGGTCACTGTCCCTCAGATAGGCGGGTGTGAGGCTCTCCTTCTGAGCTTGGGCCCTGGTGGTCAGTTGGGTCTGTTGCTCACGTACCTTTCTCCCAGCTGTGTGACAACGGCCCTGCCCGAGCTACTTGACGTCCTATCGGGGATGGCGGTTGAGTTCCCCAGACTTATTGTTCTGTGGGATTTCCACCTGCCTTCTCTGGGTGGGGCATCGAGGATGGATCGGGAGTTCATGGCTACCATGACAGCCATGGACTGACCCAAATAATTCAGGGTCTGACTCATGGTGGGGGGGGCACACGCTTGACCTTGTTTTTATCTCTGGACAGTGGTGTAATGCTCTGGGTGGGGGATCACTAACTACTCAACCCCTGTCATAGACCGATCATTACCTCCTCCGGCTGGCCTTCCAGCATGCCACCCCGTCACTGGGATGCGGAACCGACTAGGTGGTTCTGCCCCAGGCGCCTGATGGACCCGGTAGGGTTCCAGATGGCCCTTGGGTAGATTCCTGCCTCCCTTACCCCCAGCCCAGTCGAGGCCCTGGTGGACGCCTGGCAAAGGGCTGCCTCAGAGGGTCTCGACCGCATTGTCCCTTTGCGGCCTCTGACCTGGTGCAGATCCCAGTTGGCTCCCGGGTTCTCTGCGGAGCTCCGGGAGATGAAGCGCCAGAGGAGGGGCCTAGAGAGCAGTTGGAGGTCCAGTTCGTCCAAATCTGACCGATCGCAGTTAAGAACCTTCACCAGGTCTTATCTTGCGGTGATGGGAGCGGCGAAGTATGCTTACTTCTTCACTCTCATTGTATCCACAGTTAATTGCCCAGCCGCTCTGTTCAGGGTCACCCGTCCCCTCCTTAATCAGGGGATGAGGGAGGACCTTTTGCAGGGGCAGGCCGAGGAGTTTAGTCATCATCTGTCAGACAAGATCGCTCAGATCCGGGCCGGTCTGGACTCTGACTGGGTGGAGTCTGACGGGGGGGGGAAGTGATGGGTCTTGTGGATACCATTTGGGAAGAATTCAATCCTGTGACTCCAGATGAAGTGGACACGATCATGGGGAAACTAAGTACCAACACATGTTTATTGGATCCGTGTCCCTCCTGGCTGGTTTATGCTGCCTGGGAGGTTACATGAGGCTGGCTCCAGGCAATGGTCAACGCTTCTTTGAGTGAGGGATCCTTCCCCTCCTCCTTGAAGGAGGCGGTGGTGAGGCCCCTCCTCAAGAAGCCTGCCCTGGACCCGGCTATTTTGAACAACTTTCATCCTGTCTCCAACCTTCACTTTGTTGCGAAGGTTGTTGAGAGCGTGGTGGCCCGACAGTTCCCAGTGTTCCTGGAGGAATCTGATTATCTAGATCCATATCAATCGAGTTTCAGGCCCGGGTATAGCATGGAGACGGCATTGGTCGTGCTGGTGGATGATCTCTGGAGGGCTCGAGACAGAGGTTATTCCTCTGTCCTGGTCCTATTAGACCTCTCAGCAGCTTTCGATACCATCGACCATGGTATCTTACTGCGACGCCTCGAGGGGTTGGGAGTGGGAGGCACCGTTTTGCGGTGGTTCTCCTACCTCTTGGGTCATTCGCAGTCGGTGTTGGCAGGAGGACGGAGGTTGATCCCGAGGCCCCTCTCTTGTGAGGTGCCCCCGGGGTTGGTCCTCTCTCGCCTCCTGTTCAACATCTATATGAAACCACTGGGTGAGATCATCTGTGGTTTCGGGGTGAGGTACCATCAGTATGCTGATGATACCCAGCTTTTTATCTCCACCCCAAACCAACTCAGTGATGCCCTCGACGTGAGGTCTCGATGCCTGGAAGCAATGCGGATCTGGATGGGGTGGAACAGGCTTCGACTCAACCTGGCCAAGACTGAGTGGCTGTACGTACTGGCATCTCGGATGATCCAGGAAGTTCCTTCTTTAGTTATGGGGGGAGATGTGTTGCCCCCTGTAGATAGGGTGCGCAACTTGGGTGTCCTCCTGGATGCACGGCTCAGTTTAGAGGATCAGGTGGGAGCCGTGGCCAGGTTTGTCTTGTGCACCAGTTGTGCCCCTATCTGGACTGAGATGCCTTACGTATGGTTACTCATGCGCTCGTTACCTCCCGTGTGGACTACTGCAATGCTCTCTACATGGGACTGTCCTTGTGGACCACTCTGAGGCTTCAACTGGTGCAGAATGCAGCCGTGCGGGTTGTGATGGGAGTATCCCGATACTCCCATGTTACACCCCTCCTGCGTGAGCTGCATTGGCTGCCGGTTGCCCTCCGGGTGAGATTCAAGGTGCTGGTAATCACCTATAAAGCCCTACATGGCTTAGGGCCGGGGTACTTGTGGGAGCATCTACTGCTAGTAACAACTTCCCAGCGCCCCATGCGCTCACACAGACAGGGCCTCCTCGGGGTGCCATCGGTCCAACAGTGTCAGCTGGCAGCCCCCAGGGGGAGAGCCTTCTCTGTGGGAGCGCCCTCTGGAACCAGTTACCCTTGGAGCTGAGGATGGCCGCTGACCTTCGATCCTTCCGTCGCGACCTGAAGACTTGGCTCTTTCAACAGGCCGACCTGGACTGAGGTGATGTTTTTATTGGCTTATATTAGCTTGTGTCGGTTTTAATTCAATTATTGGGATTTCTATTTGATATTTTTTAAATTTTAAATTTTGTATTGTATGTTTTTATTGTTGTGAGCCGCCCTGAGTGCTTCGGGAGAGAGGGCGGCATATAAATCCCAATATAAAATAAAATAAATAAATAAATAAATTTGCCACTTAGTAAGAATAGTGTTGACCATGCCACACACACACACACACACACACACTTGAAGGACACAGATAGTTGCAGGCAGAATTATTGATATGTTGATTTGCATGGCACCCATATATGTAGTTAGCACTCCCACATTATTTACTAAATGAAGTATCCCAGCAGCTTCAGCTGTTTCCATCACTTGCAAACTTATTAATTTGTAATACTTTCTCTCGTTTTCATGACTCAAGGCAACCAAAGTAACTACTGTTACTACTACTACCATCATCACTACCACCTTTTCTTCCTCCTCCTCCTCCTCCTCCTCAATGTTTAAAAAGCCCACAAACATCACACGTTACGATCCCAAATTGATAAAGGCAAAGGGAGAAAAGCTAATTGTGCAAAATTCATGGATTACAGAAGTGTTTCTCAACCTTAGTAATTATGAGTTGTGTGGACATAAATTCCCAGAATTCCTCAGCCAACAGGTTGAGAAACACTGGAGTACAGCAAAGCCATGGGCTAAGCTTCTAATATTAACTACGGTAGGAGGAAATTCCATCTTTGCTGTCTTGTCAAGAGAGGCATCTGGCATTCTCATAGGAAATGTTCAGTAGGTTTTAGGAAGTGTTGTTTTGATCGTAAAGCCACTACTGACAGGTGTAAGTTTCACACCGATCAGTAAAAGCAATGCAGAAGATTAATTTCAAATGGAAATGGCACCTTCCATTTTTCTGAATCCTGAATGTTTTTTATATTAATTGTTGTCCTTAATGATTAATACAACGAGATTTTCTGTGGGGCTTTCTGGAATTAGACGGCCACTTGAATGTTAAAGCGATGATGGACTGTGAGAAGTCCAGGTTTAAGTCTCAAACACACGCATGCATGCACACATACACATGCATAGCAACCATAGGATTACTGGGCAATTTGACAGCTGACCAGAATTGCTTCTAAATGAGATGGGTGGCTAATTAATTAATTAATTGTTTGAGGCAAATTACTGTCTCAACCCAAAGTCCCTCACAGGCTATTGTGGTGGTGGTGGTGGGGAATGGAAGAGAACATGCTAGGACAGATTTTGAAAGCTATGTATTTATATATACGTGCAACATACCATAACTGAACTACCGTGTTTCCCCGAAAATAAGACCTACCCCAAAAATAAGACCTACCCCAAAAATAAGACCTACCCTGAAAATAAGACCTACCCCGAAAATAAGACCTAGTGTGTTTTTGGGAGCCAAAAAAATATAAGACAGTGTCTTATGTTAGGGGAAACACGGTATGCGATTTGTTCGTGGTTTCGTACATGAATAAATGTACATTGTTCTACATGAATATGGTAAGTGTTTTTTTCATATATATATATATAAAATATAAAAATATAAAAATATAAAAATATAAATAAATATAAATAAGACCTACCCCGAAAATAAGACCTAGTGTGTTTTTGGGAGCCAAAAAAAATATAAGACAGTGTCTTATTTTCGGGGAAACACGGTAATTCTGCCTAACTTAACTATTTCAGTCTGTGTTGGGGCCAGGGATATGTTTAATTAATGGATTTCTAACATTTGCACTATTGCAAACACAGAACACTTTTTAACACAGGGTCACAGTGGCAACCTCTCAGGCTGTTTTTAGAATTCAAATTCTCCTGGAAGGCAGGAAGCTTATGTAGGAGAGGTTTCCTTCTCCATCACTGCTGAGTGATAATTTAGGCCTTATTAATTCACAGTATAATTTCCCAATCATGGGATATAACAGAGGCAATCTATTCTGTACTGGCCAGATGATCTGGTTCCAAATGGTCAATAAGAATGATCTGGGAATCAAAAAAGAAAACCTACTGAGAGGAACAGGGGAAACGGGCGTGTTAAGTCTGAGAAATGCTATTGCTCTTCAAGAACTTGGAAAGATGCCACCAAAAGGATAGGATGTGACCCATCATCCCAGAATTCTAGACTCCTACACAGGACGAAGACTGAACGTAGTTAAACGTTTAAGAAAACATCATGATGGTAACAGCAATTAATTTCCAGTGATCTCTTGCAGCGTGCAGAGATGTGGAAATTTTTTGTGGGAGGTGCTTTGTACAGACTGGGCCAGGAATGATGGGTGCTCTCTGTTTCCGTCAAACAACCTCCGAGCGATATTCTTTATGTTGTAACATGGAGAGAGAGATGCAGATTTTAAAACAACTCTGCAGAGGCAAATGCATTGCTTCTGCAGAAATAAAATTGATCATTTGCCCACAGGGTGTCAGCATATGGTATTTTTGTGTATCTATAGATTTATATATCTCAGCAACTGGCAGGAAAAGCATTCTGGAAACAAGGCTGTGATAAAGCACTTGCATGTTATTGCCAAGAAAACTACAGGAGACATTTCTACATGAATTTCTCCAGGAATTAAATTCGTTCACAAAGTATTGTCCCTGTTTCACTCCTCCCCTCCGCCCCCAAAAAGTCACATCTCCCAATATGACCAAAGCTCTGCCTGTTTTTTATGCTCATTGCACATAAATATGGGTGGAAGATCAGTCACAACCTTGATCTTGAAGTCTAAGTACTCTGTGGATACCTGTGAGGACTCTAGATCAGGGACCTCCAAACTTGGCAACTTGAAGACTGGTGGACTTCAACTCCCAGAATTCCCCAGACAACATGCTTAAAGTCCACAGGTTTTCAAATTGCCGAGTTTGGAGACCCCTGCTCTAGATGCATACACCCTCTACAGATACAGTATATCCATGGTGCATGTGATGGTCTAAAAAGGGTTTCCCTACTTGGTCAATCTTGAGATGTGTGGGCTTCAATCCTCAGAATTATCCAGCCAGCATGGCCATTGCTAAAAATTCTTTTAAGTTGAAGTCCTTACATCTTCACATTGCCAAGTTTGAGAAACACTGGCCTAAAACACTTGAGACATGTTCAATGCATGTCTCAATATGTTTTACACGTTAGGTTTTACAATACTTAGGATTACAATACATACCTCTGAATCATTATTCCAGGCCTGTTGCTTCATTTCTACTGGCAAGCTGTGAACTGTCCAGGATGTGGCTTTGAAGTATGAGAGCAGACCCTTTTATTTTGGAACAGGCCCATTCCTGGAATGTGATCTTTCCACTTGGCCAGTTTAAAACATTTTAATGCCATCTTTCTATGATTCTTAGATTGGTTTACAGTACAGTTTATTTTTTAAAAAATGCCATAAACAGCTACTATAATAATATAATATATGAGTTGATGGTTGTGTATAAACACATTCAAGCTGTAAACATTTTAAAAGATTATTTTAAATGGGGAAGGACCATTGGTGGTTGAGTCCTACTTGGAAAAATTTCCCAAGGACTGCTGAGCAGCAGCTGTGGGTTGGTGAATTTGGTGGGTCAGTTATCCCAAAAGGTAGAATACACAGTATCCTGGGTGGGTGTAGCATATGTTGACTGGGGAATTCTGGGAGATGAAGTCCACACATCTCAAAGCTGGTAAGGTTGAGAAATACTGCTCTATAGCAGCCAAAAACTGGAGGAATCTGGTAGCCTCTCTTCTAATACATTTTGTGAAAAAGCATAAAATCATTATGAAAATGTTAGCCTTTTAATAACACTTGCTATTCTCAAAAAGTGCTGTCAAATTCTTCCAGATTTTTTCTGGAAAAGTTGCTTCTGAGATTTTCCTATGTGCAAACGGAGGCATCTCCAACATCTCCAGACCCAGCATATTTTGACATGAGCAAGCTGTTAACATTTCTAGGCTTGCTCCTGATGGAAAACCGGCTCTCTGAAGCCTCAATTGTCAAATTATATCTTTGTATAAATTGCCCCAGGCAGTCACCAAGGCATTCACTGATGGGAAATCTATCTGCATCTCTGCCAGTGAGTGTGAAAAACTGCAAGCCAGATAGATCAAGAGTAACTTGTAAATTCTTTTGTTAAAATGCCTAGGGGAATAAAAATTATTCTACTTGGCACCAGAAAGTTTTAGTTGATTCATCTTTTGATGAGGCTATTCCTCAGGATAACATAGTAGAAAATCCTTTAAAAAAAACAGTTTGCCATATACCTTCCCAGGGGGATTAGCGTGTGATGGGTGTGAGGGGTGGGAATTGAAGTCGAAAGATGTGCACCTACAGTCGTCGTTTGCAGTCTTCACTGTGAAACCTAGAGACCATTTCTTTCCCATCAGGTAAGAACAGCTGCTGTTTTGAAGTTTCTTTACCAGAATGTCAGTTTCCTGTTTTTGAGACTCCGATCTGTACTTGCAACTCTGCTTGTAACCAACACTGTGGCTTATCTGCTGATAGGAAGAGAGCTGACTTGCCCTCCTCTTCTGCTGGGAGAAGGGCACCTCCTTTACCTGGCAACCTCAGCCTCTCAGGCACCAAGAAAGCCCAAATGCCATTTCACCCAACTTTTGAACTGGCACGACTGCAGAGTGCTAGTTTTATGCCAGTTAATCCCATGGGGGGGCATTGGTGATAATATGGGTTCAGTAGTCCTGTGCATTCCTGCTTGCCCTCTCTGTGTGTTTGCAGACCTTGGAGAGCAGCAAAGTGTTTTGTGGCTATAATGAAGCAATCATAGGTCTCCCCATGTCAGGTGCACAGCTTATGATGCTGGCTCAGTTATTTTGACTTTTGAGAATGAAAATTTCAGAAGTCCCTCTGCAAGGGACTAAATGATAGCAATATATCAAGTGTTATGAAACGTTTATACAATTGTATGGTAGCTAAAATCAGTTTCTTCAATGCTATCTGTTTTGTCTAATGGTAGGGCTGGTCCTGTACCAGCCAAGACTGATTTGGGATCAAATCCAACCTGTACATTAAAAATGCTTACATGAGGTCTAATATGTAGGTACTGCCTGCATGCTGTTAGTCCAGTAATCTGAGAAGTTTATATTCACTAAATTACTTTAAGTAGGTTTTGGCTCATTCATGTTTTGTTGCAAGGAGTTCGTAGGGGAGTTAGCCTGTTTAAATCATCGCGGCAGTCCTATAGGTTACATTAAATTATTTTTCTCCAAAACATTCCCCTCCAGATGAGATTATAAAACCCAGAATTCCAATCCAGTTTGATCCAAGTTTATCTAGTGTAGGATAGACATATGATTAAACAGAAGATTATAAATTGTGTTTTTCAAGATGCCACCTACTTCTCAGTTACTTTTACTTTAAGAAAATCTCCCTATTCATACAGCAACTGAACAATCCTGTAGGGACATGCAATATAAAATATTTTTCCCAAACAGCACTGAGACACTGTGTCCACCAGACCCGATATCATTTCCTGGAGATCTTCAGCTTTTTGGGGTCCAGGGCTTTTGATTGGTGTGCTGAAGCCTCACTCCAAAAGGGGCAAAGGTGGGACCACAAAATAGAGGGGACCCCAAAATCCCTCAGTTGGATTTTATGCAAGATTAATTAGTTAAGATTATTGAATTTCATCACCTACAGTTAACACATAGCCATAAAAGTTTAATAGATGACATTTGGCCACTCAGTATTTCTTAATCCAACATCTTGCTGGTTATTGGGAGAAAAAATAGGAGGGAAGGAATATATACAACTTTAAGCTCCTGGAAGGAAAAAAATGGAAGGTAGTTGAACAATAGCAAACAAAGGTGGTGATCACAGAGAGAGGTGAAGGCACAGAAAGAAAGAGAAGGCACAAAAAGCCTTTTTAAAAAAAACACTCAAACCTTATAGTATTTCCTCCTGTCCTCGCCACAAAGTATGTCTCTACAGGTAGTCCTTGACTTATGACCACAATTGAGCCCAAGATTTTATTGCTAAGTGACACATTTGCTAATTGAATTTTGCCCCATTTTGTGACCTTGCCATAGTTAAATGAATCAGTGCAGTTATTAAGTTAGTAACATGATCGTTAAAATGAATCTGGTTTCCCCATTGACTTTGCTTGTCAGAAGGTTGCAAAACATGATCACATGACCCTGGGACACTGCAGCCATCATAAATATGAACCCGTTGCCAAGCATCCTAATTTTATTCATATGACCATGGGGATGCTGCAGTGGGTCATAAATGTGGAAAACCGTCCTAAAGTCTTTTTTTTCAGTGCCATTGTAACTTCGAAGGGCACTAAGTGAACCATTGTAAGTTAAAGATTACCTGTGTTGCTGTAGGACACTTGGCATCAGCAGGAGAGTTGGGATGGGCATAGGAACTTCTGTCTGGAGAATAAAGCAAGCTGGTTGGAACTTGCTACAGTCAGGAAGAGAGAGAAGGCAAAGATGTCTTGTGGTTGCCTTCACTTCCTTTTTAGCCTTAGCTGGTTCAAGCTTTGCTCCACAGGAAACAGCAGGGAAAATATATTTGGTTAGCATCCCCTAAACTAGGATCCTCCATCCCCCTCCCCGAAAACCATGGGTTTTTCTTGTCTTTTTTTTTCTTTTAGTACCTATCTGATTCATCAGCCAAGCTGTGTGCTGGAAACGCTTGTTGCGGTTTATCAGTGGGGAAATTACAGTTTCCTTTCTGCTGAAAGTTTTGAATTTTATCCAAATGACCTACAGAGAGCTTCTGCAGGGAGTGTGCTCTGTTTTGATGTCCGGGCTCTGGTAGCAGGCGGGCAATGGGAGAAGAGCTCCCCAGCAGTTGTGGAGAGGATGATGAGGCTGCTGTTTCGCACCAAGGCAAGTGCGGCTGTCTTTTGCACTTGGCTTGGCTTGGCTGAGCTTGGCTCGGCTCAGGTGATGACAAGAAACTTGGTCTATCTTAGCTAGTTCATGTGCAACCACCAGGAATGGAAGTGAAGAGGAACCAGTGGAAGGAGAGAATGGGGCCAGGATTGTTGCACGTTTTGTAGAGTGGCTGGGAAGGAGTGCCATGGGGCATGTGGAACCTGCCTTGAAATGATCCTGGACCACAATCTTGATGCGGACATTTAAATAAAGAAGTCACAAGGCTGCACCATGCTTCTTAGTATGGCTCTTGTCCCTTTAGATCCGTCTTACACCAATATGGCTGCCTAGCAAGTGAGGTGGTGAGAAGTCTCTTCCATTGGTTACTACCTGGCAAAGATGTCGAAGGCTGAACCTAGTGACTTCCTATATGTTCCCTCCTTTGGTTCTTGGTTGTTCTTTCGCTTTGTTTTTGTAAGAAGGATTTGTGAAGGATTGATTTCTTTATCAGAATTGCACTTCCTTCCTGAAAAGAAAGCAAGGATTTTCCTTAATTTATTAATCTTTAAGATACCGTTAGGGGCAGGGAGGGTTGGGGGGAGATATTGTTTTAACCAGAAACATAGATGAGCATTTTTTTTGAGCAGCCTTTTTTTTGATGATAAAAACAATCTAAATTCCTGGTTCTTCTTTTCAGATTAATGTATTTTTATTCATGCTTTACCTGTATCTGATCTTATTTGCTCTTGTTTTACTTTCCGTGTGTGTGTATGTGTGTATATATGTATATGTATATGCGTGTGTGTGTATATATATGTATGTATGTATGTGTGTGTATATACATACATACATACGTACATACAATACATACATACGATAATATACTCAAGCACTGATGAAGATGACTATGGTCCACAAGCGCTTATGTCATAGTAAATCCACTTCAGTAGTCTTTAAAATGCCACAAAATTCATGGTTGCTTTTGTTGCAGGAGACTAATGTGACTAATTCTTTATAAAATTATTATTCATCATTATTCAGGTAGTGTGTTCATTCAGATGTTTTTAGATGTGTTGGGGATGCCATTTGGAAAGTAGAAGAGAAAGAAAATTTTGTGTGGCGGATGGATGGAAGGAAAGGAAAGAAGGAAGGAAGAATGGACAGACAGGCAGACATGGATACATTAATGTGTGAAGCCCAAAATATTTTGAATGAAATTTAGGAACTCTTCCTTCTTTAATATTTCACAAGAAAGCAAACCTCTATATTGTTTTGATACACAGATTTCCTAAATAAGAAGAATATCTACTGTTGTGTAATCTACTGGAAGTAATTTCATTGCATGAGCCTTGAGTTTCAAGGGTAGAATTAATATAGTGGCTAAAAACAAAAGACTTGCTGCATTTATCCTTTTTAAAAAGTCTCTATTGGATTCCTATTCTGTAATTTTTATTCACTTCTGAACATAGTTATGCAAAAGCTAAAATTGGGATTTGTGTCAGACATAGTAAGAATCTCCAAAACTGTGGTATAGTGGTTAAGATTGGATTAAGATTAGATTGGCACTGGAAGATTTTGGTCTACCAGAAGGTAGAAGCTCAGCTTACCCCACAGGCTTCTTCTATGGATAATATGGATTGATTTGCTTGATTCATAGCCCATAGATGAAATATGCTTACCTCTTCTTTTTGGACAAGGACTGGAGAATGCTAATACAGGTAGTCCTTGACTTACAACCACGATTGAGTCCAACATTTCTATTGCTAAATGAAACATTTGTTAAGTGAGTTTTGCCCCATTTTACGACTTTTCTTGCCATAGTTGTTAAGTGAATTGCTTCAGTTTTTAAGCTAGTAAGACTTGTTAAGTGAATCTGACTTCCCCATTGACTTTGCTTCTCAGAAGATTGCAAAAGGTGACCATGGGACACTGCAATCGTCATAAATATGTGTGAGTTGCCAAGTATCTGAATTTTGATCACGTGACCATGGAGATGCTGCAATAATTGTAAGTGTAAAAGAAGGTCATGAGTCACTTTTTTTCAGTTCCGTTGTAACTTTGAACGGTCACTGAATGAACTGTTGTAAGACAAGGGCTACCTGTAGTTCACTGAGAAGATGTGAGTCAAACTGTCTGTCCTCTTCGAGCCCAACTTACTTCTCAGGGCGGTGGTTCTATGTAGCTCTGGACACTGCTTGAGGTTCTCAGGGAACGCCAAGATATAAATCTAACAAATAAATGATGTTTTCAGTATTGACAAGGACAGAGTGCAGCGAGATGGGAGGCTATCGATCCCTGCACTTCTTTTTTGAAGTGCAATAAGTGCTGGCTTCAGAAACACTATACTAGGCCTGCTTCACCTGGCACACCACAAGGAACCAACCTGCTGCCGGTAGCATCATGGAGGAAGGGATGAGAGAGGAAAAGGGAATTCTAGAGATGAATTTGGAATCTGAACAACTCAGCAGCACTTTTCAAAGTTCATGTAGAATGTTTTTGAACTGGCGAGCTTTTCAGCAACTCTCATTTCAAAATGCAAAAGTGTACAGTGGTTTTTTTCCCCCATGATCTCCCATAAAACCTACAGTATATCTGAAAAATTAGCACCAAGCTCCTTTCAGTATTTATTTATATAAATGGTGTTTAAGTCATATCTTTGATTCATCCTATGATGTTGAACAGGTTTGGGGTGTATTAAGCACAGGCACTTCTGCTTCTTTCTAGCAGCAAGCTCTGCTAAGACGTGGGCGTAGTTCCTGTAATATGACAGCTTGTTTACAAGCACAGATCTTCCTGATTCTTCTCTCTCTCTCTCTCTCTCTCTCTCTCTCTCTCCTCCCCCTTCCCTTCCCCCCTTCTTTCTTATCAAAGAACTGCTGCAATTTTTCTTGTTCACTTCAGCAAAGGAGGAAGTTGCTCCTTTCTTTCAGTGTTTTTGAGGTTTAGCAAGTATTTTCAGATCTGCCTGTACCATTACAAGAAATAACTCTAAAATATTTTGGATTAAAACTCTTAGCCCACCTAGCACGCCCTCATCTAAAGTGCAAAGGAAGTTTTGGTTTCTCAAACTACACGAAAGGCAGAAAAGCAACAAAATTTGTGGGTGTGTTGTTCTGTCATTCTGCAGGAAACAGGATTTGTGGGCAATATCTCTTGAATGCCCCCATTTGAGAGCAGAGTTGTAACTTGACAGGAAACACAATTATTTTCCACAAATTCTAGTGCTCCTGTCTTTTCCTAGGAGTGGTGGTGGGGAATTTAGATAGTTGTTGCTTCTTTCTGCACTGTTACAGTATTTCTTGCCAAAATATTTGAGTGTGTATGCAGGTACTTGTACCGAAGAGACCAGGCAGAGTTTGGAGTACTTCCATGGTGGGAAATTTTGAGCCTGGTGAAGCCTGGATTTACTCTGGCTGTGCCCTTCTGTTAGGTCTCTCATCTCAACAGATTCCTGAGCAGGCTTTAATACTTGTGGTCCTTCTCTGTCTCTCCTGTGCCCCACTGTAAGGGCAAACTTTAGAAATGACCAAATAAGCAGAAGAGTTTCTCTTTTTCCATTTTGAAATTGTGATTTAATTCCATTCCTTAGCCAAAGAAGTGAAATGACATGCAGGGTGACCAGATTATCTACCTATCTACCTATCTATCTATCTATCTATCTATCTATCTATCTATCTATCTATCTATCATCTATCTATTAATTTATCTCAGGATACACTAATTTGTATAAATTGACATACTTTTTAATGTTCATGCAAAATTTGGTTTAGCAGAAGTCTTAGGCACATATCCCTGCCATATACATTTTTTTAAAAGAATGAAATTTTCATATAGCCTTGAGGGTTTTTTTTGAGAGAGAGCATATTGTAGAATTCAGCAAAGTTATGGTTACAGTTCACTCAGAAGGTAAGCAATGATTGTAGAGTTGCTTATTCTATTTCAATTTTTCTCATTTATCCAGAGATTATTTGTAATGGAAAACATTGTCTAAAAGTGAATTTATGTATTTATGACCTGGTTCTGAAGTTCCCGTGGCTGATTCCCCCCCACCCCCAGGTCACATAACCAATTTCAGACACTTGGCAACCGCCCACATTGATGGCCATTTGCAGTGTCCTTGCAGTCATGTGAAATCATTTTATAAACCAGCATTTATTTCTGGATTTTGGCAAAACTGCCCTATACAGATAGTACTCATATTATGACCACAATTTTGGGATCAGAATTTCTGTTGCTAGGTAAGGGATTTATTTAGTGAGTCTTGCCTGATTTTACAATCTTTTTTTGCCACAATTGTTAAGTGAATCATTGCAGTTGTTATGGGAGTCATGCTGTTGTTAAACGAATGCATCTCCTCCCCCCACTTTGCTTGTTGGAAGCCTCCTGGGAAGGTTCTACATGGTGGCTATATGTCTCTGGGATGCTGCAACTATCATAAATACATGCTGGTTTGCCACGTGCTTGAATTTTGATCATGTGACCATGGGGATGCTGTGATAAGTTGTAAATGCGAGGGCCAGTCATAAGTTGCTTTGCTCCGTGTCCTTGTAACTACAAATGGCTGTAAGTCAAGGGCAACCTTTAGTGAACACTTTGCTTAACGACTGTGGCATTTGCTTAATAGCTACAGTGATAGTTTATCAACTGTTGCAAAAAAGAAAAAGGTTGTAACATTGAGTCAGTCATGTGAATGATCTGCTTTATGACTTTCATGACTTACAACCATAATGGGCAAGCTCCATTATAGCAATAGCACTTAGCACTTAGACTTATTATACCGCTTTATAGTGCTTTACAGCCCTCTCTAAGCAGTTTACAGAGTCAGCTTCTTGCCCCCAACAATTTGGGTCCTCATTTTACCCACCTCGGAAGGATGGAAGGCTGAGTCAATCTTGAGCCTGGTGGGATTCAATCTGCCAAATTGCAGTGGGAGTAGTTTGCAGTACTGCACTCTAACCACTGCGCCACTGAAGCTCCATATGGTTGTAAGTCAAAACTTGCTGGATTTCCTCTCACCTTTTGAATAACTACTATAGGTATACAACCTCTTTCTCTTGGAAGCCTCAATTGATACTTAATTAAGGCTGTTCATAGCATCAGGGTCATCTGCGTAGGATGGAGAGAGATCAAAAAGTTAATATCAAAACTACGTGATGAAACCATTGCTTTTTTGCCCCTGCCTCCACTCAATGCTGCAAAAGGTGAAAACTACATTAATAAACAGAGCTTTGGATTTTCTATAAATATGGCCAATTTTTCATCATGCCATTTTCTAATTAAAGCTAATCCATTGACTGGAAATGGTGCAGCTATTGTTAAATTGAAAATAAACATGTCTGAAAAGCAAACAATCCATTTTCTCATCTTCTTTGAAAAAGGTTAGTAAACATACAAGGTGAAAAATAAAGCTGGTTAATTCCCAAATACTTCTAAGGCAGAGGCGTCAAACTGGATTTCATTGAGGGCCACATCAGGGTTGTGTTTCACCTCTGGGGGCCAGGGTGGGTGTGGCTGGGGTGGACGTGGCCACTCAATGTCACTTGTGTCGGGGGTGCCTGTGGTGGCCCAAGTGCTCTGCCAGCGAAAAAGGGGACGACCTAAGCTCTGTTTTTGGCTGCAATGGCCTCCTGCAACCCTCTGCCAGCGAAAACAGAGCTTGGGTGAGCTGCACGTGGCCCTCGCAAGTTCCATTTTCAGCTACAACACCCCTTTGCTGTTTTCAGGGCGTCCCCACGGGCCAGATCTAAGCAGCTTGTGGGCTGAATCCGGCGCAAGGGCCTTGAGTTTGACGCTCTTGTTCTAATCAACCACTCTTGTTAATATCAAGCTCACCTCTACATGTTACAGTCTCACCTTCCTGATACCATCCAATGCCTGTGAATAGGTTTGACACTAATGAGGAAGGAGCGGCAAGGCCCCATTGAAGGAATTGCTCACTTTGCCATAAAATAAAGATGCTGGTGTTATTTATTGGTAAAAAGTGCAACAGAAAATTTATAAAGGGATCATCAACTACATTTCCCAGCAAGCCTCTTCATTGGCCCTTCCAGCTGCTGAGAAATGTAATCATCATCTCTTAAAGGGTGACAAGTTCCTGTCCCTGGAACATTATGTTAAATAATTAAGAGTTATGAAAATACTAAAAAAATAACAAATACATGATGTGTTTATCAATCCATTACATCAACCCTAAATTTCAGTTAGAAGTTACCGTGTTTCCCCGAAAATAAGACACTGCCTTATATTTTTTTTGGCTCCCAAAAACACACTAGGTCTTATTTTCAGGGTAGGTCTTATATATTTATGGTGCCAAATAGTGGGTGTGAGTGTGTAGGGGGTGTTTTCGGGTGCACGGTTGCTCCCTGAAAAGTCTTCCTGGAACTGGAGATTTACACTAGGTCTTATTTTCGGGGTAGGTCTTATATTAGGGCAGGTTTAGAAAATAGTGCTAGGTCTTACTTTCGGGGTAGGTCTTATTTTCGGGGAAACACGGTAGTATAATAAAGGCATTTTTTTCCAATCCAAGTTTACACACTGCTGGGTAAGCAACCCTGCATGAGAGGAACAGAGAAATTTGTAATGAATACATTATTCAGCATTTTTTTTTACAATTATAGCCAGATTGGCTGGGAATTCTGAAACATATTTAATTGGGAATCTTAAAACAACAATCCATAAGGCAGATCTGCTTGCTAGAATACTTAGAATTTGAAACTGAAACAGTGGAATGAGAATTCTGATCTTTTGAGTTTTGTGAAGATGATCTGAATTTTTATGTATAAACTGGAAGGATAAGAAGCCTGTACCAGTTTATTGATCATCCTTAGAGTTTTCCTATATTGCTTCTTCCTGATGCTCGTAATACTGTCCTTTTAAACTTGGTATGTTCAGGTGTGGTCACAATGTAGCTTGTATAATTCCTAGGCCAGCTGGACAGTCCCAGGTTAGAAAAATATTTCATAAGTAACTTACAAGTTTGGCTGAAAGTAAATGCAATTCTCATCACCTCATCTTTGCCATCCCACCCACTCAAAAATAGTACAAAGCAACTAGTATTTTCCATTTGGGGAAATTTTTCATAGATATCTAGACAATTAAATAGATTCTTCAGAAACTTAAAAATAGAATAATGGCAAATTTGACTAGATGGGAGCAGTGGAATTGATTCTTCTCTACCTCTGCTTCATTAGAAAAATTGGCTTTCTGCATTAACAGGGCTGAACATTAGTTATGGTGCTCTCTGCGCTTGGTTGTTTGCTTGCAGATATTTCATTATCCAACTAGATAATATCAGTGTTAGCGAGTTGGAGTTTACTCCCTGTTTATATACAGTAGTTTCCCCTGCCAATTTTGATGGGGTATAGTCCCTTGACTACTTCAGTTTTCTGCTTAATTATTTGTCTGGTGTTAATCCCTGCTTATCTGGGGGTTGGTTGCTGGATACAATGTGTTCTGGTCTTTTTGTTCCCTTCTTAGCTTTTAAAAAAAAATTTAGTGGTAGGTAAATCTGATTTATTTCTTATTATCTCTTTTGATGGCTGATTTGTCTATATGCCAGGCTTCCAGGAATTCCCTAGCATTTTTTGTTTTAGCTCGGCGTAGGATGCTCTCAGTTTCCCGTGGTTTAGCCTGTCCGTGTGTTTTGAGATTAAGGAGTTTTCATAGTGTCTTTTGACTGCTTGTCAGAATGATGTGCTCTGCTAATCTTTCTTCTATTGAAACGTAAGTTAACAATTCTTAGCATAAATTTCTGCTACTTTCCACTTGTGTTCCCAGGTGGTTCCTCTCCAAATTGTTGAGGTAGGGGATGAGAGAGACGAATATTTCCATTTGCATAAGGATACTCTTATGCATGAATTGGTTATGCATTTTCCAATGTCTAAAGAAATGTGGATACTTTTCACAATGTGTTTACATGCTCAGCATTCTACCCATATATGTGTGGAGTCCTTTTGGTATGACTTTCAGTTTTGGTAATAATAACAGTGATACTATAGACTGGAACAGCTGTTTTGCAACCTGAAGAATTTGGCAAAAATATGCCCTGCCTCCCCCAATGTTAGAAGACAGTATAGAAATAATTTTTGCTTGTGAAAGCATTAGTTGCTTCAAACAAACAAATCTGAATTCTCTGTTCTCTGTGCTGTAAACTGCAAATATCTGAATTGGCAAACAAGGATGGTAAATAACTTGTCTAATGTTGGTGGTGGGTAGGGGAGAGGATATTTACTTCCATTTTTGTGTGCTGGGTTTCTCGAAACAAAGGCAAACTTTTGTGGCTTCACAAATAGTGAAGTGGCTTCATAGGACCTATAGCCAGACAAGAAAACTGTATTTAGTTGAGCCCCTATTCCCACACTGTAGCTTCTGAATTCTGGCCAGCAGGATTGTCTGCTGGGTATAGTCAAAATTGTTAAGATGGCAACTGCAATAGCGCAATCAAAAGTTCTGCATCCTATTTAAAAATCAAGCAGATTTTCAGCTGCAAAGTTGTGATTGCCATCTTGATTTTTTAATCTGTGGTTACCCTGACTCTATTTGGCTTAGTAGCTTCTGGTTGTAAAATTCAAGCTGCATTTCTAGCAAGGAAGAAAACATTGGAGGGCCCCTTCCTTTTTGTGCCTGCATCAGTACAAACCAGAAATGTCATGTTCAGAATGGAAGGTTAAGATGCAAGTTTTCTATATGCACAGAGATGGAGAGAGGAGTGTAGAACCACAACGAAAGAATGGAGTTTGAAACTGATGCTGCTAGCCAAGATGGTGAATTTGACTGCCTTGATTGGAGACAATACAGGTAGTCCTCAACTTACAACCATTTGTTCAATGACTGTTCAAAGTTACAATAGCACTGAAAGAAATGACTTATGATGTTTTTCACACTTACGACACACTTGCAGCATCCCCAAGGTCACATGATCAAAATCTAGACATTTGGCAACTGGTTCATATTTATGGCCGTTGCAGTGTCCCAGGATCAAGTGATCTGCAAACCTTTTGACAAGCAAAGTCAACGGGGGGAGCCAGATTCACTTAACAGCCATGTTACTAACTTAACAACTGCAATGATGCACTTAACAACTGTGGCAAGAAACTTGTAAAATGGGGCTAATTTTATTTAACAACTGTTTCACTTAGCAACAGAAATTTTGGGCTCAGCTGTGAATGTAAGTCAAGGACTACCTATATTTGGACTACTTGGAGGCTGCTGTTAGATTTCTTACAAGACAAGGGGAAAAATCAACTTATGGCTTTTGATTTTGAGGATTAGATTTGATGTGACCAGAGAAATACTGTGCATTTAAAATTATATGGCTGTCCATATTTGACAATATATATTCAATTAAAATTAAGACAAGAATGCATTATGAATATTGGTTCTTTGGAATGTTGAACATTGGTATCTTATGATGTTTTAAGTATTGGTATTATTCTTTAAACTTAGACAGAGGTTGTAGTATTGTTTCTGTATTGAAAAAAATCAGAAGTCCCTGTTGTTATATTTGATTAATGAATTTTTGTCACTTTTTAACTTATCCCATTATTCCCTTTCCCTTTTTCCCTTTATGTTAGTTTATGTTTTAATGTTTGATTTTGAAATTTAATATTTTTTTAAAAAAATGGAACCTTAATATGTAATAGATCCTGCACTCTGCACCACACAGCCAGATCTGAAAACCACAGGAATTCACCTATGTCTTATTCCTCTTATTTGGGAATAGAGCTCAGCTTAACATCTTCAGAGAAAATTATTTGGCTATTTGTTCTTGCTCAGATACTTAATCCTGTTTATTCTGCAGGCAAAGCGGGAGCCCGCTTGGATAGAGAGAGACATGAAAACCACAGAGAAGGTAAGACTCAGTCAGTTACGTTCTCACCCACTACTTAGGAAAGGTTCTTTGTTTTGCATCCCACTTTTTCAGAGAGGGCAGATGCTGAGAGATGATTGATGTAGTTCTGCACTGGACTGGAGCTGAATTAATATAGGACTTCTTGCATTCTTTCCTTCTGAGGTTATAGGCTCTCTTGATGCTTTGTTTGAGCCCATGTTTGGAAATACAGAAGACTGGTGCATTTATGCAAAAAGAAAAGGGTGTAGGGAAGATTTTAAGTTCTTGTTTCATCCCAAAAGCAGAGGAGACTGATACTAATTTTCAGGACCAATCAGCCTGGAGAGATGAAGCTAATCTGCTATTCTGATGCACATTGCTAAAAAATTGGGGTTACTATTTCATGAAAGAAGATCGCAACTGTAGGACCTATGCTAAATTCCTTGTGATTTTAGCTGTTGGAAAATCTTAGCATGGGCCCTTTAAAATAAATAATCTTAAGGGCTTTGGTGTTGGATGTCCCTTAAAATTGTGGTTCCCTCTTCAAACAGTATAAATTAACTATTAAAACAAAAATAAACACACAGCCTTTCCATAAACTGGTGTCTTTCAAATGCATTGTCTCTTGCATCTCTGCATATTCTGAGTGTTTAATAAAGTAAAAGCACAATGGTTGATCTGAATTGCATTTCTTTAGTTAGTTAGCTTCTATTTGTTTATTTGTATCCCACTTTTATTATTGTTACACATAATCCAAGGGGGTGAACATATCCAACACATCTTCCTCCTCCTATTTTACCCACAACAGCAACTCTGAAAGGTGGGCTGGGTTGAGAGAGAATGACCGGCCCAAGGTCACCCAGCTAGCTTTCATGGCTAAGGTGGGTCTTGAACTTGCTTTATATGGCCACCCACCTAACACATGATTCTGACAGGTTAACAATCAATTAAAAATAACCCTACAATAAAGACAATTTGAAAGACAATGTAAAAATAATGTAATGTGTTTGGAGCAAGCAAAAACATAGAACCAGAACCCCAGGAATGGCTCACCTAACAGCCTGGGAGAAGAACAAAGTCTTCACTGGTTTACAGGTAATCTTTTGAGTTAGGATCACAAGTGATATTAGAATTTCCATTGCTAAGCAAGGCAATTGGTAAGTGAATCTCACCCAATTTTATGATATTTTTGCCATGGTTGTTAATCAAATGACTGCAGTTGTTAAATGAACTATGGTCATTGTTAAGCAAATCTGGCTTCCCCATTGACTTTGCTTGTTGGAAGCCAGCTGGAAAGATCACAAACGGCGATCATAGGACTCCAGGGTACTGCAGCTGTCATAAATATATGCCAATGGCCAAGCAAATTTTGGTCACATGATCATGGGGATACTGTGACAGTCATAAATGCAAGGAACAGTTGTAAGTTGCTCTTTCAATGCTGTTGTAACTTCGAATGGTCACCAAATGAATGATTGTAAGTCAAAGACTATCTCTACTAAAGGCTGTCAAAGTCAGGGCCATTCATATCTACAAAGGGTGCATAGTGTCCTCCAGTGTTCTGATGCCACTCTTGAAATCCAGGATGGTACATCTGTGAGAGTTGAATCCTTCACTCTGTTTTCAAATAGGTTTCAGAGCTTTGGTGGCTCAGGCTGTTAAATGCCTGCTCTTAAGATCCAGCTGTCTACAATTACTGTAGGCTCGAATCCTACCAGGCTTAAGGTTGACTCAGCCTTCCATCCTCTCGGGGTAGGTAAATTGAGGACCCAAGATTGTTGGGGGCAATTAGCTGACCTTGTAAAAATGCCGCTTAGTAATAAGCAGGCATATACAATGGAATGAAGGATATTGCTGAGCACATTGGGTTGTGCTCCAAAAATTGTAAGCCGCCCTGAGTCTTCGGAGAAGGGCGGCATATAAATGTAATTAAAAAAAGTTATAAGTGACCTAAAGACTTGGCTTTTTTGATAAGCCAACCTGGACTGAACGGGTTTTAATTGTTTTTACATTTGTTGATGGTTTTAATTTTAATGTAATTGGGGTTTCTTGTTTAATTGCTTTTTAAATTTTGTATTTCTGTTTTTTATTTTTTGTGAGCCGCCCTGAGTCCTTTGGGAGATAGGGCAGCATAGAAATCCCATCAAATAGATAGATAGATAGATAGATAGATAGATAGATAGATAGATAGACAGACAGACAGACAGACAGACAGACAGACAGACAGACAGACAGACCGAGACCGACCATGAATGATGGATATCATAGTACAACCCAACTTGGCATTCAAAAAATAGAACTGTAGACCAGGCCCTCCAAGGGTCCAAAAATAGGCACAGTGGAAGAACCCTGAAAGCTGAAACATGAAATTGTTCTAAGATATCCAGAGTTGTTCTTTGCCTCCATTTCCCTGCCATATTTCCTATATACTGATCTAGATGTGCCAAGATATACTGTTGTATTCCTGGTTTCTGAGATGTTTTTGGGAGTGCTTTTGTCATCCAATGACCCTCCTACAGAATTTTAGGGTACCAATAGAAGAGAATATTTGTACTTTAGGGTTGAACTTGGTGCTTTCTGAGTTCTGAGTCTGATGGCCATCAAGCTCAGAGAACATCAAGGACAGCACAGAATTTTATGGGGTGACTCTCCATATTTATTTATTTGACTTGTATGCCGCCCCCTCTCCAAAAGGACTCGGGGCGGCTCACAACTAAAAACCCAACAATAACAATAAATAATTACCTAAAAACCATATTAAACAAAACAAGCCAAATGTACAAGTTTAAAACCCCAGAAACTAAAACACCCATCAGCCGCCCCCCCTGGAGGTCAGCACAACCCGGACTGCGCAAATAGCCAGGTCTTTAGATCATGGCGGAAGGGCCAGCCGGAGCTCCGGCGGAAGCTGATTCCACAAAGTGGGAGCTGCCACAGAGTAGGCCCTCCCCTGGATCACCGCCAAACGACACTGAGTCGCCGACGGCACCCCGAGGAGCCCCCGTCTGTGCACTCGCACAGGGCGGTTGGTATTTGATGCTGGCAGGAGTCGGTCTCGTAAATATCCTGAACCCATGCCTTGTAGGACTTCGAATGTTATCACAAGGACCTTGAATTTCACCCGGAAAACAACTGGCAACCAATGCAGGTCGCGCAGGAGATGTGTGATATGGGAGTACCGGGAAGCTCCCATCACTACCCGCGCGGCCGCATTCTGCACCAGTTGAAGTTTCCAGGTGATATGCAAGGGCAGTCCTAAGTAGAGAGCGTTACAGTAGTCAAGTCGAGAGATAATGAGTGCCTGAGTGATCGTGCGCAGGGCATCTCAGTCCAAATATGGGCGTAACTGGTGAACCAGCCGGATCTGGGCAAATGCCCCCCTGGCCACGGCCCCCACCTGCTCCTCCAACTTGAGCCATGGGTCCAGGAGGACCCCCAGATTCTGTGCCCTGTCCATGGGGGGCAACACCTCCTCCCCCATGACCAAAGATGGAACCTCAACATTGGTACCAGATGCCGGTATGCACAACCACTCCGTCTTGGCCGGATTGAGTCAGAGCATGTTCCTGTCCCTCCAGATCCGCACCGCATCCAGGCAACGGGACATCACGGAGAGAGCATCACTGATGTGGCCTATGAACTTCTTCCTCTTGTGTCCATCCCCTGCCCACCCACTGCTTCTTCCATTTTTCCTTCAAAAATCAGGATTAAGGTTGAAAAGACACACAGAAGCAGTCAGGGACAACTTACCTTAGTTCTGGAAGAACTCCAGGTCTTGCCCACATTATTTTAGGCTTAGTTTCTAAATCGACAAATAGAAAAAGACTTCTTTTAAAAGAAGAGCAAAGGGGAAACTGAAGTTCCCAAGAAGTTAAATGCTCTGCCCATAAAAGGGTTCTATCCATTTTGTCTATGCCGCTATGGTTCCCTGTTTGTATTATTTTTATTTCTACAGATGTTTCTGGGGCCATGGGGGAAGGAAAGAAGCATTCTTGAGAAAAACAATCAGAGAGCTATCAGTACCACTTACATGCTTTTTTTAAAAAAAGGAAAAAATTGTGTCAACTAAAAATTGCCTTCCCCCATGGCCCCAGAAACATCTGTAGAAATAAAAATGCCAAGTGTCATTGGAACAATCTCATGCAGTCAAGTAAGTGCATACAGGATGCTTGTGGACATGGGCAACCCAGCAGTTGCCTGTCACGTTGCTTTGCTGCATGTCACTTTTCCATGGTTTGGTATTCAAAAGAAAAGAAACTCAATAAAAATGGAGCTAGAGTAGGCGATTTGACTTCCATTCCACCGTAACAGTTCATCCCATTTGGCATCTCAATTAAGAAGCATATTGACTTAGATCTAGCATACGAACACGTAAGAAATCAGGCCATTCAAATGACCAATCAACAACTTCTCAGAATTTAAATATAGCATCAAATGAATGGCCAGGCACATGACCAACTGACCACACTGGCACACAAGACATATATATATATAAGCTAAAGAGGAATAGAACAAGACACTTCGACCAAAGTCCCATTGATGATGACTCCTAGCCTGGTAACGAAATGTTCAAGAGCTAAATGGCAAGCTCAGAGAGAAAACCACTGCCAAAGTCTATCCCATTGCTTAGCCCTGAAATAAATGACTAAATCTTGCTGTTATTAGAGAGGAAATTAACCCTTTCAGGGAGCAAAATCGCTGAAGTTATAGGTAGAAGCTTGGTCTTAAGTAAAAAATAAAACTGGGACGTGCGAGAGTTGAAGTGTTTGAAGTTGACATACCACAACCCGCGGTACAGAAGAGGTGCAGGCAGGAAGCTCTGTTTTAACCTTCTTTGCATTCAGAGCTAAGCAGCCCCCACACTTCCGGTGGGTTTGCTTTTATGGTGGGAGCTGGTCCTCTGTGAAATCAAGTGTGCCTGATCGGATGGTGTGCCTGTAGCCTTCAACCATGTTCCTGTAGAGATCTTGCAACTGGCGATGGGCTGTTTTGACCAGGATGGGACAGTGGAAATGGCTAAGCAGCTCAAGCTTCCTTGCCTCTTTGCCTTTCTCAAGCAGTTGGCTCTGGGGAAACGGCGTGCCGAAGCCTGCAATCTGCCCTTGATTTCTGCTAGCAATGTCAATAACCCGGTTAGTAGTGCAGGCCAGCTCCTCTCTGGTTACGCATGTCTGCTTGTTTGCTCATGAGTTGGGGCAACAAGGCAGCTTCAGGGATGAATGGTGGGGAGGCTTGGAAACATTCTTCTTTTAGGTAATTCTCTCAGCTGCATAGGAGCGTCTTTATTTCAGCTTTCTCCAGGCTGGCATGCTCCGGGTATCCTGACCTGTAGCTTTTACAATTGTTGCCCTTTAGCTAAAGTGACTTGAAATTATGGGACTTTTCCACTAGTGCAGTAGAAGGATACCAGCCTGGGAAAAAGCTGTAGTGGTGAGGAACATAGCCCAAAGTTTCATTCTAGGTGAACAGCTGGGCTTGATGGACCATGATTGTGTTGAAGAGAGACTGTCCCAGTCGGGAGGAGGGGTCAAGTGGGGAATCAGACTGGAATCATTAAATAGAGAAAAGAAAGCAAATCCTACCCCCCTTGGATGCTGTTGAACCTTATCTAGCCTTTCTCAGGGGCAACTGCCAGTCTGGGAAGATTGCTTTGAAATAGGCATTGAGCAGCTAATTTATACTGTACATGTGTGGGTCTGATTGTTCGTGCCTGACAGATTGCTACAGAATTCATTCCATGTGACCTTGACTTAGTTTGATAAGGAAATTTAGTTTGCTCCCAGAAAGTCCTTACTGTAATTCCAAGGTATTGTATTTTGTTTTAATAAAGTTTTGCTGGATTGTGGCATAGCACTTTCAGTAAATATAATTTGTCTCTCAGCTATGCTAAACTAGATATCTGGAAATTAGTCATGTTAAGAATAATACTACTTTACCAGAATAGCATCCAACAAAAAACATCTGCTGGTTGGTTCCTTAAGGCTCAGTTCTTGTTTAATAGAGGAGGCATGGAAACCTCCACTCTGTCCAACCTTGTAAGACAAACAAAAATGATTGAAGACAGGCAGCAAAAGAAGCTTGAATGGCCATAAGAGTAGACTAAGGCTACTTGACTGAAGAGACTATGCCTGCTTAAGTGGGGAAGGGCAAAGCTCACAGGCAAAGCAATCTTTGGCTCCTTCAAGCGAGGCTGCAAAATTTTCTGAGTTGAATATGAATGAGACTGCTTCATTCTGCTGCTATCTGAATACATCTCATGGCAGCTGCCTTCATTCCTAAGTTAGTCCATGGTGGCTAGACAAATGATGAGAATTATAGTCTAACAGAGGATGTTAGCTGGGGAAGGTGGAATACTGTAGATCAGGGGTCTCCGACCTTGGCAACTTTGTGGCCTTCAGCTCCCAGAATTCTCCAGCCAGTTCATCTTGACCTGGATGAACTCCTGGGATGGCTTACACACATCATATTTCTGGAAATTATCGCAATTAGCTTGCATGAGGAAGCTTTTTTCTGTGTCCCCAAGGACATTTCTGCAGAAATGCAACCAACATTCACTGTCCGCAATGATCTCAGACAAAGATTGGGAAAGAGTTATTCACTGCCAAAAACTAGAATTCCTTTGCCCCAGTCTGGAAATCTTCTAGTTGTGTGGACTTCAGCTGCCAGACTCCTTCAACCAGTATAGCCAGCACTCAGGATTCTGAGCATTGTAGTCTACATCTCTAGAAGATACTCTGGTTAAAGAGTATTCTAGTTAATACTTTCCTAGATGTGGTTATGACTTGATAGTAAATGCAGATTAAATAATATAGTTCGGTTTTGGCTTAGTGTAATGAGAGAAGAAAACCAGTGATTATATTATAGTTTATTTTCATGATAGCTAACCACAGTTTGACTTCATACGTTGTTATTGACTTACTGATAGGAGTAATGATATAGTGAAGTAGTGATGTCATGCTTTAATTTTCTGGTTTGTTCCCTGGCTTATCTTTGTGCTCTGTCTAAGCCTCTAAGCAATTCAGAGGGAGATAAAATAGAAGTGGCAAAAATATGAAAGGAATCGTACCAGGAATTGGTTAAACAAACCTTGATCAACTTCAAGGTTGACTCTAGCTTGCTCAAGAAACTCAACTTGAGGACCCAAGATTGTTGGGGGCAATTAGCTGACCTTGTAAAAATGCCGCTTAGTAATAAGCAGGCATATACAATGGAATGAAGGATATTGCTGAGCACATTGGGTTGTGCTCCAAAAATTGTAAGCCGCCCTGAGTCTTCGGAGAAGGGCGGCATATAAATGTAATTAAAAAAACAAACAAACCATGATTTGGTGCCTGAGTAATAATCCACAAGCAGCTGATTAGTCATGATAGTTAGATGTTGGCATGATTACAGACAGTATATCACTTTGAGAATGAATTGTTAATTTCACGTCCTACCTGTGAGATTTCTAGAGATACAGTATTTCTTAGGAATGCTTCAGTTCAGATTTCTGTCCGGAGCAGAAGGCACCTCCAATGGCCTTTCCAAATATCTGATTCTTTGAAAAATGTTGAACTAGACCGGCCTTCATTGACCTAGCAGAACCATTTCTAAGTTCCTTAGGTTTCTTTTTCTTTTTCTATTATAGTGATCATAGTTAGATATATACCCTGTCTTTCTTCCTGCAACTCAAGGCAACAAACAAACCATCCATCCGTTTTTCTCCATAATCTATGAGTCAGGTTGGGTCAAGAAAATGTAATTGCCCCAAATCCTGGGGAACTTCCTTGGCTAATTGAACCTGGTCTACCTGGTCCTGCTGCAACACTTCCACACTGCCCAGGACTTTGATATTTGGCAAAGTGTTTACCAGCCTTTTGGTCATTAGCAAAACTGCCTCATCCGCAAACATCATCTGTGAGTGTAGTTTGTGGTTACTTACTCCTTCTGAGGATTTTAATAGGAAGCCTGTTTTTGACTGGAGTCTGATTCTAGGCAAGGCATGTTCAGCTTGTGCCAGTTGCAAGCACTGGCACTATCTCAATCCCCCAAGCAGAGAGGAAGGATTGCTGGGCCAAAGGCTTCCAAGAGATGGGGTGGGGTGGGGAGGGGGGTCTACTGAACAGCTCAGGAGGCTGAACAGATGGTTTGGGGGAAGCTGGCAGGATGCCTGTGGTGTTTGTGCCAGCCACAGAAACTGTGTTTTGCAGCAAACTCGAGCCTGTGTTTGCGATACAGTGGGTAATTTAGATGGCATAAACATTCACGTTCTTTGCCACCCACCCAAAGGGATGAGAAGAAGATGGCAGAAGAGAAGAGCAATGTTTTGAGTGGGGAATAGGAAGCAGGAAAAACACATATGGGATCGGGTGAAAAGAGCAAATGCTTGCAAGTTATCAAGCTGTGGATCTGGCAACTTGTCGACTGTGTGGATCAGGGCACTGAAGTGTCAAGACTCATAGGGTTGCCAGTATGTTGTTTGTTTTGCCAGATGTATGAGGTGATAGGAAGATACGTTTGTATGTATACAAAATGCACCCTGCTGTGGAGGAGGTCCAGAGTTGGGAATGTTGTTATTGAAGACAGAAGACCAGAAAGCCCATCTGCATCATTACTGTTCACTGGATCAGAGGTCTCCAAACTTGGCAACTTTAAGACTTGTGGACTTCAACTCCCAGAATTCCCCAGCCAGCATAGAGTTTAGAGATCCTGCACTAGATAAACATAAATGTGGTTTTAAAAGAGAAAGGAGGAGAAGGGATTCCCCCAAGATTTTAGGGTACAAGGCAATAAAAAAACTGCAGGGGCATAAACCATGGTTAAATCTCCATCAGATGCCGAGACTTCTTTATTTCTAAATTTTCTTTCTGTCTTTTCATGAATAAAACACTTGAAACAAGAATGCAATAATTTCATTTGTTTTTCTACATTTATATGCTGTTCCAGTTATCAGGCAGCATTAAGCAGCTTGCAATCCCACCATATGCATGTAAGCTACATCTACAATGAAAGTAGTAAATATTGCCCACAATCACATTTGATTAAAATTATTAAAATATTCTATGCAAACTGCCAGTTCTTTAGCTGGCGTTGCCCTTCATATACATTGAGCTCTTTCTAAGAACCTAGGATGTCACAATGAATTGGTATAGTGTACGTGCAGATTCAAGCAGTGTGGCTTTTTGTAACTAACAGATGGAAATTTTGCCATTATGCAGATTTTCTACGCACCATCCACTGGGAGCACCACAGTTGGTGTATACCGTAATCTTTCAGTTTTCAGAATTTGATATTTTGTGATCTTCTCTAATTCTTTGACTTCTATTCCACTATCTCCTGGTGTTGCCACATCAATTATCCACACTTTCTTCTTCTCAACCACAACTGATCAGTTATGTTATGAACCAAGTCCTTGTCAGTTTATATTTGCAAATCCCACAATATTTTAATCTACTCATTTTCAACTACTTTTTCAACTCTGTGTTCTTACTACTTTTTCATTACTGGCCCATGATAATTTTTACAGATGTTCCAATGAATCATTTTGGCTTGTTTATAATCAGTTTGTGTGATCTTCTTGCACAAGCCGAGTATATGATCTTCTGTTTCTTCTGCGCCTTGCACAATCTGCACTTCGAATCATTTGATGGTTTTTCAGTTGTCGCCTTGATGGCATTAGTTTGAATTGCTTACATTTAAGCAGCCAAAAAAATCAAGCCTTCAGTATCTGAAGTTAAGATAAAATACAAAGAAATCAACAGGTCAACAGGTCCAGCAATCAGCCTTAGCATTGAAAGTAAATATATTGAAGTGGTAGCTAACTTCTATCTTTTAGGATCAACTATTAACAGTAAAGAACCAGAAGTCAAGAAATATGACACATTGTTAGCCTATCCACTAAGCAGACCAGACCAGGAAATCAACTCCACAGGAAGACTAAAATTATCTTTATAACCATTTGCCGTAATAGCAGAACTTTGTAAGTCTAATTATGCTATACCTTCTTCCCTTTTTCATACTCCAGTAAATCAGGGAGGCCTCTGCTTGACCTGCTTCTGAATGTTATCTTGTTGCTGTGGATTTTTTTTTTAAATGTAGAAAATGTCTGTTCCATGTTTTCATCAAGATGATCTTTCTTAAGCTTTACCCACATTAGCCCTTGAAAGGATAACAACGAAGTCCTCGGAGAAGATACTCAGATGCTGTGATGCCTTCAAAGGTCACAATCATGCTGGCATCGGTTTGAGCTGTGACATTCAAATGGAAGTGAAAGCTGGATTTTGAACAAGTGGGAGAGGAAGAGTATTGACTGTTTTTAAACTTTGGTGTTTCAGAAGACCCGCAGGACTGCTATAGATAGCCAGGGAAACAAACAAACAAACAAACAAACAAACAAACAAACGGCTCACAGAACAAAGCAGTCCATAGTTTTCATTTGAGGCATAAATTACTATTTTCAAATTTTTATATACATTATTGAAAGACCTAGATTTCTTGACAAGCGTATAATGCTGGGAAAAAATGGAAGGAACTAAACAAAGACCACCAGAAGTGTGGGGGGACTCAATTACTATAGCAACTGTTCTACTGTTACTAAGGCCTGAAAGCCACCAGGTGGAGATAGAACTTTTCCAGGAAGTTGTTATGTTATTGAAAAGGACAATACCAACTTGATGGCACATAATGAAATAAACGAATTGACTCCTTCTGACATGACCTGATTTTTTATTTTTTTTACACTGCCATAGATGTGACATTAATCTGAGGCATTGTAGGACATTTTAGTTGGACATCTAATCACTCAGCACTCTTCAGAAACGGAAGCTAAGTGCCAGGTCAGCCTATAAGGCTTAAGCTTCACCACCTTGAATCAAAGATAGCCCTAGAGCAGGGGTAGGCAACTGTGGCAACTGTATGACTTGTGGACTTTAACTCCCAGAATTCCTGAGCCAGTGTACAGTTTGTACAAACATACAGTGATATGTTTAAAGGCAAAATTTTGGTCAACTTTACTGATGCTGATCATGAGCAAAAATTTCCCAAAATTGCCCTTTCTAGCTATTGTGCCAGAGCCGGAGGTCTGTCCCACTTAACCCTTATAGAAACCCTGTCTAGGGAGTTTGTGAAACAGATGCATTTATCTAAGCCTGTTTTAAAACTGCAGCCTGGTGAGTCATGCCTGCATGCTCTCTTGTTCTAATTGCACCTTATTGTTACCTGCTTTTGCATAAATGAAGTGCGCCTGGTCCCTGAACTGGAAGAAATAAAACAAATGCCAAATAGAATTCCTTTAAAAAAACATCGTGTTCCTGTTTGCCCGTGGGCAGAAGGGGATCTCATGGTAATGTTGGCTAAATGGATGACCCCCTCCTCTATCTGCCTTTGTGCTTTCTTTCGGCCTTGGTATGGTCAATCACTGAATATTCATGCCACCTTTTCTTAAATGCTCAAAGCGTTTTGATATGCGCAGGTTCAATCAATTCACTGCAAGCCTATAAAGGTAAATATTGCTAATAACATCTGACTGATTTTTAGGGTCACAAGAATGTGCATACTTCTTGTAAACTTGGAGACAAAGTGCATCTTCTATTTGCAGTTACCTTCATGTGTGTGTGCCTTGCTTAGCCTGTTTTTGCTTTCCTTTTTCTTCCATTACATTCAGAATGAAGGTTCTGTCCAAGAATATACAATCACATATCTTGTGAAAGAAGGTTCCGAGAAGGCTGACCCATCTCAGTTTGAGCTCCTTAAAGTTCTTGGACAAGGCTCTTTTGGCAAGGTGAGGCTATATATTTCATAGTTGATATAAAGTATGTGTGTTTACATTAGATAGTTCCAAAACTACTTCCCATTTCTGTTTCCCGTCCCCCGCCCCCAAATTCTGCTAGATGTGTTGCTGGTTCTCATCTAGACCTTTTCTGCACAGGTCTTTCTTGTCAGAAAAATCACCCCACCAGATAACAGCCACCTCTACGCCATGAAGGTCCTCAAGAAGGCAACTCTGAAAGGTGAGGTGGTCCTTCCTACATGCTTATGAACCTAAATTTATTGGCCAGCAGAAGACGCGAGGGACATTCATTAGCTTGGTTTTCTTCTAGCCCAAGGGCCTCCAAACATGGCAACTTTAAGACGTGTGGACTTCAACTCCCAGAATTCCCCAGCCAGCAAGTTTGGCTGGAGAATTCTGGGAGTTGAAGTCCACACGTCTTAAAGTTGCCAAGTTTGGAGAACCCTGTTCTAGCTTCTGTTTGATAATGTTCTCTTAAACAACGATTGACTTATGGGACCTCTGTGCTTCACTGATATGGCCCACAAGTTGCTGGCTTTGTGTTGCATGTGGGTATTGGGGGTGGTGCTGTGCATTTTATTAGATCTACTCCCCTTGAATTGGGCTCTTCTCTGTCACTAGTGCGTGATCGTTTGAGGACCAAACTGGAAAGAGATATTCTCGTTGAAGTAAACCACCCATTCATCGTGAAACTCCATTATGGTGAGTACAATACTTTGTTTTCTTGATTTTGGAGAGGAAAGTAAATCGCAGGCAAGTGATTTTTTTTGTGGGCTACTTCATAGGGCTTTACTGAGCAGAATCTAAAAAGATAATTACTCAGAATTCTCAAATAGCATGGGCATAGATGCAGCTGGTTTTCCGGATGAGGCATTTATTTATTTACAGTGGGGGTCTCCAAGCTTGGCAACTTTTAAGACTTGTAGACTTCAATTCCCAG
The DNA here is from genome assembly GCA_009733165.1 of Naja naja. Classification (NCBI taxonomy): domain Eukaryota; kingdom Metazoa; phylum Chordata; class Lepidosauria; order Squamata; family Elapidae; genus Naja; species Naja naja. The sequence continues at coordinate 11,019,693 of CM019160.1, forward strand.
AATTTCTCAGCTGCTGGGGAATTCTGGGAGTTAAAGCCCTCTAGTCTAAAGTTGCCAAGTTTGGAGAACTGTGATTTACATTATGGGATGATATACAGTTTTCTTTCAGTGTGCCCTGCTTTTCTGCTCAAGCAATGAACTTTAACACTATTTTTAGAAATAAAATTTAGAAATTAAATTAATATTCTAGGATTTTTCCATGCAAAGCAATACATGTTTCAAACACATTCTAACAAAATCTGATTAAAAGTATAAAAGAAACTGCACACATGGGCATCTTTAGATGTGGGATTAGGAGGAACAAATGACACAAGCATGAATAACCTTGCCAGACTAATGTTTAAAATACTTGCCACATGCACCACAAATTTATAATGATGAAGTTTGCATCATAATGTCATTATATGTACAGGTAGACCTTGACTTATAATCATTCTTCTAACAACTGTTTAAAATTACAACAATGCTGAAAAAAGTGACTTATGAATGATCCTCACACTTATAACTGTTGCAGCATCCCTGCAGTCACATGATTGCAGTCCAGGTGCTTGGCAATCGGCTTGTATTTACAATGGTTGTAGTGTTCCAAGGTCACATGATCACAATTTGCAACTTTCCTAGCTGGCTTCCAATCAGCAAAGCCAACAGAGGAAGCCAGATTTCCTTAACAATCATGTGATTTGCTGAACCATCACACCAAAATGGTCATAAAATCAGGTGTGGTCATGTGATGACTCATTTATTTATTTGTTAAATTTATTTGCCACCTATCTCGCCATGGTGCTACTCTAAGCGGCTGAGAACAATAGAAAGTAAGAAATGAAAGGAGTGTGTAAATAGAACAGAAGTAACATAGCAGAACAATATAATTTAACAACCGCACTGTGGTTTTAAGTCGAGGACTAATCTGTATGTCATCACTGATGTCATTTCATATGTGTTTTCACTACAAACTTCAGTTCCTAGAAGCGCCCTCTCAGCATAGCCATTTTCGAGAATTTAGGGAAATTGAAGATCATACATCTGGAAGCCATCCAGTTTAGGGAAGAATGCCTCAAGTTTAGCTGATATCAGCCTTCCCCAGCTTCCATGATGCAGGGCCACCACTGCTGAAGGCTGCCCCAATTATTTAGGGAATGCTGATCTCTGTTCCCTGCCTTGCATTTCAGCTTTCCAAACGGAAGGGAAAGTGTACCTCATCCTCGACTTTCTCAGAGGAGGGGACCTCTTCATGCGTCTTTCCAAAGAGGTGAGTGTATTTGTATGCTACATGGCTTACCGGATGTTTATTGGACATTGGAGGTAGGATTTGCAGTGTAGACATTGGAGTGTAGACATTTTGTAAGGATACTGGCACCATTGACCCAGAGAGGTGTTCGATAGCCTTAGCAATTTTAAGAGGAAGTAGACTTCAGCTCCCAGAATTTCCCAGGCAGCGCATTTTACAGCCTTTTTAGCAGCAGTCATTAAGTGGACGCTATGTGTCAACCCTGAAGCTGGCCTGACTGAGGACATTTTGAGGCCTCAGTGTTGCCACACTGGAGTTGAGGGATAGGGAGCGGGGAATAGAGAAAGCTGGGGTTTGTAGCCAAAATAAAATACTTTCTCCTGGGAACCAAGGACATTCCCACAGGTGGTTGGAGAGAGGAGGAGTGAAGTTACCAAGCAACCACACGACACTTTGATTGGACCATGTGACTGATTATTTGGGGAAGGAGGAAAACTCTTAAATTAATTAGGTAAAAACCACAGGAACATTCAGCATTGGTTTTCACCAGCCTGTGCCAATATTATATATCCAAATAAAACTGTTCTTTGAGGAATTTACCTGCCTTGGAGTTCTGTGTACTATGAGTGTATTACTTGGAAACCTGATGCCATGGTCATGAAATGAGCCTATGATTTGGTAAGGGGTAGTTGTGGCCTGACACTGGAAGTAAAACTCTGATTTCTGTCAAAAAGATCATAAATCATGGTTACATGATTGTCAGGTGCTACAACAGACATAAATAGGGGCTGATTGTTGAGCACCCAAAATGCAGTAATAGGTTGGGGACTACTTGCAGTAGGGAACAGCCAGAATAGCTTTTAATTAAGACTCTGCTCTCTTTACCCCATTTCCCCTTCTTTCCTGCTGCTTAGCAACTTCCAACAATGCTTTTAAAATTGATGCATTTTCTGTGACCTGCCTGTAAAATAGAGGCAAGTGAGTATATGGTGTGCCTTTAACAAAATAGATAGAAAGAGATGATCTTTGACAGAGTAGGATGGGTTCTCAAATAAATCATGCTGGCAATGGGTCCCAGGTGCAAGACGCAGGATTCTGGAGAGCCCAGTTTCTGTAACAACAAAAACATTGCATGCAAATGTTGATCTTGTGTGCTGGAAAATAGCTGTATTCTAAGAATTCTGCCCTTCTCAGCCTGCCCCCTCATCCAAAAGAGAGCTTTGAAAGAGTCGTTGCTGAGAAATCAGGTTTGTGATTAATCCAACAACTGCAACTCATACGGAAGTCATGAACATTGTTTAAAAGAAAAGAGGAAAGGGATTCTTACACTGCAGAATACAACTCAGAGTACAGAGTCCTTGTTTATTCCACAGCCTTATAGTCACAGATGCATTATGGGTCAAGCTGGCAACTGCAACTTCACAATAACTGTAAGAAAAGAGTGGGCTTTGTTCTGGCACTCACAGCTGCCATCTTGACTTTTCTAACCCTTCCTGTATATGGTCCTGCACACACATGCAAGCCCCTATACCCTCACAGAGTACTGGTAGTCCTCCACTTATGACTACAATTAGGACCAGAATTTCCATTGTTAAGCAAGTTGGTTGTTAAATGAGTTTATGACCTTTTACCCCCATGGTTGTTAAGCCAGTTATTGAAGTTGTTAAGTGAATCAGGCGGTCGTTAAGCAAATTTGGCTTTTCCCATTGACTTTGCCTGCTGGGAAGATCACAAAATCATGTGACCTGGGATGCTGCAACCATCGTAAACATCTGTCAGTTGCCAAGCGCCTGAGTTTTAATCACAGGGATACTGTGATGTTCATAAGTGTGAGGACCAGTCATAAGTCACTTTTTTCCTGTACCGTTGTAACTTCAAAAAGTTGCTAATTAAACGATTGTGGATCAAGGATTATCTGTACTGTATATAGCCTTGTTTTTCTTTATTGTATCGCTTGACCTGAACTGGCCATTCACTTTTCCTCTCAGGTGATGTTCACAGAGGAAGACGTAAAGTTTTACCTTGCAGAACTGGCACTAGGACTCGGCCACTTGCATCGTTTGGGAATCGTATACAGGGACCTCAAGCCAGAGAAGTAGGCACAGGCCAGAAGCTGATTTATTTATTATTTATTTATTTATTTTATTAATTCGACTTGTATGCCGCCCCCTCTCCAAAAAGGACTCGGGGCGGCTCACAGATAAAAACAATACAATAAGTTAAATTAGCTAAAATGGAATTAAATTACAACAAGCCGAATTAGACTAAAAAACCCATAATAAATAAAAAACCCATTCCCCAAGGAGTCAGCACAGCCCAGCCTGTTCAAACAACCAGGATATCTTACTGCGTGACGAATACTGTGGATGGGCTACTCAGTGGACACTCAAGGGACCACTAACTCATCCAAGCAACATAATTCTACTGATAGAAGAAAATATTTGTAGTTCAGGCTTGAACTGTGGGGCCTTTGCTGCTTTTTGAGCTTGGTGGTTTTCTTGCAGAGGTTTCATTACCAAACTAGGGACGTCATCAGTGCTAGAAGGGAATGGGAGAGAACAACATAGTTCTCTGTGAGGGTTCAGCTTACAATAACAATGTTAGTGGAATGTAATGCCTTACATGAGAATTGGACAACTTTAGGCCTTACCCAGCATCCCATTTATGGCACTCAAGGACCCAGAGATTACACCCTTGTGTACACCCCTAAATGCCCAATTTTGTCAATGCATTGTTTCCTTTTTTCAAGAAAGAAAGGTGAAAACTGGAAGAGGTAGGCCTACAGGGGCTGAGTCACTCCTGTCTACCCAGAGCTGCTCCAGAACATAAACAAACACCCCAACATTGGGGGAGGGAGGCTGGGGGGTTCAAGGTGTTTGAGAGTGATTTGCTCTTCAGAGCCTTCTTCTCATCCTTCACTTTTTTTTTGTCTATCACTGTATATATTTCAATTTTTAAACTCATCTTTATCCTCCCCCCACCCCCATGCAAAAAGGGCTGTTTAGTTGATGTTTAGTTGCATTTATTTCCTGGTTTTATTTCAGCTATTCTAGCTTATTTGTTGTGTTCTGATGTGTTTTCTCTTTCACAGTATTCTCCTAGATGATGAAGGACATATCAAACTTACAGGTATATTCTCCCGTTTCTTGTTGATATTTCTTGTACTTGATTTAAAAAGAAACTACCTTTCCACCTTTCCTTTCCCTTATTTTCTGGTGCTCTTCATTCCCCAACATCAATTTACCTTGCCCCCTCCCCAACCCTTGTCTGTCTTGTAGACTTTGGTTTAAGCAAAGAAGCCATTGACCACGAGAAGAAGGCCTACTCTTTCTGTGGAACTGTGGAGTACATGGCACCAGAAGTAGTGAATCGCCAAGGCCACACCCAGAGTGCAGACTGGTGGTCTTATGGAGTACTAATGGTACAGTTCCTTCTATCAGTTTGTTACTGGCTCAGATGCTCTCAGAGAGTTGGCAGCATCCATGTCTTTAGTTAAAAAAAAATTACATAGAAATAGTCTCGCAGCAGGTTGAAACCATGAACCATGTACAACCAGAAAGTGCAGTGGAATCAGAGAAGACCTCTCTAGAGATGGTCCATTGCCATGAGAGAGACTTTCTCATGGATGACTGCTTGCCGAGAAAGAGTGAGGTGAAGGCAGCTATTCAGGAAAGGTGACCCAAGCTAATTTGTTATGAAACCCAGGTTGGGAAACAGACTGAAATGGATTGCAAATACATTGATTTCAGCCCAAGTGGGGCAGAGTTGCATAATTTTCATCTTCTCAAGTATCGACTGGTCAACAATAGGAGCATTCATCAATGTCACAAGAGGCTTTTTTTTTCTGGAAAGATTGCACAGGCATTTGCTACTTCCCAGAGGTGACTGGTCAATCTTTAAGTGGTTTGACAAATGGGTGGTCAATTGAATCCAAATTTATCATGTCCCTGCTAGTTAAAATACCTATGGAAACCTTTCTGAAAATTCCTTGGCAGTTAGTTGCTAGGCAAGCCGGGCCATATATTACCAAAAAAATCTCTGCTATAGGGCTTGTAATGATACAATGGGGGCATAAACACATTGTTTTCTTTTTACTATCACTAACATTGTGCGGTTTCTTTGGGCAGCCTGCCTTGCTTGTTGGCTTGTCCTGCTTCTGCAGTTTTTTTTAATGCTTGTTGTTTCCAACTTCCTGGTACATGATGGAGCTAATCAAATTGTAGGCCAGGTATAGGCATCCAGTCCAAAGCCGCCTCCTGGCTGTCTGTCTTTCCTAGGGACATTGAAAATTTTAGTTCAGTAGGCTCTGAGGTGCTGTAACAAGAGATGGGTATTTATGCAGGTGGTCCTCGACTTGAAGCTATTCATTTAGCAACTGTTGGAAGTTACAACCGCACTGAAAAAAGTGACTTGTGTCCTTGCACTTATGATTGTTGCAGTGCCCCCATGATTAGAATTCAGATACCTAGCAACCGGCATGTGTTTATGATGGTTGCAGCTTCCTGGGGTCACTTGATCATCATTTGCAGCCTTCCCCAGAGGCTTCTCACAAGCAGTCAGTGAGGGAAGCTAGATTCACTTAATGACCATGTGATTCACTTAAACTGCAAGGATTCACTTAACAAACATGGCAAAAAAGGTCACCAAATCAGGTGCAACTCACTTAATAACCACTTTGCTTAGCCCTGTAAGTCGAGGACTACCTGTAGCGATTATGACTCAGTTGCATAGGTCATCTCTGCATTCCACATGAGGCTGTGGTGTTTGTTTATAAATTGCCACTCACGTTAAGAGGAATCATCCTAAGAGCTCTCAGGAAAATTGACCAGGCTTCAGATGAGTATTTCCCAATTTTGGCAACTTCCACATGTATGGAGTAGCTCCTAGAATTGTCAGCAATGGCCAGACTGGCTGGGGAATTCTAGGAATTAAAGTTTACACACCTGCAAATTCTCCCAAGTTAGTAAGCTTCTTTTTGGATAAACTGCTTCGTGCAACCCTACAGCTTAACATTTCACTTGGAAATAATCTGGCTGTAATCCTGGAGAGGGAGAGAAATGCCCCAGACTTTAAGATCAGCTTTTGAGGCCTTCATCTGCTGCCCAAAGGAGGTGAGGTGGATCTCTTCAAGGGGTTGAGCTTTTTCGGTGGCGAGACACCATTTATGGAATTCCCTCCACAGAAAGAGGCTCAACTCATCATGTCGTTCTTGGCTCCAAGTCAAGACCTTACTATTTTCCCAGCTTTCTTAATGGGCTTTTAATTGTATTTTAATTCATCTCAGTTTAAGCATTTGAATGACTGCCTTACAGCTGTCTAGTTTACATGGCATTTAAATTTTTTTTAAATTGCACATGTTTTGATCTAACTTGTATTTTTCAGTGTGTTTTTAGTGCAAGCTGCAGAGAAGACTTTGGCTGATAGGCAGTTTAATTTAATTAATAAATAACATAAAATACACGCCCCACAAGAACAAGGCATTGCCCTTCTCTCTTGAAGGGGAATGCTCATTTAAGAGTATGACTTCCAGTGAGTTAGACTGATGAAAAATTAGAACAGGCCTGGGTAGTTACCTGGAGGTCCTACTCCAGGGGTCCCCAAACTTGGCAACTTTAAGACTTGTGGACTTCAACTTCCAAGGGCCTTGGTGGTGTAGGCTGTTAAACGCCTAGCACTTAATTCCAGCTGCCTGCAATTACTGCAGGCTCGAATCCCACCAGGCCCAGTCTTCCATCCTCTCGGGGTAGATAAATTGAGGACCCAAGATTGTTGGGGGCAATAAGCTGACTTTGTAAAAATGCTGCTTAGTAATAAGCAGGCATATACAATGGAATGAAGGCTATTGCTGAGCGCATTGGGTTGCGCTCCAAAAATTGTAAGCCGCCCTGAGTCTCTGGAGAAGGGCGGCATATAAATATGAATTTAAAAAAAAAACTTCCAGAATTCTCCAGCCAGCCATGCCATGCTGGCTGGAGAATTCTGGTAGTTGAAGTCCACAAGTCTTAAAGTTGCCAAGTTTGGAGACCTCTGTCCTACTCCAATAAGGCAGCTTGAGCAGAAACCTTTTAAACTTTCTGGATGGTCCTCTTAGGATCCTCCACACCACACCTGAGACTCTTGAAATCAGCTCAAGCAGCAGAGCTTTGAAATCCTTTGGCTTTGTAAAAGCTCCTGTTGCAAGCAAGGATGGTTTTTAGCTGAATACGTGCTGCCCTCTTGTGGCGATTACGTGCAAAAATGGGCTGGCTCAAAACTATCAGTTTCTATTTGATTTGAATAATGGAGGAGAAACTCCTTAACACAGGTAGTCGTCCACTTGCAACAGTTCCTTTAGTGACCGTTCAAAGTTACAAAGCCACTGGAAAAAGTGACTTGTGACCATTTTTTCACACTTACGACTGTTGCAGCATCCCCCTGGTCAGATGAGCAAAATTCAGGTGCTTGGCAAGTGACTCATTAATGAAGGTTGTAGTGTCTTAGGGGTCATGTGATCAGCTTTTGCGATCTTCCGACAAGAGAAGCCAGATTCACTTAACAACCATGTTACTAACTTAACAACCGAAACGATTCATTTAACAACTGTGTCAAGAAAGGTGAAATGGGGCAAAATTGACTTAACAAATGTTTTGTCAGCCCTTTAAGAGAGGCCAAATCAATAAACAGACACCACAAGGATTACAGCAATACCTCTTTATTGCTGCTGAGTAGAAGAACAGGATCTTGAAAGCCTATCATAATTTCTCTGTCCCTCCTTATATTGAAGGAAATGAAGGTGTGGTTGTTTGAGTTTCTTTTTCACACTTACTGTAATCTCTGGACTGCATAATATCATTTCAAATCATTTCATTAAGAATTACAAATAGAAAAAATAAAAGCTAATACAACAGAGAGAGAGAGAGAAAAGAAAAAAAGCAACTCCCTCTTTCATTCCAGCAAATAAAAACAAATTTAATAGTTTGCTGCCATCTCTAAATGCAACATAAACTCAGTAACTCATGTTTAATTAAAAACAAAATCCAAAAACCTCATTATTATTCTTTGTCATTTCTTTATTTCTTCAATTGAGTAAAAGCTCAGAAAGGGAAACCAGATATAATAAATTTTCTATTTTAACCTTGATTGAATAAGCCCACCTTGTATTCTTTCCCTGAAAATGTAAGAATCTTCATTTTTAACCTCTTCAAAAATAATCCCAGAGATTGCTTTTAAATCCTTTTTTAAACCAAAAATCTTTTAAAGCTTCTTTTGTATGTCCAATAAATAAAACTTATCTTTCTCATAAAGTCCTTCAAGAATTTAACAGAGCTCTTTTATAGATTCAATAACAAAAAGTTATCCAAATCATTTTTCTGGTTTAATAATCGTACATCTCCTTTAAGAAGCAAAACATCCATCGGTTTCATTTCTGTATCTAGTAATCTTTCTCCATCTTTCTCACTGCCTAACACATTTAAGTCCACCTTCAAATTAATATCTGAATGATCTGTCATAGCTAGTTCTTCTGTAACTTCATTTTTCTTTTCTTTTTCCTCCTGCCATTTGTGGCCTTCTTTCCTAACCTCTTCCTTCCTAACCTTGCAGCAGGGAGTCCTCTGAGAAATCCAAGGACAGACTGGAAATTCTGCAAACAGAATTGGGGCTATTTTAAGGAGACCGGAGCTTGATGCAAATATACCAATGGCAAACAAAGGCGATGCTGCAGGCATGTCTTGCATGTTGGCATAGTCTGCTTTTGTCCTGACCAATGAGAAGGGTCCTTCCCATCTGGCCAGCCAGGGTGAAGTCATTTTGCTTCCTTGGTAGCAAAAGCAACCTTGGATGTAGAAATCAAAACAAGGAAATGCACTGGTGAGGCTACACGTGGAATATTGCACCCAGTTCTGGTCACCGTAATACAAAAAGATGTTGAGACCCTACAAAGAATGCAGAGAAGAGCAGCAAAGATAACGGGCCTGTAGGCTAAACCATATGAGAAATGATTGAGGGAACTAGGTATGTCTGGTCTAATGTAGAGAAGAACTAGGGGTGATTCGGTAGCAGTCTTGAGGGCTGTCACAGAGAAGAGGATGTCAACCTATTCTCTAGAGCACCAAAGGGCAGAATAAGAAGTAATGGGTAGAAGATCATTAAAGAGAGATCCAACCCAGAACCAAGGAGAAATTTCCTGACAGTGAGAACAATTTTTTTTTTAATTACATTTATATGCCGCCCTTCTCCGAAGACTCAGGGCGGCTTACAATTTTTGGGATACAACCCAATGCGCTCAGCAATAGCCTTCATTCCATTGTATATGCCTGCTTATTACTAAGCGGCATTTTTACAAGGTCAGCTAATTGCCCCAACAATCTTGGGTCCTCAATTTACCTACCCCGAGAGGATGGAAGGCTGAGTCATCACATGTTGTATAGGGACTTTCCCCCCCCTTCACTAAACCGGGTGGGGGCAGGGCCAGCATGTGACGCCTCCGGCCCCTGGGTCGTGAGTTTGACAGCCCTGGTTTAGAGCCTCTTGCTTCAGCAGGAGTTGGACTTGAGGAGTTGGACTAGAAGACCTCCAAGGTCCCTTCTAGCCCTATTATTTTATGTTCTGTGTTTTAAATAAAGTAACGATGGTGAATGCTGTTGCTGGCCTTCCCCAGCTGATTGATTTTCTTGTGTGTTGTTCCTTGCAGTTTGAGATGCTGACCGGGGCTTTGCCGTTCCAAGGGAAGGACAGGAAGGAGACAATGACGCTCATTCTCAAGTGAGTCTCAGCATGCAGATCCTGGAGAGGGTTTGCCTCAGGCCGACCCCTGGTTGGTGAATTGTTTTGGAAAGAGATGCAAGCTGATGAGATTATCTGGTGCTTTTATGCACTTGCACCGATCTTCCTTGTCCCTCTGAGATTTAATAGATGTTATGATCTACAGTTAAAAGAAAAAGGCGTTGACCATCCTGACTAATGTCAAAACACCAAAAGGAGGGGTTGAAGTATTTGCTTTAAAAACAGCCAGTATAACCCCATGTCGTCGTCCCCAAATTATTGACTGCCAACCTCATTGCCACAAAATCCAGCTGTACTGATCCATTGCTCTTTAAATATGTTGAATTTCAGTTCTCGTAATGAAGAAGTTGGACATATGGAGACAAGCTGTAATCCTCTCCAGCTGCATGGCAGCATGGGAGAGACGTAGGCACCAGAGCGTTTATGGATGCCAGTGTGCCTTGGCATCTGCTAGACTCTGCTGTACTTGACTTTAATTTCATGAAATGTGTTTATTTACTAAAGTGAGGCTACAAAACCCTTCCAGTATTGTTTTTGTTTCTGAGAGTGTGTTGGATCTCACAGACTATATTGACATTCTTAGAAGGTAAAATTGAAAAGTAGCCTCAGCTCAGTGCTTTGAGGTTTTATTTTAGGGGGTGGAGGGGGAGAAGCAGAAAAAAAGTTGACCTAGATATAGTGATGGTAGAAACCATCCTGGAATTGTAAGAGAAGGTGATGATGAACATGCCTACCCATTTCTCTTGTATAGATATTTGTTTTATAACTGGATGAACCTGGCCATGCAAGCCATTAGATGAATAGGTAAAAGATGTGAAAGACCAGGTCCACACATGAAGGTCCAAATCAATTGATTTATTGCTCTGCTCAGGAATATCCTCAACTCATGGTTAGTGCTAGGAGTTTGGTAAGGATAAACAGAATTCAAAGAAGGTTGGACCTAGCTCATTTGTAGCTACATAGAGGTTGGAGGCTGATCCCTCTTTTAACTCTCAGGTTCTTCTACTTCTTCCTCTATATCAGGGGTCTCCAACCTTGGCAACTTTTAAGACTTGTACTTCAACTCTGGGAGTTAAAGTCCACAAGTCTTAAAGTCGCCAAGGTTGGAGACCCCTGCTGTATATCAACTCCCCACTTCAGGATAGATTTGTGTGTGCGCGCGCATGTGCAAATATCAAAAACAGGCTTTCACAATTCCTGGTGGGCCCCAAAATTTGCCCGGTTCTGAAATGGGTGGAAACCATCACTTGATTCAGAGATGAATTTGTTCCAGGGACTACAAATAGAAACCCCTGCTTTCAGGGGTGGGATTCCAACTGTATAACCACCGGTTTGGTGATTGTGCACATTCGCGCCAAATGTGTGCTCCACATTTAAAAAAGGCAAACCCATACTTAGCTTCAATTGCAGCCTCTGTGAAGAAAACAGCTGAGGCACCACGAGAATCAGCTGTGCTCTAAACAAAGGCATAAAGCACAGGAAAGAGCAGGGGCAAGCAGGCCCACTTCCTCATTGCAGTGAAGCGGTTGGAGCAAGCTGAACATGGGAACAAGGAATTCAGCTTCAGGTTCAAACCAGTAGAATCTCACCCCTGCCTGCTTTGCATTCCTTAAAAGCCAGGCCTGTGAGGGATATCATTTGGAGCCTCTTGGCTAGTTTGTGCCAAGTGACTGCTTTGATCCTCCGAGTAAGAGGGGTCACTGGGAAGTTGAAAAATGAGGGTACTGCAGGGTTTTCCCCCCTTTGCTGTCTCATGTCCACTTCTGCACATATATATCTTTTTGTTTAGAGCAAAGCTCGGCATGCCCCAATTTCTAAGCTGTGAAGCTCAAAGTCTTCTGCGAGCCCTTTTCAAGAGGAACCCAATCAACAGGTTAGGTAAGACCTTTGTGCTAGTTTTGCATCTGAGCATCCTTGCAGTGCCCCCATCCATGACTCAGGGGAGTCAGATGGACCCCAGTAGGTCTTTCAGCAGGTTTTCTGCATAGCACGATACTATCAAAACTTGTCAAAACTAAAAGCAATCAAAATATTGATTCCCAGCACCCAAACAAATAGGATTCTGCTGCTGGGGTGGACAGGCGTATTCTTTATGAGGGGTGGACAGCTATGGCAACTTTACGACCCATGGACTTCAACTCCCAGAATTCCTGAGCCAACAGGAATTCTGGGAGTTGAAGTCCACAGGTCGTAAAGTTGCCATGGTTGCCCACCCTTGTTCTTTACTGTATGCATTAACTTATGCTGTGTGTAGAACTTGTCAAAAAGAATGCACCATACTTTGCAGGATCTGGCCCAGATGGTGTTGAAGAAATCAAACGTCACTCTTTCTACTCTACTATTGACTGGAATGTGAGTATAGAATTGTTTTGGTCTGCTTCCTGTTTCATTTGGTATGATCTTAAAATTCTGGTTTCAGCCGCAGAACAATATGGGTAGTGCTCAATTTGCAACCATCATTGGCATTGCTAAGCAAGGTCATCACTAAGTCTGTCGCACCCGATTTTACAACCTTTTGTGCTACAGTTAAAACAAATCACTGCAGTTGTTAAGTGAATAATGTGGCTGTTCAGCGAACCCATCGAGTTTGCTTGTCAGACATCAGCTGGGAAGGTCACAAATGGTGACCACATGATCCTAGGACACTGCAATCGTTGTAAATACACAGTGGTTGTCAAGGCCAAATTTTGATCATGTGACCATGTGGGTGTTGCTACAATCTGAAATGCGAAGAACAGTCATAAGTCAGTGCCGTTGTAGCTTTGAATGGTGACCAAACGGTTGTAGGTTGAGGACTACCTGTATATAGATTTGGCTTGTTTATGGAGCAAACTATGATAGAAGCCACTCTGGGTATGCTGGCTTGTGTCCTGGAAGTATAGATCTGAGCCCCTCCCCTGGACACATGAATTCCTTTGGTTTCCAAACTTTTGCAGGTAGCCAACCAATTGGAACCCAGCTTGGTGTCTTCCTGATGGCCAAACTGGTACTGCTCAAATACTTGGGCACCATTTCCATAAAAAATGAAGCCTATGACTGATTTTTTTTCTTTGCATCTTTGGCTCTCTTGGTGCAGCTATACCCTGAGCCTAATCATCTTATTTCCGTATGATTTTTCATCCTCCAGAAACTTTTCCGTCGAGAAATCAAGCCACCGTTCAAACCTGCTGTGGGCCGGCCGGACGATACCTTTTATTTTGACAAAGAATTTACCTCCCGCACACCCAAAGGTTGGTGTTTGGCTTTTAATAATCTGAAGACAAGACTGTGTGTGTGTGTGTGTGTGTGCGCGCGTGTATTCCTCTATGGACACAGAAATATTCATAGGACACAGAAATAGCCCTTGCCTCCATTTTGAAATCATTTCATTCATACCCATGAGAACTAGATCCTTGTCTGTTCTTTCATACATTTCTTTGACCTTTTCTCATGGCTTTTGTTGCATATATCGGGTTCAGCCAGGTTTGGGATCCTGTACACTCTCCCAATACAGAGGAAAAGTATTTTGTCTCTGAAAAGTGGCATCTCAACATAAATATAAAAAGATGCATTGGGACTCTATAAGATGTTTTCCTTTCTGTACATCTCAGATGAACCTTTTTTGTTCCTATAGTTAATGGAATTGAAGAAATGGCAGATATGGAGAACATAGGACTCTCCAGGTGTTGGACTGTCACCTCCAAGCCAGCAGTGGTCAGAGGGAAAGGAGTTGGTCCAACACCATTGGGTTCCTCATCCTGCTCTTTGTGTTTAAATATTAGAACTGGCTAGTGCAGTATTTTTCAAACTTGGCAACTTTTAAAATATGCAGACTTCAACTCCCCAAATTCCCCAGTCAGCTCTTGTCATACCTCTATCTTGGATGTTTGGGGAAGGAATAGCCAGTGGTCAGTTCCTGACATGCTACTGTTCCGATGAGTTGAGTTCTAGTCTTTTTTCCTTTTTTGTTCTAGATTCACCTGGAGTTCCACCTAGTGCAGGAGCCCATCAGCTCTTCCGAGGATTCAGCTTTGTGGCCACTGGACTGATAGAGGATGAGAAAGCTAAAGCGCCACCTACACCCTTGCATTCTGTAGTTCAGGTAAGAAAAGACTGGAGAATTCTTGAAAAAAAAATCAAAACCTGCAAGGGGAGTTGTTCCCAAATCAAGCAAAAATTCATATGTAATTTAAAAGCCATATCAAAGCTGTCTCTTAACTTAGCAAAAAATTGTGCATACATACATAAAGATATTGTTGCCAATTTATGTTTCTGTCAAAGATGATTTGTATGTATTCTATGAAATATGTGAATGTCAACACATTTTTTGCATTTGTTGAATCTAACCTGCTCCAAAACTGCTATTTGTGCTATGATGTTTAGTGCCAATTTAGATTAGTGAGGAGGGGAATTTTAAATAGGAATTCATTCTGTAACAATTATATGTATGAAAATAGCATCCAGGTAGTCCTTGACTTATAACCAGAATCAGGAACAGGATCTCTATTGTTAAAGCAAGGCAGTTGTTAAGTGAGTCACACCCAATTTTATGACCTTTTCCTCACAGTTAAGCAAATCCCTGCAGTTGTTAAGTGAATCAGTTGGTTAAGTGCATCCAACTTCCCCCATTGACTTTGCCTGCTGGCAGAAAGCTGGGAAGGTTGCAAATAGTGATCATGTGATTCCCCCCCAGGACACTGCAAACATCTCTATTGCCAAGCAAGCAAATTCTGATCACATGATTGTCAGGATGCTGCAACCATTTAAGTGTGAGGACTATTATAAGTCACTTCTTTCAGTGCTTTTGTAACACAGAACAGTCACTAAATGAACGGTTGTAACTTAAGGACTACCTATATATACAACCTTACCTGAATTTCTCCACCTTGGTTCAGCTTCAGCAAAACAGAGACTGTGTGTGTAGTCTAGCAAACTTGATTTTTCCTTATTGCCTTTCCTTGTAGCAACTGCATGGGAAGAATCTCCAGTTTAATGATGGTTACTTGGTTAAAGAAGCCATCGGTGTGGGCTCTTATTCGGTATGCAAGCGGTGTGTTCACAAAGCAACCAGCACAGAATACGCAGTCAAGGTCAGAGTTTCCTCTTTCTTCAAGCCTGAGAACAGTGAAATCCTCTTCGTTTTAAAGAGACGCTTCCTTGTGGATATAATGCAGGAGAGCAAAGTGGGGTTTCTATACACAAGGAAGTCTTAGCCTCTCCTATCACTGAATTTGGGTGTTCAAACTGTATTTGCCAATCTCGGGTGTGAATTGATGTAACACTGGGGTTGAATGAGCAGAAAAGCCCAATTTCACATCTCACCACTGCCATTTGCTGACCGTACAGGCACCTTGGGTGGGATTGTAGGTCATAATGTGTGTGTGTAGTTGTGTAAACGATGTTTTACACTCTTGCATCGCGCATCAGACTGTCCTACCCATATTAAAAAAAGGTTATTTAAAAATGTATATTGTAGAGATTCTTAGAACATTATTCTTTTATTCAGCATTTGTTGCTATTTTTATGGATGGTGATGTTTATATTGATGCTGATGATTTATGCTGCTTAATTTTATAAATTAAGCCTTTATATTGTTTAATATTTATTTTATAGCATGTTTTAATTGCTTTGTATATGACTCAAGACTATTGGATGGGCTAGAGGTACAGTGAATAATTAAGTAATAAAACCTTGCAGGATTATTGGAGAGATTGCAATTAAATATGTATGTCATGTTTTCAACTTTTAAATATAATCTGTCCCCCCCAAGTAGTAAGTAGTAGTAAGTTGTTGTAAGACGGCATATATACTTCTTGCAGATTATTGACAAGAGTAAACGAGATCCCTCCGAGGAAATTGAGATACTCCTACGGTATGGACAGCATCCAAACATCATCACACTGAAGGACGTGAGTGTCATAGCAAAATAGAGCTTATCAACAGACTATGCTTGTGAGAGAAAAGCAGTTGTTCATTCATGACTTGGGCAGGACAGTAGATCAGAATATTTGTGCAGGCAGTCCTTGCTTAACAACTGTTTGTTCAGCAATTGTTCAAAATTATAACAGTGCTGAATAAAGCACTTGTGTCCCATGCCTGAAGTTATGACCGTTGCAGTGCCCCTCCAGTTACATGACTGCGCTCTAAATGCTTGGTAGCTGGTTTGCACTTAGGTGAACTGCCAAGCACCCTATGATCATGGGATCACCATTTGTATCTTCCCTGCTGGCTTCCCCAGGAAATCTGTGGGGAAGCTGGCAGGGAAATTGCCTGCCACGAGGACTCCCACTTCTAAAAAAAAATTATCCCAAAATCCAAGCAGGATTTTCCAGGCACAGAGGATTTACAATTCCAGAGCAGGGAGGCATCGTAGTAAGGTGTGTGGGGTGCTTTGGGGTAGGGGAAGCCTGGCATAGGCCATATATGAGTTTCTTTCCACTCAGGGTCTGAAAAATCCTACTTGGATTTCAGCTGGGAGGATTTTCAGTTCCTGAATGGAGAAACACTTGTGCATGGCCTGCACTGGGCACCTCAGGCATCCTCTTGAGGCGTCCCAGGCTCCTAACCTGAGACTCCCATCTATTTAATGACCCATGAGATTTCTTAACGAACAACCAGGAGTACTAAGATTGCAGTCATTCATCAAAGCAATCACATGATGTCTCACTTAATAACTGCTTCACTCAAAGATTCCAATTTCAAGTGTGGTTGTTAGGTGAATAACCTATAGTTCATTGGTGAAAAGTGCAACCCTGTAGATAAATATCCCTTTGCTCTCTCTCTCACTCCCAGATTAGATCTGCTCACAGTTATGATGGCCTTCCAGGATTCGCAAAAGACACAGACATTTTGAGGCTGTATAAAAGGGCCTTGGTGGTGCAGGCTGTTAATAGCCTAGCACTTAGTTCCAGCTGCCTGTAATTATTGCAGGCTTGAATCCCACCAGGCTCAAGGTTGACTCAGCCTTCCATCCTCTCAGGGTAGGTAAACTGAGGACCCAAGATTGTTGGGGGCAATAAGCTGACTTTGTAAAAATGCCGCTTAGTAATAAGCAAGCATATACAATGGAAGGAAGGCTATTGCTGAGTGCATTGGGTCGCGCTCCAAAAATTGTAAGCCGCCCTGAGTCTCCGG
Organism: Naja naja; assembly: GCA_009733165.1. Taxonomy (NCBI): domain Eukaryota; kingdom Metazoa; phylum Chordata; class Lepidosauria; order Squamata; family Elapidae; genus Naja; species Naja naja. The sequence goes on from CM019160.1 coordinate 11,036,797, forward strand.
AGAAAGGCGGGATATAAATATGAATAAAAAATAAAAAATAAAAAAAGTATTCAGAGGCAGTTCTGAATTCCTTCCTGGTGCCAGAGCAGGCGCTTCTTTTTACAGAGGGTGTTTGTTGAAGTAAAACACAAGACAAAGCAAGCAGGGGTTACAGTGAGTTGACTCTATGTATTTGGTGCCCTAAAAGGCTGTAGTCCACTAGATTTCTGCTGGCATGCATATCAATTCTGATTTAGCATAATATTGCTAGAGAGGGACACATACACACAAGCCCCTGCTTCAGAGCTCAGACATCATTCACAACAATTCCATGGTTGTCGAGATGCTGTTTCTGTATTTTAGAAATCTTTATCCCTGTGCAGAATTGCATCCTGTGCAATTTCCAGGCCTCAAATTGTATATAGAGTATATGAAGCTGGGAGACGGTTTGGGGAAACAAGTTATATCATTTTTCTCAGACCTGCTCAGAAATATCCATTTGGCAGGTGTACGATGATGGCAAACATGTTTACCTGGTGACTGAACTAATGAGAGGTGGGGAGCTGCTAGACAGGATCCTCAAGCAGAAGTGTTTTTCAGAAAGAGAGGCAAGCTCCGTGCTGCACACGATCTGCAAGACCGTGGAATACCTTCACTCCCAAGGGGTGAGTAGAAGATGCTGGCAAGGACCCTCCCGCTTCCCTAGGCCTCCCTGTGTGTTAGAGTGCATGGTCACAACATCAAGATGGTTGTTTTTTATGCATGTCAAACTTTTATGTGCATTGCATATTTTGATTTGTTCCACAAATAAAAATCACCTGCATTGAAGCAAAAACAAATGTCAGAACTAAGAAAAGTCAGGGTAAATCCAACAGAGTCGAGGTTCTTTTTTTAAAATCAGGATGAAGAAAAGTATTATCAGGGTGTAGAAGAAGTACAAGGTAAACTTCAGAGGAGATTCATCAGGAGGGAACGACATCAAGTCTTTTGCAGGCGTTAATACCTGATTGGTGATGCTGTATTGAATTTGAAGGTAGTCACACACTTGCCTGAATTAAAGCAAAACAATGGCTTCTGCTTTGTCTTGGCTATAAATTCAATTGTCACATGAGATTTGACAATTATATACAAACCAGGCCCAGGAATTATTTTTCTCTGGGGGGGGGGGAGGTAGCAAATCTCTAGAATGTCCTTGTGGTGAAAATCTGTGGGTTCAGCCTCAGGTTGATTGTAGTCTCCATTACATTATTATTTTAGCAATTCTTTTCTATCAATGTATTGTGACTTCTGTTTTATTGCATCCTTTTTTCTATGTTTTCTGCTTACTTATTTGTCATCTTTATTAGGGGCACTGTAACTCAAAAGCAGGAAAGAAATACACTGCAGTTGTAGGATCAGAATGAAGCTTAACATGTGCAACTGGAGCACATATCTGTAAATTGGAAGGAAGCAGTCGCAAGCTCATGACCTGCAATTTCCACTTTTGCTTTGCAGGTGGTCCATAGAGACTTGAAACCTAGCAACATCCTCTACGTAGATGAGTCCAGCAACCCTGAATGTATTCGTATTTGTGACTTTGGGTTTGCCAAGCAACTGAGGGCAGACAATGGGCTCCTCATGACTCCTTGCTATACTGCCAACTTTGTTGCTCCAGAGGTAAGCAGTTCAAACCTAAGTTTGTTGGGGTCAAATTCTCAAGGAAAACATACTTGTTCTATTCATTTCATTCATTTTAGGAAGGTCTCTCTAATGACTCTCTCTACCCAACTGAGCTAAATTAAAGACCTGATTGATATGCTTTGTGCCTACAAATATTTGTAGGATAATGCGCTACAATGGAATCAAGCACAAAGGTTGTTTGAACACTTGCCGTCTGTCCCCAAACTGAAAATAAAGCCTACTTTTGCTCTTAGCTGAATGTCTGAAGTCCCTGAGTTATGTTCCTCCTGTAGATTTTCTCCAGATCATCATATTAGCATGTTTGGGTTGGGGATACAGGCCAACATAGAAACTAGATCTTTTCTCCTCTCATTGTTTCTAACTGCATCTGAATTTTTGTAACTATCTCAAATTCTCATGGCTTCCTTTCTTACGCTTTCATAGTGTCATCTAGGTAAGAAAGCCAGAATATACCTGGAATTCCAAATGCTGCCTTTGTTTTATCTGATAGGCCTGGGGGACTCTTTTGAAGTAGTCTTGGCCCCCATCAAGCAGGCTCCTTCCAGATTGTTTGGGAGGATTGCACCATGATCATTCTGTACTTAGGGGATGTAGTCCATATCTCCTGAGAAGAGTTGGTAGGAGAATGTTGAAAGGGGAGATGCTAGGAGACAAGAACAGGACATTCTGCAGTTGTAAGGAGGATCTTTTTTATACGAAGTGAAGCATCTCCCATTTTGTCCTAGGAAAAAACAGGAATCTTTGGTGTTGCAAGCTGAATTCCTTGGGAACCGAGTTCCACAACCTTTCTGGTTTTGTGGCCCGGCGGGGTGGGTGAGAGAGGGAATGATTCCATGTAAGCAGGCAAGTGTGTGCACACAGCTCTATTTGTGTGAGTGGTGGGTACACCACTGACACAATTGAGTGTGCACGAGCTTGCCTGCTATTTCTGTGACCTGGTTCTGAGTGGCTCAAAGTCTGGTCGTGGGCTGCAGTCTGGAGATTGGGGATCCCTGATCTGGAAGATCCACCATGGGGAAGGTTGTGTATAGAGACTGTTGTCCTCCCTGCTTAGAAACTATTCATAGATTTTTCTACTTTTCTATTGCTCTTTTAAGCTCCGTTGGTGTTATTTCTCTGTTTATTATTTCTTTTTGTTCTTCTGAAAGAAGGGCTGTGATTACCTTACCGGGGGCATGGGACAGTTTTAATTTTTAATTCGGTTTTATTGGACCTTATAGTGATTTAATTTCTTTTTAATTATTTATTGTATTTGTATGTTTTAACTGTGAGCCGCCTCGAGTCTTCGGAGATGGGGCGGCATATAAGTCCAATAAAATAAAATAAATAAATAAATAAATTGAATTCAAACCATTTTCCTCTAGATATTGCATTATCTTTTCTTCCAAAATTTCTTCTTGTTTGTATAGCTCACCAAAATAGCTTAACGCGATGTGTTTTTTCCCCTTCATTTGGCAACAGATATTTCCTTCTTTATCTTTCAGTTATTGGATTATTTTTTTTTCCTTTTCTACTTTTAGTTTATGGGCTAACCATCTACCTGGTTTATTAGCTGATTCAAAAAAGTTTTGTTTTATAGATTTTAGGTTTCGTGCTCTTCTAGGAATGTTTAATTTATGTCTAATCTTCATTCTTTCTCTTTTAATTGTCTCATTCTTTGGATCCTTTTGAAGTCTCTGTTCTAGTTCTTTAATTTTCATCTGTAATTCGTTTTGTTGTTTCTTTTCTATCTTGTTTTTTCTAATTGTATAAGCTATTGATACCCCTCTCATAAAAGCTTTTGCTGTATCCCAAAAATTCTGCAAATTAGTGTGGTCTTTTAAATTTACACTAAAAATATTTCCAATTCATTTTTCATCTTTTGTATAAATTCTTTTTCTTTTAGGATTTGTGTGTTTAGCGTCCATCTCATTTTCTGTTTCCTTTGTCCTCTCCAGGTAATTTTTAATGGGTTGTGGTCTGCCCATATATTGGGCATTATTTCTACTTTGGATATTTCATTTCCAATTGTCTTATTTGTCCACGCCATATCCATTCGGGACTACGAATGGTGGGGGTTTGAATAGAATGTATACTTTTTTTCATTTGGGTGTCTTTTCACCATATATCCTCTAGGTTAGTTTCTTGTACTCAGTCAAACAATGGTTTTGGTAGACAGTTCTTCCTTTTTATTTTTTGTTCTTTGCCAATATAATCTTTTTCACTATCCGCTATGGCATTAAAGTCCCTGACCAAGCATATGTTAGACTGTCCTGTCTCCACTATTTTATCATATAATTTTTGGTAGAACGTTTTTTGATTTGCATTCGGTCCATATATTCCCACTAACAATACTTGTTTTTGTGATATCTCCAATTGTACCATTAAGATTCTGCCCTGTTCTTCCGCGTAAATTTGTTTTGTGTTTATCCCTTTTTTTATATACGTGACTACCCCTCTTTTGTTTTGATTTGCCAATGCTACATACCATTCTCCTAATTTGGGGAATTCCAAATATTTACTCTGATTTTTTTGGATATGCACTTCTTGAAGGCATATGATATCTACGTTCTGTTTTGTTAATTTTGATAACATTTGCCTTCGCTTGGTTGGGGAATTCAATGCACTGATATTTAATGAGATTTATCTAATTTCTTCTTCCATCTTATTAATAACAGGTTTGTCTTAGTCTTCTATTGGTCCTTGCTTCTCTTTGGGGTCTTGTTTGCAGTCCTTCTCTTCTTGATCTATCTCTTTCTTCTTTATCTCCTCCTTGTTCTTCTTCTAACACCTCTTCTTGTTGTTCCTCCTACTGGTCTTCTTGGTTCTTACTTCCCAGTTCTTCCTTACTGCTTGTTTCTTCTTCTGCTCCCGCTAGTTGTTCATACAATTCCTGTGCTTTTTCGGTGGTATCTATTCTTATTCTTCGCTCTTGTCAGGTCACAAGTATTCCCTCCGGCACCAACCATCTGAACCAAATATAATGTTTATTTAGGAGTGATGCTAGAAATTTATACTCTTTTCTAAGTTCCCTCACATGTCTTGGAATTTGTTTTAAAGTCATTATTTCTTTCTTCTTAAATGTCATTGGTTCGTCTTTGGTCATCTTGTAGACAATATCTGTCATGTTTTTCTGTGCAAATCTTTCATGCACCTCCCTTGGCAACTTGTTTCTTCTTGTGTAATTCGTATGTACCCAGTAGACCTCGTCTAATTCTCTTGTAATTTCTTGCTGATCTCGTTCTAATGCTTCTGCGATTAGTTGTGCCATTGTGGCTCCTAGATCTTCTTCTTTGGTTTCTGCTGCGTTTTGGAATCGCAAATAGAATGCTGCGTGCTCCATCTCAAGTTGAATTATTGAGTCCTCCAGGTCTCTATTCATTTCTACCACTCTCCTGTCCATTGCTTCCATTCTCTTTTCTGTTTGCTCTGCTTTTACCTCTATGCTCTTAATTTTCTGTTCGTTCTTTTCAGTTGTTTGTTGTATTGTTTCTATTTTTATGTCAAGTTTCTGAATTTTGCTCTTCATCTCCCCCATTTCTGTTTTCAAATCTATATGATTTGCTGACATTTTCTCTTGCATTTTCAACATCATTTCCTGAATAGATATCAACGTTGCTTGTATTGTTTGCATATTTGCCGAGTTATTCGCTTTAGCCATAGCCAGCGTTTCTTCTATTGTTTTCTGTCCAGGGGATGCGATGGATATCGATGAGCTTGAAATTGGTTTCTTTCCTGTTAAGGTGGTTGTTGTGGTTGTCATGTTTCTAACTTTGTTATATAATTCTTCCCAATTTACCATCCACAATTTGCTTCTATCCACTTTATCATTGTTTCTCTTTGTATCATTTCAGGTTGTTAAACCAATTTTTCTCTGGCAAGTAGTGTGAGGTTTTATGTTATTAATGCTACAAAGTAGTGGTAGGATATTAAATTCCAAGGAAGAAGGTAATATTACATAAAGGAGGTATCCTTTAACTGAGATAAAGTTTATATCCTTCTTCAGTTCAATTAAATATTTTAGTCCTCCAGTCAGTCTCCACCAATATTAATTCCTAGTAATACTATTTTTATATATACACAGTCAAACAAATTTCTTAATGTTTATTTGTTTAAATTATTGAAGGTTTCTAAAAAAGTTATTCTAAAAGTCTTCTATGATTCTTAAATATTCTTCAGTTCCTTATTAATTCATTAGTTCCAATATTCACAATTAATCAGTTCCTTCTACTAAACATATTGAACATTAATCATTCTTGTCCCAAATTAATTCCCCAGATTAATTAACTAGTTGATCAGATAATATATTATACACTTAAATCACAAACAATTCATTAATCTAGATCATCAATTCATTCAACATTCAATAGTAGTACTCATTCAACTTTTTCTTCTTTCTTTCTATGGATCTGGTGCTGCGTTCCTAGTAATGAGTCTTTTGCTTTGTCACCCACTATTGCATCAGCTACTTTCCAGAATCAAGATGGTCATCTCGTTATTCAGTCCAACTTAGTCCAACCCTTTTAACTATATCTTCTGTTTTCTGATCGTCCCCACACTTATGTCCTCTATCGTTAGTCCCACGTTCTCTGTCTTTCAGTCTCTCTCTCCAATACTCAAAACTCCAATGACTACTACTACTACTACTAGATAACACAACTACTAGATAACACAATCCCTTCAGCTTTAGTGTCTTATTTTAAATCCAATGCTCTCCCCGCCGGATTGCTGCTTCTCCGCTGGGCTTCCACCCACGCTCCGAGACTTATAGTTCTGCCGATCTGCTCTCAGTTTGCTCCTCACCAACAATCACTCTTCACCTCTACACGATCATTTTCAGTTTAGCTGGATGTCAATACTACTGTCACTATTTTTCCTTCCTCCTACAAAGTGCTCGCCACAGCTTTGGTCAGCTTCTAATGGCCGATCACTCACTCACTGGTGTTTCAGAGCTTTCCCTACAGCGCAGCAGACAGTTGCCTTCTGTCTGCTTCCACCTTGGGCTTCCTTGGATTTTCACTGATCCCTCCAAGATCTGTGTGCCCCTCGAGAGGCCACCAGACGTGCAGATTGGGGTTGAAAAGACGGAGACTGTTCTTTCTTTCCCACACCGCCGCAGCGCCACAACCAGAAGTATTAAGATTTGTACTGGTGGAAAATAATAAAAAATTATTTAAAAAAAGAGAAACTATTCATAGATAAGATGGCTAATTAGACCAGTTGCTTTTTTTGTAACTATACTGTATTTGAAACACCTTTGGTTAATAGCACAGCCAATGGCTGTAAATTAGTGGAATTGACTTTTTCTTAAATGACATAAACAGGAAATGTAAAGAGGGTAAGAAAAGGTAAAGACCAACAAGTACTGATCATCTTAACAGGATGTTCAGGAGCGATAAGAGAGGAGAAACTCAAAACTGAGCTACTTCATGGTTTTTCTGCAGATTTTTATATTGCTGGAGATGTCACCCATGCCTCTTTTATTTCTTCTCCATTTTTCAGAGTCAAGAAAATCAGCAGAGAGCACCATCAGCTTCCCTGTTTTCCCTTTTTGTCAATGTTTTCTCCCATTCTTCCTACAGTTGATAATTATGCCTCCATGTTTTCTTGTTCTAATTTAGGTTTTGAAACGCCAAGGCTACGATGAGGCCTGTGATATTTGGAGCTTAGGAATTCTTCTCTACACAATGCTAGCAGGGTAAGATGGATGTATTGGGTTTGCTGAGAGAACAAAAGTTGTGACTGTATTTCTTTATTAAATTTTCATTCCACCCACTCTCCTTCCAAAGAATGCTGGAGAGATAGGTGATCCTCTACCTCTCCTTTTTATCTCACAGTTCGGTGAGACAGGATAGGGTGAGACAATTCAATTGAATTAAGCCATCATGTGGCTTAGTTTTGGTTTAATCTTTTATGTGAACCTAGCCATTATGGTTTCTTCATTATGTGTCATAGTCTTATGCACAATGTGAACCCTGCAACCCATGCTTAGAAAAGAATGTATGAACACAAGTAATAGGTATGATGACTAGCTTGAGATTGTTTGGTGAATCTTCTGTTTGAGCAAGACATTAGAATCTGTCTCCTCTTTGGCTGCATTCTTAACTGGTGACATTATAGCAATCTTCTGGTTAGCAGTCTTCTGGTTTGAGAGGCTGTCACAAAGAAAAGGGGGACAACTTCTTCTTCAAAGTACCTGAGGGTAAGTAATGGTTGGAAATGAATCAAAGAGAGATTCAACTTAGATCTAAGGAGAAATTTCCTGACAGCAAGAATCAGTGAAACGGCTTCTCTTCAGAAGCTGTGGGTGCTCCATAACTAGAGTGTTTTAAGAAGAGATTGGATAGCAATCTGTCCAGAAAGGGTTGGAGTCTCTTGCTTGACAGGAAGTTGGTCATGAAGATCTCCAAGATCCTTTCCAGTCCTGGTATTCTGTATTCTGCCCTGCTATTGACAACTTCGCTATTTCTTTTCAGTTTGTTTTGTTGAGTATGTCAGAATTTCTGGGTTCACAGCACTTGTAGGTAGCAATCATGAGTCACACAAGACACATTAATATTTGGAAGGGTTGGCTTAACATGTTATGGGGACTAACTTATACAAAAATGAGTTTACTTAACGTGTTAAGCCTTTCTCTCCCATCAGTGAGTAAAAATTGATTCAGTTGGAATTGTAATCTGAATCACACCCTATCCCAATTTAAAAAATTTTTTTTGTTCTGCTTAGGGTAGGCATTTGAAGCCCCTCTATTCTCTTTGGGCAAGATTTTCCATAAATCAGCTATCAATAAAATCTAGCAGGCTCATTATAACATTGCTTAAAAATTAGGAAATGCTTGTACATTTCCAAGCCGCTACAGGCATTTATTAGCGATTGCTGTTATACTGGAGAACGGAAACAAACCTGAAGGTCAGGCGGGCCAATTCTTTGCCCCACAGCAAATCTTCCATTTCCAACCAATCATTAACAGACCAGACCGTATGATTCCGCTCCATAATAGGGCACTGTGACTTATTACACGCTCATAATTATAATGAATTATGAAATCTCTCAGTTCAGAGTCTGTCTCCGTTTGTCTCCTGAGAATCCTGGCTTCTGCTGAGCATGTGTGTGGATCTCTGTGATTTTAAAAAAATAACCAAATCTTACAGTGAAAATAATGTGTACTTAAATCTCTTCCAGGAGTTGAATGGTTTTTCTGCAAATTGGATGCTATTGAGATGGTGGTGCTGAATCTCCCTCCTTTGCAGTCCTCCTGTCTTCTTCATGTGTACCCCATGCTTTAGATCAAACTCAAGGCCTGCAGGCCGGATCCTCCCATGGGGTGCTTAGGGCCAGCCTGGAAACAGCAAAGGACTGGCCCGCTGTGCCTCTGCCAGCCAAAGCGGGGCACAAAGGGGACTGCACATGGGCGCCCCCCGTTTTCAGTTGCAATGGCCTCCTGTAGCCCCCTGCCAGTGAAAATGGGGCGCAGGGGAGAAGGAAGATTATGTGAGTGAGGGTCTCAGGTTAGTCCTGCATTAGCACTTGGCCCCTGTGACACACCCATTATGGTCACAGCCACCCCCACCCCTCCGAGGTCAAACACAATCCTGATGCAGCCCTCAGTGCAATCGAGTTTGACACCCCTGCTTTAGATGTTCTCTTCATCTCTTCCATCTGACATTATGGTATTGCATGTATTTAAATATGTGGTTATCATCATTCTCCCTGCCCCCTTCTGCTTTTTCCAGGTATACTCCGTTTGCAAATGGGCCCAGTGATACCCCTGAAGAGATCCTTGTTCGGATAGGCGGCGGAAAGTTTTCCCTCAAAGGAGGAAATTGGAACACTGTTTCTGATGCAGCCAAAGTAAGGTTTAGCATCTTAAACTCAGGCAGTGTTTAAAGCAGTTTCCAGCTTGAGTCATAAAACCCGAGAGTCCCTTGGCTTGGTGCTATGGCTTATCTAGTCCACTTTCATTTTGTCCAGTGGCTGACCAGGTGCTTCTAGGAGAGCCATCACACCTTCCTGTCCATGCTCATGAGGAGCATTGACTCTGGAGAGTAATTTTTAACCATTCTGATATGGTTAAAAATTATGAATTCTGTGTTTGGGGTCATGGTTATGAGTTTTTCGTAACCTCATCATCCATGAATGCTAAAACTGCCCAATTTAGCAGCATTTACTTATTCTTGTGGTGACCAATCCCACAGGTTAAATTATGCTCTGCCGTAACAAAATAAGTTGTTTATCTGTCCCAATTCTCTCATAATTCAGTATCATTGAATAAATCTAAGTTTGGGAGAGGAGATTTTTTTTAATCTTCTGGCTTGCTTTTTACACACCATCTATCATATAGCTGTGTTGTTTACCCTCAAATTCATATAGTCACTCACTTTCTTTTTGAGATAGAAAACCAGAGACATTGGCTCCATTGGGATGACATGATGGACTAAAGCTATTCCTCCTAGACCTAGAATCATTGATTCAGCTCCCTGATTAGCCAGTACACGATGGCAAATGAGCTGGTAATTTCTTTAGGAATTCTTTTTAAAGGCCTAACAGCTGCTCCAAAGTTTGCCTGGGTTGATCTTCTTTCCTTTTTTTTTTTGGCAAATGAAAAAAGAATCGAAATGAATCACTGTGGTCAGATTTGTGGGATGGAGGCTAATTTATTCTTTTTGTCCTCTTTCCATCGCCTCTTGGCGAAGGTGGAAGATGCAAAATAAAAAGGGGTGTATAGTAGAACACTATTTTTGCAGGTCTTCTTTGTTTCAGAAGCAGGGAGAATCAACAGTCCATTAACTCTGAGCTGACCAGCAATTAATTCAGGCTGCAATAGCTCTGGAATTTCATTGTGTCTAAAACCAACTCCTCTGATTTAATTTATAAATTTAGTCTTGGCTAACTAGGCATTGTTCCCAGATATGACAAACTTGGAATTAACTTTCAAACTAACCAAGAAGCAGCACTGTCTCCTTCATTGTAGCCAAGAAACTGGCAAGAGGAAAAATGATATTCAGCAGCTATGTTTTCTGAATACTTACTGCAGGATTTAGTATCCAAGATGCTCCATGTTGATCCGCATCAGCGTTTGACTGCCAAACAGGTACTCCAACACCAGTGGATAACCCAGAAGGATAAATTGCCTCGGAGCCAATTAAGTCACCAGGATGTACAGCTTGTAAAGGTATGAAGAGATTTGCATACTGGTATTTCCTGCCATATTCTGTCATACGGCCCTAGTTTTCTGTCAGTATCTTTGGGTCAGTGAGGAAAAAGGAACATGGGAGAGAGAGGCTGGCACAGCTCAGATTACATGTGGGAAATCCATGTTCCATTTGTGGCATCTCATGTTTGAAAAGCAGGGGGGAAAACAAGTGCTGCCAAAGTAGTCTGGCTGAAGAAGTCCTTTGAAGTTGGCACTTCTGTGTTCCTAACACCCTACTTGATAGTACGTGCATGTACCTGATGGAAACCCTTAGGAAATCATTCTTCGGATATTCTAGGCTGCTTTGGATTGTTTAGGTTAAAACTTCCACATACAGCTTTTGCTAGGGGAAATGTTTCCCAATTGGCAAAATCTGCAGCTTCTAGCAGGAAAACACCAGTCAGAGAGAGAGAGAAGGAATTCTAGTCTGTAAATGGAAGGTGCAGAGAGCCTGTTTGGTGTACTGGTTAAACTTTTCAGGCTAGACCTGCCTTAGGTACAAAGCCAGCTGGTTGGCTTTGGACCAGTCAAACATGCAGCCATAGGCAGGAGGCAGTGGCAAATCACTTTGGAAAACCTTGTCAAGAAAACTGCAGTGACTTGTCCAGGCCGTTGCTAGAGTTAATATTGACTTGAAAGCATTAAAATAAAAAGGCTGCACTCCTTTCAGGAACTCTAGCCGTTACATTTCTTTAAGAATAAATCAGGCTGTTTCACACAGTAAATAGTTCTCCTACCCCAAATTCATTCACTGGGGAAACTGCAGTTAGTTATGACTCCCAGAGAAGTGGATTCATTGCTCCATGGATGTCTACAAACATTCTGTCTCCATTCTTGTTTTAACCAGTATTTGCCTGAAGGAACTAACACATAAGTGATCATTGCTTTCTTTCAAGACCTTGATTTGTTCCCTTAAGCGGGGTTAAATTGCTCTCTCAGTTGAGGCTTAGCACTAGTAAAATTGTTCATCTTGGGCAATGAGATTTCCATGGATAATGAAACATATAAAGATAACCTTTTTAATAAGAGCCTTGGAACTAGCAAAGGCAAGTCTATCAGTTGTCCCTATCATCATTGCTCGTTGAGGTGAGCCCTTGGGGTTGGGAGCACACTTTGGAGTGAAATGTTGAATCCCAAAACTGATGCCTCCAAGATAAGAGCTGGAAAAGATTTGATTCTTGAGAATGTGCAAATGAATTAATAACAGAATAACAAGAGTTGGACCTTGGAGTTCTTCTAGTCCAATCCCCCCACTCCACTCACTCAAGCAAGAAACCCTATACCATTTCAAATGGTTGTCCAATCTCTTCTGGTGTTGGAGTACTCATAACTTCTGGAGGCAAATTGTTCCACTGATTAATTGTTCTGTCAGGGAATTTCTCCTAGGTTGGAATGAAAATGCTATGTCTCCAAACAGCATGGCTAGATGGGATAGTGAATAGTTTAGTGCTTTGGGAGCTTAAGCGATCAGCAAATAATCAGTTTTTTGTAGTGATGTCAGCCCTGGTGGCCATGCATCTTATACATGCCTGTCTTTTAATCAAACTCCTGTGGCTCATCTCTCTTCCAGGGTGCCATGGCTGCCACATACTCTGCACTGAACAACTCAAAACCAAGTCCCCAACTGAAGCCTATCGAAGCCTCTTTCTTGGCACAGAGGCGGGTTAAGAAGCTCCCATCTACCACTCTGTGATATGGGAATACAGGGTAATTCTCTACCACCCCAAGTTGTGACTCTGCACAAACTCCCCTGGTATTTCCAGGGGCACAGGAAAGTGTCACTCCACCAAGAAGTCCATCAGGGCCAAGTGCCTTCAGAAAGATTAGCTCTTGTTCTCCTCATGGATGTCTTTTGTTGTTGTTGTGATGTGTTGTTCTTAAATGAACAGAGATTCTACTTAAAAAGGAATCTATGTAGATGTAGGTAAGAAGATGAACATGCAATAATCTTCCTGCAAAACACCTCTACCTGCAAATGGCCATGCCTTAGACCAGTTCATAACTCAGCAACTCAAATCTGATAACAGCTGAAAGTGTGCTTTCACTGCTTCTCTCATCAAGATCACTCCAGTGGAGATGTTTTTGTTTTATTTTTTTAAAAGGGCCCCTCTGTACAGACACACACTTTTACATGATTTGTGAGTTCTCGTGTGCACAAGCTGAACTTCCTGCTCCTTATCATCCATGCCAGGTGGCCGTTACTCAAGATGGTTTTGAACAACTCTGACTCATCTCTCCCCTCTTTCCCTTTTCAACATCATGTGATTGAAGACAACTCCATCCAACTGGTTGGAATTATATACTTTTTCTAAATCTTCAAATCCTGTGGACTCTTGAAATCTATGCCAGATTGTATCTAGCTTTTAAATGTGTAATGAGCCTGCAAGAAAATGCTTTTTTCAATGGTGAAGATGTCCAGATTTTCTAGATGGAGAAAGGGGAGAGGGATTCTGTTTGTTTGTTTGTTTGTGTATTTGTTTTAAACTCTGCCAAACAGCACAATCCAGCACCTCCATGATGCTAAGTGCAACCAAAAAAAGTCTTTGTTGCTCTTTTTCCTTTTTTAATTTAACTGATTGTGTAGCTGGTAACTCAGGGTTTCTGTCTGAATTTTGAAATAAATCATATCATGCAGCTTGAAGTTACTTTACTGACTAACCTTGCATTTCCCTGTCTGGATGGTTTTCTATGCTATTGGGCTCTCTATATTAATATACTATTTTATGTACATGGTCATATTCTTATGATTTCCATTTATGATCCCTGTGTATCATGTGTCAATTCTAAATCACACTGCTTAATAACAATTCAATAGAAAATGAAGCATGTCCCAAAATTTTTTCCCAACATGGCCCAAACTAGAAAAGATAAAGAAATATGCTTTGTTTATGTGGCTGTCTAATTTGCTTACAAATGGGATAAAACCTGTTATCTCATATATACATATATATATGTCAAAAAAAGAGACGGACATCCCAATATCTGGAACTAAAAATTTGTATTGTTCACTAAGCTTTCTTTAGCCTCTGCTAACATCGTCAGAGTGTAAAACAACCATTAAGGAGGTATGTGACTTTATACAACATAAACCAATGGCTGTTGTGCGCATGACTTTGACAGCATTCTCTCTAGTTCACTCCCTCATCCCAACGGACTTCCGTCTTAAAGGCCCCTTTGGTTTGTCCACTAGATTCATTTGTTGCTTTGCTTGTGATGGGAAGCAGTGTCTGCTCTTCTTGCAGGATCTTTCTTGGTGCTTCAATGCTTGGTAAGCTGGTAGCAGTTCAATATGTCTATTAATGGAGTTGTTGTTGGAAAACTTTCAGTAAGCGTCCCCCTTTGGTTGCATCATGGACAACAACTTCGGCCTCTTGAAAATTAAATATGTGATTAATGCCAAACGAAAGGCAACTAACCATGAGAAGCTAGCCTTCCTTCATACTGCATTCGAAATGGCTTACCACCAAAACCACTGCAGAAAAGACCCGTAGTTGATACACCAGAGGGCCATGCAGCAGTTCGCCAGTTTCAGTCCAGAATGTTATACGCAATGATCAACGACTGCCACAGAAAAATCAATGCACAAATGGTAATCAAACAATGCCAAGCACGTCAGGCAACATTAACAGACACCCACTTTAAGGTCCTTGATTGTACAATATCCCAAGTGACACAAGAGACACGCCTGCAAAAAATCATCATACTGAGACGAAAAACAGAGACACTGCAGTCCTTGAGGACCCGCCAGATGAAAAAAAAGACTGGTGCACAACCTATCCTCGAAAGTACTCACTGACACACAGGTCTTGGTTCTACAACATGATGCCAGTTTTAATTTAACTGATGCCAAACTGGTTATTTTGCTGCAGCCCTCAAGTCAATGATTTCTCGACTAGGGGTTACCGAAGAGCTAAAAAATTCCATCAGACAATGGCTGATAGGATTCCTTACCAGCCATAAGCAGAGCGTCACTTTATCAAAATCTGAAATGTTGGCCTTCCAGGAATTGAGAAAAGACAATTCCATCGTTATACTGCCAGCTGATAAGGGCAGGGCAACAGTAGTCATGGACAGAACGGATTATAATAAGGAGGTCTATGACTTCCTTAATGACAGGAGTGCCTATCGACTCCTGGATAAGAATCCCATGACATCTTTCAAGAACCAAATTAACAAGGTAGCTGATAAACTCAACAGAGAGGGAAAAAAGTGGATGAAGAGGATTTAAACATGATTTGACCAAAAGACTCAGCCATAGCACAATTCTATGGATTACCAAAGATCCACAAGGCAGAGGTACCCCTGCACCCCATTGTCTCCCTTTGTGGCCACTCCTACATTTGGTTTAGCCAAATGGTTATATGGACAGCTACAACATCTGATTGAAGGCACCATTACCAGCGTAAAATCTTCTACCGACTTTCTGCAACGCAGGGTGTGGAGGTTGGGGAGGATGAAACAATGGTGTCATTTGATGTCGTATCACCTTTTACATCCATCCCCCAGGAGTTAGCGACCATAACTATATAAGAACTATTATTGGAGAAAGTGTCATGGAACCCCAAATCCCCTAGCACAAACGATCTCCTCCTGTTGAATTTCTGCCTTAGAACTTATTTTACATTTAACCACCATATGTATGAACAGATAAAAGGTACACCTATGGGATCTCTGATCTCGGGAGTGATCGCAGAGGCAGTCCTCCAGAAATTAGAATATGAAACAATGAAAATATACAAGCCCAAGTTTTGGGCACGTTATCTCGATGACACATTTGTCATTATTAAACAGCAAGATAAGACCAGATTCATAAAAATCCTCAATTCCATATACCCAGACATTCAATTCACGATGGAAGAGGCCAATAATACACTGGCCTTCCTGGATGTATTAGTCAGCTGTAACCCAGACAGGAGCCTTGACACAGGTGTACATCGAAAAATCACAAGCACAGACCACATTTCGCACAATGAGATTAATCATCCCACCACACACAAAATCAGTTGTATTCGGGCGCTGTTCAATAGAATAGATACCCATTGTAGCACACTGACAGCCAAAGCCAAAGAGCAGGCATACCTCTATCAAGTCTGTAAGCTCAATGGTTATTCTATGGACTTTATTCAAAGATGTATTACACCCAGAGCCCAACAACCTATTGAAGGTGCTAGTGAAACATCTGTGTGAAGGGTGCTCCAGTATATACGGGGGGTATCTGAAACTGCTGCACACATTCTCTTGACACATGGGGTCAAGGTGGCTGGATCAAACGTTGAGAATGAGAGTAATGTGCCAAAAGAAACATTACCCAAAGAACAGGCATCTTTGGTGGTTTACTGTATCAACTGCAGTAACTGTGCAACCAACTATGTAGGAGAAATGGCCAAGCGACTACAGACCAGAGTACACAAACATGAATTGGCTGCCTGGTGCAAAGACCAGTGCTCCCAGATCTGGACACATACGAAGGAACACAATCACATATTTAATTTTCAAGAGGCTGAAGTTGTTGCCCATGATGCAACCAAAGGAGGACTCTTACTGAAGGAAGCCTGGTTTTCCAACAACAACTCCATTAATAGAAATATTGAACTGCTACCAGCCTACACAAGCATTGAGGCACCAAGAAAGATCCTGCAAGAAAAGCAGAGACTGCTTCTCATCACAAGCAAAGCAACAAATGAATCTAGTGGACAAACCAAAGGGGCCTTTAAGACGGAAGTCTGTTGGGATGAGGGAGTGAACTAGAGAGAATGCTGTCAAAGTCATGTGCACAATGGCCATTGGTTAATGTTATATGAAGGCACATATCTCCTTAATGGTTATTTTACACTCTGTGCTGACCCACACCCTTTTTCGACAAATCAAACACAATCCAAAAGGAACAAAAGCCTTGTAATGCTTTTACAAAATAATTAGCTGTGATAAACACAAGTCTTGCCAAACTGTGCAAGGCTTGCCAAAAGATAACAGACAAGAAATAATTTGCAAGACAAAAATGTTCAAATACAAACTCAGGATACTGGAATGTCCACGACGCTGGAGTTTCAAAACGTCTTTGCCTTCTGCAAAGTATGTTCATTCACAGCTGGCTTTTATCTTCTTGAACGAGTCCCTTGCAGCCCGAGTCACCCATGCTGTTGTAGCTTCTTTTTCCTCCGAGCAAATACATGCATGCACACTTGGCACAGGCTCCTTGGGAACCTCCTCATCACTGCTGCCAGCCCCCACAATCTCTGAAATGCAGCAGTCTTTTTCCTCCCTAATGGTCCTGGCCCCTCATCTGAGTCCTTGCTCTCCTCAGCCGTCCGCACCTGCTGCCAGCTAACTGCAACATTAGCAGAGGTGAACGAAAGCTTAGTGAATATAAATTTTTAGTTCCAGAGATCAGGATGTCTGTCTCTTTTTTCAGTTTTATCTGGAACTCGTATTTTTAAAACAGTTTTTAACATATATATAAAAACATTGGCTGCAAAGTTGTAGCAAAAATAGCTTCCTTTCTCCATATATATATATATATTTCCAGCCAATGTTTTTTCCACTCTGGCTGGAACAATGAAGTTTGCTTTCTCATTTGTGTCAATATTTAATGTAAAAGCAAACCTCATCCTTTGTTTTATAAGATAATAGAAGAATAATATCATAAGATAATGGGACAGATGTGATGAACAAGAACTGCCCAATTAGATTTACTAATCATGTGCATTTTTTTCTTTAGGAAATAAAGATATTGGTTTTTATTTGGCAGCAGGGAAGTTATCAGCAACAGCTGTCTTGTCACCATTGATTTTTAAATGGAACTAGACAACCCGTGCCCCCTTGGGTCATTCCTTTTGGAGATATTTCCTTAACAGATTCCTCATTGCCTTCAACGATGACAAAACTTCTAATATACTGTCTTCACTGGAAAATCTGGGATACAGTCAGAGGTGTATCTGCCCGGAAAGTAGCCCATGCTGAACTGTATAGCACAGTCAAACATCAACACAGGATATTTTATGACATATTGTGTCATAAATTGCTTCATGATAGTTATAACATAAAATGTTTTATCAAATTTGCCAAATTTCAACTCCAGGGGAATCGTGGATGCCTTCTATAAATTGGCACATTTGAAATACCTTGGTTCAAAAATAAAATTGCCCAATGAGGCACTGTTTCATCCAGTTATCAGTTACAGGAGCCAGAATTTTAGCCGTACAGAGATTGTTTCTACCTTACCTACTTTTACTGAATACTCTGCTGTTGCTGTTAACACTATTTTTTCTATCCCTCCTGTCTTTCTCTATCCATCTGTTTAGCTTTCTTCATTCTGGATTTGCTGATATAGGTTTACCACAATATGAACATAAGTTTGGAGTAGGGAATATTGAGGAAAGTTTGCTCATCCTCCCCAGTTTATTATCACTAGGAAAGCACATACCCTGATTGCGGTGGAATGGCAGCTAAAACTTTGTAATGTGGCAGTGTATCCTACTTCTCCCTCAAATAACCCGCCTAATGGGACAGAGCACATTTTACACAGAAATGGAAAATATGGTATGTAATATAGACTTCAGTGACTATTCAGAAAAGCCCCTTTTACATAATACTCCATTCATATTATGTAAAAGGGGCTTTTCTGAATAGTCACTGAAGACTTCGTTAAATAGAATCCAACAATAATTTTCCCCTTGAAAAACATTTCCCTGTATAATAGTCATCAGTGGCTTAACTGATGTTTAAGTTTTTCAAGTATGCAATAATGCTGACTTGTTTGATGTCAACTGTAAGCATTTGGGTGGCTGATTTAACTCTTACTAAATTGGGGAATTCTTACTAGTTGATCTACCCCAATCTTTATGGACAGTTTCCAGCATGGAATGCAGTACAAAGAAATCATGGAAAACATTAAAGCAGATGAACCAAGAGATTTTTACTACTTGCTTATCTGGGGTATTTCAAGATATGAGGAACAGTTGAACAGTTGGGTGCAGAAAATCAAGGGGAGAAATGCTGCTAAATTTCCAAATGGCTGACAGGAAATAGTTTTCCCTTTCCTCCATAAACAATGCATGGAAGTTGTTGGAAAGCAGAATACAGGTAAGTATAAAAGAAATTTCTAAAAGTTGCTTAACAGTAGATTAATTAATCTGATTTTGGAAACTGGAGATTCTCCAATGGAAATAGAGATTATAGGACCATCATCTGAATGTAGTTAACATTCTTCATTTGAAGATTTGCACTCATATACTCTTTAATTTCCTGCCAAACTGATAATTCTTTCATGTAATAATTTTGGGTATTCAACATGCGCGACTCATGGAAGCCATGCAGCTTCTGAAGTCTTTGTGCTGATTCCAGAGCACACAATCCTAATAAACTCCAAGAATAACAAAGCTTTTATGACATTTTAATAGGGAGAACTCAAAGGGGAAGTGTAAACTACTTCCATTTAGGAAAAAAGAAGCATAACTGATAAGTCTACGGCTTAGGGTCTGGCCACCAGGAATGCATGACTGCTTAGGAGCAGGACAGGTAGGAATTAATCAGCACTGTGCAAAAGAGAAAAACTTATTTTGCAAATGAATGGAAACAACTACCATGCAACAGTGATTTTCTTAATTCTGGAGTCTTATTTTTAATTCTGGAGTCTTATTTTTACATTGTCAACTGGATGCCTTTGGCTGTGCTGGCATGGAATTCTGGTAGCTGTATGTAGGGATTCAATAACCAGTCATTTCAGTGTCCAAAGATGTCTGACTGCCTGGGCAGTGTTTATTCTTTTTATACCATTTTTACAAGCAGGGAAGAGTAGCATAGATACAGCATTTGGATTGGAGAATAGATCCCACATGGGTGAAACCCCTCAACCACATTGGTGCAACCTCCCAACCAATCCATAAGACTAGTGGTGATGTTAGTAAATGAGATCACCTGTATACCTGGAAAATCAGGGACTTTCCAACCCAACAGATACAGGATGAATAGAGGATGAGCTCATGGGATAGCAAAAGAGGCCCCCTCCACCAGGCTGCAGTGTGCTGCCAGCTTCTAGTGTCATACAGGGAAACTCAGTGGCTACCACATTTCACTCTTTTCTATTTTAAATTTAATTAATTAAAGAAGAATCATAAAAGGAGTTAGGAGAGGATTCATAATAATCATTAGAAGAGCATGCTTGCAGTTGTTTATAGAGGGCATATACTTGACCCTTAGGCAAGGTAAGAGAGGGTTTGGGATGAAAAGCTGTGATACATATATTGCAAAGAGAAGGGAGACATTGAACAAAGCAGCACCCACTAATTAAATCACAAATAATGACTACATAGCATAGAATTTTTCCCATTTAGCCTGTGGGCAACCAAGCCCAAAAGCTTTCCCACCAAGATCCTAATTTATCAATTTTCAAATCCAAGGCCAAATTGTTGAAAATATTAAGCTGGTGCTGGATGGTTCATGACCCATCAAACAAATTAAAACAATATCGATTTTGTAGAATAGCCTTCTTCAACGCTTGCATCTTATGGTTGATTGTTGAGATAACTGAAGAAGTAACATTGTTTTTGCTAAATTACATGCAACAGAGTTAATGTTAAGGTGAGTGTGAGCAGCAATTGCTGGCATGCCCACTATAGACAAAGCTAGCACTACGTATTCAGCTTTATTAAGTAAGGTTGTTTCAGAGTCACAAGTGTTATCTAGCATGACCCCTCGTCGAGAACGATTCAAGTGATGAAGTTGCTGTTTAGAAAGCAAAACAGGAATCAGCCGACTGAGGCAGCAAAGTACTTCACTAAGATTAGCAGGAATATAATTAAAAGTTTCTTGACCACATGTAAAAACTATCCTTGAGGTAGCCAAACATGGGAAAAGTGAAAGAAGTCTCTTCCAAAGCTGTGCAGTTCAAAGCAGGTGAGCTAAGACAATGACAGTGAGGTTTTTTACTTGAAGATGTACAATTAACTACTTTTGCACAAGTTATATTTATAGGGACGCTACCATTGAGGTGTGTAAAGCAATTGCATCAAGGTGTGGATAATAAGCAGCAAATCCCCAATTAGATATAGTCTTATAGTTAAAGTTCCCATGTAATAAAAATCCGCTTAAGCCAGTGAAGTTTTGAATTACTGCAGAAGGAGTGCAGACAGGAACTAAACATGTAGAAAGCAAATGTTCCATATCATAAGTTTCAGATAAGCAAAAGACATCATTCTGTGTGATGTTAGTCAAGCATAAGCAAATGAACCCGGATGGGACACTGTGCCATCTGTAAAGTCAAATTCCTGGGACTGGGACCAGATCTGGGGACTGGTGTGCTGTCACAAAATCCTTGGCTGGGTGGACACAACGAGCCTGGGTGGACACAATGAGCTGTGGGCGGACACAATGAGCTGGAATCCACAAAGGTCCTGTAGGAGCAAACACAACAACACAGCCTCGCCCCTCACCCCCAAGTAGTTAACTAAAACATTCAATTAATTTAAGGTAAATAGAAACATTCAATTACATTCAATTGATTTAAGGGAAATTATACTTTTAAAAACTTTTTAGAGACCCTTCTGGAGACCATTTCCTCCTTTTTATTTATTTGTGGAGACAGGCCTTAAATGGCCGATGAGCATGTTCCATTATGGCTATATTCCAGGTGGTACAAAATTGCAAAAAAGCAAAATATCATGTTGTAAAAAAGAGGGCTTGTCTAGTAGGTAACATCCATTTGCCAAAGTTGATGATAAAACAATCTACTTGACTTGAGTAATTGGAATAGGGCAAGCTTGTGCCAGGCCTCTAGCATTTTGATGAAAAAAAAGAGTGACTGAAAAAAATCAGCAAAGCTATAGCCTTAAGAAAGAGGCCCAGAAAGGGTCAAGTGACTACCTATGTAAGAAATATTTTTGGTCTTGTAGTAGCTGTTGCAAAATTAAAAATAAGATCATGATTTGGGTAAATCCTGGGCATAATATAAGCACCTGGAAGATTAAAAATAATTTGACACACATAATGAGAGTCAGAGATTAAGTTGAAAGGCTGTTGAGAAAAAGTTTTGAAAGTTAAAATAGCAGGACACTTTCCAGGGAGCATTATGAGGAGCCTTGTAAAGGAAGAAGTCATTAAGTAAGCAAGCCAAAGTTCTTTAGGCAAACAATACAGCTTAGATAGTTAAAACATATTGAAGAGATAATGTATGTTGAAAATAAAATTGAAAATCAGACTTTACATAACTCCACCATTTATACCTTACTGTACTTATCAAAAATTAGAAGAAAAAGTTATTTGCAAAGTCCATTGTAAACCTTTCATGACTTTACCTGTTGTGCTGGCAATAGCCATGCATTCTCCATTTCTTGTTGTAAAACCTCCAGATGGAGTCAAATTTTAGTGTCAATTCTCTGCTTTAATCAGAATATGGATTAAGAGCATGTACAAAGTGCAGCTAGTTTTAAATTTTGATTCCCTTTGCTGAAACTGGGAACTGTGTCATCTTCAAAGATCCAGGCAAATTGCCCACCTGGGAACCGAGCCACCTTTACAGATAACGTTCCAGGCAATTTGCCAATCTCAGCCTATCTATCTGAGGCTCCTTTGTGTGAAAATCTCTAAAAATCAGGAGATGAAGCTATGTAACCTATAAAAAGTTATTTTCTAACCTCGCCTTTTTCAAGGCAAAACTCAAAGCAGAGAAAAAATTTGTTAAAGTGATCAAAAGCCTCATTCTCCCCGCCTCCACCCCTACAACAACCAGCGAAGACAAGAAGGGGAATGTTTTAATAAATCTCATCCATTTTTCCACTCAATATTCTTTTCACCAATAAATCACACACAAATAATTTTCATCATGAGTAAAGCACACACAAATGCACACACAAATAATCCTATCTTTCTCAGGTCCGGACCTTTCTCACTCTTTCTTACTCTCCTTTCAATCTGGGATAGGGTCAACACACAAACATTTATACCACCTTTTTACTATCAACATACTCACACATTTACACTGTAATCATATGGCTTGCATATTTACAATTCTTTTCTGAGAGCCAATAAGCTCCATTGTAGAGGATCTCATCCTCCAGGGCTGGAAATGATTACATACAGACACATTCTCACACACAACATTTCCAGACCTGGGAGGGTTTGTCCCTTTAAATTTCCACATTTAAAAAAAACCTGTAGCTTGTTCTCAGAGCATTGGGAAAACTCAAGGAGCGGTTCCAATCACAAAGGTGATTGTGGGCCCGAACCACTGTCTATCTGCCCCCACAACTCTAAGTCCAATCCAAAAAGCCAATTTAATTCTCTGGTTGCCAAACATGTTACAATTAATTTATTTTGAACTTCAGCAATTCCAATTAGGGCTATACACAGGTAAAGGATATTTTCTTCAATTCAATCCTATTCAATTCTGCATACACTTATTTACATTATTATACATACACAGCTAAGCTCAATTCTGCATGCAATTATTATACATTATTATACATACACATCTAAGAAGTTTTAATGAAAATCACATCATGAAAAGAATAGTAAACATTTTCATCTTCTCTTAGTTCTTCCTAACACATAACAGTAAATGAACCATATTTTCTTTGAACAGCCCCATTGTACTGTATGGAGGGGCTTCCTAACAGATCTGTGTCTCATTCCATGCTTCTGAACAGCAGAGCTAATTGTGGACTATTGAACTCAATAGGGCATGCCTCCACTTTCAATTCTGCCATCCAGTGCATCAGAAGAGAGCAGTTGCCTGTATTCTAGTTACATCCATTGTTCTCTCTTTAAACACTAAATAATCAAAAAGATTAAACATAAAAATTTAAACAAATAAATTTATGTGTCTCTGTCCTGGGTTTCTAGCTTGAATCTCCCCTTTTTCTAATTGTTCCTTTAATATTTTCCTTATGGGGGTGTACAATGGCTTTGGAGAATCAAAAATTTAGCCTGCTCAGAAGGAGCTGAAAGTCCAATTAAAGAAGATTTTGGAGTGACAATTTTACCTGATCATTATCAGGAGGGGCTTATAGTCAATTATTATTTTGCTGAGACATCAGAGCCAGATGTTTCCACTGCATGACAGCATTGATACCATCGATGTAATATTTGGACTGGAGCCTTGGGTATCCTTAACCTTCTATTCTATTCTATTCTATTCTATTCTATTCTATTCTATTAAGTTCAGGATACCATTTCCCTATCTCCCACCAGCTTCTTTGTGTCTAACTCAGTGTACTTTTGTACCTGATTCATGTAGCAGGAATCTAATTTCCTGAACATGTTCCTGCTGATGCTGAGATAGATTGCAACCCATACTTACCATTGATGGGTCCCGAAGGACCCGGGTCCCGTAGGGACGAAGGTGCACCTTGGGGTCTATTTCAGACGATGGTAAGCATGTTGGCTGTTGCCTACCCGGAGGGTTGATGGCCCGCCCTGCAGGGTTGATGTCCCTGTTGGGCCACTTGTAGGGATTCAATAACCAGTCATTTCAGTGTCCAAAGATGTCTGACTGCCTGGGCAGTGTTTATTCTTTTATACCATTTTTACAAGCAGGGAAGAGTAGCATAGATACAGCATTTGGATTGGAGAATAGATCCCACATGGGTGAAACCCCTCAACCACATTGGTGCAACCTCCCAACCAATCCATAAGACTAGTGGTGATGTTAGTAAATGAGATCACCTGTATACCTGGAAAATCAGGGACTTTCCAACCCAACAGATACAGGAT
Source organism: Naja naja (assembly GCA_009733165.1). Taxonomy (NCBI): domain Eukaryota; kingdom Metazoa; phylum Chordata; class Lepidosauria; order Squamata; family Elapidae; genus Naja; species Naja naja. The sequence goes on from CM019160.1 coordinate 11,061,335, forward strand.
GAATAGAGGATGAGCTCATGGGATAGCAAAAGAGGCCCCCTCCACCAGGCTGCAGTGTGCTGCCAGCTTCTAGTGTCATACAGGGAAACTCAGTGGCTACCACAGCTGTAGTCCAATATAACTGGAGGTATTGAAATAATAGTCATTTTACATTCCATGCCTCACATTTTACTGGCATTGCCACCTAAAAAAGAATTGCCCATTTTTATGCCTGCCTTGAAAATGTTTTTATAATAAATGCTACTATTCAAATTCAGAATGATCTGTTTTTAGAGTTTGCTCTCTTGACAGGTGTTTTCTGCTTGCAAACAACATTTGTTATGTGGTTTACAGTTACTTCAAATTGTTGTAAATCTGCTTGAGTTAGATTTTCTTGTTATTGATGGGATATAAAATTTTATTTGAGAACACATCAGTGTTTCCACAAGCAGAGAAACTTTCCTCGTATCTCAGTGGGATTACACTGAGATATTACAACAAAAATGTGTAGATAGGACTCCACAGTATGCTGATTGAACTCCATATTATATATTATTATTTTCACTCTTTTAAGTCCAAAAAATTGGGAAATTGGCTGATACAATACACTAAATGACAAGTCCATTGATTAACCCATAACATAAAAATTAAAATGTGCTCATTTACAATTTACTCAAAATCTAATGATTGACTAAATGATTGCTACTTTAGTCAGAACCTGTTAATTGGCTACGTTTTCCATTCTTGTATCACTTTGGGATTCTTCCTTGAGGTTGCAGAAGATGCTAACCTGATGGATTTGCTATTCGAATTTAAAATATACTTAGGCTAAGAAAATGATGATTCTTGATCTATTTTAGGATAAAGAACCAATAAACGAAAGAATGAAAAACTTCTTACATACTAAGTGCTAATATATAAGGTACTTGTGTTAACATTCAAAGTCCTACAAGGCATGGGTCTGGGGTATCTACGAGAACAACTCCTGCCAGCATCAAACACCAACCGCCCTGTCTGCGCAGCACGGGGCTCCTCGGGGTGCCGTCGGCGACTCAATGTCATTTGGTGGTGACCCAGGGGAGGGCCTATTCTGTGGCAGCTCCCACTCTATGGAATCAGCTTCCACCAGAGCTCCGGTTGGCCCCTGATCTCCGCACCTTCTGCCACGATTTAAAGACCTGGTTATTTGCGCAGTCCGGGCTGTGCTGACCTCCTGGGGGGGGGGGGTTTGATGGTGTTTTAACTTTGGGGTTTTAAATTTTGTGTTTGACTTGTATCTTGTTTAATCTGTTTTTAGGTAATTATTTATTGTTATGTTTTAGTTGTGAGCCACCCCCAGTCCTTTTGGAGAGTGGGCGGCATACAAGTCAAATTAAATAAATAAATAAATAATGAGAAAATCCTATATTAGTTTCATATTAAAGATTATTAAATATTGTCAAGTAGTTTGGACACGCCAGAAAGACTACTAGCCAGCATTTTAATTCTTTCAATTACCCAACTGTATTTGGGATGTTTTGGTCTTTCAGGCTGCACAGATAGCCTTGTCTATGAAACTTCTTGACAATCTTACTGTATCGTAAAATACATTGCAAATAAACTGGTGGGTGTGGGTGAGTATTTACAATTGTTACAAAGTGATTTAATAGTAACAGTACCTCTATCTTTTCTGTACCAATATTTCCTCTTGGCTTTCCATTTCTTTCTCCCTCAGGACACCTGCTCCCATTCTCTATTCCATCCATCCAGTGGTTCAGTTGCTCAATTGTATCAATTAGAAATTTTGGTGCTCTTTTGCTGAAATGAAATGGCTTTCCTCCATTGTTAGAATTGGAATGCTAACTGTGGATGAGTTATTCTCTAGATTTTTGTTAGTTTGCAAATTTAAAAAACAGTTTCCATGGAACTAATGACAGGCAGTGCTGTTTGGAAAATACAATGTTAAATATTTTTATACCTTTTAAATTTTATGAGTTTTTCAAGTCCAGATACATAAAAATGTTTGTTGTTGTGACTTTGTTACTCTCTCTTTAGCTTAAAATACAGCAAGGAAATAGATTTTTGATTAATATTCTTTCTGTGCCTTGTATTTACTCATTTATTTCCCCTTGAGTCTGTTTTCAAGGTAGGATAATGTATTACAATAATTACAATGGCAGTTTAGAACATGGATTATTACATCCAAGAAATTTTCTGCAAATATAGGCCTAACTAGAATACTCACCCAAAGTGGTTTAAAAACACTCCATATTACAGAAGTTGTTTAGAGCTCTTATTAACCTAACTACTACCAAGATTTAAATGCACCCCTAACTAAAGTCACCCACCTGCACCAAGAAACCACTTAATAGTGCCTTCATGTTTTTTGAATTGAGCTTTAGTTTGGTAGGCCTCATCCAAAAATCTACCAGCACCACCTGTAAATTAGGATAAACAACACACTATAAGGCAGTCACTTTCCTAATATAGATTACTGTTCCAGTATACCGTTGATGCTTGACAGTTCCCTTTTGGGAGCCAAGAGATTCTGCTTAACAGTTTTGGGAAGCCGGGAGGATCAGAGTAAGCATGGCAATGATACAACTTATTTGAGGATGGCTTTTACTTTGTCGATGGAAGTCCTTAGTCTTTAAAACGTGTAAGATTCTCATAGTTTTCAAGCATTTCCTATCTCATCAATGTGCAACAGTTATCAAAGCCATAGCACAGGACTGTAATACTGATTTGAAGAGCCTCAAGTTGATTATCCCTGCACTAACAGGTCAAGTAGGATGGTAAGTGTTGCATCTTTCTTTCCCCAGTAATAGTTTTCCCAGTGGGCAAACAAAATTAACTGAAGAGAATCAAATCCACTACCATATTAAGCACTTTGCTTAAGAAAGGGGGCTTGCCACTGGTTTATAATTAATAAATTTTGCTATGCTTGTTTCTAGCATGGCTGTTCTCTTTGAAAAGATGGGACTGCTCCCTCTTTTAAATAGAAATGTTTTGATCTTCTGGTCTCAACCACTGGTCTTCTCAGAGTCAGATGTTAATCATCAGAAGCAAGGATCAGGTGGAAATCTGACTTGCACTTTGTAGTCATTCCCAGCCCCCCAAATTAAAATTAATCCAATAAATTAGGACCAGTTAGACCTCTAGATACTTTCCAGAGTCTGAACAATATCAAATGCAGAATTAAAGTCACAACAAATATAATTGTATCTTCAAAATTTCATACAAAGTTGGCTTTCTAAAAAGAATGGTGGATTGAAGATGGCTCTGCAAAAAGGAGAGCTGATATTTGTGCTAAGAACAGGCAGCCAACAAAATAGATTATTAGCTCCTTCAAACCTCTTTGGACAAAGACAGGATGTGAGATCACCAAGCTGTGCTCCATATAATGGTTTCTCATGAGTAGACTACAAAGTTGTGATCTGTGGAAGATGGAAGAACCAGGAGCAAAGAAATATATGCCTTTAAAAAGCACATTAAGTTCGTATTTTCCTTGCTAATTATTTTCTGCTATTGCCTATTTAAGAATGTTAGACATCTTCAAAATGACAAGGCTGGAAATACCAGTGAGTGCCTTCAATCTTGTATATAAGAAAATGAAGATTTATCTTTATAATGTTTAAGAATTTAAAACAAACAGCAAAAAGCAAGACACGATTTTGGCTATAGAAAGTTTTAAACGGATTAGGGACTCAGAAAATATTGAAATATTGGATTTTGAATATTAAAATTTGAAATTAATTTTATAGAATAAGTGAATTTTGCAACAAAAGAAAACCTCTTAATAATTGGAGCAATAACGACAAAACAATTTATAATGGCATTCAGAGATATTTTTGAAGAACTGCATTGGGACTTCGAATCAATATGGTTAGCCATGTTGTGTCTTCTTGAGAAAAGTCTGTTCCCAGGAGAAGATGCAAATAGGCAACAAAGTCTTATCTGAGAATGAGAAGACTTAAGAAGGAATTAAAAGTTACAATCCCAGTGAGCAATTGGAATAAATGTTTTTGCTGGATTTACAAAAGAGGCTGTTCAAACTATTAAAGAAGTTCAAACATGGATCAACAACTATCTGAATGAAAAGAACATTTTTTTATGCAAAAAGGAGCACAAAGTCAGTTTATTTGACCAGGGTTAAAATGGAACATGTTCTTTTTTTGTATAGTTCCTTTTGGATTTGCTAATATGTGGACCGGAAAAATGAATACTGGAACTATTTTATGCCCCTAAATATGGATTTGATTATTGATGAGATATGGAATGTTTCTTTGAAAGGGATATGTTGTTATTTGGGGTGGTTCTTTTCAGATTTGCTGATATCTACGCTGGAAAAATGTATATTAAATTTGTTTACAGTTAACATTTTAAGCCTTTTTCCTTACACTAACTTTATATATTCTAATCTGTCAGCATTTAAATTGACTTGTATCTAATTGTCTTTTCACTTAAGGTATGTTAACGATCATTTGTTCTTTCTCATGTTAAACTTTAGTCTTTTGTTCACAATAGGATAATGGGACTGCTTTATGGCTTTTAAATGTGAATTTCCTTACAAAGTGGAGATGTGGAGTGTTGAGTTTAATATATGTTAATTATACTATTTTAGGGCTGTGTTTGGACTTTTGCTGGATTAGAAAGGGCATTACTTATTGGATGTTCCTAGAGTTAAGAGATGAACAATGGGATGAAGAGTTTTATATCTGTTAAATACCAGGTGAAGAGATAGTAAAATTGATTATAGCTATCGTAATGAGGGTGAAATTTGCTTTCTTAGGGTTTTTTTCTCTTCTTTGCTTTCCTGTACCTTATCTCCCCCCCCACTATACACATACACACATGAGACCAGAGTGCTGCTGCATGGCAGGGTGAGCTCCTGTCATTCGCTCCGCCTCCTGATGGGGACGGGAAGGGAGCTCCATGGGCATCCCATGGCAACAATGATGTCACTAATCCTTTCAGCCCGGAAGTGCCTTTAACAATGCTTCCAACATGAACAGGATGGGAAAAGTTCTAATAAAACTATTTAAAAAAAACAAAATGTCATACAAAGTTCTTCCAGGTATCACTGAGAAAACATTAGCCATTAGTTAGTATAATTATTCTTGAATAGAATAAGATAATGCTCTCATTTTACTTCTCTCTCACAGCAAGGTGAAGGTGATACATTTCCTTTCACGTGGAGGCAACACTGTCCATTGTGAACTGCGAGAAGATACGCCTCCTAGTGTCCTTAGCAGGTAGCAATGCTTAGGTGTGCATAAAAAAGCTAAACACATTTAATTCTTCTTAGATAGGAATCTACCTGGAAATCTTAGGGATGTGGGAAATTGAAAATGGTGGCACAGAATTGACATCTTGACAACTACTATCATAGATATACTAGGAATTAACCTTGATTTTGGATTTTTCACATTGGGGTATATAATTGGCTATTCCAAGCTCAGACAACTTTCACATCCTTCAAATATTTAGGATTGTTGCCACTACAGGCATCTCTCAACTTACAACAGTTCATTTAGTGATCAACGTTACAACGGCACTGAAAGAAGTGACATGACCATTTTCACACTTAAAAGACTATTGCAACATCCCCATGGTCACATGTTCAATATTCAGACACTTGGCAAGTGACTCAAATTTATGATGGTTATGGTGTCCCTTGGTCACATGATTACCTTTTGCCACCTTCTGACAAGCAAAGTCAACCAGAAGCCGGATTCACTAAATAACCATGTTACTAACAACTGCTGATTCAACTTAACAATTGTGGCAAGAAGATCATGCAATGGGGCAAAATTCACTTAACTGTTCTCAGAAAGTTGGGGCTCAATTGTCGTAAGTTGAGGACTACCTGTACAATATCTAATTACTACCCAAGTGGTGGATGAGTCCAGAACATTTTAGAGCTGATTGCAAATATTAAAAAAGGACCAGTTGCTTATCACTTAGCTATTTTGCTCTAGAAATTGAAGGCTAGAGAAATAAATACATTTTGAGCTCCTTTCTAATTTGCAGTCAGGATGAGTCTGTCTTCAATTTAAAATACGTTTGAGAGAAAAATACATGCTAAAACAATGGTAAATCACCTCAAGCCACTTTAAAGGTACACATATAACCTTTAACAGATTACTTAAAGCTAACCCCATTATAATGTCTCGTTCCCTTTCATTAAAATCTTTTGTTTCTTCAAATGTAGCCCACTAACTTCATTTGACTCTGGTATTTAAGGAGCACAATCTGGTTAATAAAAATGTTTTGCCATATCTACTTTTGTGACACATTCTCTCCCGCTTTGACCAACCTTACAAGCGCTGTTTCTTCAGAGAAACATGAGACTAGACAGCTATGTTTCCAAGCTGATGGGTAACAATTTTCTGGTTTCAAATTAAAGAGAAAATGAAATTAGTAGATTAATTGTTTGCCATGTTTTGCTAGGTGTTGTGTCAGCTGTCTTAAGTCTAGCAGCCAATTGAAACCTCAACCTGAGCCATCCTATCTCGGAGGTGGAGCTCCATGTTGGACTTTGCTATCCATCTAATGTCAATCACATTAATTTTAAATTACTGCTGTACAGCCTGGTGTCAAAATGATTAAAGCATGAAGTAGAAAGCAGAGAGATACACATTTACCTTGCAATTACAACAAGGACATTTAATTTTTTTTCATCCTGCTTCAGCTTTCACTGTGGAAATCTTAAAACATTTTCCCCTGGTGCACATTTAAGAGATCCAAGTTCTAAGATTAGATAGAAACAAATCCAACTTTAGAATGCATCAGCAATATTCCATACACCAAATTCAATTGTCTTGCACAATCAGCCTAAATAGAGGGAGTATAAAGGCAAAAATAAAGAGCAATCTTTATGTCTTGCTGTATCTTAGTAGGCTAAGCATGTTGGATTTGTGTGTGTTCCTATGTATTTGCTTTGAAGCTGAAGAAAAAAGGGGGACGTAATGTATTCTGATACTTTTTTTTATGAAGTCCGTCCTAAATTTAAGTTTGCTTCCGTGACTGAAGGGGAAGCTCCTGCAGCTTAATCAGTTTGTTGACTAGGTATCAGCAGTTTATCAAGTCCTCTTATTTTGACAGAGAAAATTGGTTTAACAATGTAATATGTTTGTATGTGTATTCTATTGCCAAAAAATAATAATACTGAGGCAATGAAAAGAGCGTTTTGGAAAAGACAAGGCAATACAGAGTATAAATACTACTACATATTATGTATTAATAGTAAATTTACTCTGAGTGTATATGTAGCTGGAGTAGTAAATCTATACTGTTTATGAGGGAAATACTAAAGAGTTCCAATGATATAAAAATATAAGGAAACAAATTTTAAAGGAAGATGGTTGGCTTTATTAATTACACCAGCACTCTGGCTGGATGTCCACTGGTAACCAAAGCCAACCATTAATTACTGTGAGTTATTGTGCACTATTTGGACCTAAAGCAGGCAAATGGGCAGTGTATCCAGTGTGATGTGAGATATGAAGTACCTTTGCCCAAATACTGAATACCTTTTCATGCTTGTCATTTATACAAAATGATCAATGAGACGTATCACATATTCCATTGGCTCAAGAATGTATGTGTGTGTATTAATACAGTATAACTAATTCCTTTTTTTGGCTTTGTTATAGGGAAACCTCTTGAAGACAATAGCAACTTATTGTACTAAATGTAGGATGTACTGTAGCTGGAATGACTTGCTTAAACTAGGTTTTTTTCCCTATTCATGAATCTTTTTATGAATCCTCTACTTGGGCTAGGGCTTCTGATTTATACCCAGGCAATGAATGAGGGATGATCCATTTGTAATAGTTTCTATCAGAACTTAATTTCTATGGTAAATACCAGAATCCTTCCCTAACAGTAGCTGTGAGATATAATATGCTTATTTCATTGACTGAACCAAAGTTCCTGGGTTGGACAACATACTGGAATTGGGTTTGCACAATGTATCTGCCTAAAATAGAGCTGGCTGATTTGCAGTATGCTCTGCCATAGATTTTTCTAGGTAAAACAGACAAAGAGAATAAGATATACTATTCTGGTCCATGCTGGATAACTGAGAAACCAAAGAATACCCAAAATAAAAATGTGATTCACTGATTACAGAAAAGCCTTGGATTGTGTCAACAATGTACAATTCCTTTAGGCATAATAATAATAATAATAATAATAATAATAATAATAATAATAATTTATTCGACCTGTATGCTGTCCTTCTCCCTAAGGACTCAGGGCGGCTAACAATAAAACAGCACATATTTACATATAGTTTACCTAAAAACAAATTAAACCTAAACAAGTCGAGATAAGCAATAAAACATTAAAACCTTAAACATTAAAACAGTTAACCCCCCCCACTCGGGTCATTCCAGGCCAGCCTGTTGAAACAACCAGGTCTTCAGGTCCCGGCGGAAGCGGAGATCAGGGGCCAAACGGAGATCCACGGGGAGCTGGTTCCAAAGGGTGGGCGCTTCCACGGAGAAGGCCCTAGCCCTGGGAACCGCCAGCCGACAGTGCCTAACCGACGGTATCCCAAGGAGGCCCCTCCTGTAGGAGTGAACAGGGCCATCGGAATGTGATGCTGGCAGGAGGCGTTCCCGCAAGTACCTGGACCCAAGCCATTTAGGGCTTTATAAGTTGTTACTAGCACCTTGAAACTAACCCGGGAGGCAACCGGCAACCAATGCAGGTCACGGGAGGGTGTAACATGGGAGTATCGGGATACTTCCATCACAGCCAGCCGCATTCTGCACCAGTTGTAACCTCTGGGTAGTTAGCAAGGGCAGCCCCATGTAGAGAGCATTACAGTAGTCGATTCTGGAAGTGCGCATGAGTGACCGTTCGAAGGGCATCTCGCTCAGGTAAGGGTGGAGCTGGCGAACCAGCCGAACCTGGGAAGCCCCCTGACCACAGCCCCCACCTGCTCCTCCAAACTGAGCTGTGGGTCCAGGAGGACGCCCAGATTCCTCGCCCTATCCACGGGGGCAACACCTCTCCCCATGGCCAAAGATGGAACATCACCAGAAAACCGAGATGCCGGTAAGAACAGCCACTCCGCCATGGTCGGGTTGAGTTGGAGCCTATTTCTCCCCATCCAGACCCCTACCGCCTCCAGGCACCGGGACATCACAGAGAGAGCATCACTGATCTGGCCTGGGGTGGAGATATAAAGCTGGGTATCATCTGCATATTGATGATACCTCACCCCAAAACCTCGGATGATCTCATCCACAGGTCAGGAAGCCATAACCCAGACTTACAACCTATATGCTGGATATGCATTGAGGGAGGCAGGAGAAGTCAAGCATGGTCTTAAACATGGAGGAAGAAATATCAGTAACCTCTGTTGTGCTGATTACACTATTCTGATAGCTGAAAATGCAAATGGCCTACTAATGAAAGGCAAGGAGCACAGTGGAAAAAATAGCATTAAGGCTAAACATGAAGACCACCAAACTACTGCCAATGGGTCAGCAACTAACTTAGCAAAGAAGTTGAAGTTTGAATGGTTTCTGCTTTTTAGGGTGAGTTATTAGTGTTTGGTTATCTATACTACCTTGAGTTGTAAAAAGAAAAATGGGATAGAAATCAAATAAATAGTAAATGAATCAGCAGTCTGCAAACTAGCACTTGGTAAGCTTGGTAAGGCCTTGGAAAAGATGCCATGACATGTCTACCATTAAGATCTTTATTGTTTTAATGATTTATCCTGGATTTTCTTCACTGTTTGTAAGATGCCTCAAGCAGCCTTCAGTGAGATTTGTGGCAGACAAGTTTGACAAATACCTTTCACAAATATCAGAATACATAAGCAATGATTTTCTTTGTGACACAATACGAAATTGAAAGCAAGACTTTGAAGAAGCAGAACAGAAACAGTACCGATTGTTTTGAATGTTGGTGTTGCACAATGTGTTAAGAGGGCAAAAAAAATCAGATTCAGCTTTTAAAAATTATGGACACCAGCAAAGGATTACTGGTGTGCCAATCAGCTGTTTGGCAATTAGGGGCGTGGAAGCAGCATTGGAGCCAACAGTGTCCATAAGACTTGCAGCTGTTGGCGGTACTGTCTTTAGGAATGGGAGCCGCTGCCAAAATCTTATCTGTGGTGGATCCTTCCTGGTTGTGGTGAAGTCTGCTGGCAATGGATTATTTTTTCAATAAACACCAATTGGTCACACAAGGCTACCTGGTAGACTGGATGATGTAAGGCTAGTTCCTGAGTATATCATAGACAGGAAAGATGAAAGGAAAATATATATATATAACCAGCAACCAAGTGAAGGAGCTGAATTACAGGGAAACCTTAAAGTACAAGCCAGGAAACTCATCCCGGAAAAGGTCCATCTATGTTGATGCTAAGAATTGATTCTGGGTAGACATGTAATCAATCAATGCTTTGCCCACACAGCCCCCTGAATAACCATGGAGTCTCTGACCTTCCACTTTCACAACCTTCCATTTGCTTTTTCCTTGCCTAATTCAATTCCTCATCCAAACACCACAGATAAAGCCTTCAGGGAATTAAAAACTTACAAAACAGAAATGTAAAATTGTGAGAGATGCAAACTACTGCAGCAAACTTCATCTGAACTTGAGCTAACCTTGCCTTCCAAAAATATACATCTATGCAAAGGAACTGTATTTCAATCCAAAGAGCTTTCTGCCCCCCCTCCACCAAAGCCAAAAAAAAGGGCCACACCCCCTTGCCTGCTTCCCCCAGTTTAGGTACTCGTATTACTGTACCCATTTTTCGCTTCCTTTTGGCAAGATCTGGCACCAGAGGGCAGCAAAGGGAGTTTTTCTTTCCCTCCTTGCAATTGGGCCGTTTTCCCTCTCGGTTCTGCTAAACGCTTCCGTACCGATGTTTCCATTTGCAAAGGCGGCCTCCCCTCCCCCAGCGCAGTTCTCTGCCATTAACCCTCTGCAGTTTGCAGGCAGCTTCTTCCCCACCTCCCAGCTGACATGCAGCTTGGTGATGGGATAAATTGAAGGTCTCTGAAAGGAGGGGGGGTAGGGAGAGCTAGCAAACTAAACGTAGAGACAAGCGGGGAGGGCGCTTTCAAAAGCTTTTTTGCGCTCTTGCGCTCGATTTCCAAATCCGGAGGAAGCGGGGCTGCTGCTGCTTCTCCTCCTCCCCGCTTTTTTCTGGGGGAGGCTGCTTGCTTGCTTAACTCTTTTAGGGACGGAGGCGCGCGTGGAAAAGTTGCATCCCCTCGTTGGGAAGGGCGATCCAGCCAGCTGGGGGAGAGGGTCAGCAGGAAGGGCTCGTTCGCTTGGCTGATCTGGGGTTCAGGCTTACTCTTTCTCCCCCACCCTCTTTTTAATCTTGGAAACGGGGTCCCTCCCATGGCCCCCACCCCAGGAGGGAGGGGGCAGTTCTGTGCCCAGCTCCACGAGACTTCTGGGGGTGGGGGGCGACGTGCCTCTCAACACGCCTTTTGCCCGGGGGTGGAGGAGGGTCTTTGTGCGCGCCTGTTTGAAAGGGGATCAGCGCCGCTGTTCTCTCTGGGGCTGGATTTCTTTGACGGGGAGGGTGTCCACCGTTAAAATGGAGGGGGTCGCTTTTCTGCCCCTCCCCCCGGGGCCCCCGTAGGGCAAGCACACGTTTGGCTACCCCACAGCTCCGTCCTCGGCCCGGGTCTGAGTTTCACCTTCACCTGACGGACTACCCGCCCACTCCTCTCACAGGGCAGGACGTTCTCCCCGCCCCCGCGCCTGACGGCCCCACCCGCTCCTAAGCGGGAGTTTCCAGGAAGCGCCGAGCGGTGGTATCGCTCAGCCGCCTCTTCTTCGCCAGAACCCTCCGCCGAGCCTGTGGCAACCACGTCAAAGAGTTCCCGAGACCCAAGTTGTCTTTTTTTCCCCTTTCCCCCCCCCCACCCCCGCGATTCCAGCCGAGGAAAAAGCCCGCTTGGGAGTCCTGACTGGCCTTTGGCACGCCCTTCAAGCCGGCTTTTTACTGGGGGGAAGGGGGGAGATATGCGCCCGTTTTAGATTTGAGGGAGGGGGAGGGGAAAGAACGAGTCCCGGATGCGGCGGAAGGATCCGCAGGCCCGCGAAGGAGGGAGTGGGGGATCGTGAGAGAGCTAGAGTCGAAGAGCCCGTTTAGCGAGCGGGAAAACGCGGCTCGGAGCTGGGAACAGCCTCCCGCCCTCGGCCCCCCCCCCCGCTCCCTCGCCGGGGGCGCTTCTCAGCGAGTTTCAGAGACGCCAAGCCCAGCCGAGGTAGCGAGCGAGCTCCGGTGACGAGCCTGCCCTCCTCTTCGCCCAGAGCCAGGGGGAGGCGGCCTCGTTCCTCCTCGCCACGAGCCCCAGAGTGGGCCGCTTCCAGGCAGCCCTCCCCGCACCCCGCGTGCCTCCGCTTTCGGGCAAGGAGGCCTCGCCTCGGGGGAGGGGGCACTTCCTGACGCGCGTGGAAATAACGAGCGATGCTACTCGCCACGGTGGACCTGCGGGCTGTATTACACTCCGCCTCGGGGGTATTTCCTTCGCCTGGAGTAGTTTTAATGATCGCTTTTAAAATATATATAATAATAAAAATATCGCCCCCTCCCCCCAGTGCAGGCATTCACTCACGAAACACCTGATCGCGGAGTGCAAACATTGGCTTAACGTCAGAGTTGCCCCATAGATTGAAACAAACGTGTTTTTCCTCTCCAGGAGGCGACGATTCACATGGCCGGAGCTTCTCTGGAAGTGAGTCAGGGTAGACACCCTTCCGATCCGAAAGGGGGGGAAGTGCCTAGTCCTTTTTTTCAGGCGCTTTCCTTCCCTGTGTACCGACGTCCCCTACACGCTGTCCAACAGCAAGGTCGCCGTGCTGCAAAAGCGACGGTCGGTTGTTTAAAGGAAAAAGCATGGGAATGATGGCCAGGCAGGGAGGAGGTGAAAAGTTAGGAAAAGAGAGGGGAGGGGAAGAGACCCTTGCGTGCAGCAGAGTGAAGCAGGAATGAGTTCCCTTAAAATGGAGTGGGGGGACACCTTGGTCTGGAAGCGAATTTGAGAAAATAGAAAGCCACGAGAAAGAACCTATGGGAATCGCCTCACCTGCGGCTATTTTTCTGTCTCGCATCAGGGGCAGATTAGGTTTTAAACGTCGTAATCGAACACGCATGCTGGGTTCGTAGCTGATTTACAGGCGAGATGACTCGGGATTTCGTCTTAAGTCGAAACAACGGTGAATTTGGGAAAACCTGGTTCACTTGAACACAACCCAGCCAGAAAAAGGGAGGGGGAGCTGAAAGAGAAAGAACCTAGGCATATTTGGGGGAAAACAGTCCTACAGAATTCAGATAGGAGTTTGTTTGCTTAAATGGGGGCCAGATTTCCAGAGAGATTCAGCGACTTCCCGTGAACTCATTTTCACCACCAGGCAAACGGGGAAGAGTCTTTTTGCATTGTTCCCACAGAGGCTTCTTTGGCAGAGCCCGTTTTTTTAGGTGTGTCAGTGGCTCATTGCTGTTTCCCTGTATCGTGGCTAAGTGAACAGCAACTGAGATGCATAATAAAGGAAGGGTTTACAGTTTACAGTTGCCCAGAACTATAAACTATTGCTCGGCTTTGGAGAAGGTGGCGGAATATTGCTTAATAAGAGTGAGTGTCTTCAGATTCAGAAGTGTTTTGTTGGACAAAAACTGGAAAACTTGCTAAAAGCGTAAAATTTGGCTTTCTAGATTTTCATTTAGCCACACTTCTCTAAAACACTGTTTTTAAAGACCTGCATGTTTAATGTATAAGAATAAGGCTTTGTTCACAAGGTGTGCGTGAACATGGTTTTACAAATCACAACAGCTGAGCACAATGCATTGAATCACAGTAATTAATCACATTTTAGCCAAGCACTTCATATATTTACATGTTACCTGGACTCAGGAAATTAGGTTGAGTAAAATCTAAGTACTACAAGCCTGTGATTAACATACCATACAAACATACTTACAGCTTAGTATTTGTATGAATCTGGCCATAATGCTTATTTTGATTTAGCATGTTGTAAAAACAACCACTGTAAATTGTTGACTAGTTAATGGTTATTTAATATATTTTGTGGTTCCTCTTGAGCACACCTTCCCATTAATTCAGAAAAACCCATAGGTTTATATTTTTGCTTTCTTCCAATTTAAACAGGCAAGTCTAATCATGTCATATTTGTAATAATTTTATGGAATCCTTTTATAGAAATCAAGCTAAATTAAAATTATACTGATTTTTTGATCAAAATCTTGGATTTAATTAATTTACCTTTCCTAATAAAATTATCTGGTTCCACTTCCTGCTGGATATTTTATTCCCATTGACAATTATATTTTGAGTCTGCTTCCCAGATAAAGAAAATTAAGATTGTTCAGGCCCATTGCATAGCACTAGGACTCCACAAATCCTAACTCTGGATTTTTACCAGAATTTCATGTCCTCCAATTAAACTAGCTAGGAGATGGGCAAAGACAATGATTGGAAGATTTGTTTTCGACTGATTTAGTATGTCTTATTTACTCTATTAACCCTGAGAAATAGGGCAAACCCCCTAAGAATGTTCAAGTTGATTCTTGCTGGTTTTTCTCCTCCCATTTGTAGCTACAAAGGCTTCACATCTTCCTGTTAGTCCTGCTGAACAGAGGAGAGGACTGAGGATAATTCTCAGGCCTTGCTCTGCATTTCCCCCTCCCCCTCCACGCTTCCCATCCCCCAGCAAGGCTCCCATGACTTGCCTCCCTCCCATTAGTCTTGAAAAGAAGGCTCCCAGCTTTTTCTATGTTTGGTTTTCTCTACCAGCCAAAAACTCCCAGACCCAACCCTGCATCTGCATGGCTGATTTTGTTGTCACATCTAACAGTTCACTACACACACAACTGCTCCCAGCTTTGGAAAACAAGCAAATAGCTGCTTCATGACAATTAGCAATGGTGGTTCTTAATTTGTATTGAATGTGTTGTTCCTGAGATATACTGTTAATGTATAGAATACAATTGCTAAGAAGTTCCGCCTTTGCAATTATCTTTATAATTTCTTCTGGTTCACCAAACATTTAACCTTTTCTTTAAAAAAATCTATCAGAAATAGGAGATAGGCTTTTTGTTTCTTAATGCATATTTGCTATATTTCAATTATTTCCCCTTCCCCCTCATCTGTTGAAGCACAGAAGTTATTTCAACACAGATTAGAATCATAAATGTTAATGAAATGCTTGCAGGTTATGTATGCGTAGCTAGAGAGAATGTTTAACCAGTTTTGCGTTTTCTCTCAGCAGACAGATTACACTTGGTAACACTGAAGTAGGAGATTCCATTCATGCCATTAATGCTCATGTGGACACATAAATTCTATCAATTTTTAAAATCACCATTGGAGCTGCAATTATAAACCCCTTATTGGGAAGTAAATCCCAATGAATTCAGTGAGGCTATTGCACTGTAAAATAGTCTTGGTAATATAGTTATTAGCTGAAACACAAACCTCGCTAATATCTTTCAAGATGAATATGATAGAAATGGTAGTGTATCTGTATGTTACATAGATAGGATCTATTTAGATATGTTAAACTATGCAAGGACCAAGTAACTGCATATTAAGCATTAATATTAATTTTGGTTTTGTCTGTTTTTAAGATTTAGTATGTTGTGCAATCTCAGCCCGCTTTAGTTTGTGGTTCAGTAAGTTGAGCAAACCAAGAAAATTGGTTCATTCAATAACCAGGTGAAATGAAGCTCCATACTAGAATTATAATATTTATTACTTAAGAGATACAATAGTTTTTATAAGACCCTAATTTTGAAATATGAGGTGAATCTAGTTTCTTCTTATGTTAAGCCACTATTTGCTTAACTATGGTTTGTTAACCCTCAGTTGTTTGGTTTTACATATTGTGCTAAATCAAACTCTGGCTTACAAAGAACAATGGCTAAATCTACACAATTTGCTAAACCTGGTAAACATTATTGCTTAATATCCATGTGAACCTTGCCACTGATACCACTCTTATGTATGACTTTTCAGAACTGAGATGAAAATGACTTTAGTTATGCATATACATTTGTTTTATTTATTTATATATTTGTCATATTTAAGAACCACCCATCTCCCTTACACAGGGACTCTGAGCAGTGTACAATAAAATATTAAAAGCATAAAAACCATATGTAAAATTTAAAAGAGACAAGGAATTGATTAAAAAGCGGGGAAGGCCTTTCAGGGCCCCAACCAGCCCTACATTAAGCCCAGCAAGATAGGGTTTTATTAAACGGCCACAGGAGTGATTGAACATTTGACCAAATGCACTGAGGCATTACAGTTACATAAGAGCATTTTGCAGAATTGTTTGTTTTAATGAAAAGTTTTTACTTTTTTTTACCATATTAGTATTTTAGAAAAGTTTTTCTCACAGTGCATCCCAATTAGGTAAAATTTTGATGGAAGAGTGTGTGTCGTGAACACAATAAGAGGGCCAATGGTCTGTAAAATATTCTCTTCAAAAAAGTATTAATGAACAAAATATATTTCAGTTCATCAGTACTTTTTGTACGTTCTGATTTTAATTTTTATACATCAAAGAAAAATGGTGAACCACAGTTTGATGGTTAGCTGTAATAATTTAATATACATATTTAAGGATAGGAGTGACAAAATCATCGCAAAGAAGACCATATTTTCTTACAGGCAATTTAAGAGAATGCAAAGAAATATGGGACCAAGTAGGTCCATAGATGAATCACCAGTTTACAGCTGGGTAATAAGGACTAGATAGTTTAAAATTAAGAGATCTGAGATTTAAAATGAGACACACAGAATCATTGGTTAAGATGAGAGGAAGAAGATAGAAGGAAGAGGAGGAGGATATGATACATACTCTGGGACAGCGATGGCTAAACTTTTCATCCTTGCGTGCCGAAAGTACGCGTGTGCACATGTGCCTGCACCCATAATACAATGTGTGAGCAACCTCCCCACCCTAGACATGCGCACACAACCCCTACATGCGCTGTGGGCCTCTGCATATGCACGCACAACCCCATGCGCCCCACCCCCGTGCATGCACAGCAGATACCCAACAATTGGCTGGTGGGAGGTGCGCGCATGCACAGTAGATCTGTTCTGGGTGACGGCTCGCATGCCAGCAAAAATGGCTCTCTGTGCCACTTCCAGCACGTGTGCCATAGGTTTGCCATCACGGCTCTGGGACAATCTAATGGAAAAGAGAAGTGAGGTAATAGTAAACTTAATTGTTTTGTGATTTGAGACTCAGTGAATGTGCTAATATTGTATTCTAGTTAATCTTGTCCATGTCTTAGAAGAATATTTCAGGAGAATGTGAATAAAATACTCCACGGCAGAATGCTTATTGAACATTTATAGCGAGACACCATTACTTCTTTTAACATATTTATACATCACCAGAATCCCAGCAACTCTGGGCTTAATTATTTACTGCAGTGATGTTTATGTCTGTTATAAGAATCTTGTGTTGTTTTGGCTTTTCTAGTTTGAAAATTAAACTAAGAAATTAATTATATATTTACATGCAGTAAAAATGGGGATCATGGAAGAAAAGTGCAGATGGCAGGAAGATGAAGATACTTTAATTGATTCAGTATTATTTGCAGTTGATTGGTTTGAATCCAAATGTTTTACCAAACAAACCACAAAACAATTTTCCTACCCCAAATATATAGGATACATGCAGGCATTAGGAGTTGGGCTTAATTTACAAGTATCTACCTCAGGTATAGTCACACTTAGATTTCCTACATTCTGTCATTACAAAATGATAGGATTGAAGGTTACATTAATCTGAGTAACTTTGAACTTGGCTGCTTCATTAATATTAAATTTACACTTCATCTCCATGGTTTAGTTTTAGCTATGGGGTGCCTCAGGGCTTAATGTTATCCGGACTTCCATATAGCATCTACATGAGGCTGCAATGGGCAAGAACATTTGCTAGCACCAGCTAGGTATCATCAGTACTGTATAATGTATCAGACCTGGATTGAGCAAGTAACAGTGTCAAGGCCCTGTCTTAAGTGTCTGATGGCTGTGGGAATCTGGTTGGAATAAACAGACTTTAAGTTTTTCCTTAGCAAGACTGAATGGCTGGGGATGTGAGTAACCAAAGTCCAGAGATCTTTCATCATTGGTTCCTGATCAGATGGCAGGATTGGTATATAATTTGGGGATATAATTAGGCTGCTGGGATCCTGTAAGAAGAGCAGGTAACACTTGTGGCTAAGAGGGTCTTTGCAGAAATTAGACTTGTCAGTTGTGTTTGTTCCTGTGCTGGTCATTCTTAGCCATTTTTTAATTATCTCTGAGTCCTGCAGCATTTTCTACATGGGGCTGCACTTGAAGACCACTCAAACTACAACTGATCCAATATAGGTAACCCTTGACTTATGACCACAATTAAGCCCAAAATTTATGTTGTTAAGTAAAGCATTTATTGAGTTTTGTTCCATTTTACGACCTTTCTTGCCACAAGTGAATCATGGCAGTTAAGTTAGCACAATTATTAAGTGAAACTCTTCTCCATTGACTTTGCTTGTCAGAAGGGAATCACACGACTCTGGGACATTGCAGCTGTCATAAATAAGAACCACTTGGCAAGCATCTGAATCTTGATCACGTGACCAAGGGGATAATGCAATGGTCATAAGTGTGAAAAATGGTCATAAGTCACTTCTTTCAGTGCCATTGTAACTTTGAACGGTCATTCAATGAACTGTTGTAAGTCAAGGACTGCATGTAGCTATGGTTACACCTCAAAATGCCTATGTAACATTGAAGCACTGTGAGTTGCACTTGTTACCAATGTTCTGGGTCCAATTAAAAAGTGCTGTTCATTATCTATTAAACCCTCCATGGCATAGGACAGGGGTGTCAAACTTGATTTCATTGAAGGCCGCATCAGGGTTGTGTTTGACCTCGGGGGCCAGGGTGGGTGTGGCCATTGTGGGCATGGCCAACTTGACGTAACTCATGTCAGGGGCGTCTGTGGTGGTCCAAACACTCTGCCAACAAAAATGGGCTCCCTGAGCTCCGTTTTCACTGGCAGAAGGCAACAGGAGGCTGTCACAGCTCAAAATGGAGCCTGGGAGAGTCATGCACAGCCAGGCTCTGAACTGGCAGAGGGCAACAGGAGGCCGTCACAGCTGAAAACGGAGCCTGGGAGGGTCGCACATGGCCAAGGCTCCGTTTTCGCTGGCAGAGGCACCGCGGGCCAGTCCTTTGCTGTTTCTAGGGCGGCCCCTTGGGCCAGATCTAAGCACCCCCAACGGGCCGGATCCAGCCCCCGGGCCTTGAGTTTGACACCCCTGGCATAGGGCATGAAAATTTGTGGCATCATTTACCTCTGCTTGTCCTATATGATCCAACACAGTCGACATGCTAGTGTGACCTTATGAGACCTAGCAGGCACGATTTCTCTATTGCAGTGCCTTACCTGTGGAACGGTCTTCGCCCAAAAATTGGGTTGGCCTTTTGGTAGGTTATGAAGACTTGACTTACCAGCTGTGTATCTGGCCAGTATCTGGGGGAAAGCAGAGTTATATGTACCTCATAGTAAGAATTATGTGCGTCTGGCCCCCAGGGTGTTTTATTACTTTATCCTTTTCCTTTGTATGCTTTTCTTTTAAGCTTTACTAGCTGCCCAGAGTTGCCTTTTGAGTGGGTGGTCATGTAAATCGAATACATAAAGCTTCCTACTCCATGCCTAGCATATGTTTAAGGCTCCTCTGTTACAGTTGTACCTGTACTTGAAAAAGAACTCCTTTTTCTATAGCAAACTTGATCCATTTGTGAAAGCCTTCAAAGGTATGTCTCACCTTCCTGGAGGGCAAACTTTCTTTAAAGTATTATAAAGTTTATTGAGTTCCCACTTATGGGGAACTGGGGGTTGCAAAGTGCCACTATCTTGTTGACTGGCAACACAAGATTTTAGGGTTTTAATTTGTAGCAGTGGTATTTGTTGGGATATATTATTTGTTTTGTACTGAACTGTGTTTTTAACTGATCTTTGATTATAATGAAATGAAACAAAATTTTACACCAACAAGGATTTAAATTGAATTTCTCCCCCTTTTACACCATTATCCCTTTTCAGATATCAGCCTAAAACATAAGCAGATTTCAAAAGCCTTCATAGAAGTATAGCATGGGAGGGCAAAACATGTGTGGATCAGCTGCACTTCAAACCGTCCTTTTGATTAAATATTTTAATTTCTTTCCATCTGAAATTATATTTTGTCTCAAAGTATCACAATGTTTTGACTTAAAATACTGGAATGTTTTAATTCAAAAACTAGTTCAGATTATTGAATCATATCAATTTAATTTTTGGAATGATTTAGGAAATGCATTTTTGCATAGAGTCTAGTTATTCAGCATAACCCAATCAAGGAGTTGTGTGGATTGTTCTGGGCCAGTCAAGATCTAATCTTCACTGGAATCTATCCTCTGGTCTAGACAGAATAACAAGTTGTCCAGGATATTAATAGAGCTTTGGATATTGTACAAAGAACCTGTTAATCTTATGACAATATGATCAAATTGTATAGTGTAATTCTTGCAGAAATAGCCTAGCACTTCCTCATATTTGTCAGTACTCATGGCCCTGATGTGCCTCTTTGCCTGCTACCCTAATCACTGTGTTAATATGTAATAATAAAAATGCCAAATCCAGTCTAAACATCTGGCTGACTGCATAGTGAACCATAATAAATAATAAATTGGAGAGCCAGTTTGGTATAATGATTAAGGTGCTTACTTAGAAACCAGGAAATGGTGAATTGTATTCCCATCTTTGGCATGAAAATTGACTGGGTGATCATGGACTAGTAATTCACACTCACTGGGATGTTGGGAAAATAGGTGGAACTATTGTGTATGCTTGCTGCCTTGAGTTACTTACAGTAAACATGGGATAAAAATCTAATACTATAGGCCATGTATAATTAACATTACATATTACAGTAAGCTAACAGTTACGGGCTTCAGTTTACGTGTTTCAGGCATTTAATTTCTGCATGTATCCTTGCTGGAACAGAATCTGTTTCTCTAACACATCTTGTATCATATTTCTCAAAAGTAACTCTTGTTAAAAATTAATATCTTATTGCACATCATAAGTACATTTTAATGTGCTTATTGTGCAAAACTGAATATGATTTAATAATAGTGTTTGGTAAAGTCTATGGTAAAACAAGATCCATAATTGCTTATTAAATCTATCCTGATTCAACACATTTGATAATATCTTTAGAAACAGCATTGGCAATTCTAATGTAAATGCAAAAATCTGCAATGAAATAATGTCCTTTTTATGTATGTGTGTATTTGTGTATTAATAGATTTGACCAGATACAAATGAGGATAAGCTTCTACAGCTTTACTCCATGTAGAAAAGATGATAGTAGGAAACTAAAGTTAAAGAGAAACTACTATATTCTCTGAATTTGGCCACCCCTTGTGCTTATGTTATCTTAATCTCTTGTCCAAAATTTTTGATATATATTTCAGTTATCCTCTTGTTTTACCTGTACTATCAATAAAATATTTAGCAGTTGCAGGATATTCAAATCACATTTTATAGCACAACTTTTACAAGCCTGATAATACAATCTTATGCAACTGTAATGAGATAACTAACTTCTATGAGTTCAGTGGGATTTAAGTGCATATGTTTAGTATTATGGCCTGATTCTGAAATCAAATGGAATAACTTGCTTGTTAGTTCCTAGGCTGACTCTAGCTCACGTTCCAAAAATGTACTATCTATGTTTTATAAAGTATTCCTGATTATTTTTTATTACTTAGTATGCTGAAATTATGAGGAAGCAAAGGTGACATAAAAGATAAATAAAAATATTGTCTGCCTATAATCTCCACCAAAGAGCAACTATTATACTGTCCAGCAATTGGTGGTGGGGGGAATTGGATATGCATGGAGCATGATAAAGGCAGTGTGAAAATGTACCCTCATCCTTTTATATATCTGACTTGTTAGAAAAAAATGGCGATGGTGTGCAAACTTCCCATAGCATAGCAAATTCTCTTCAATTGCAATTAATGGAAGGGGCACAGCAACCCCCATGGTACCCAAAACAGAACAGCAGTGCAACAGAATTGCTGACGCTATGTCAGGACAATAGGTTGTCTTTCCATCTCATCCTCCTGCACTTCATACATGCGGAAAGATTGTTCTCCTCAGCTGAAATCCAGCACACCCTTATTTGGAAGTAATTCTCATTGAACCCAAGGGAGTCTGTTTGAGTGGATATGTATAACGCATAGCCCAAGTGGTAAAAGCAGACTGTCTTTAAATATCAGCCATTTGCTGGGGAATTCAATCTTAATATCCTGCTTGCAGACTTCCTGTAGGTATTTGGTTAGCCATGGGGGTGTGTGTGTGGGGAAATGATACATACACAATAAGCTTTTAGTCTGATGCTAAACAATTCTGTCCATAGCAGAGATGAGAATTAAAAAACGATTATCAGGAAAATTGTGTAAGGTAACAAAAAGTTGCTAAATACTGGGTTAATAAAAATAGGCAGCAAAAAATCAAAAAAGTTATATCTATGAAAAAAATGTCAAGGGAGAACTTCTTGCCTTTTTGTTGCATTGTGTTTTTAACTATGTTGCCATCCAGTCCTTATGAATTGGGCAGTCTAAATATAAGCCATTGATCACCAGTTCAATTCTTGCTGTCCTACACTAAATCAAATACCAATGAATTCACTGTGGTATAGTATTGCAGCCTTAAGTAGCATATAACCCCATGTTCAAAGGACACATAAGCCCAGTTGCTGAGGTTTGTTTATTTAAAATATTTATAAATACAGTTTTAGGTAAATATATTTAGGAATATTTAAGAATATTTAGGCTTGTGATAAGGAACATTTGGTTCTTTCACTGTCTCCCATTCTTGAACTTTCTTTTTAATTTACCCATAATGAGCAACTGCACTAGATTTGACAGGTTGAGAACTTGCTTTGTGATGGATGGATGGGTGGGTGGGTTGGATGGATGGATGGATGTCTCAGAAGATATACCCATAGGAGTATACTCAAGCGCACAGGCCAGTTTCCCCCACAGTGATGATTATGAAAAGTGGGATTTGATATTTAGACCGTTCTATTTATGAGGAACAGACAAATCATGACTAATAATGAATTACATTAAATTTGATCTTAGATGCCTGAAGTTATCTCTTTTTTTGTCACTGTAGTGCTCAGATTTCATTAGAATAGCAGCTTAGTGCTCCAGATCACACAAAAACATGTCCGTATTTTAGAAATTAAGTCAGCATAGCTAGCACTCACATTGTGTATTCTGCAATTCTTTGCACTCTTGTGATTTAGTTGGATTTATGGAGAGCAACAATATAGTTTGGTTTTGTAGCATTTCTGCATCTTTGTTACGTTTCAGCTGTATCATAACTCTACAGTAATTATCTAATGAATTACTTTAAATCAAAGTAATTAACTCTTCCATAAATACATCTGTTATCTTTTGAAATAGGGCATTTTCTGTTGTGGATATAACTATTGTAGTACGTTGATCAATGATAAATATATTGCATATTGTCAAATAGCCTATTAATATTTTAACTGCATCTAAACAATTTCATAGGCTAATCTTCATAGGAAGCAATCATTATGCTAAGCCTGGGGTCTCCAGTAAGGTACCCTTGGATGCCAAGGTGCTCGCATGTCTACCAAGTTTTCTGTTCCACCCAATTTATGCTATTCAAAATTATTGTAATTTAAGAAACAGGAAATGAATACACCACAAAGTAATGTGATATCCTATAGTTTCCATTTTTATTTTCAATAATGCTTTAAATTCCTACTTGGGCCCCAAAAGTTTTCTTAATGTATTAAAATGATGAATACCTGTAGCCCAGTACCCATGTGTCCAGGAAGCGATCAAAGGCAAGTAGAGTAGAAAATGTTTTTCAGCATTCTGGCAAGCAGGTGTTTTGTACCTAATTATTGCTGCCATTCTGTGAATGGGAAAAGCCATTCTCCAAAATTATTTTTGCAGGAGTGCCAAGAACATATGAAACATATGAAAGAGCCTTGGTGGTGCAGGCTGTTAAACACATAGCACTTAGCTCCAGCTGCCTGCAATTAGTGCAGGCTTGAATCCCACCAGGCTCAAGGTTGACTCAGCCTTTCATCCTCCCGGGGTAGGTAAATTGAGGACCCAAGATTGTTGGGGGCAATAAGCTGACTTTGTAAAAATGCCACTTGTGGGGGCCAAAAGCTCTAGTAATAAGCAGGCATATACAAGGCTCTTGCTGAGCGCATTGGGTTGTGCTCCAAAATTGTAAGCTGCCCTGAGTCTCCAGAGTCTCCAGAGAAGGGCGGCATATAAATATGAATAAAAATAAAAAATAAAAACAAAAACAAAACATGGACCTCTATGCTAATAGATGACACTTTTCTAACCAAAGTGGATTGACAAGATTTTTAAACCAAGCTGAATTATAATTTGGTTCAATGTATGAACTGAACATTACTTCCATTTAATGTTGTGATTTGGGGCAAAGAAATCACTTTTGTCTTCCTTTCCTCCTTGCTTTGTTTATCTTGTTTACTTTTTTCTGGTTTATAAAACTATATTTTCCTATTATATCTGAATTGGAAAACTAGCTTAGGCACTGCATAAAACTAGAATAATAAAGACTCATTTTGAGGGAGTTTTATCAATAAGACAAGTATTTCACTTACAAAACACAAGAGCGCATATTCCAGACCAGGGATGAGCAGTTTCCCCAAGGGACCACATGAGAAACTGGGACTGTTATGGAGGGCCAAAACAGGGCTATGAAGGTGCATAGGCATGGACACATGCACATACATAAATTGGAAACAAATAATCACTTTTAAAATAAAAGCAATCCACATGGACCAAAAGGCCAGATGTGGCACAGGGCCCATAAAAGGGGTACTCCAATCCAACCTATCCTTCAGCTACTATTTTGTCACAACTCGTTTGTCAAGGAGTTTGTCATTGAAGGTGCTCTTCCAGGACCAAACTCTTTTCAAATGTTTGATTCTGTCAGTTTTTCTCACGAGATTCTGCTAGAGTACATTATATTACATTTTCTGATAGCAGAGAGAATCTTTGATTTTTTTTCCAACTGACATTGTGAACTAAGAAATTAAGAAATTGATTATTTAGTGTGGTAAAATTAACTAACCAATTGACAGAAAAGAAAGAAAAGGTCTGATGCAAACAAAATCTACCCAAATGTTTAGGAATAAAAGAATTGTGTATTAATCCTGGTTTTCAGTCAAAATTACAAAACCTTGTGAAACTTGAACCTGCTGCACTGTTGTTTACCAAAAGTACTGTATATCTCCTACTTCACACTTTTTAAACCACTATTAGAAAAGATACAGTATCATATAGTAAATACTTTGGTTATTGTTTGCATTGTTTGTCATGTACATGCTAGAAAGTAGCAACTGACTTTTGGAAAACTGACACCAATGCAGGGAATCCAGTGTCATCTTGCTGATTTTCCTAGATTGTAGGCAATGCAGTTCAGACATCACCAGAAATAATGCCATATAAAGAAAAGAAAGACCAAAAAGTGGTTCACATGCCATCCTAGTGGATTGGCTCAAAAAGCCAAATTGCAAATTGTGGATAATTGTGATCTTTTCCTGAATTAGGATTCCAAATCTCCTTCTTTCAATAACATAGCATCTGGATTTACCTGTAGGAAGAGGTAGTACTTTGTTTACTCAACCTATTTGCCCTATGTATATGATGACCTTGTCACTTAAAACTTTTAAATAATTTATGATAGCTTTTCAATCATATTTTGTGCATGCTTTTTGGAAGTAAATACTGTTGGATTTAACTGACAGACAATGGGCATTAGGAGCATTATATTCAGAGAGACTAAATTGTTCCTTTTTTTACGCATGGTAAAAGCTGTCCTCAATGAAATTAGGCTGCAGCTCAGTTCTGAACCAGGTTGATTATCAATTCCTTTTATTACTGGTTGTAGCCTCCTTTAATTATTGCTGAATAAGGAATTATGCCACTTTAATCTGTATAAATACAAATTTGCCTTAAGTTATGCTGTTCAAAAATTCTTTTTTCATATTCCAGGATAGTTTTTGCTTGCTCTCTTCAGAAATTGGAGCCAACCTTTCTGTATTACAATGACTGTATATTTAATGACAATATAGAACAGGATATTTTCATAGAAGGGAGTTTGCCATATTATAGCTTTATAGAAATATGAAAAACTCAGAATCCATCACTTTAGGACATCACAAATCAAACCTTTTTAACATTGTTATCATTGCATTTTATATCTCTAATGTCTTGTAAAACGTGATATATAGGAAATCTGTAGTTTGAGAAGTGACTGACTCTGGTGAGACACTCTTCCTTAAAATTCGTCTTTCCTTAATCCAGACTCTGAGAACATTCTTACCGTGTACAGTTTTTTAAAAAGATAATAGCAGATAAGGCTTTTTACTATCATTCTAGTCAAAGAATTTTACAGAATATCCAGTCAATGATATTTTTAATTTACTTGTGTGGTTTTTTTACTTCATTTTTCCTTATTTCTGACTCAAAAAATACTTAAAGAAGATTAAAGCTGCATTTGTTAAATAAGTAGTACTAAATTCCTTTCTTTTGGGAGAACCTGTAGGAATAATTAAATGAAAAAAACTTAATGTTTAAACCAAATTATAACCAGTGAATGTTAGAATTTGCACATTTTGAGATAGACTCACTTTTTCTCATAGTGCTAAAGATTCGGACTTTTTTTAAAAAAATTGATTGATAGATCGGAGGAATGGCTTAATCTTTTTCAACTCTTTGGTAATTTTGTACTGCATATATGTCTTTGTCCACCTTCCCACCCCCAAACCATATTTTAACTTGTTTTCTCTTTATGACATTTCAGAAAGCATGGTTGGGATAAAGTTTAACTTACAAAGCCGGAAGATGGATTGACATCAAGTAGGCAAAGCACCCAACTCTTTTTCTTTATGATTATTTCTTAAATTTATATCTTTCTGTTCTGGAATTTGCATCTGCAGCCTATCTTCCTATATTGTTAATTTGTATGAATACATAATTTCAAAACCTTTTCCCTTAGGGCCAGTCTATGTACACAGTAAGCCTTATGGAAAAGTTCACACTTCCTTTTAATTACTTTTGAAACAAAAACACTTGCATTCACTTAACACATCCAATGCTCTTATCTCTAAAATCTAAGGAAGGCTTGTACAGTGTTAATTCCTCAAGTATTAAATTTGTTATTAATGTTTTGAATCCAGGTGTTTTTTCACATAGTACAGTTCTAAACACAATAAGTAAATCTGAATATAGTAGGATTGTAAAAATTCTCTTCCCTAATGTTCCATTCCTGTTATCTCCTTGTCCATATTTTCTGTCTGCTTCATTTTGTTTGGAATATGGCAGAGTAGAATGTGTTTGGTATAACCTTAATCCTGACCAACATCTGGGCTCTTCTTTTTTAAAAAAGCTTGTAACAGAGGCCTCTGTATACATTTGCATGGTTAAAGAGTGAACCATTTTATGATCCAGAATAAAACATGACTTTGCTTTATCATAAAACAATATATTCAGATATAATGATATTTTTTCTAGTATCAGTTAATTGATGAGATATGATTAAACTGCTCTTTCATCAGTTCAGAAGATAATAAAACTGCATTTTTGTGTATAATTCCGTTCGAAAATATGTGTGTGCTTCCTGAGAATAAGCCTGTTGAACACAGAGGGACTTATTTTTAAGCAAATAAGCATATATTACATTGGTAGTCCTTTTCTAAACTGTTAGTGCCATGTTTAATATTTCTGTAAAACAGAAACAGCAAGAGATCATTTATTTTTTAAAAAATAAAAGGTTATATTGACATAAATTGGATTAACAGTATAATCAGCATATCTTCTAGTCAATAAATTTCATTGACTGAATTCATACTACAAAAAGGGCGTGGTTAGTTTAGCAGCTGAAGTCACACAATATAGGAAGCATCTTAGTTTTAACTTTGGCTGGTTTGTGTTGTGTGCATGCAGTTTTAGCATGTTGAATAAACCTATTTCATTTGTGTAGCTTATGAATCGATCATTGTGTAAACCTAATAATGAGCAAGCTCAGTAATCAAGTTAAGCCTGTTGCTGTTTACATCTGTATTTTTCTGTCCATGGCTGTTTGTGCCAGTTGCTACTTTTGTATGCAAAGTATCCTTTTTCCATCCCCAGGACCACCCCTTGTGAACTTTAAATGTGAGAAACTTGAGGCCAAGGAAAGAGAATATATGTAACATTAAACTATAATCTTGAGTTATGAGTTACATATGAAGATGGTACTAGTATAAGCTGTGAGCTGCTGAACAGTTTCTATGTCATGAAAAGGTGGTGAGACAAGAACAATGTAGAGTGTGCTAGTTTCCCCTTTCCACTTAAATCACTTGGAGTAACATTTCCACAATTAGTGTAAAAAAGGTAAAAGTCCCTGCAGACTTTACTTCGCTAGTCATTGCCGACTATGAGTGGTGCTCATCTTCATTTCAAGGCCATTGAGCCAGCAATGTCCAAAGACATTTCTGCAGTCATGTAGCCAGCATGGTGTCACGAGCGCTGTTACCTTCCTACCAAAGTGGCACCTATTTACTCACATTTGCATGCTTTCAAACTAGAGCTAGAGTGAGGACGGGAACGCACCCTGTCGCATGACACTTGGGTCTCAACAGCTGAACCACCAGTGTGGTTCTAGTATGATGGCTGGCAACAAATAGACATGGCTTGAAAAGATAAAATATTTGACATGTATTCCCCTTCAAGATGCTCAGCTCCAATTTAGAATAACATAACTATCTTTTAATATCTTAATTAATTTTTTGAAAGTAGTAAAAAAACAAACTATGTGTTTGCTTGGGGAAAGGTGTTCTATAGTTAACATATGTCACCACAAAGGCCTGATGTGTTGTGCTCTGTTGATGTGTTTGTTCAAGATGATACCAAGCATTTATAATTTACATAGCATTTTCTTTGACATGCATTGTGATCTGAGGTCTTTTTAAAGACTTGTACATCAAAACTGGTATTTTGAATTGCACTCAGGATAAAAATGAGTGCTTAAAGTTGAGTGCAGTTCCATGTTGTCTCTATTTCTGATATGCATCTGTAAGTTCCTGTTTCATAGCTTACCCAGTGTTTTCTGGCTCTCAACTCAGTCCAGTTCAGCTGCTGCTCAAAAGCCTCAGATACCCATTAAAATAAATCAAAGAATTATGAACATTTTTTCTGTGGTAGTTTATCTATCTGCATATATACATACTTACATGCACCATTAGAACATAAAGTTTGTATAATATCCTTTGCCACAAACAAAGGGATATTTAAGAATTATTTCATCTGGAGAATTTTTTTTAATTTTTACAATATGAAATCTTATGTATTAGATACAGCTACTTGGCAAACCCTTACTTGGCAAACCCTTTTCTTTTGAAAATCGGTTCTATAATCACTGCATGTTCACTCCTTTAGCAATAGCATTTAGACTTATATACCATTCCATAGTGCTTTAAAGTACTTTCTGAGCGGTTTATAAATGTTAACATATTGCCTCCAACAATCTGGGTCCTAATTTTACCAATATTGAGCCAGTCAGGATCGAACTACTGGCTGTGGGCAGAATTAGCCTGCAATACTGCGTTGTAACCACTGCACCACCATAGCTCCTTTAACTGTTTTAGCTATTGAATTCCATTCCAAAAACTAGATGGCTAAGTGAAATATGCTAAATGAATACAAGACATACACACACACACACACACACACACACACAAACAAACAAACAGAGTGTGCTTTGGTCAGAAAGTTATTTTTTATTATGGTTGTATTTGCAAATGGTTGCTAACTGAGGTTGTTATATGAGAAGTGGATATATTTGGAAGCATTTTGCTTTCAGCAAGATTTACCAAGGTTTAGTTAAGAAATTTCAAACCTGTTGAAGGTTTAATCTTCAACATTACTATTAAAAGTATATCCAGCTGAAAAATATTCCTGTTCCCATAAAGCAAAATGTGGAAGACTAATTCATGTTTTCACTTTCAGTTGGGAAGCTTTGACCTAATCCATTTAATAGGCTGATTATGAGGATAAAAATTAAAACTAGGTGGCACAGTTTCTCTGCATGTTCAATCAGGGCAATGTGAAATACCTCCCAAATGTGTACAGACTGAACATTATTAGTTAACTAGCTCGATACCTGTGCTTCGCTACAAAACTATGTGGTCAGGCTTAGTCTTTGGGGAGGAAAATAAATGAAAAAAATTCTGCCTGTGCCTGCCAGCATCCATCGGTATTAATCAGATTAGTGTCCTGCCAGTGTGTGAGAGAGTTGAGAGCTGTTTGGAAAGTGAAACAGTATTTGCTGTGTGAGCAAGGAGACAGCAAGGAGCGCTTAGTTCAACTGTTCTGTACTAAAGCTGCTTGGTGCTCTGAAACTGAAACTTCTCTCTTCTGTTTGCATTTGGAACACAGTTCTTTTCAGGTGGGGGGAGAACTGCTTAGCATCAGAGTGTGTTAATAATAATATAGGAAATACTAATGCTGTGATGGTCATTTTGAAAAATTCTTTCTTAGTGAGCACCTAGAAGCCAAGAGGAACATACGTGCCAAATTTCAAGTTCAGGCTTTATGGTTCTGGAGATTTTGTGATGATACGTGAGTGGTATTTCACTTTTATATATATATATATTACACTGCTTTGTATATTTGGTATTAAAATGGTATTAAAGTGGCTATAGTGTGATTCGTTTTGGAATCCATACATTGTAAACCATAGTTTATAATTCAGTGGTTATGAAAATAGTATAAAAGTAGGCAATTTTGCCTTAAACCAACATGGTTTAGTGTGGGTGAAATTGTTCACCACTTCAATCTGCAGCAAGTCTGCTTTCAAGCGTGTTTCAAATCTGGTGTCTCATTTTACAAAGTAATGCCAGTTTTCATCTATTATTAGACATTACATTAAGCAACAACTGTCTTTCTTATAACTGAAAATACACTTTATTTTTTCTGGATGTTCACATATGTAATATAAAATGAAAAAAAAGTGGTGAAATACAATCAGTTTAGTTTAAGAGAACAGTACAGCATATAGTGTGGGTCGGGTTTGTTCTTCATTGTCTTCTGTTCAAATGGATGTTTATACACCGTGCTTCAAAAGCAATGTTGAAAGAGGAAATTGAGTGAGCCAATATGTTAAGAGTCCAGATCAGATGCTGAGTTGGGCAAAATATTGGTGGAGAAGATGAAGGTGGGCTATTCTATCATAATTTATTCTTATTTGTCAATGACTATCATCACTCAGGCTTTTTTTAATTGCATGAATTAATCTTGGGGGAGGGGAATCCTTTCTTGCAAACATATTCAAACGTGGCAAAAGAAACATTAAAAAACCCTCTGGTGGACACCAGCTGTATTTTTCTTAATTTGCTTGGCTTCATTGACAATTGTATCCTCCTTGGTTTCATGTTACATTTGCATTTGCTTTTAAAAACTGAAAGCCACCTGGATGACTTTGGCTATTGGATGGTATATAAAGAATAAGAATACAGACTTTCTCCCCCTCAACATGTTTGTGAAGTAGGTTAAACTGGGAATGTGACAGAGTCATTCAGTCAACTCTATTGATATGTTGGGATCATACAATAACACTTTCAACATTGCTTCGTAGTGTATTAAAGCATTATTTAATGACAACTTTGCAGCATATGCTGCTGCAGTGATTGTAGTGGCCAATAATGCTAAGCTACAAATTATGAATTACAAACCATAACAGGTGGATTTATCGATTGTGCTAAAATAATCAAATAGCATTTTGATTTAGCATGATGTATGAATTGGGTAACTTTTTAAAACCCAAGTATGAATTGGATTTCTGTCATGTTAAGCTATAATATATTTTGATAAGTTGGGTTTAAAGTACTTTGTCTAATTGTTGGATTTTTAGAACATGCTTTAATGTAAGAATTGAGACAACTGTGGTTTATTTAGTAACCATGACTAAATCTTTACTTAAAAAGTGCAATCATAGTCATATGAACTATTGTATTTTTAATATGTGGCTTATAGCTTTGTGTAGTGTCTTATCCCAACTATTTGTAGTACATATAATCAAACCACTTTTAATACTATATGGCTTAATGTGTGTGTTTTTAATATGGTTTCTATCATCAGTTCTGTTAATGGAAGTCGGCAATTGGAGTTAAGTTAGAACCTTATGTATTTCAGTGCATAAAATTTATAAACACTAAATGGTATGCTTTATTTTACGTTAAACAGAACATATACTTCTAAAGAATTCAAATTTATGTTCACAAACTTCAGTTATATTATTGTACAGGTTACTTATTGCATATAAGTAGCCAATTGCCTACAAATAAAAAATTTGTAAAGGAAATTTGTAAAGTAATTATTTGAAAATAAAAAGGTTCTCCTATCACAATGTAGTGAACATCAATAACAGTAAGAAGAAATACCAATGTACTGAAAAGGATGAAAGGCTTCCTTTTAATTACAGGTTTTCAGAATATATGGATAAATCACATTCTGGTGAGAGAGACGTTTCCTGAGGATAGGCTCCAGCACGAGTCCAAAAGCTCCGAAGACTAAACCTCTAGTCTCAGTGACTGGCCCAGATTGTGGATCCTACTATATGGATAAAGTACAGGTAGCCCTCCACTTAAAACCACAACTGGGACGAGAATTTTCATTGCTAACCAAGGCAGATGCTAGGTGAGCCATGGGCACTGCAATCGTCATACTCACAGGCTGGTTGCCAACTCCCAAATTTTGATCATGTGATTCCGGGGATACTGCAACGAATGTAACTGCGAGGACTGGTTGTAAATGACTTTCAGTTGCTAAATAAATGTTTGTAAGTGGAGGACCACCTGTACTATAAGCATGCCCTGTTGTATTTGTGCTTACATGTAACAAAGCATGTATGTGCCATGACAACTGTGTCTCAATGAAGTATCCTTCATCTCATCCTTTGTCTTTGAGTATTCATGTTGAATCCTCTTATTATACCATGCAAGAGCAGACATCAACTTGCATAAAATAGGTTGGGCTTGATCATCCATTACCTTGGAGGATCATCGGGGCCTGGAATAGGCAGTAGAGGCAGGATAGCAAGGGGGAATAGCAAATTTCATATCAATATAGTTTCCTGATCAAGACTGGATGGAGAATACGAATTCTTTAGTGGAAAGCAGGTTATGTTATTTCAGTGTTTCATATCTCTGATTTTCTCATTTTGAAGTTTTGTAAACACTTTGGGAGAAAGATCTGTCATTCTGCATGCTTTTAACTGAAATCAGGTTTATAGGATTTTATTAACAAAATGCACCAGTAAGGTAAAGTGTTGTATATCATATGTGCATGGTTGAAAGTAATGATTTATAACCTTATAATATGGGATTTCATGGCAGGTGATGGTCCACAGGATTGATGGTGGTTGAAGCTATTGGATGGTGATGTGAGACTCCTAAATTCTAACAGAATAGTGTTTGGTACAGGTGGGTGGTATGCTGTAAGAAAATGTGGTCCAAAATACTGTAAGGACTGGATTCTGCACCTAATAAATAAATACACCACCATAAATATGATGCAAGCTAGGAGAAATATTAAATCCAGATATTTGTTTTAAAGTTAAAAGTGTTCATTTTCTGACCCAGAGTTTGTAAATCTTGAAATATGTCATAGAAAAAAAATGAGCTGCATATGCATATTTTGTGTGCTAGTATCAAAAATGAAAATTTAAATTAACCAGCCGCATAGTTTGTTCTTTAAAATTCAGAATATTTTCCAAGTCTGCTCTTGGTCCTGTATTTACTGTTCTAATCAGGTTTATCATTCTGAAATGTTGGAGTTGCCTTTTTTCCCAGCTTTGTTGGTTTCAGATCTAGATGTTTACGTGCTTTTGCATTGATGTTATTTCTGAACAACTTAACATCAAGAATATACAGAAGGCCACAAAACCAATATATAACAGCTTTTAAAAAGAAGAGTTTCTTACATTTCCAACATCTCTTCTATTACTTTTCTCCCTCCTTTTCCTTTGCATTCCCTTTTTAAGCCCCTGCAGGTTGAGATTTATATTACAGGAACAGAATGTGCTGTACCTTAGGTTCCATTCCATCTGTCTTTACTGAGATCCGTTCCAGGTTTTGACTCTCTCAATCTAGGGCTGGTAAAATAATAGATTTCCTTGACTTCAGCTCAGTCCACTTTCTTGTCTTTTAATATGCAGCCTAAAGTTTTGGAAGTCAAGTCGCTGTAAAATCTTAATCAAATACAGGTATTCATTTGAACCCTCTGACAGGTCTTTTAACTTGGTCTCTTTCCCCAAACCCTCTTGTTAATTTTCAGGGGCAGCACTGCCCTCACCTTGAAAATCCATGTCACTCTTTGAACATTACTGTTTGCGTTCCGCAAATGGATCGTTGCCTTATGTTCAAACTCCACATCAGTTTGCACTGTTAAAAATTTCTCATCCTGCCCCTCCCCCCAGCCCTGTATCATTGTGGGGAGAGAAGGCAGGTTGAAAAACCCTGGTTGGAGGAGGGAAGGAACTTAGCCCCCAAAGGAAGACAAGGCTGGCAGCTGCTGTTGCCCAGTGAGTGGAGAGTTGAACACATTCCATGTTACTTGCTCATTAGTCTGGTCTTTCCCAGCAAGATGAGAAGCATATTGGAAAAAAAAGAATTAAGTGTCAGAATTCTAGTAAGGAAGAAAGGAAATGCACAAAACAAACCATTGGGAAACAGCAGCATTATCTGAAGCTCAGCACTTTGCCATACACCCCCCACCCCCACCTAAAGTATTTTGGGTTAGGACATAATCCAAGAGAGCCTGGACTCCATTCCACATTTTGTAAGTTACTCTATTCTAAATAATAGATGGCTCTCCTCAGTGCTGCTGCTATCTCAGAATGCTGTGCCTTTGAGTAGAAAAAAACAAAAAAAACCCAGCAGTCTCCTAAGTATACCTCTCTACTTTTCTTCCTTCTCTTCCCTCCCTCCACCTCCCCCCACTCCTCTTCATAACCTTCTATAATACTGTATTTTCCCCTCCTCTTGCTTTCAGGGTTAGAAGCATTTATTTCTGAAATGTTGCCCTATTCCTAGTAAGGATTCCATGCCATGTTTACAGCCTGCTTAGGGGCCAGGGATAATTTGTGTGTGTGTGTGTGTGTGCACAAGGGCTTGTGCTTGTCCCTCTGCCCACACTGAAGGAGGGAGGGAGGAGTGTGTGTTCCAATCCCGTTTCCATGTCAACGATTCAGTCCACATTTGCCATCACACAGTTGACAAAATGTGTTTTAAAGAGAGAAACCCTATTCCTCTCTTTTTTAGCACCCTAATCTAGACCAGGTTTCCTAAACTGCCTTGATGCTGTGTTAAGTGGCAGGACCACTTTCATGCAACTCAACTTTAATAGGAGCCAACCTAGTGGTGGTGGCCTGTATTGCCATCTGGGAGTCACAAGCTAACTGAACTGTGGTATCACAGCAAGCAGGAGCTGGCATTGCTCTGGAGGCCATGTGCTCAGTATCCAATGAAAGGAGAGGAGAACGAAGTGCCTTGCATTCAGGACCTGGCTGTCCTAAGAAAGGAGGGGCCAATATCTTTCGCATCCACTCTTAAGATGCTGGCTTTCCCACTCAAATTGTCTGAAGTATTTCTAAACACCCTTTTACCCAAAATCCAATTTGCACAAGTTTTTAATAATGTACACCTGCAAAAGCAAAAATACAGCCCACCAAAGCCAAAAATAAATCTTAAAAGATACAAATCATCCTACATTCAGCCTGGGACTGGTACCTTGGAAAGCTATAATCAGTATCGACCCTCGGTCTTCAGTGATGCGTCAGGACAGCTAATTAGCCTGACGCTCTTCTGTTTCAGGTACTTTGAACTCTTGTGTCTTACAAACACACCTCACTAGTCATGTTCACAGGGGCTTATTGGCCTGTAGTTGGATGCATCTAGATAATTTATTTTGTATAGCTGGATTATTGTACAACCTGATCAGTGGTGGGATTCAACTTTGTTTACTACCGGTTCTGTGGGCACGGCTTGGTGGGTGTGGCATGGCTTGGTGGGCGTGGCAGTGGAAGGATACTGTAAACTCCATTCCCACCCCACTCCTGGGGGAAGGTTACTGCAAAATCCCCATTCCCTCCCCACCCCACTAACCTGATTTCCAGCTCCGTTCTCCTGTGTAAGGCAACAAAAGAAGTCCCAGCCAATCATCTGGGACTTGGGAGGCAGAGAATAGATGGGGGGGGGCAGTCAGAGGCGGTATTTGCTGGTTCTCCAAACTACTCAAAATTTCCGCTACCGGTTCTCCAGAACTGGTCAGAACCTGCTGAACACCACCTCTGAACCTGATCTAAGCTAAGCTACATACCTGTATATTGACCACATAGTTCCAAGATACATATTTAGGTTGAAGCTAAGCCCCATAAATTATGTTTAATACCATCAAAGTAGAAATTGTGAATACAGAAGTAACTGCATCAAGAACTTACTATCAGTGAGTTCATGAAGTAATGAACCATAGTTAACAAACCTATGTGTGAATTCATACAATACAGAGACAAAAAAATACATCCTGACTTAGCATGTTGTAAGAATCTAGTTCAAAGGTCTCCAAACTTGGCAACTTTAAGACTGGTGAACTTCTGGGAGTTGAAGTCCACAAGTCTTAAAGTTGCCAAGTTTGGGGACCCCTGATCTAGTTAATACAAAGCAAGTGCAAATGTCCCCCCCCCAAAAAAGCCCCTGTAATGCTTCAGAGTGTGTATGACTGTATCATCTGCCTCAGTTCTTTAAAGCAGCCACATGCTCTACAGGGATTGGGTGCTTGTAATTGTGGATCAGTGAATGCCCTTCTAGCTCTGCATCTGTTTTTAACAGTGCTGCACACATACTAAGGTGCCCACCTGGCAGGACATGGACCTTGTTGCTGTCTCTCAACAACTCTTACTCCGAGGTGCCAGGTCTCTGAACTTGGTAATATATAGCTATTGTTGTAGGCACTTGTCAATACATGACATCAAAATTCCTGTTCCATCATATATTTTTTCCTGGAATTGTCTCGCTAGTTGTGTCTGGAGAAACAGAAGCTTATAGCTGAACATCAGGTAAAAGTTAACTTTCCCAAAATAGAAAGGATGGTCTTGCACCAAACTGGACCAAGTTGTTCCATACTTACCAATATTATCCTAGCAAGTTAGGTTCCCAAGGTTTCCTGTAATCCTATTTTCCCTAATGTGGGATGAGTTTGCCTAGCTTCCCATACAACACATGGGTTAACCATGATTTGCTAAGTAAGTCACAGCTGGGTTCACAATCCCTTCTTGGCTATAAACCATTCCAAGCCCAAATGAAATAAACCATATTATGCCATAGCACCCAGCCTTTGTGTGCAAACCATGTGCTTTGACACTGAACCCCAGTCCTTGCTGGGTTAGTAATTTGGGAAGTGCTATTGTCTGCAGATGGAGGAATGCCCCAGGAAGGAAGGAACAGCCTGTTCCTCAGGTTGGTAAGGTATTGCTTGAAAAATAAGTCCTGAGGGAAGTAAGAATTACTAATTGTAGGATTTCAAGTGCAAAAAAATTGAACAAAAGATTAACCAATTATTTGTTTACAGCCTATAAAAAAGAAATTAAAGATAATATGGATGAGGCTTTGAGAGAGTTGAGTAGAATACAAGTTTTACATTCTAGAATGTGATGGAAATCTTGCATCCCTTGATAGCTTATCTAAAGAATGAAGAATGAAAGGAGACTTTGAGAAAGATCTGAATCTATTAACATTTAAACAAGACTACAAAATATAGACTTAGGGAGTGTCAGTAGATAACCAAGTCCACTTACTTGAAGAAATATAAAAAAAAAGTTCTGTAGCATTTATAGTTCTGATTAGAGTGGTATGATTGTTGGTTTGTCAGCTGAAACAACAATGCTATCATGGCAATTCTCAAGAAGTTTGATAATATTACTTTTGTTCTGAAGGTGGGCTCATTTCCTAATTTTCTTCTGGATAGTAATTTTATTTTGATACCTGTGTCATCCCACCATTACATCTTTTAAGTCTCTAATTCTCTCTCCATTGCCACCAATTTTCTAGCTACTCAACTGTGAGCCTCTGGCTGACCTACAGCTGCCAGCAAGGCATTTCTTACAGGGTGCACAAGTGTTGAAGGGATGTATAGCATTGGCAAGCTCCTTATGACATCACTGGAGCAAAGCAGTGCATCTCCTCCAATCCCCATGACAATGGTTATATATATTACCATCAAAGATCTTAAGACTGCCTGCTCCTGAACAACAATTGCTGGGGAATAAGAGTAGGAAGGGAGTGTTGCCTTTAGTCTTGCTTATGAATAGGCATCTGGTGAGGGGCAGCATTGTAGAAAATGATGATGGGCACTGTAGGGCCTTGGTCTGATCTACCAATTCTCTTAAGTTCTTGTCATTTTATGCTATTTCTACACACACTGTACTCTGTTGTCGCCCTCAAGTGTGTTTGCATGCATGTGTATGAAATCAAGAGTTTTGAAACATCAAAAGTCAAAAACCTTTGACTAGTCAATTTGTGTATGCCTTCCCAATGTTGTTTTAGGGTTTTCAAATCTTAGTTTAGATATTTGCATGAAAGGATTGGACTGGACAGGTGGAAGAGATAATTTTACTTGAATATAATTGGGCTGTTAATTTGACACAGCCACAAAGCAAATGAGAATTTAGGAAATTGTTTTGTGTATGTGGTCTGTTGTGTTCACCTCTGGGCTACTAAAATCAAACAAGTGGAAAGGGGTGCAATTCAAACCTGACATTTAAAAGGAGTCAAGTTACAATATTTTTGTTCATAACGAAGATAATGGGTACAAGAGCAAACATCTGGAATTACTTGCACGGGCCATAGTTTTTCAGGCATGTAGCTAATAAAATGTGATTCACAAACGGAATAGTTACGAATTATAAAAAATGAAATAGGCCACAACGGTAGAATGTTAAGATAGAATGAAAGATGAAAAGAACAATAAGCAATTTTGAGGCCAAAACTGGGGATAAGACCTATTAGGTGGGTGGATTTGATTTGGGAAACTTAATGAAAATATATTGGTTTCATGTTTACTGTGTTTGGTAGTTTAAATGGAATTTGCATATCAGCATGATTAAACATGATATGTGTGTTGCCTTTTTCTTTTGTGGCACCAGTATGCTTGCCAGAATGATTGGAATTTTTGTTTTATTAATTGTAAATTTTAAATCTGTATATTTCTTCTATTCATCACAGAGGCTGTGTTCATATAATGAGCTAGCCTGCGAATCACTGAACCTTGGTGGACTGAATGCCTAGTTTGTGGAAACCAAGGCAATCAGATCCAACTTCTTTTTAGGTTTGCACAGGTTTGCATTGAACTTGTTGCTGCAAGTTCAGCCAAAATCTGGACTTTGCATATAAGTCACCTAATAAAGAGATTTGGAGGCGCAGAGTCCTGCTTCAGCGTAAGGGTACACATTCAGGCATCAAATACCAGCTGAGTACACATGGACCTCACATGCTACTTCTGGCACTGCACATAATGAGTTTGATAGTCATTCTTCTGTTGTCCTCTGGACCCCCACATTGGTCAGATGAAGGAAACTTAGGCTGCATGAGGCATGCTCCCTGCAGCATTAAGAGTAGTCACAAGAAATGTAAATTAATTTCTTGGTGTGTTTACTTGAATTAAAACCTTGACCATTGTTCCCTAAGATCCAGTTTGCAGAATACACTGAACCACATACGCTGGGAGTTAATGTTTTTTGGCTGGCGCTGTTGGTGTGAACTTGGCCCCCTATGATTAATTGAGGTTCACTCTGTCTTGCGAATTATACAAACGAACACCAGTGGCCAAAAAGGTATTACTTGCACTACTAAAATCTCTTCTGAACATGCTGGGGAACTGCACGCCTGCCGCCTTTTTTGAAGAAACAGTGCCACCCATCACCCGGTTTTCCCAAGTTATTACAGTGAGCATCACAAGTAGAGTGAACTTTCCCACTCCTGCTCCATCCAGCAGGGCTGTAGTTGAAGTTTTGATCTATTCTGGCAGTTCATCTCTCCGGCCTTTATGCGGCGTCTCTTAATCCCTCCTGCTCTTAAAGCTACCAAGTCCTGGACTTTCCTAGCGACGGGAGGCTTTGTGCGCTTTGCAAAAAAAAGAGAGCAAGCGGCTGCCGCTTCTTTCGGGGGGTTACTGGGAGCGGTCGGGCCCGGAGCTGCCTCCGCTCTCCTCCGAAGGGAAGGTTCCCCTGATCCATCTTAGCTGTTTTGTCAGCAGCAAAGCTTCCTTTTGTGGCCTCGAAAAGCTGGAGTTCGGTTCCTCCGCCGGCAATCCGTAACAGGTTTTGCGAGCGGCCGGCGGCTGTTCGCTTCCAGCTTCAGCCGTGCTGAGTTGAAGGCGTCCAGGGCCTGGCAGCTCCTCCTTTGTGAGGGGGGAGGGGAAAGGGCGCTCCGCTCCGCGCCAGATTCCACTCCGGGTTTGGCAAGTTGCCGCGGCGCTGGGTAAAATGGCAGTGCTGAGCCTCGTGTCGGAGTGAGCAGG
Source organism: Naja naja (assembly GCA_009733165.1). NCBI lineage: Eukaryota > Metazoa > Chordata > Lepidosauria > Squamata > Elapidae > Naja > Naja naja. Next base: position 11,102,005 of record CM019160.1, read on the forward strand.
ACTCGGCGGACTAGAGTCGGAAACCGCCGCCACTGGGCTCGCCTAGGTCTCGCCTCTCGGCCCGGCTCCGCGCAAGGGGCTCCGTCCGGCGTCTCCTCGCCCGCTGTGACCCCCTTCCCTTTCTCCTCTCCCCCACCGGGAGCCCCGTCCTGCTCCCCTCCCCCTTTCCTCCTCCTCCTCCTCCTCCTCTCCCCTTTCTTCGCCGGCTGCAACTGAGCGAGGAGGCACCGCGGGGCCAGGCCCCTCGCACCCGCGTCCAGCCCGCCGGAGCTCGCCGCGCCGGGGGAGGAATGAGACCCCGTTGTCCCGCGGAGCCCGCCGCCGCTTGAGCGGGGAGGACGAGGAGGAGGAGGAGGAGGAGAAGAGCGGTGAGGCCTTGTGCCGGCCGGCCGGCCAGGCGGGGAGTAGGTCGGGCGGGGGGGGGGTGGGCTGGCTGGCTGGGGAGGGGGGATCATGGCCGCTCAGGTGGCCCCCGCCACCGCCGCCAGCAGCTTGGGTGCCCCGGCTCCGTCCGAGCTGAAGAAAGCGGAGGCACAGCAGCGGGATTGTTCGTCGGAGGAGGCGGGGGGCGAGGCGGCGGAGCGCGGCGGCGAGAAGCAGTCGGAAAGTGAAGGTCCCCCGGGAAAGGAACTGCAGGACGGGGCCGAGAGCAATGGCGGGGGCGCCGGAGCCGAGCCCGACCTGAAGAGCCCCAACGGGAACCCGGGCCCTAGGCCCGTCGCCACCCTGAACAATAACCTCCCGGAGCCGCCCGGTAGTGGTAGCGGCGGCGGCAGTAGCAACAGCAGCGACGGGGTGGGGACGCCGCAGCCACAGCAGCAGCAGCAGCAACCGCCGCCCCCGACTCATCCGGCCGCCTTAGCCCCGCCAGCCTACGGGTTCGGGCAACCCTACGGTCGAGGCGCCCAGGCGGCTGCGGCCGTCGTCGCGGCCGCTGCTTTCCACCAACATGGCGGACAACAAAGCCCTGGCATGGCAGCGCTGCAGAGCGGGGGCCTGGAGCAGCCGTACTCGGGGCCCACGGGGCCCCCCCAGGGGCCGCCCCCTCCCCAGAACTCGCATGGCGTCGGCAGCGCGGAGCACGGCTTCCCCAACCACCAGTACAACAACTACTACCCCGCCGCCGGGCGCAGCGCCGGCGCCTACCCGCCTCCCCCTCAGGCCTACGCCCTGAGCTCCCCCCGGGGAAACGCTCAAAGCCCTGCTCAAGCCGGGGGGAAACCGCCGGCCTCTGTTTTTCAGCAGCAGCGGTTTGGGGCCATGGGGCCCTCGGCCGGCGGCGCAGGAGGCGGCAGCGTCGGGGGCCCAACCCCGCAACCCACGTCGACCCCCACCCTCAACCAACTGCTCACTTCCCCTAGCTCGACCAGGGGCTATCAAGGGTACCCCGGGGCCGATTACGGGAGCGGCCCCCAGGATGGCGGAGCGACGGCCAAGGCCCCGGCCGCACCGGACATTGCTTCTCAGTACAGCGGGGCCACCGGCCAGGGCTGGGCGGCAGCCGGCCCGGCAAGCCAACAAAGGAGCCACCACGCGCCCATGAGCCCCGGGAGCAGCAGCGCCGCCGGGGGACAGTCGCTTGCCAGGAGCCAACAGGTAAAACTTGGGCGCGGGGAAAGGGGGTGCTGGGGCGCCCCTGGGCCGTCGGTTGGGGGTCGGCTGGAGAGGGCCGAAAGCGGGAGGGGAGCCTGCCGCTCTTCGGGGTTGGAGCGGGCGCTTCCGTGGGGCCGGGCTCGTCTGGGCTTTCCCAGGCCCACATCGCTAGCGAGCTGCCATTGTCTGCCTCTCTTTCCTCTGTCTCTAAAATGGCTGCCTCTCTGCCTTCCCTTCCTCCCTTCTCCAGCCTTGGTGGCAGGTCTTTCTGAGGGGGTCCTTCTGTTCGGTTGTTTCCCTTCCTCGCCGCGAGCCTGTCGGGGGGTTCCTGGAGGTTGGGGGAGGCAAGACTGGCCGCCGCCACCTCTGGGGGAAGGAGGGGTGGGGTGGCAAAAAATAGCTCCCTGTTGCTGCCTTGGGGGGAAAAAAAGAGGGTGTGCGGAGCGGCTCGGGGCTGGCGAAGTCCGTGGGGCTCTGCTCTCTGCCATCTCCCTCTTGTCCCCCCTTGGGGTGGGTCGGCTTGAGCATCCTGCGAGGTGCCAGGGGGTAAGAAGAGGGCAAGGGACCTCCTTGGACAGTCTCCTCTTGTTCAGGCTGGCCGGAGCCATTTTCTGGATAACCTTTTTTGATCGCCAGGTGCTTTCAGCTTTTGCCTGGCAGTGCTGGTAAACAGTTCAGTGATTGGAGTAGTAAGTGCAGATTGCTTTGGTTTGGGATTTGAATTATGGAGGTAAAATCCTTCTGTCAAAGCCAGGAGACAGTTGGTCTTAGGTTGACATCCTATCTGTGATCTGATTGGCTCCCCATCTCCTGCTCTTGGCCATTTATAATTGCCTCTGATGTAATGGTACAACAATCCTGATGAGCTCATAAACTTTTACACTCTGCTTTTCCTACCAGCCCTAACCCAGCGCATCCCTGCCACTTTTGACTTTTTTTATTTTTATTATTATTCGGATTCCACAGCTGAAATTGGCTGTGACCTTGAGGAGGTTCAGCAGGAGCAGATCCACAGACTGCCTGCCCTAGGTGCATTGTGCCTTGAAACAAAAGAGGCAGAGGTGCATTTTGTGCTAGCACGAATTTATTTTGCTGGTTAAGCCTGAAGTCGATTCTGTGGACACAATACTGTGCCGGGTAATTTTCCTCCTGTCAGACAAATTCATTTATTTCCTTTCTGTGACTCCTGGAGAATAAGTGATTCTTTTCAAGTTTAATATAGCTCCTGTTTCCAACAGGACCTGACCCTTTTCATATTGAATCACTGGCTGCACAAACAAATAAAATAACTATAATTCATTATTTTCAAAATTCATATTGCTTAAACAGTACATTTTATTCTACAAGGCAAATAAATAAAATTATTTTCTTGAAAGAGAAAGTTGAATCTTTGCTTTAGTATAGGGACATTTAATAAAAACCTTATGTGTAATAACAGAAATTGAGGGAATGATAGTTCAGTTTACCTTAATTATAACTGGAATTTGTAGTTTTATTTTTAAAATGTAAGTAATAAACACTTATGTATTAAGCTGTACTGTTGATCTAGTATTTGCTATAGGTTAGTCTATTAAAAGGTAAACACATTTCATTTATCTGCTGAGTTCTTACTACTTTAGATGGTTCATCACTTTTGTCATACTTTAATTTGATAGTTTTGCACTAGGAGCAAAAAGAAATTAACTACTTCAACTTTATTTCTTAAAAATGCATGGATATATTATTATAAAAATTCTCCATTTAAATATACATTTTATGCAGTGTTGCCAGCATACCTACTGCTGTAGTAAATCTGTTAAATGGGCTTAACAATTCTAGGGAGATGATAAACAAGAGGAGAATAGGACAAATAGAAATAAGCTAACTGTGTCATTAATTCTTCTGAAGTAGAACTGTAATTTTTTTTTTTCAAATTTGATTCAACTTGGAGCATATTGTAATCTGTGTATTTAGGTGAAACTGCACAGATATCTTAGAGCTGCTAATACGCTGAAAGCCAGGTATACTCATCAGAGAGCTATAATTGGTCTTGGTAACCTGAAATACCTGGGTAATGTATGTTTGCATTACACTTCATACTTGTGAAGATGCTCACCACACAGCAGGTGTTAACTTAAAAATTAAAAATGCTTTCCATATTGGTTCGCATATGTTTTTGCTGCAATAACCAATCACTCTTTAGCATTTTGCATTTCATTAATAGCAGAGACAAATTATCTTATTGAAAAGTTTATGACAACTATTAGGAGAAAGTATATGCAAATTAAACTAGGTTATGTATGAGAATACTTCCTTTAGGGATAATGAAACACTAAAATACTACATTATTTTTCACATTTCTATACAAGCCATTTCTAAGAGGGACATACTAAGATGGTATGTAAATAAAAATGATTTTTGAATTCAAGTAATTGATATGCATGTCAGTATATTGAAATTGAGGAGAAGGGATTGGATTAGGATTAGATTCAGATTCAGACCACACATTCCCCCAATTCCATCAAGATTTGAAAAATAAAGATGAGAGTAACATTTTTTAAGTTGTATTTATTTGTAAGGCTTAACTTTATTATTTATCTTCGGTAATCCCAAGTGATAAATGACTGGGATGTTTAGAAAGGAATGTTAATACAAAAAAGAAGAAATGAAATAGATTAATTCCTGTTTTCATATGGCATTGTGTTGCATAATTTGTTTGGTTCCCATTGCTAGATCTGACCTAGAGACTTGGAAGAATGTCTGATTAACTTGGCAGTATTTGTGGTAACTCATTAGATTATCTGTCTCATGTTAAATAAACCAAGATCACTACCTTTATGTGCAGTTACTATGGAAGCATTACACAGTTTAATGACTTGTGGGGCAAGGGAGGCTAGAATAGACTTAAAAGTAATTAACACTCTAAAAACATAATACAAAAAATTTGGCTTAACGTGTGTATTAATTGTAATGTACAAATTGTGGTTTATAGTTTAACAGAATGCCTGAATCCAATCTGACTAAGTTTATTTTTCACATTTATCTGTAAAGCGCTTGGTTCTTGGTTTACTAAAAGTAGCGGTTGTGGTTTATAATCTGGCTTAGGCTTTAGTTTATTCTCAGAGTATAATGGCTCAGTGCAGTGTCTGAGCCTAGTCTATGAATGCTTACCTACGTGCAATATTGGTATCACATGATGGAAGTATCAACATCAGTAATGAAAGCAGACAGCCAAATTTAGGACTCTAGAATTGTAGAGTTCTTGACCAATTTTTGCATGTTTTTCACTGAAATTGTAGGGCATCTAGAAAAAATAATTTTGGAATGAGTAGTTAATACCATCTCATAATTTTTTAATAGCATTTCATAAAAAGAGTTTACAAAACTGGCTATTAGTTTAGAATTTATTTAAAGTGAAGCTTTAATAAAGCATGTATTTTAGACTTAATACTTGTTCTGTATTACTAGTGTTGAGGCTAAATTTAATAAGGGAAACATGGAAATGTTTAAAAGTGAATTGAATGAAATTGGTACTAAGTGTGCCTATACTATTAATAAGCACTGATCCTTTAGAATTAGGAATTAGTGTCTGAAATGAGAATAGGATTTTATTGAGGTCTTTTTATCCTTATTTTCATTACATTGGTATTTGGTTACATAGACAGTCAGAAGAGTAGTAACTTTGGTATAACTTTTACGTTTAAAGTTTGAAGATTCTCAGAATTGGTCTGCATTGATAGATACTTGGCTTTTGACTAATAAACATATAATAACCACATATTATAGATCATAGTCTCATTTGGGTATTACTAGGCCCTATGATTCGAAGGCCATGTAACCAAAATGTTGCTGTATTTCATTGGAAAAACAGGTCTCCATAATTTTAACGCTTTACATATTTTTGAGCCTATCTTCACAAAGACTGAAGAGGGTAAACTATGGCACAAGCACTGATGACTCCTTTTTGCCTTTGAGAAAACTTCAGGTTGGTGTCTGGAAAAACCGTAGACCAGAGTTGTATTTGTGCTAAAATATTGCTGGGGATTATCTTGAAAGCTGTGTATGACTTGCATTTGGACTTCCTGAATGAACACAGTGCCCTGTGCACACCTGCCAATATCCACTCATTGAGATCATTTGAGGAAGTTTTCTGTGACTTGAAAACAACCCTTCTCTATTGCTAGCTCAGTTCTTTGGAATGCATGCTTTGCTGAGTTAAAAGGAGCCAACCTCTTTGTTGGCCTTTTAAAAAGCATGCACACCATCTAAACAAGTTTGTAATTACTGATATTCTTTTAAGTATTGCTTTAAATTGTTTTAATATCTTAGATTTTAATTTTGATTTTAAATGGAAATTGCCAAGAGACTTTAGTGTATTTACTAAATATCTGGGTCAGGAAAATTATATGAGATTCTGAATGCTAGAACAAGGCTTTTAGAAACCTTGTATCATTGAAATCTTGTTGATTAAAATATACAAACTGAACACAGGGCTATATAGGGACCCCAAAAGTTTGACTTGTAATATTCTGTGACCTTTAAAAGCTGGCAGCTTGATTTGGTTTTTAATGTGCCATAAGTGACCAAGGAGTAATAATTTATATTTAACTTTCCCTTAATTTTGAAAATGAAATAATTTCATTTTTTGTCCTAACTCCATCCACTTTATTAAATGTGTCCCCTTCTGAACACACCTGGAAAATGTTGACTATTCTTGCCATAGACCATTCCTTTTATATAGGAGAAGGTTTTTACTAATAAGATATTGAAAAAAATATGCTTGTAGAATTTCCATGGGTAAGGTGACTTTAAATCTGTACAGTGCTTGGGACAAATTACCAGTGCAGAAGGGGACAATCGAACTGTGTCATAAGTGAAAATAGTGTAAATTTGGAAAGTTGCATTTAAGTGAATACTGCATTCACATATAACCATATAATCTTCACTGACATTCTTAAACTCAGTTCTAGATTCATGACATCGTATGATTAATTTTGGCTCAGCCTAATACATGAAATTAGCTAGTGTGACTTCTAAATTTTAAACTGATAAGTAACTCATTTCTCAGTCAAAAGCTACAATTTTTCAGAATAACTTGCTGGTGCCATATTGTGGATGGGCTGAAAGAAACCATGTCTGTAGCCAGAGCTAGAAGTATTGTTTGGGTAGCCTTAGTTCTCATAGCTAAAGCTAGAGAAAGAACAGTTATCAGAGATGTGAACTGACCTCTTGCATTGATGTTTTGCCCACATGTTTAGCATTTTATGTGAAACAGGTCACTGTGGTTGAACATGGTTCAGTTAAAGCCTATTGGCTTAGTGATATATATGGGTCCAAGCAACATTTCATTACTACAGAAACCTTTTAAGTTGTCTTTATATAGTTTGCTGTTATATCTATACTCTTTATTTTTTTTAGTTTTAACTATAACTCATTTTAAGTTATTATACAGGGAAATGGAGATGTACATTACAAATGAAGTCATGATTTGAACAAATGCCATTTTATAGACCCATATTAGAGGAGCTTTTGAAACTGGAAAAAACCCACACTTTGACATTGATTTGTATGAGCTGTATTATTGTCATATCTGAATTCTCAGATAAGAGATTGAGCTGTTGTGCTTCACTTCAAACTGCTGTGCCATGAAGGTAGGAACCAGTTTAGGGAGCTAAGTACTTGAATGGTAGGCTGGAATCTTAAGCCATGGAAACAGTTCTTATCTGTGGTTAAAAAAATACGGCTTGGCACGATTTCTGGTCATCACAGTGATTATTCTGAGTTCATTAGAAAAATTAAAAACCATTTCTTCTAAATTGATTGAAAAATTGTAGATGTAGAAGTTGACATTGATGCAGAAATACTTTTGTTTAAAAAGATAGGGCTGCTTTTTAACTTCCCTTTTGTTCCATGTTGATGGTACTTCCTTATATATTAAGTTTTTCTTGTTGTGAAGACAAGATGCTCCTATGTGAGAGTTCATAAGAAATGTAGAAGGTTTATGTTGCTTGTCCTGGAATTAAATCTTAAAAATAACATGCTATATATTAAAATGTAATCTATAATGTATTGTCTTGTACTTGCTGATTTTTTTTCTTAGTGCAGGCTGTTCCCTTCCGTGTGTTAATTTATATAGTAAGTCTTATCATAATATTATGTCAAGGCTCTTGATTGAGTTATCTACTGAGGAGCCAATGGGACAGTTGCTTTATGAACCATTTCTGATCTGACTCTCCTGCCAATTTTCTAAGCTAATCAGTCTCCACTGTCATTTCATCTTTTTTTAAGTTTAATGTCAATGGTAATGGTATAATAGTTCATTCACAAATTGTGGCTGGTGCTGAGAGATCTCCCTGGCATCAGAAGTTCTTAAATTTGTTGGAGAAAGGGGAAAAAAACCTTTTGTATTTTCAAATCGCTTGAATTCAAATTAGAACATGAGGGTTTTTTTACTTGTAGAGAGCAACAACCTTAAGCACTTTGAAGTCATGTTTCACAGTTGCCTGCCCATCAGAAACAAGGCATTTTGTAAAATAATTTAGTAATTGTAAACATAAAGAATAAGGAGGCCAGAAAACTAATTTTAGTTACCCCTACAGATTAGTATTACCTGAATTTTGTTATCTCAACAAATGCCTTGTAGAAGAAGTCATTGTTATCAGTCATTTGATGATGCATATGTTATCCCATAAAAACTGAATTGGATAGATTTAACTATAATTTATCTTTATTCATGATTCAAGCCAGAATCTGTTGTCACTGGTGCAGGCAAAACAACTTTAAGAAGAGGAAGAAAACATTCTTTTCAACCATATCTGGGATTAAACGGGAGAGAATATGATATGTACTGGATTAATACTTCACTCAAGATTTGTGTTAGAACTGGAATGGAAACAGGGTGTCACTTATTTTCAAAACAAATTCATATCAAACCTTTAAGATAAGATAGTTGCATACTGACACGTGGAGGAAACCACTTTATTAAACACACTCATCTACTTGCAAGATGAATAAGTAGCATTTCCTGGTGGGTGTAAGGGTGCTATCTATAAACTGGAAGACTTGGGTTTTTTTTTTTTTTGAAAGGATAAAAAGTACACTTCTAGGCTCTACCCCCACCAAGTAAATTGTACTGCTTTTAAAGTTCATTCTGATTTGTGGGAATGAAATGAGGAACTCCTAAGGTTAGTTTTTAAAATTATATAACAGCAAGTCTGAGGATAGCCTGTTCAGTCTGATCTGTGTCCCCATCTTTGTGTTTGAATTCTGAAAGGTGCAGTTACAGATAGTGCTCAACTTGCGATCACAATTGAGCCCAACATTTCTGTTGCTAAATGAGACAGTTGCTGAGTGAGTTTTACCCCATTTTACGACCTTTCTTGCCACAGTTGTCACTGCACTTACTGAGTTAATAACATGGTTGTTAAGTGAATCTCACTTCCCCACTAACTTTACATGTCAGAAGATCGCAAAAGGTGATCACATGACCCTCAGATACTGCGACCGTCATAAATATTAGTCAGTTGCCAAGTGTCAGAATTTTGATCATGTGATCATGGTGCTGCAATGGTCATAAGTGTGAAAAATGGGTCACCAGTCACTTTTCAGTGCCATTGTAACTTTGGATAGTCACTAAACAAACTCCTGTAAGTCAAGGACTACAGCTTCCACAGACAGGGCCTTATTGGGATACCGTCAGCCAGACATTGTTGGTTGGCGGTGCCCAGGTGCAGGGCCTTCTCTGTGGGAGCACCCACCCTGTGGAATCAACTCCCCTTGAGCCTTCGTTTGGCCCCCGATTTCCGCTTCTTCCGCCGTGACCGTAAGACCTGGCTTTTTCAACAGGCCGGTCTGGACTAACCAAGGGGAGGGGTGGGTTTGTTTTAGAGGCTTTCTAAATTTTAATTGAATTTTAATTCTTAGGCTTGTATTTGGTTTAATTTCTTTTTATTGTAAAATTTGTAATGTGTTTTATATTGTTAGCCGCCCTGAGTCCTTAGGGAGAGGGGGCGGCATGCAAGTCTAATAAATAATAATAATAATAATAATAATAATAATAATAATAATAATTATTATTATTATTATTATTATTACATCTACTTAATCTTTTACAGAGCCATCAGTTTGAATGAGATTCTATTCATTTTGCAGATAGGGATGTATTTAATATATGTAGTGTATTCCACTAAACACGCTGTTAAGTTTTGATTAATGATGATCTTGGGCTAAATGCTAATGTTACATGTTTTGGGAGCTATTTAAATATGTTTGTCTTTCCGTTTTTACTTTCTGATCGATACTGCCCAATCACTATCTTATTCCACTTTGTCTATTAATTATAAGAAAATGTGATTGTTGAGCTCCACATTGACTCTATCTGTATGTGAAACTCATTAATGGTAATTGTGCTTTTCATATGCTATTAAAACTGAGGTGGAGGAAGGGAGAAAAACTCAGGTTTATTTTCAAATAATAGAATAGTCACAGATATGTGTAAATCTATATTGTTTTTATTTAAAAGTTGTTTCCTGTCTTCTAGTGCAATTCACAAAAATGTCATGTAAGTAAGAACCTATAAAATGGTAATTAAAAATAGAAAAGCTGCAATAGGAACGAATAATATGTGATTTCAGAAGCAGCAGCACTGCCATATTGTCCTAGTTATTTAACTGAGATGGAAAAAAACAACTTCCTAACTAAAATGTTAGTTAGACCCCTTCAGGGCCAGATGACAGTTAGGTACTAGGTGTTATAATTGAGAAGGCTGCTTTCCAACTCTTTCTCTTCAAGAGTTAGGTCCTTGTAAAATGGCCTTCAACAATACGCTAAATATATGAGCAAAATCATGTTGATTAATAGGTTTTCTTTGACATCTGGATCTGGGTCATATGCTGATTAAGACCCTTGTTCTGCATTGTTTCTAAATATGCATTGGAAGCTTCTGTAGCTTGTTTAGATTGCTCCATGAGGCTAGTTCTAATTAATAGTTTAATCTGTGTTTCTCAACTGTGGCGACTTGAAGATGAGTAGAAACTGCAACTCCCAGAATTCTTCAACCAGCTGTTAAAGTTGAGAGTTGAAGTCCATCCATCTTCAAATCGCCAAGATTGAAAAACACTGGCTTATATAATGTACCAGCCAATATTTAAAGACAGTTTTCCAACAAACCTAACTTTCTGTAAAATGTACAGTACACTTACTTAGTTTTGCATGCAATGGTAGTTTAGTATTCTTTATTTAGAAGAAAATAGGTAGATCTACCAAAAAGGGGAAATGTTTTGTGTCACCAGTGATGTACAGTGTAAAACAATAACAACAAAATGAAATGGCCAATCTAAACTATGAGTCTGCTAAAAGGAAATGCAGTGCCATTCAGAACAGGATGAATATTATAATTTTAATTTCCTTGTGTCCTGAAAACTTGTAGCTGTTAAGAGGGAGAGCCAAGACACACTAGGTGTTAAGATACACATACTGCGTTCTACAAGGAGTTTAATAGCTTGTTATTGGTAAATATACATATTTACTATTCTGAAATTGTTGAACTTCAAGAATGAGTCTTAACATAGCTAAAATGCACCAAATACAACAGGAAGTATGACAAGTTTGGGGAAACTTGAAGGTTTTCAGAAGTGAGAAAATAAATCCCTGTGCTGTGTAAAACTCTGAATAGCACAGTGAGCATGTTCAATTGCCACATATTGCTGGGTAGCTAAAAACAAAAAAAATAAAGTTTTAAGGATATAAACTATTCTAGAGGAAAGAAAGGCTGAGAGAAACTGTAATAGTATTTGTTACAAGTCCACTTATATTACCCAAATACTGTGTTTAATGAGTTTTCTGATAAATTTAAAATATTTAAAATGTACAAACTGTTACTGAACAAGAGGCAATCATAAACAACAACTGAGGGTGATTAAGTTGTTGGTTTTTGCTTGAATTATTTGAATGTATGGAGATGGGGTTGTATCTTCTTATTTCTTCAGAGCAGTAAAGCATTCTGATAATTCAAATTGCTGCTATATAGGAGATGGAATCTTAAAGCTTTCAGCAGGTGGAAATGCATCATTTCCCCATAGACATGTTCTTTTCAAACCAATGCAGCTCTTTCAGCACTACATAGAGTTAACATCAGGTTGAATAAAATTATTATTTTGGCCTTTTTGCCCAGGAAAGCTTTTTCTCTGCCTTGCTTCTTTGACATAGCCCGTCTACATAAGAGAAACTGGAAATTCAGAGGCTTGAATTTTCCAGTATGATAAAAGGAGTCTGCAATTGCTGAGACAGAAGCTCAGTCTTTGATTCCTAGCCTTATGCTTAACTACAAGGTTATTCCTCCTCCTCTGAGGAGCGTTCCTTTCTTTCTTTATGCTCACTGTGTTTAAAGTAATAGTGCCCAAACTTGCCTTGGGAGGCACACCGAGGGAGGAAAACGTACCAACAGGGCTGGAACAGGAAGAACTGCTTCTCTGGGGATTAATATATTGCTTGCTGCAAAAAGGTATAAGTGATCTGCCCATGTGATATAATTAGGCATGGTTGGAGAAGGATTCATATTTCCCTGTGCACCTGGGC